>JASVEL010013114.1:0-724545 GCA_032618575.1 Nicotiana noctiflora
ATGCTGTACTCAACTCAACCCGTGTACCCATCTCTCGCTGAAATGCTCTCCAAAACCGAGAAGTGAACCGAGTACCCCTGTCGGATATGATAGACACTGGGACCCCATGCAACCAAACAATCTCTCAAATAAAGATCGCTGCCAACCGCTCCGATGAGTAGGTAGTACTAACTGGAATGAAGTGAGCTGACTTGGTCAGCCTATCCACAATCACCCATACAGAATCAAACTTCCTCGCCGTCCGAGGGAGTCCAGTAACAAAGTCCATAGTGATCCTCTCCCATTTCCACTCAGGAATAGCAATGCGCTGAAATACACCACCGGGCCTCTGATGCTCGTACTTAACCTGCTGACAGTTGAGGCACCGTGCTACATGTCTGACAATGTCCATTTTCATCTTTCTCCACCAATAGTGCTGTTTCAAATCTTGATACATCTTAGCGGCTCCTGGATGGATAGAATACCGCGAGCTATGGGCCTCCTCCAGAATCAACTCACGAAGGCCATCAACATTGGGCACACATATCCGGCCCTGCATCCTCAATACGCCGTCACTATCAATGGTGACATCTCTAGCATCATCATGCTGAACCCTGTCCCTAAGGACAGCCAAATGTGGATCATCATATTGGCGCTCACGAATACGATCATATAGAGATGACCGAGATACAACACAAGCCAATACCCTGCTGGGCTCCGAAATATCTAACCTCACTAGCCGATTGGCTAGCACCTGAACATCATAAGCAAATGGCCTCTCCTCGGCTGGAATATATGCCAAGCTCCCCATACTGACCGCCTTCCGGCTCAAAGCATCGGCCACCACATTGGCCTTCCCCGGATGATATAATATAGTAATGTCATAATCCTTCAGCAACTCAAGCCATCTCCGCTGTCTCAAATTAAGGTCTTTCTGTTTGAACAAGTGCCGGAGACTACGATGGTCGGTATACACCTCACAAGACACACCATACAAATAGTGCCTCCAAATCTTCAAGGCATGAACAATGGCGGCTAGCTCCAAGTCATGAACAGGATAGTTCTTCTCATGCGGCTTCAACTGCCGAGAAGCATAAGCAATTACCTTTCCTTCCTGCATCAACACACAACCTATCCCCACTCTCGAGGCATCACAATAAACGGTATATGAACCCGAAGCTGATGGCAATACTAACACTGGAGCTGTGGTCAAAGCTGTCTTGAGCTTCTGAAAGCTCTCCTCGCACTCATCCGACCACACGAATGGTGCACCCTTCCGGGTCAATTTAGTCAATGAAGAAGCAATGGATGAAAATCCCTGAACAAACCGGCGATAATATCCCGCCAAACCAAGAAAACTCCTGATTTCTGTAGCCGAGGACGGTCTAGGCCAACTCTACACCGCCTCTATCTTTTTCTGATCAACCCGAATACCATCACGAGACACCACATGTCCCAAAAATGCTACGGACTCGAGCCAAAACTCGCACTTGGAGAATTTAGCATATAGCTTCTCCTCCCTCAATCTCTGCAACACAATACTCAAATGCTGAGCATGCTCCTCCTGACTACGGGAGTAGACTAGAATGTCATCAATGAACACAATCACAAATAAATCCAAATAAGGCCCGAACACACTGTTCATCAGATGCATAAATGCTGCTGGGGCGTTGGTCAGCCCAAACGACATCACAAAGAAACTCATAATGACCATATCGGGTCCTGAATGCAGTCTTCATAATATCCGAGTCCCTGATCTTCAGCTGATGATAGCCCGAACGAAGATCGATCTTAGAAAACACCCTCGCACCCTGTAACTGATCAAACAAATCATCTATGCGCGGTAGAGGGTACTTGTTCTTCACTGTCACTTTGTTCAATTGCCTATAATCAATACACATTCGCATGGAACCATCTTTCTTTTTAACAAACAATACCGGCGCACCCCACGGAGACACACTAGGGCGGATGAAACCCTTATCCAGAAGTTCTTGAAGCTGCTCTTTTAGTTCTTTCAACTCGGCTGGTGCCATTCGATAAGGAGGAATGGATATGGGCCGAGTGCCCGGCACCAAGTCAATGCCAAAATCTATATCCCCGTCCGGCGGCATGCCCGGCAGGTCTGAGGGGAATACATCTGGGAAGTCCCTCACAACAGGTACAGAATCAATGCTAGGAGACTCAGCTCCCACATCTCTCACAAAAGCTAAGTACGATAAACACCCCTTTTCAACCATTTTCTGAGCCTTTAAGAACGAAATAACACGGCTAGGGACGAAATCGGTCGAACCCCGCCACTCAATCTGAGAAATACCAGGAATGGCCAACGTAACTGTCTTAGCATGACAGTCCAATATAGCATGGTACGGAGACAACCAGTCCATACCCAATATAACATCAAAGTCCACCATGCCCAACAATAACAAATCTGCCTGGGTCTCCAGACCCCCAATAGATATAACACAGGATCTATAGACATGATCCACAACAATCGTATCACCCACGGGAGTGGATACATGAACAGGTAAATCAAGACTACCACGAGTCGCACCCAAATGATGTGCAAAATAAGAGGACACGTAAGAATATGTGGATCCCGGATCAAATAGAACAGAGGCATCTCTGTGACAGACAGAAATGATACCTGTAATCACAGCATCGGAGGCAACTGCATCACGCCTGTCAGGAAGTGCATAGAACCGTGCCCGGCCTCCACCAGATCTCTCCTCGCCCCTGGGGCGACCACGAGAAGACTGACCTCCACCTCTACTAGACTGAGATGGTGCTGAAGAGGAGGGCTGATCCCTCTGCTGAGTCCCGCCCCTACGTAGTCGAGGGCAATGTCTCCTCATGTGGCCAAACTCACCACACTCATAACATGCACCTGGTGCTGAAGAAGTAGGTGTTGCACTATGGGCTGGGAGGGCACTAAGTGATGACTGACCCTGTTGAAACCCCCGTCGACCACGACCATAAGAACCTCCACTCTGCTCAGGGCGGCCTGAATGGGAAGGTCTAGATAAGTGACCTCTGCTCTACTGGAAATGCCCTCTGGATGGAGCACCACTGAAACTGCCAGAACCACGAGGCCTCTTGGCCTCCCACTCCTTTCTCTCTCGTCGACGATCCGCCTCAATGGAGTGTGCCATATCAACAACCTGCTCAAACGATGATGACAGAACTCGCTCGCCGGTCATAAGAATACGGATAGAGTAGTTGAGGCCATCAATGAACCTCCTGATCCTCTCCCTCTCAGTGGGGATCATCCATGTGGCATGCCTAGCCAACTGAGTGAATCTAAGCTCATACTGAGTCACAGACATGTCGCCCTGAATCAACCACTCGAACCGGCGACGTAGCTCCTCGCGACGAGACCGAGGTACATATTTCTCTAGAAAGAGAGTAGAGAACTGCTGCCATGTGAGAGGTGCTGCTCTTGCAAGCCTACGCCTCTCAAACTCCTCCCACCAATCAAATGCGGGACCGGTGAACTGAAATGTAGTAAATGAAACTCCGCTGGACTCAAGAATACCAGCCGTACGCAGCATCTTCTGACACTTATCCAAGAAACCCTGGGCATCCTCGCCCTCAACGCCACTGAAATGGGGTGGCTGAAGTCTACCAAATCTCTCAAGACGACGCTGTTCGTCCTCGGGCATAACCTGAACCATATGCTCTGGAGCTGGAGCTGGTGCAACTGGAGGAATAACCGGTGCAACCACCTGAGCGGGGACAGCCTCTGGCATCTGAAGTCCCTGAACAACCGGATCAGGTGTGCGAGCTGCAGGGGTCCGCTGACCTCCCCCTGACTGGGATGTCGCTACAGTAGCGGTAGCTGAAACTACCTGAGCCAAACCGGAACACACTGATAATATTTGAGCAAGAGTCTCCTGAAGACCAGGGATAGCAATAGATATAGTCTGGCCCTGAACTGGGGCTGCTGGAGCATCAACCACTGGGGGCTGCTCCTGAACTGGTACAACAGGCGGGTCAGCTGGCACTGCCTCAGCCCGCCCTACCTCTAACTCTAGCACGACCGCGCCCACGACCTCTAACAGGTGGCAATGGAGGTCGTCCACCTCGTCCTGATGCTCGCGTTCTCGCCATCTGCGAGAGAATAGAATATAGAAGTTCAGTTCTCAGAACAACAAGATCGCACGACACAGTTCAAGAAAAGTGAAGTTTTCCTAAAGGTTCGCAGCCTCCCGAGGATAAGTACAGGCGTCCCCGTACCGATCCACAAGACTCTACTAACCGGCTCAAGACTCACGAGGCCTAGTAAACCTAGGCTTTGATACCAACTTGTCACGACCCCAAATCCGGCCGTGATGGCGCCCAGCACACTGCTAAGCCAGCCTGACCAATCCATATCAACCACGGAGCTAGAAGCTCTCTTTAACCCATTTAAACAAATTAATTCAAGAAATAACAGCGATACATGTAACGAAAACGGGGAACCAAGTCCCATAATACATCAACTCCCATAGACCAAGGGTCAAGAGTCATGAGCCTCTACTGAACATGAGTGTATAAGGGTTTACAAAATACCAAGTGCGGAAAGAAAAGTCAATACAAAATCAAGACAGTAAGAAGGAATATCGGGTCCTGCGGACTCTGCACCTACCTCGAATATCCACAAACGTCGCCTCGCACAGCTACTGGATCACTGCTGAGAGGTACCTGGATCTGCACACAAGGTGCGGGGAGTAAAATGAGTACTGCCAGACTCAGTGGTAATAAACAAGGGTAAGACAGCGCAGATAAGAAATCCGCAATAAAGCACTATGTAAAGCTATAGTCGGCTACCCTGTCATAGAATCAATCTTCACTGTACCTGTTTCCAACAATTACCAATAAATAGCATAACAGCTAGCAGATGTAGCTAAATGCAATGCAATGCATGATATGACCGCTACGGCGTGTAGCCCGACTCCAATTTTGGGTACCCGTGCTCACCGTGGGGGTTCAGACTCCGGAGGGGCTCCTACAGCCCAAGCACATCTCATAGAGATATTCTCTGCGGCGTGCAGTCCGATCCAACATATATCCTGCTGCGGCGCGCAGCCCGATCCACTACTAGTCAGCTAATATGCAGATACAGCCTCGCAGGCTCAAAGATAGTTTTTGAAAACTCTTTTATCATTTTTCAGTTGGAAAACAATAATGTCAAGTTCCAGAGATTGGAATTGGCATAATAACAAAAAATAGCTGCGGACTAGTAGTAAACTAGCATGTCTATATGATAAGACAATGATAACGATCCTCGCGGGATCCAATAACTGGCTCGCGGCCCACATGTATACTCAACCGCCCAAGAAGGGGGTTCAACGGCTCAAGAGTGGCCATTAACACAATATATATATATGCAACCATCCGAGAAGGAGGTTCGACGGCTCAAGAATAGCCCATTATCATAATACAGTATCAACAAGTCGGACTAAGCCATAGTCCCCAATCACAATCGACCCCGCACTCGCAAGAGAGTACGTGTCTCGCCGCTATACAGCGTCACAAAGTGGTATACCGGGGTTTCGAACCCGCTGGTCATCACCCACATCTATTACTCACCTCAATACGGCGCGACGACTACTCCGCAATGCCCTTTCCACGAGAATCAAGCTCCGCACGCGTAGAATCTGATCAAATAACAGTAAAAATACAACAATTTAGGCCAATGGGACGACACCCAATCAATACAACTCAATTTACATCAAAATTCCCAAAGTTGTCAAAACCCGAGCCCCGGGCCCACATTCCGAAAATTTGCGAAATTCACATTTCTGGAACCCTCGTCTCGCCACGAGTCCATACATATAAAATTTACCAAAATCGGACTCCGTTTGCCCACTCAAATCGGTGTTTTTCTTCAATTTAGGCTTAGGGCTCAAACCCACATTTAATCTCCCATTTACAGAGAATTAACCAAGGATTTCATGTTAAAAAGATGTAATTAAGCCACAAAACTTACCTCCAACGAATCCCCGATGAATTACCAGCAATTCCCGTCAATTTCTCCTCTTGGAACTCAAAAATGGGGTTTTGGGTTAATGAACCCGCGACCCCTCTGTTTTGTGATTTAATTCACTGCCCGAACAATCTCTTCTATGCGATCGCAATGACCCTATGCGATCGCATAGAGTTAAATTTCCTGCCAATTTCCCCTTCTATGCGATCGCAATGCTCTCCCGCGATCGCATAGCACCACCTTCCAGGCCTCATCTTTTCTTCTCTGCGATCGCAACACTAGCTATGCGATCGCAATGCACAGTCCGACAAACCTATGCGATCGCACCCCTTGCTATGCGATCGCATAGAACATTTTTCTCACCCCTCCATTCTCTTCTATGCGATCGCACAAATGACCCTGCGATCGCATAGTGCCAGTTTACATACCTATGCGATCGCATCTCCTATTACGCGATCGCATAGAACAACTCTGGGCTCACTTCCATCCTTCTATGCGATCGCAGTAACCCTATGCGATCGCATAGAGCATCCGTCTGCAACAAAACCAGCAGCCAACAGCAGTTCCAAAAATAGAAGAAATGGTCCGTTTGGACCCCCAAAATCAACCCGAGGCTCCCGGGACCCCAACGAAAACCACCAACATACTCCAAAACACGATACGGACTTGTTCCAATCATAAAAACACCATCCTAAACATCAAAATCACTAATTACACACGGATTCAAGCCTAAATTCCTTAAAACTTTCCGAATTACGCATTCAATCAAAAACCCGACCAAACGACGTACGAATGACCTGAAATTTTGCAGGCACATCCAAAATCACCTAACGGAGCTACTGCAACTGTCGGAATTCCATTCCGACTCCCGGATCAAAATCTCACCTACCGTTTGGATTTCGCCAAAATTCAACCTTAGCCAATTCAAGTCTATTTCTACACCGGGTCTCCAAATTAAATTCCGATCGCTCCCCTAAGTCACAAATCACCTCCCGGAACTATCCGAATCATCAGAATCCGATTCCAAGCCCTCTAACCAAATAGTCAACTCCGGGTTGACTTTCCTTATTCAAGTCTCCTTCAAAAAGGCTATATGCCTCATTTTCAATCCAATTCACTCCTAATTTACCCGATAGACTCTAACACTTATATAAAAGCATGAATTATGTAATTACAACATAACGGGGTGATAATTCTCGTGACGACGGGCCGGGTCGTCACATGTTGGCTGCTGGATTTGTTGCAGACGGATGCTCTATGCGATCGCATAGGGTTATTGCGATCGCATAGAAGGATGGAAGTGAGCCCAGAGTTGTTCTATGCGATCGCGTAATAGGAGATGCGATCGCATAGGTATGGAAACTGGCACTATGCGACCGCAGGGTCATTTGTGCGATCGCATAGAAGAGATTGGAGGGGTGAGAAAAATGTTCTATGCGATCGCATAGCAAGGGGTGCGATCGCATAGGTTTGTCAGACTGTGCATTGCGATCGCATAGCTAGTGTTGCGATCGCCGAGAAGAAAAGATGAGGCCTGGAAGGTTGTGCTATGCGATCGCGGGAGAGCATTGCGATCGCATAGAAGGGGAAATTGGCAGGAAATTTAACTCTATGCGATCGCATAGGGTCATTGCGATCGCATAGAAGAGATTGTTCTGGCAGTGAATTAAATCACAGAACAGAGGGGTCGCGGGTTCATTAACCCAAAACCCCATTTTTGAGTTCCAAGAGGAGAAATTGACGGGAATTGCTGGTAATTCATCGGGGATTCGTTGGAGGTAAGTTTTGTGGCTTAATTACATATTTTTAACATGAAATCCTTGGTTAATTCTCTGTAAATGGGAGATTAAATGTGGGTTTGAGCCCTAAGCCTAAATTGAAGAAAAACACCGATTTGAGTGGGCAAACGGAGTCCGATTTTGGTAAATTTTATATGTATGGACTCGTGGCGAGACGAGGGTTCCGGAAATGTGAATTTCGTAAATTTTCGAAATGTGGGCCCGGGGCTCGGGTTTTGACAACTTTGGGAATTTTGATGTAAATTGAGTTGTATTGATTGGGTGTCGTCCCATTGGCCTAAATTGTTGTATTTTTACTGTATTTGATCAGATTCTACGCGTGCGGAGCTTGATTCTCGTGGCAAGGGCATTGCGGAGTAGTCGTCGCGCCGTATTGAGGTGAGTAATATATGTGGGTGATGACCAGCGGGTTCGAAACCCCGGTATACCACTTTGTGACGCTGTATAGCGGCGAGACACGTACTCTCTTGTGAGTGCGGGGTCGATTATGATTGGGGACTATGACATAGTCCGACTTGTTGATACTGTATTATGATATTAGGCTATTCTTGAGCCGTCGAACCTCCTTCTCGGATGGTTGCATATATATATATATTGTGTTAATGGCCACTCTTGAGCCGTTGAACCCCCTTCTTGGGCGGTTGAGTATACATGTGGGCCGTGAGCCAGTTATTGGATCCCGCGAGGATCGTTATCATTGTCTTATCATATAGACATGCTAGTTTACTACTAGTCCGCAGCTATTTTTGTTATTATGCCAATTCCAATCTCTGGAACTTGACATTACTGTTTTCCAACTGAAAAATGATAAAAGAGTTTTCAAAAACTATCTTTGAGCCTGCGAGGTTGTATCTGCATATTAGCTGACTAGTAGTGGATCGGGCTGCGCGCCGCGGCGAGATATATGTTGGATCGGACTGCACGCCGCAGGAATATCTCTATGAGATGTGCTTGGGCTGTAGGAGCCCCTCCGGAGTCTGAACCCCCAGAGTGAGCACGGGTACCCAAAATTGGAGTCGGGCTACACGCCGTAGCGGTCATATCATGCATTGCATTGCATTTAGCTACATCTGCTAGCTGTTATGCTATTTATTGGTAATTGTTGGAAACAGGTACAGTGAAGATTGATTCTATGACAGGGTAGCCGACTATAGCTTTACATAGTGCTTTATTGCGGATTTCTTATCTGCGCTGTCTTACCCTTGTTTATTACCACTGAGTCTGGCAGTACTCATTTTACTCCCCGCACCTTGTGTGCAGATCCAGGTACCTCTCAGCAGTGATCCAGTAGCTGTGCGAGGCGACGTTTGTGGATATTCGAGGTAGCTGCAGAGTCCGCAGGACCCGACATCCCTTCCTACTGTCTTTGGATTTTGTATTGACATTTCTTTCCGCACTTGGTATTTTGTAAACCCTTATACACTCATGTTCAGTAGAGGCTCATGACTCTTGACCCTTCGGTCTATGGGAGTTGGCACGTGTTGGGACTTGGTTCCCTGTTTTTAATATGTATCTATCACCGTTGAATTATTTCCGTATGCTTAAATTGGATAAAGTGAGCTTATGGCTCCGTGATTGTTGTTAATTGGTCAGGCTGGCCTAGCAGTGTGCTGGGCGCCATCACGACCGGATTTGGGGTCGTGACAAATATAGCCAGTTTGAATTTGGAGCTTGAACAAATGGATGTCAAGACAACATTTCTTCATGGTGATCTAAATGAAAAAATTTATATGGAGCAGCCAGAAGGTTTTGAGGTTTTAGGAAAAGAAAACCTCGTCTATAGGCTTACGAAAAGTTTATATGGCCTAAAGCAAGCACCGAGGCAGTGGTAAAAAAGTTTGACTCATTTATGGTAAGTCAAGGATATTAAAGGATTGTTGCAGATCAGTGTGTTTACATTCAGTGATTTTCGGATGGCAATTTTGTTGTACTTTTACTTTATGTAGATGACATGTTGACCGTCAGACAAAATGCAACAAAAATTAGACAGTTGAAGAAAGAACTCTCTAAGTCCTTCGAAATAAAAGACTTAGGTCCAGCTCAACATATTTTGGGATTGCAGATAACTCGAGATAGGAGAAACATGAAGTTATGGCTATCTCAAGAAAATATATTGAACGGGTGATCAAACGGTTCAATATGAGTAATGACAAACTGGCAGGTGCCCCTTTGGCAAATCACTTCAAGTTGAGCAAGAGTTTGTGCCCCTCATCCAAGAAAGAGATTGAGGAGATTTCTACAATTCCATATTCTTCAGCAGTTAGAACTCTAATGTATGTCATGGTTTGCACGAGGCTAGATATCGCACATGCGGTAGGTGTGGTAAGTCGGTTTCTTTCTAACCCTGGAAAGAAACATTGGGAGGCAGTTAAGTGGATTCTCAGGTATCTTAAAGGTACTTCAAAATCAAGTCTGTGCTTTGGGGGAGCTGATCCAGTCTTGGAAGGTTATACAGATTCAGATATGGCCGGAGATCCTGATGGAAGAAAAACAATCTCAGGATATGTTTATACTTTTATTGGGGGAGCTGTGTCATGGCATTCAAGATTGCAGAAGTGTGTTGCACTATCCACAACTGAAGCAGAATATATTGCTGTAGCGGAAACTGGAAAAGAAATATTGTGGCTAAAGCGGTTTCTCCAAGAACTAGGGATAAATCAAACAAAGTATAAGATACATTGTGATAGTCAAAGTGCAATTGATTTAAGCAAAAACTTAATGTATCATTCTCGGACAAAGCACATCGATATTCATACGCGAGGTGATGGATCAATAACTGTTGAAACTAGTGAAGATCCATACGAAGGAGAATCCAACAGATATGTTAACAAAAGTGGTCACACAAGAAAAGTTAGAGCTGTGCAGAGACATAGTTGGAATACCTTTCAAATAGTAGATGTGCTGGAATGCAGCTGAAGGGGGAGAATTGATAAGTTCAACTGCTGCCAACTACCAATTCTAGAAGCCCACAATTGTTGAAGCCACCAACTCATTCAAGAAGTCACCATTGTTGAATGAAGAATTCAACCACCAACCACCTTCTTTAAGGCTATAAATAGAGCCTTATGTTTTACACAGAGATAACAATCCAGAGAGATTGAAATACAATCCAGGAAGAGATCGTGAGAACAAAAAGAGAGTTTGGAGAGGTTTTTTTTTGTAGAGAGAAATTCTTGGTGTAAATTCTCTGTAATTCTATTCTTGAGTAATAGAGTTATTTTTCCTCCCAAATAATCTTCATATTGATCAGAGAATCACAACACTTTTAAGTGACAAAAAATAATTGAATAATTTTAGTAAAATTAAAATATAATTGAGTGACCATTAATGAAATTAATCCATGAAGAGAGAGTAATGGTCAAAGGATCACGAGGAAAAAAGAATTCCAAGTAACACCAATCTATATTATATTTAAAGCACGAAGGCCCTTAGCGAAATATCGTTCGTCTTTTTTACCTCTTTTAAATAGAGTTCGCACTGGACAAAATATTCATTTAATTATCTTCCTATATATAGAATTAATTTTACTTTCCTAATATTTAGAAATACTCACTTAATTACTTTTCTATTTAGGACCTTGATTTATAAAAGTGAAAAATACATTCTAAAATTTCTACCATAAATAAATGAGAAAAGTACGTTTTAGAGAAGGAACTAAAATATTTTCAATTCCTAGAATCTTAAGATGATTAAAAAATATATATTTCAAGAAGGCATCAAATTATTTAAATTTTATTTTTTCCTCTACATAAATAAAAAAAGGACAATACATCAAAAGGAAACTCTTCTACTTTTGTTATGGGTAATTGTTCGGCAACTTTGTCAAACAAAAACGTAGAATCTTTTTCTCCTTTATTTTTAAACTTTTCTATTTACATGATTTTGAGATGTTATATTTTTACTATGATCTATATATATAATCATGTAATCCATAAATATAATTATTTAGAAAGAGATTAGGTGGAATAAGTTCTTTTAGAGTATTCCTACTTTCTCATGTGATGCATAAGTTAGAGCTAAATAAAAATTTTCGAGATGAGAAGAAACATAAGACTAAAAAAAAATAATTAAATTAGGAGTGTTTGGCTGACGACCTACGAAGATTAGTTTACCTAAATTATAAAAGTGTACGAGGTACATATAGAATAATCTCTTTATATATTTTTTTTATTAATTAATACAATAGATAACTAGTGTATATAATAGAGTAATATGAGTTGAAGTCTTTAACAATAAACGTGATTTAATTCTCATCGCTTCCTTTTTCTCTAGTAAAAAAAAAAAAACCTTATACCCGCGAACTCAATTAATTAAATATATTATCGAAAAACCTTTATTAATTAAAAAATATAAAAAAGGGCGAAGAACCCCAAACCTTAAGTACAATAACAGAATTTCAGGCTAAACCAAAGAAGAGAGAGAAATGAGGAATCATAACATGACTCAGGAGAATATTTTCTTCAATAAACACAAGGTTGAGTATATATATATATCTCATGAAAAACGAAAAAGATGACGGCAATCTAATAAAAACCCGAGAAAAGGCGGTGGAAGAGCCCGGCGGCCGGTGGTCGGGCAAAGAATTAAGAATATATAGATAACAGAGCCGCCAATGTTGTAGTATATATGAGAATGGGCAGAGAAAAATGGGCAGAAAAGATGTGTGGATTCATTAATGAGAAAGAAATAGAAAGAGAGAATTACATAGATGATAAAAGCTCCCACTATAGTATTACTAGTGGAATTCTTCCTTCTCTTGGTGCTCATCATAGTAATCGCAGAATTAAACTCCGTCGCTTCATTATCTCCCCCTCCAATCCCCGTTACAGGTTTGCTTATAATTCCTCACGTGGGAAAACTTTATATTTTATGATTCTATACGTTCCTTTGCATGTGTTTGTTTCTACGTGGACAAATTAAATTGGGACAAAATAATGTTGCTTACAATTTCATTTTTCCTCTTAAATAATTTTGCTTACAATAAGTTTGTTCTTGTTCTTGTCATTCTTTTCATGGGGTTGTGTAATGGTGAAATTCCATTTTTTATGTTTGAATTGTACATGACTGCAGCAGAAGTAAATTGGCAATGCCATTCTCTTCCTTTTTCTCCTATTCCATCTTTCTTGAATTTCTTGTATAGTGATTTAAGCCTTATAGTGTTCTTCCAATTCCGAAACTTGCAGTTAATAGTGTAATTTATGTAATTGTTGATCTATAAACTATGTTCTGACAGAACAAATAATAAAATAATGTCCTGAAATGAGTCCCATAGGTCAACTTGACAATTTTAAATTAAATCAGGTCATGTACAGAGGTATTATGTAATTTCAAAAGCAAATATTAAGTTGTGTTCTGAATATATGCTTGTATGTTTTAGAATTTTGTTGATTTAAGCCTATATGACTTAACTGAAGTTATAATGCAGGGCTTGGGATGCATTTCTGGTGCTTCTCGTGTTCTACACAGCATGGGCGTCGCCTTTTCAGTTTGGATTTCTAGACAGACCTCGAGGACCTATTGCCATCATAGATAACATAGTTAATGGATTTTTTGCCTTTGATATTATCCTGACATTCTTTGTTGCCTATCTTGATAAATCAACTTACAGTATGATTGATGACCCAAAGTCGATCGCTTGGAGGTATATGAGTTCCGGGTTTATTTTTGATGTGATATCCACTGTCCCCTCGGAACTTGTTCGGAAAGCATTGCCCCACTCTTTTCAATCATATGGATACTTCAGTATGCTTCGTCTCTGGCGTCTTAGAAGAGCCAGTGCCATGTTTGCGAGGTAAGACCCCTCTTTATTTGCAGAGCTACTTAAATTCCATGTTTGATTTGTTCTTAATGATTTTCCAATTTCAGTTATCAGACCAATGCCCGAATCTCTCCTTGGTGGTCCAACGTAACACAAGAAAGAACGAATTGCATACTTATATCTTTTAAATGCTAGGAGTATTATCTTTCCTCATGGTGCTTCTTTTAGCAATTGAGTTGCATATTAAACTTTCTATGTTAATCTTGTTATCTTGATCTATTGGATTTTTCGCTCTAACACATTGTGAATTGTCCTGTTCCAAGTCTACTTGCATCACACTCTTATAATAGTTTAGGACGTGAAGGCAATTATCATCACTTATGCTTTGACAAAATCTCTTACTTTAGCAATAGCTGATGATATGCTGTTCTTTTTCTGTAGATTGGAGAAAAACAGGAAGTTCAGTTACTTCGGGGTTCGAGTACTGAAGCTTATATGTGTAAGTCTTTCAAGCAATAAGTGGTATTTGCTTGTAAAGACCTGAATGGCAATTTACTTTACCATAACACACTTCGGATATTTTTTGCAGGTGACTCTTTTCGCAGTTCATTGTGCTGGCTGTTTCTACTATCTTCTTGCTGCTCGTAAAAAAGACCCAACTAAGACATGGCTTTCACTTGCCATGGGAAATTTCCATGACAGGAGCATCTGGGATCTCTATGTAATGTGTATATATTGGTCCATTACAACACTTACAACAACTGGCTATGGGGATTTGCATGCTGTTGCTACAGAGGAGATGATATTCACCATGATTTACATGCTATTCGACCTCGGGTTGACTGCTTATCTCATTGGAAACATGACCAACTTGGTTGTCCACGGAACCAGTAAGACTAGGAAATTTGTGAGTAGATTCCATTGCATTAATTGGAAAAGCATTTCTAAAATATCAGTGATGCTTTCTTGTCTTGCTAGCATAAGTTTGTCACAATTTCTGGCATTCTTTCACAATGATTTATCTCTGATGATTGTTTTGTTGCACAGAGGGATACTGTTCAAGCTGCTTCAAGCTTTGCACAAAGGAATAATTTGCCGGTTCGCCTTCAAGATCAGATGCTATCTCACTTGTGTTTGAGGTACAGAACGGACTCGGAAGGTCTACAGCAGCAAGAAACTCTTGAAACACTACCCAAAGCTATTCGATCTAGCATTTCACATTATCTGTTCTATTCAATTGTGGATAAGGTGTACTTATTCCATGGTGTATCAAATGACTTACTTTTTCAACTGGTAAATCCCGTTGGTCTTGAGGCTTCATTAAATTTCACCCTACTGGGCAATACTCTTTAATCTATAACAAAACGTTGTTCCGTTGTTCGAGTAATTTCATTTATTACTCATAAGATTTGGTTTCTTCTCTGTGATTTTATAATGTGCAGGTTGCTGAGATGAAAGCCGAGTATTTTCCCCCAAGAGAGGATGTCATTTTGCAAAATGAAGCGCCTACAGATTTTTATATTCTGGTAACTGGAGCAGTGGTAAGCCGAGTATATCCCCCGTGATATCTTCTGTTCTCTTTCCTTCATAATGAAATTTTTTTGCACATATACTACTCAACAAAAAAATTCCTCTTGTCAATCCACTTTTACTCAATTTTTGCCGTTAAACAGGCATATCATCTATTATTTTCTTGCCCATTTTATTGCTGTGAGTGAATCTCTTAATAATCACATCTTCCTTACAGGAACTTATTTCACACAGAAATGGGATGGAACAGGTAAGTTTCTCTAGCTTAGGACGTAAAGCGTTACTGCTGTCCTGAGCTTTAATGCTTATTTGGTGGATAATTTTTATGTAGGTGATTGGCGAGTTGAAGAAGGGTGACGTTTGTGGAGAAGTAGGTGTCCTTTGCTATAGACCTCAACTTTTTACAGTTCGAACCAAAAGAACATCCCAACTGCTACGTTTGGATCGCACTTCATTTTTCAACATCGTTAAAGCAAATATAGGAGATGGGACAATAATCATGAACAATCTCCTTCAGGTGAATAGACTCTTTTAATGTTATTTAAGAGACTGTTTAAATAATCCCATATATACTAATGTAGAAAGTAGGTTGGTAGTGTTGCGGAGGCCAAATGTATATAGTGTTAATTAGTCACAATTACTATACCAAAAATTATGGCAGCCACCAAATAATAAATAAGACAATAAAACAATAATAAAAGGAACACCAGAATTTACGAGGTTCGGCTAATTTTGCCTACTCCTCGGACACAACCAATATTTTATTCCACTCCAAAATACAAGTGAAATAATACTAAAGAGAGAAGATACAAATGCCTTAAGAAGATAAGAAGGCAAATGAGAGGTGTGTTTAAATCCTAAACATAAGGCCTTCTTTTATAGGGAAAAATTCCCAAACAAAAGGTTAACCCATCGATGTGGGACTAACCATTTTGCCAATTTCAACAAATCTCTACCTTGGCAAAATTTCACATATTCAATTCTCTCTCAATAACAAATTTTGGTTGTGTCTCCATCTTCAATCTTCAACAATGTTGTTCAAATCCAAACAATGTTGAAATTTGGCCGCAGTCACCACTTTTGTCAGCATATCAGCACGATTCTCTGTAGTATGAATTTTCTTCACCGTGACTCCACCTTCTTCTATGATTTCTCGTACAAAATGATACCGAACATCAATGTGCTTCGTCCTTGCATGATAAACTTGGTTCTGCGCTAATTGAATAGCACTTTGACTATCACAAAAAATTGTGATACCTTTTTGTTCAACACCAAGCTCCTTTAGCAATCCTTGAAGCCAAATTGCCTCCTTCACAGCCTCTCTAATAGCCATGTACTCTGCCTCTGTTGTAGACAAAGCAATTGTTGACTGCAAAGTAGACTTCCAACTAACTGGTGCCTTTGCAAAAGTAAACACATAACGAGTAGTTGATCTTCGTTTGTCGTGATCACCCGCAAAATCTGAGTCACAATATCAAACTACACACTAATTGTTTTCCTGCTAAAAAATTAACCCGACATCTACAGTATTATGAATATACCACAGAATCCACTTCACAGCTTAAGAATGCTCCTTTCCTGGATTGTGCATATATTTGTTAATAACTCCAAACAACTTGTGAAATGTCAAGACTCGTACACACCATTGCATACATCAAGCTACCAACAACATTTGCGTATGGTACGTTTGACATATACTCTTGTTGAGCTTCATCCAATGGAGATATAGTAGTACTTAGCTTAAAATGGGGAGCAAGTGGAGTACTAACCAACTTAGTTTTGTCATCTATGCCAAAACGTTGTAGTACTCTCTTCAAATATTCTTTCTGAGATAAATAGAGTTTCTTTGAACGTCTATCTCTTATTATTTCCATGCCAAGAATTTTCTTCGCCTCACCCAGATCCTTCATCTCGAACTCCTTCTTAAGTTGAATCTTCAACTTATCAATTTCTTCCGAATTCTTGGAAGCTATCAACATATCATCAATATATAGGAGAAGATATATAAAGGAACCATCTTTAATCTTGTGCAAATACACACAATGATCGTATTTGCTTCTTTTGTACCACTGCTGCAACATAAACTTGTCAAATCGCTTGTACCATTGTCTAGAAGATTGTTTCAATCCGTACAATGATTTTTCAAGTTTGCACACCAAATTTTCGTTTCTAGCAACTTTAAGTTTGCACACCAAATTTTTCAAGCGATTTGACAAGTTTATGTTCCAACAGAGGTACAAAAGAAGCAAATACGATCATTGTGTGTATTTACACAAGCTTAAAGATGGTTCCTTTATATATCTTCTCCTATATGTTGATGATATGTTGATAGCTTCCAAAAATTCGGAAGAAATTGATAAGTTGAAGATTCAACTGAAGAAGGAGTTCGAGATGAATGATCTGGGTGAGGCGAAGAAAATTCTTGGCATGAAAATAATAAGAGATAGACGTTCAAAGAAACTCTGTTTATCTCAGAAAGAATACTTGAAGAGAGTACTACAACGTTTTGGCATAGATGACAAAACTAAGCTGGTTAGTACTCCACTTCCTCCCCATTTTAAGCTAAGTACTACTATGTCGCAGTGTTGTCAAAGGCGCGCTTTAAGCGCGCTTAAGCCCTGAAGCAAGGCTCAAAACACGTTAAGCGTTTCGCCTCGCTTTGTGGGCGCTTTAGCGTTGAATCAAAGCTTTAACGCATACTTTTCCTTGCTAATGAGTGTAATCCTGAAAATGCGACTTAAACAAATGATATTTCACTTTATCATGAATTCTTTTTCAATTTCTTTGTCCATATATTTGTTAGTCATGCTTATAATGATTAGTCTTGGACTACTATGAATATTTTACTTTTTCTCCCGTTGCGCCTTTTTTCAGTAAAGCCCACACTTTATTTGCGCTTTACGCTTAAAGTCCCATCGGACCTTAGAGCTTTTTCGTGCTTTTCGCCTTTGACAACACTGCTATGTCGCCATTAGATGACGATGAACAAGAGTATATGTCAAAGGTACCATACGCAAATGTTGTTGGTAGCTTGATGTATGCAATGGTCTGTACGAGACCTGACATTTCACAAGCTGTTGGAGTTATTAGTAAATATATGCACAATCCAGGAAAGGAGCATTGACAAGCTGTGAAGTGGATTCTGCGGTATATTCATATTACTGTAGATGTCGGGTTAATTTTTTAGCAGGAAAACAATCAGTCTGTAGTTGGATATTGTGACTCAGATTTTGCGGGTGATCTCGACAAACGAAGATCAACTACTGGTTATGTGTTTACTTTTGCAAAGGCACCAGTTAGTTGGAAGTCTACTTTGTAGTCAACAATTGCTTTGTCTACAACAGAGGCAGAGTACATGGCTATTACAGAGGCTGTGAAGGAGGCAATTTGGCTTCAAGGATTGCTAAAGGAGCTTGTCGTTGAACAAAAAGGTATCACAATTTTTTGTGATAGTCAAAATGCTATTCAATTAGCGAAGAACCAAGTTTATCATGCAAGGACGAAGCACATTGATGTTCGGTATCATTTTGTACGAGAAATCATAGAAGAAGGTGGAGTCACGGTGAAGAAAATTCATAGTACAGAAAATCCTGCTGATATGCTGACAAAAGTGACTGCGGCGAAATTTCGACATTGTTTGAAATTGATCAACATTGTTGAAGATTGAATATGGAGACACAACCAAAATTTGTTATTGAGAGAGAATTGAAGATGTGGAATTTTACCAAGGTGGAGATTTGTTGAAATTGGCAAAATGGTTAGTCCCACTTCGGTGGGTTAACCTTTTGTTTGGGAATTTTTCCCTATAAAAGAAGGCCTTATGTTTATGATTTAAACACACCTTTCATTTGCATTCTTATCTTCTTAAGGCATTTGTATCTTCTCTCTTTATAGTATTATTTCACTTGTATTTTGGAGTGGAATAAAATATTGGTTGTGTCCGAGGAGTAGGCAAAATTAGCCGACTTGTTTTATTATCTTATTTATTATTTGGTGGCTGCCATAATTTTTGGTATAGTAGTTGTGACTCATTCAAACTATATACATTTGGCTTCCGCAACATTACCAAGCTGTCACGACTTTGACTTCTGTGATAATACTCAGCTGCGAGTGGAATTCGATGTTTTTCATCGTGTTGCAGTCTTTGCTTGAATTTTATTTTTGGAATCTCAAGAGCAAGAGTTTTTTCCTTATAGAAGTGTCTTGGCAAAGACTTTTTCACCTTTATCAGCTTTACTCTCAACTAGAATAAAAATGCTGGAGTATTATTTTAATACGCGGATGCTGTTCTAGCTTTAAACAATGATCTTTTTGGTTGCAGCATTTGAAAGAGCGAAGGGACCCAATTATGATAGCAGTATTAGCAGATATAGAACACATGTTGGCTCAGGGAAGAATGGACATACCTCTCAGCTTATGTTTCGCAGCAAACAGAGGAGATGATCTTTTGTTGCGCCAATTGCTTAAAAGGGGTACTGATCCTAATGAATCTGATAGCAATGGACGTACAGCGTTGGTATGACTCCTCTCTATTTCTCATTAACCACTTGATCAAAATAATATTTATGTTTTGAGGTTGAAAATCATTATGCATATTATGATACAGCACATAGCAGCTTCAAATGGAAATGTTGAATGTATTCTTCTACTTCTTGACTTTGGAGCAGATCCAAATAGAAAAGGTACTCTTTCCATTTCTGTACCACAAAGGAAATTGCATTTCTGTTTCTTTTGGAAAATCATACTGTGTTTGGGAAATTATGGATATATATTACTAGTTTACAAAGTTAACACGGGCCATTAATCTGCGTTTGCATTCAACTACTCACATGACCTCAACAGTGTATCTAAGGGGCAGTTTTATCTGTTGCTTCCTTCAATATAAATATTTACATCTGCCCTCCTTCAGTTTATATACCCAGCTATGATCTTGATAGTTCTCTATTTAGAAATTTTAAGCACTAGCGCCTGCCCATTTTTGAGTAGAGCATCACTCCCAAATTTGCAACTGTATTATAAATTCAAGACAAAATTACTGCCCATGTCACTTGGCTTAATGCCCCAACACAAAATGGCCCATATTTGAATATTTTTCCCTATATAGCCCATATTGTACGTAACTTGAAATAAACTTTTCAGCCTTTAGCCCACTATTAAAGACACACTTTTAGGGTTTTATTATTTTTTTCTTTCTTCATTCCCTTCATCTCTCTCTCACCGCCTCTCTGCTTCCTATTCATTCAACTGTCAACTCTTTATATACATTCATTCACCTTCTTTCTTTCTTCAATCGCAAATAATTTTTGCTTCTCCATACACATATAGTCTACCAACTCTGAGCTACTCTTTAGCCAATGTAAGCTTCTTACATTTTTTTAACACAAACTATAGAAGAATTTGTCCCTTAATTTCTGATTATTTTGTTGTACGTGTGCGTTCCGCTGCTTTTTGAAGTTTCCAACAATGTCAATTTTTCAACCTTTTCTTCAGTTTGCCAAACATCATATGCTCCACTTCCTCTGTTCCAGCGTGCGCATTCAATATAATTTTGAAGGATTTTGAAGTTTGAAGTTCTTGTAATTTTGGAAGATTTTGAAGTTTGATGTTTGAAGTTCTGGAAAAACATAACTATGTAGCCAGGTTATATCAACTTTGTATAACAGTGTATATGGATATACAAACACCTCTTATACACTATTATACATGTTTATACAAGTTATACAGTATTGTATAATTGTGTATAAATGTGTATATTAGTGTATAACGTTGTATAAATATATATATTTTTTTCAGTTTATAACAATGTATATACATTGTTAGCGTGTAAGAGGTCTCTATAGAAGTTTGACACTTCATTCTCTTCTTCTTTTTTGTGTAATATGTTGTATGAGCGTTGGACGGATTCTACAATTCATTTAGCAAGTTTTTATTTTTCTTTTGTCCTGTTGGATTGCTTCAGCAATTGCACATAAAAGTATTTGAGTTTCTTACCTTCAGATAATATGTATTATTTAGGATTTTTGAGTTGCGTTTGTGGCTGATTTGCGAGGCAGAACAATAACTGGAAAGAAAGTCTATTCAAATTCGACGGAATAAAAATGCAAACAATCATGGAGTATGTCAACTTCACTAGGAAGTGAAACAAGTCATGCCAAAATACATACCTTTTAATTAAATTCAAGACTTAAGCCTTTAACATTCACAAGGAACCTTAATTTTACATTGTTTAGGCAGTTTCATGACAGCTTCAGGATTGATTTGTGAGGCAGCAGATTTGCGAGGGAGCAAAATAAGCTGTCTTTCAAGAATTAGCCTATTATTTTTTGGGCTATAGATTTGAAAAGTGATATCTATGCTATTATATTGCAAGTTAGATGTGTGAGTTGTATTTATATGAAATTATCCCTAAATTCAACTTAAGATTGTGTCAGTTTTTCTTTCTGATAAAACAGCTAATTTATGTCATGAGTGCAGATTCTGAAGGAAATGTGCCATTGTGGGATGCAATGGTGGGGAGGCATGAAGCTGCGATAAAATTGCTTGTGGACAACGGTGCAAAGATATCTTCAGGAGATGTTGGTCAGTTTGCTTGCTTTTCGGTGGAGCAAGGCAGCCTAAACTTGCTCAAGGGGATCATCAAGTATGGAGGTGATGTCACCCTTCTTAACAGCCTCGGCACGACAGCAATGCACACTGCTATTTCTGAGGAGAATGTGGAAATAGTTAAATACCTACTGGAACAAGGATCTGACATTGATAAAGCAGATGTTCACGGTTGGACACCAAGAGCATTGGCTGAATATCAGGGCCACGAAGAGATAAAGGAGCTTTTCAACTTGATGCAACCAAGTAGTAATAAAGAAGCCAATGTCTCTCCTCCTGAAATGCCTGGTGCTCCCTACCTTAAGAAGTATCAGAGCGACCCCATGATTCGCCTCTCGACTCCTGAGGAAACAGCATCACTAGCTAGGGAAAATGGCTCGTCCAACGGCAGATTGAGGAGAAGGGCTAGTTTCTATCAGAATTCACTGATGGGGTTTATGTCAGCACGCCAGAGACACCATGAAGGTGAGTACAACTATAAATTTGGAAGCATCACTAGTTCATAATGTTAGGACCCGGTGGCACTAAACACTTCTTCACAGCGGAAAAATAAATGATCAACGAAAAATAAATGACACAAAGAATTTAACGTGGTTCACCTAAAATGTTTAGGCTACGTCCACAAAACCCGGCACCAACTTCCACTAAAACTTTTAGTAGGCTTACAAAGAGAGAGTTCTCCAATAGTTTGGAGGTACAACAATTTCCCGAGCTCTACCCAAAATAGTGGCGCACACAAAAGTGTTTCCCGAAAATACCCGACTAGTATTTTACTCACTATTTTGTCACTCCCCTTTAGAAAAACTTCCTAAAGAAAAACAAACTCTCTCTTTCTCTCTAACTCTTATACTTGAGTTATTGAATGTTTTTGGTGTGTTTAAAACAATGAGATGAGGGGGTATTTATAGTTTTGAGATAGGGACCAAAAGTGCAAATCTCACCTATCAAGAAGGATCAATTTGCAATATTCTCATCTCACCTACCTCACCTACCATCTATTGATGTCATTGCTTACATCAATAACCAAGTTGGAGGAAGCTTCTAACAATTCTCCCCCTTCCGACTACTTGGAGAGTCTCCTATCCCTGCAGCTTCTCTGCAGAACTCAAATTTACCCTTTGGTACAGTTTTGGTCAACATGTCTGATCCGTTTTCATCTGTATGGATCTTTTCTAGCCGCAACATCTTCTTCTCTAACACATCCCCGATCCAATTATATCTAACATCAATATGCTTGGATCTGGAATGGAATGAGGCATTCTTCGCAAGGTGGATAGCACTTTGACTATCACAAAATAGCTGATAACCGTCTTGCGAAAATCCAAGTTCAGTTAAGAACTTCTTCATCCACAGCAGTTCTTTGCAAGCTTCCGTTGCCGCAATGAATTCAGCTTCAGTAGTTGATAGTGCAACACATTTTTGCAACTTTGATTGCCATGAAACAGCTCCCCCTGAAAAGTTAATCAAGTATCCTGAAGTTGATTTTCTAGAATCAATATCTCCGGCCATATCTGCATCAGTATAGTCAACCAACACAGGGTTGTCTTCTCCAAAACACAAGCATAGTTTGGAGGTTCCTCGAAGATACCCGAGAATCCACTTAACAGCATCCCAATGTTCCTTTCCTGGATTAGAAAGAAATCTACTTACCACTCCTACAGCGTGAGCGATATCTGGCCGTGTACAAACCATGGCATACATCAAACTTCCTACTGCTGAAGCATATGGAATTCGTTCCATCCTTCTTCTCTCATCATCTGTTGATGGGCTTTGCTTGGTGCTCAATCTAAAGTGGTTAGCAAGAGGACAGCTAACTGCTTTAGTTTTCTCCATGTTGAACCGTTGAAGTACCTTCTCGATGTACCTCTCCTGAGACAACCATAACTTCTTGGCTTCTCGGTCTCGCATAATCCTCATCCCAAGGATCTGTTTTGCTGGCCCCAAGTCTTTCATGGCGAAGAACTTGCTTAGCTGCTCTTTCAAGCTATTAATTCCGGAAACATTCCGGCCAACAATCAACATATCATCCACATAGAGCAATAGGATGATAAAATCATCGTCAGAAAACTTCTGAACGAACACACAATGGTCTGAAGTTGTCTTCTTGTAGCCGTGTTGCCCCATCACCGACTCAAACTTCTTGTACCACTGCCTTGGTGCCTGTTTTAAGCCATAGAGGCTTTTCCTCAATCTACAAACGCAGTCCTCTTTCCCCTTTTGCTGGAAACCGTCTGGTTGCTCCATGTATATCTCCTCTTCCAAATCACCGTGTAGGAAGGCGGTTTTTACATCCATCTGCTCAACCTCCAGACTGAGGCTTGCTGCTAATCCCAGAACCGTGCGTATTGAGGTCATTTTCACAACCTGGTGAGAATATTTCATCAAAGTCAATACCTTTCCTTTGATTGAAACCTTTGACGACCAATCTTGCTTTGAATCTCGGACAGGAACTGTGTTCATCATGCTTGATCTTGAACACCCATTTATTCTTCAAAGCTCTCTTGCCTTTCGGCAACTTCACCAGCTCAAACGTCTTGTTCTCATGCAAGGATTTCATCTCGTCTTGCATGGCTTCTATCCATTTCTCCTTATGTTCATCATCAACAGCTTCTTCAAAACTGTCGGGTTCTCCCCCGTCAGTGAGTAACACATACTCATGTGGAGAATATCTGGTAGACTGTTGCACAACTCTTCCAGATCTTGTATGATAAGGAGGGTTATTGAGGATTGGTGGTTGAGGTTGATCTTCCTCGTCTGCATCATCATCACCATTATCCTCGTTACCTTCAGCATCTGCTGGTTCATCTTCATTTGGAAGATCAGGGGCTTCAGGTTGATTATCCTGAACATCGTCTCCAACTTGTCTCGGCACCATTATTGGAGGCAACTCAAACTCAGCAGAATCATCAATGGACTTCTCTACTTTGTCAATGTCTTCAATTGTTTGGTCCTCAACGAACACAACATCTCGACTCCTGACGAGCTTCTTCTGCACCGGATCATAGAACTTATAGCCAAGCATGTCTTGACCATAGCCGATGAATACACACTTCCTTGTCTTGACATCAAGTTTGCTCCTTTCATCCTTCGGAACATGGACATAGGCTTTGCAGCCAAATACCCGCAATTGATCATAAGAGATATCTCTTCCTGACCAAATCTTTTCTGGAGCCTCGTACTGAAGAGGGACACGGGGTGAATGGTTTAGCACATAGGCTGCTGTAACTAGTGCTTCACCCCAGAAAGCCTTTGGTAACTTTGAATGAGAGAGTAAACATCTGGTTCTCTCGATCAAGGTTCTGTTCATCCTCTCAGCCAAGCCATTCAACTGTGGAGTTTTAGGAGGTGTGAACCGATGTCGAATACCATGCTCTTTACAATAAGCATCAAATTGACCCTGGTATTCACCGCCATTGTCTGTCCGGATGCACTTCAACTTCTTACCGGTCTCTCTTTCCACCAAGGTCAGAAATTGTTTGAAAACTTGAAACACTTGATCCTTGGTCTTCAGCGTGTATACCCATGTCTTTCGTGAATGATCATCAATAAAGGTCACGAAATATCGGGCACCACTGAGGGACTTCTTGAAAGGCCCGCATACATCTGAGTGTACCAGATCTAACACGTCTTGCTTTCTGGAAGGAGGGAATCTTTTGAATGAAACTCTGTTTTGTTTCCCAGCTAAACAGTCAGCACACTTCTTCAACTGGATCTGGTTTAGACCCGGTAAGGCGTTCTTCTTCACCAAACGCGCCATTGACTTTTCACTCATGTGGCCAAGACGTCTATGCCACAACTTGGTATTGCTATCATTCTTCGTAACATTTATAACTTGTTGGGAGATGCTTGCCTGGGTCACATACAACTTTGACTGCTTCGTGCCCCGCGCCACCACCAATGAGCCTTTCGTGAGCTTCCATTGGCCATTATGAAAGGTATTGCAGTAACCTTCCTCATCAAGCTTGCCGACGGAGATCAGATTCAGGCGCATATCTGGAACATGCCTGACATCTCTTAAAAGTAGCTTCATCCCATTCATGGTCTCTAGGCAAACATCTCCTTTGCCTACAACTGTTGAGAAATTGGCATTTCCCATTTTTACACGACCGAAGTCTCCAGGTGTGTAAGATGAGAAGAGTTCTCTCCGTGGCATTGCATGAATGGTAGCTCCACTATCAATCACCCATGTCGTCTCTTGGGTTGTCAGATTGATAATGTCGTCATCGTAGACAATGTTAAACTCACCAAAGGAGTTCGCTTCATCATCACTGCTTTCTTCGGGTTTCTCCTTTTTGCCTTTGTTCTTCTTCTGGTCATTTTGGAACTGTCGGCAAAATCTTTTGATATGGCCCTTCTTTTTGCAGTAATGGCACTCAACATGTGCAAATTTATTGGATCTACCTCTGCTCTTATCTCTGTTACTCTGGCCCTTGTTTTGACTTCTCCCCCTGGTCGTAACAGCCAACACCTCTGATGAAGAAGATGATCCTTGTGATCGGCGTCTCATTTCTTCATTTAGAATGCCACTCTTGATTGTCTCCATGTTTACCACACCGTTGGGTGCAGAATTGGTGATTGAAACCTTCAAGGTTTCCCATGACTCTGGGAGTGTTGCCGGCACCATAAGAGCAAGTACCTCGTCATCGAACTTTATGCCCATTCCCGACAACTGGTCGACAATCCCTTGTATTTCATTAAGGTGATCCGCCACAGTTGTCCCTTCTACATATTTTACTTGCATTAATTTTGTCAAGTAAAATAATTTGTTGTTACCTGTTTTAGAGGCATACAACTCCTCGAGCTTGTTCCATAACGACCTTGCATGTGTCACACCAGAAATATGGTTGTACACATTGTCTTCAACAAATTGCCGTATGTAGCCGCACACTTGGTTGTGCTCAAATTCCCAATCCTCGTCTGACTTGTCTTCAGGTTTCTGAGCACTGAACACGGGCAGGTGCATCTTCGTCACAAACGGGAGATCCTTCATCTTGTTTCTCCATAAGTGGTAATTTGTTCCGTTCAGGTTGACCATCTTGCTTGTCCTTGCCTCCATATTCCCGATGGTGAATAGTAACCGTAGGTATGAATAGTGCCCGTATGGATGAATAGTACCCGTACGTATGAATAGTACCGTACGTATGAATAGTATTCTAACCAAAGCTCTGATACCACTTGTTAGGACCCGGTGGCACTAAACACTTCTTCACAGCGGAAAAATAAATGATCAACGAAAAATAAATGACACAAAGAATTTAACGTGGTTCACCTAAAATGTTTAGGCTACGTCCACAAAACCCGGCACCAACTTCCACTAAAACTTTTAGTAGGCTTACAAAGAGAGAGTTCTCCAATAGTTTGGAGGTACAACAATTTCCCGAGCTCTACCCAAAATAGTGGCGCACACAAAAGTGTTTCCCGAAAATACCCGACTAGTATTTTACTCACTATTTTGTCACTCCCCTTTAGAAAAACTTCCTAAAGAAAAACAAACTCTCTCTTTCTCTCTAACTCTTATACTTGAGTTATTGAATGTTTTTGGTGTGTTTAAAACAATGAGATGAGGGGGTATTTATAGTTTTGAGATAGGGACCAAAAGTGCAAATCTCACCTATCAAGAAGGATCAATTTGCAATATTCTCATCTCACCTACCTCACCTACCATCTATTGATGTCATTGCTTACATCAATAACCAAGTTGGAGGAAGCTTCTAACACATAAGTACATCTCTCTATATTTGGGAAATTTTCTTATCTATAATAACAGGTATAGGATTTAGCGTCGAGCCATCTAAATAACAAGTAGGATTATAACTAACCACTTTCATCATATCCAAATTAGTCATAAAGATGGTCAACTATATATCTATGTTACAGAATAGTCTTTCTGTTATACACCACTTTTACCTCCTAGTAGGTCTCAGCTTGATAAAGTTTGAAGGATTTCGGTTAAAAGTTCTGTGAATCTTATATTACTTGAGGTAGATTCGGAATCTTGAACCGATTTTGGGTTTGAAAATAATTATTTATTACGGAAACTTGGCAGGAGGAGGTGGCCTAAGTTGTTCTTCAACTAAAGTTGCAAATGCAAGAATTCCAGAGAGGATAACCATCAGTTGCCCAGAGAAAGGTGATATAGGTGGAAGGGTTGTGCTTTTGCCGAATTCAGTTCAAGAGCTACTTGATATTGGTGCTAAAAAATTTGGTATCTGTCTCACCAAAGTACTAACTGAAGATGGAGCACTTATTGAAGACATTGCTGTGATAAGAGATGGAGATCATCTAGTTCTTGCTGGTGATGGTGCTTCAGAAAATTAATCACATAAAATTAATTTTGAGCTTATTCTCATGGGAATGATACATGGTGGAATTAATGATAGAGATGCAGGACGGTTATATGAGTTCAACTAAACCCATTACTTTTGGTTCTACTTGTATATACATATGCAAAAAGGATGAAAATGCATACACATTATAAGATCGCTCTCGTTTTTGAACTGACTACCTCTGGGTGGAGCATTGTAGTGAAATGACACCGAAAATAATAACAATAATAATAATACTGCAATAAAATGATTTGTGAGCGGAAATACACTAATTGGTTGAGTCGTGCTAGGTACTGTCCTAAGAAACTATTTCAGGAATGTGAAATGTTTCTGCGGGACTAAATAAGCCCATCTCCATTTATTTAGAGGATACAAGAATCAACAAAATTAAATAATAAATCTAGCAAATTGGTAGAGAAAAAACAACTAATATCTTATGGCAGCGGGGCCTTCAAGTATCCGAAATACGTCGGGATTGAAAATGACACAGCGTTCCTGATAGAAAATAACGACTCCTTCAAAAAATAAACTTATTCAAGTTCAATTAAAATATTATAAAAGAAGAAATTAGAAAGAGAGGGACGTACAGGAAGAAAAGAAGATAGAAGTTTTTTTTTGGCTATTGATTAAATTTTCGTGGTGTTTGACGATTAAAGAATGATGGCCTAATCATGGTTATATATAGGCCTAAGGAAAGCTTCTACACAAGACAAGTGTTCTACTTGTCAAATTTTCTTCATGCAAGATGATACTTGGACAAAATAAGCCATTTGTCCATAGCTTCTAGAAGGCTTGCGACATGTAACTACTACGTGTATATTGACATTTGGTTTAAGGCATTTGAAAATACTACCACAGAGTGAACTTTACATATTCCATTCATTGATCTTCCTTCTAGTTCCTTAATTTGAAGAAAAAAAAACAGAAACGAACGAAAACTTAAAGAGGTGAAAAGCAAAGAAAATTTAACATATTATACCTCGAAGTAAATACAGAAACTTCATTGAGGACCTGGACCTGAATTCTTTTACTATGCGATTTAATAATGTTTATTTAATACGTGATATAGCAAAATTTGGACTTGCTTGTCGAAGAGAGATTTTATTGAAAACTTTTGTTAACTTCGAAGAAATATTGTCCTCATTGACACGAAAAAAAAAAAGATTTCAATTGTCATAAAGGTGATAATACTTCAGTTATGTGTCTTTTATTTTTTTTTACTGGAAGGCATTTTCATTTAGTGATAACCGAAAAAGTCAACGAATGCACATTAACAGACTCAAAGGTATTAGTAGTTTGGTTGGAATATGGATTATGCTGGTATAAATTATGTTGGGATAAGTTATGTTGAGATTAGTTATGCTACGATTGTCGTTTATTCACTGTTTGATTGTATTAAGAATGACAATTGTATAATTTCTAAGAAGAATAAATAAGTTATATCGGTGCTAATTACCCTATCCTCTAAGGTATAAATTATCCCGAATAACTTATACCTGGTTTGCTAACCAAATATAATATCAAAGTGGTATTAAAGTTTTATACCACCCCTTATACGTTTTTATACCTAACCAAACATAGTGTATTATTTATGTGCTTTGAAAACGTTTATTGTAACTAATAAGACGAAGTAATAATTATTCGAATTATATGTACTTTATATCAATAGAATAATTTTTGGGGCCTTGAATCTTTTGGACGCCTATAAAGCAAGAGCTTTGTTGGCCCCCCCGTTGACTTTATGTGTGTCTGAATAATTGAATGTACTATGAATATGCCATTAAATTTACGGCTATACAAATATTTAAAGTTTATTTTAATCACAAATTTAGGAAGTTTTTATTTCTTCCTTAAGGTTTGTGCCTAATCAAATGATTCTACGTAATGAAGTGAAGTGAAGGGAGTAATTATTTATTACTTGTGTGGATAGTTAGAGTACTTGTGTGGACACCCCAGAAATGCTTTTTAAAACACTATTACAAGTAACCTATACGTCATGAGTTGGTCGGTTTCACTGAGTTCACCTACTAGAGGTTTGACTTTGGCCAAAAATGCTCTAAGCTCCTCCTATGTGCGATGTTCGGGAAGAGCCAGATCACAAGGGTCTATTGTACGCAACCTTACCCTATATTTCTGCAAGATGACTTGAACCTATGACATTCGATCATATGACTACAACCTTACCAGTTACACCAAGGGGTGTCAATCGTTTGGTTCGGCCGATTATTTCAAAAAATTTGAACCATGCCAATTTTTTGGTTATTTCTATTATATATAACCAAAATTAGACTTTTCGAAAGCGTCCAATCATGTCGGTTTCACTTTGGTATCGGTACGGTTCGGTTAATTTTCGGTATTTTTTTAAATGTCTATGTAAAATTTAGCAGTAAAAGTGGAATACAATAACATACATTCTTTTATAAGACTTAGCAAAACTCTCTAGATTATTTTATTGTTTAAAGGTGATGAATTAAATAAACATGAAAGATGACTGAATTATCCATCAACTATTCGACAACAACGTAAAAGAAACCAAGTAAAAGCAAAGAAAATATAAATCACACAAGTGGAGAGATATTAACCAAGTCGGGACTCAAGAATAAATTCTATATTAAATATTCAAAAAGATAATTATAAATTATATGAAAGGAAACTTCTTCAATACATTGCAATTTGCTACTCATAATCACTAAAATACGTTGTGTCTTGCTAACAAAGATACTTGAAATAACTTAGTTTAAGTATAAGTAGCATAATAGGTTTTAGGAATTAGTTTTAATTACTTGTTGGCTTGTAACAATTTTCATAATTTCAAGGCCCAATAATTTTTTTTTAATGTTTTACTAGTTTTAAGCTACTCTTTAAATATATTTTTCACGTGTTCAATTTATTCGGTATGGTTCGGTATTTTTTCGATTTATTTTTATAAAATAAAAAATCTACGCTAATTATCGATACAGTTATAGATTTATATAAAAACCTACAGTTTCTTTAAAAGAAACCTAAAAATTGGTTCGATACGGTACGATTCAGTCGTTTTCAAATATCCATTGATACCCCTACGCGAAGGCTACCCTCGTATACTTTGCAAACTAAGATAAAAGCCATGTGTATGTGAAGACGAGGATACACCTGATATGCAAATACAGTTACGAAAATCATTGAACTTTCAGATGGTTTTACCTCCATTTGACAGAATAGTAAGAAGATTGAATTCTTTTTGAAATGCTTAGAAGTTAGAGGCTAGAGCACAGCAATGTGATTACACTCTTTTCTAACTTTAATAATATGACAGACACTGCCATTGGATTGCCAAAACAATAATCATTGGGTATAAATGTGATTACCAAAATACAAGCTAGAGCTAAAGCAATGATAATATGCTAACTCCGACATGTTTTCTGTCAGTCATAACATCTAAAGACTGCTCCATTATCAAGCCATTTAAACTAAATATACCTTTTATTGATATATTTTCAAATTATCAAGTAGTTTTTGAAGAAAAATTATCAGATTCCCAAGTGACCCATTTGTATAACAACAGAAGCATCTACATCTTAACGTTTGCCAAAAATGAAATAATAACACAAAAAAGCATCAAGAATTATTCACAATTTTCAATCAGCATCAAACTTCTATATTACTGTACTATGAAAGAAATTTAAAAATTTGTATAGAATATCTCTTGTTGCTTTTCTTTAATTTAAAATTTCCATCTCCTGCTCTTTTCTACTCTCTTCTTTCTTTTCATGTGTATTTTCTATTGCACATTTTCCACAACAACCGAGAGGATTCGTGAAAATTAATGACCTCCCCAAGAAGTGTACTTTGGTTGAGACTCACAATGCATTACGTTTACATCAATGTATCAACTACCGTTACATTCCAGAAGCCTCATGCGGATAAACCTGACATAAAAATGGGGTTATTATCAATATTTTCGCAATGTAATAAAATGGAAGCTGCATATCGATTTGGCAAGCCATTTACCTGATGCTGCCTTTCGGTGAAGCTGACAGATCTGTGTTTTAGTTCACCTCTGTGTGTTGTCATCTCATCCAGTATCTCAGCATCAGAGAAATCGTCATTTTCTTCATCAGGTATCTCTCTCTCCTGCACATAGATACATTTATCATTGTGAAAACCGGTATACAAAAAGATCCTCAAAGTTTTCATCCGAAAAACACTCCAGTTATTTAATGCACATAATATATGCCAAGGAAACAATGTATATTACAGATGAGTTCAATAAAGATGCAAATTGATTGCTTGATTGACTTCCTTCTTATCGCACAGAATATAAATTAGATGAAGCATCCAGTATTAAAAAGAATGCAATTACTAGAGCAAAAGCAATAACATAAAATGCGCACAAAAGCACATAAACCCCACCTGCATGAATTAGAAATTACACTCAGACAGGAGGATGTATGAAAGGTAGTAAAGATAATTTACCTTTGGACAACCAGCAATTTCGTCGTACTCAGCTGCATCTAATTCCTTAAGATACTCGGGCGGGATAATCTTGGGAAGAACATGCTCTCTTATACTTATGAGAAGGAAGAAAGGCAAAGGGAATAGAATTCCAGCAATAGGTATCCATGTTACTCCAAAACAAATTAAGAAATACACGAACTGGAGCGCTGTAAACTTTACAATGAATTTGAATGGGACCAACTCGACATACGAGGCATGGAGCCCTTCAAAGATCCTGTCAAAAGAACCATCACAAGATGACATGGTCATCCATAAAATGAAGACAACAATAAAAAGATGCTTCAGGATTATAATGCTTTACATTTTACTTTTCTGAATTCTATTTCTCAGTTTTACCAAAAACTTAACGAGAAGAATTAAAACTCTCAGGGTGGTAAGCTAGCATAATTAGGTAACAGCTTCTAAACTCCTACACTTTAATCAATGTGTTAAATGTGAGCTTGACCGAGAGTTTTGAGGAACTATTCATGGCTTAGTTTTGACTTTTCAGGAACAGTTATTAATGACTTACTTGAATCTTCTACCAGAAGGAATAAACAGCAGCAGCACCCTCTCCCAAAATTGATTACCAGGGAGACTGTCGATCGCCATGTAAGCGAAATATCCCCAAAGGACTGAAGTAGGTATCCTCCTGATCACAGGTATAGCAAACACACAACATCCCACAAGTAGAGATTGCAAGAAGTTGCTAACTCTTTGCTCATTTACTCGGACAGGCAAGTGGGCATCAATGTGCTTCTCAGGGTCAAATTTTTCATCTGCTCCATCTTCTCCATCATCTTGTTTCAATACGGCTGCTTTCAAGTTCTCCAAGTCCTTATCTGCTGTGCGCTGCATTACATAAAAAAAAATCTCATAAAGCAACTATGTCTCAATATCAAAGTAGTTGGAGATACTGAAACATAATAAACAAACTTCTTCTAAGTGAATAAAATAAATGGACATTGGCCTATGCACTCTTAATTGGCAACAGTTATAGCTTGGTTCCAGCATTTACCTTTGATGTAGCATCCATCTCAACGAAGACGGCATGCATCTTCCCATATATCTCTGATTTTGTTGCATTCTGCTTAATACCTTCCTTTGCAGTCTTCACCATTTTCTTCCGGATTAACTGAGAAAGAGGCACCAAATGGTCTTAGTAGGATTATTCATCATGCAGAAAAGAATAAGCAGAGAACTTATTATTGCATTACCTACCTGTCTCTTAAGTACAGCGAGGCTCCTTGTGTGCATTGGTGATTGTGGAAGTACCCCATTTGAAGGGGGAATTCCAAGTAATCCGCATATCAAAGTCTGCAACATAAAATTCAAGGTGAAGAATGAACCAGACGAACAGACCTGCAGAAGTGAATTTAAGCCTATATCTCTAAAATAGAAAGAGTTCTGAAGATCTATACCATGACTCCAAGCAAAAATAAATCGTAATGGTAAGCAGATGGGTTTTTAAGATTGAACTCCTTCTGTTGTGCCATTTGTGCAGCAACACTGTGATCAAAAAAGTATAGACCAGCTATCATAAGAGCTGGAATGAAGGCAGCAAAGATGTACAAAACTGGGACCCTTGCCATATCCTGCAATTCAGTGCATAAACTAAATTAGACAGGATAGGAATTTTCTCAACTTAATAAACATACATAAAATTTCGCCATAATTTTGGTTCGCAATTCTCTCTTAGAGAATACACAAAGAGATGCCTAACAATATCTTGCCTTGTACTTCTGAATTAATATATGAGAGTTCATGTGCCATAAGCTAATCTGTATGACTCACTTTCAAAAGCTTTTTGGTGAAGAATGTCATGTTTGCCAGTCCGATGTAAGAACATATACAAAAACAATGGATTTTGATAACGCACGCCAATATTTCTGCTTATTTTACAAGATCCACCCTTTTATGACACCTCAACTAAAGGAGCAAGATATTGCTCTGAACAGCATATAGAAGTAGTCCAGAACTCAAGAAGAGTGCTACATAACCTCCTAGGTAAATAAGGGTGTCAAACTGAAATTTAGAGTACCTTGATCACAGTCCAGTGGTATAATGATTTAGCCTCCCAAGGGAGAGGACAAAAGAGCCTCCTAGGAACTTCAGATGGAATTTTACCAGGCACACCAAAAGACATGGCCGTCCACAACACAACCATAAGGGGAACCCCATAGTCGGCAATAAAACTTCGCATCCAACCTGTTCATAATAGTTGATGTATGAATGACTAAGTTTGAATTTAAAAGACCTCCAAGTCCACCCTTTAATAAAGCAGATATAGTCACATACCTGTACCATAACGCCATGATCTAGCTCCTCTACTTTTAAGAGAAGTTAAAAGAACACCAAATGAGAAAATAATTGCCATTAACCCATTTGTGTAGAGCCACTGAAAGTGGAACTCCTCTTGTTCTGGATTTTCCCCTTTCGGAATAGAAAATTCACTCACTACTCCCTGTGACTCGAAGAACAAAGGTATGAGTATAGGATTTCTTTGTGGTCTTTCTCATTTCTTTTTTTCCTACTGCATTATATTTAATAACAATAGCTAACAGAACACATCAAAGGGAGAAAAACAAGAACAAGTACCTTAATAGCCTCTTGGAGGAAAAGAACCGTGATTAACATGCCAAAGAGTTCCCCTGCGAGCCTTGTAAATCTTGGTATGATATTGCAAGCATTGAAAACAGCAAGAAGGCACAGCATCAACGCGGTCCAGACACAAACCCTGTCAAACACATGAATTAGTAACATTTAAGCATCTGGTAATCCAGGAAGCTCTTGTTACATCCTTTTTTGGAGAAACAAAGGAAAAAATAGATTCCATACCATCCTGCCCAGGCGACAAACAGATTTGGCCCCATGTCTGGTCTATCCTTCACGAAACTGTACAAGTAGGTATACATGATAATCGTCGGCTCTGCAACTCCTAAGATCAAGAGAGGCTGTCCACCAAATATTGAGTGAATGATTCCACAGATAGCAGTAGAAGCAAGAGTTTCAACTGTGCTCATTGCTCCATCTGTTAAAAACAAAACAAAATATCAAAATACATCAACAATTTAATCCCAAGCGCAATACATGATTATTGCATATGTGAAATAGTTATCAAGCACGAAAAGATTAGCACAACAGACCTGTTTCTCTACTCAATTGTTCTCCGAAAGCAATCACAGGAAGAGCAGAAGCAAAGAAAATGTACGCTGTTGGAGCCAGTATCCTAAAAATTAATTTACACAAGAAAACCAATATTTTCATTAAAGGGTACATGTTCAGCTCAAACATATAAGATGGAAATATTGTAAATACCTGACGCCTGTACCACATGAGTCTAGCCAATCGCGTTTGTAGCATGCTATCCTTCCTTTAAAATCATCAATAACTCCCTTGAGGGGAGTTCTCGGTTTCTCCATAGGTGAAACTGCAATATAAGAAATTTAACAGGTTAAACTTATGGTAATTTTAACCATGAAAGCTATTAAATCCCTATATTATTCATCAAACTTGGCAGCAAAAAGTGGATCATGCAAATGCAATGCCTACAACTGATAAGTGGCTGCAGAAAAGCAGGAACAATACATACCTAAAGAATCACAAATGAGAAATCTTTACAGCCCACGCAACCAGAACAAATCATATATGGTATTTCCTCTAGTTCCTTATATGCCGGCATTTGTCCTTTGAAAAATATTTCCAAAATATTGCAAAAAGTTTTCCAAAAAAAAACGTGTTTTCTAGCCATTCTGTTTTTCCGAAGAAGTGTTCAAAATGTTTTTTATTTTTGACTCCGCAAATATAGTCAAATCTCTCTAACAAAAACACACATTTAACAAAACACATTTCCATTTGCACAATCTTTTTGAAAACTTTTTTTAAAAGTTGTCCAAACGGCGAGAAATCCCCTTCAACTCGGGAGAACTACTTAATGAAAAAGACCAAATCACATGTTCACATCACACCCAACAAAAAATAAACGTACTCTAGGTAGCCATTATTACAGCAATCCCAAGTTAATATATACTCCTTGCTTGATGTTTTCACACAGATTTAAAAATTAGTAATGTAATTGACAATATTAAGCTTTACTATCTCACATAAACACTTATACCACATATTCCGATACTATATAGTCCAAAAATAATATAACAAAAAAATAATTAATTCATTCTTGAAATATGCATAAACCACTTATTTTGTACCACAAGAAAAAAATTCAAAAAATTACTTATTTTGGACTAGAAAGAATAATAATAAATAAATGCACGGATAATAATATATAATACAAAAATTGGGCAAAAGCAGGGTTCACGCGAACCAATTAGTTACGTGATAAATTCACCCAGACTATGAGTAGAGGCGGCTGACCTATAGAACAAAGGGCTCAACTGGACTCGTTATATTGAATTATGAACTCATAATTTGAAAAAAGTATGATGATTATATGAGTTTAATGCTAAGAACATTAAATGTTGAATGCAACAAATATAAATTATGAATGCGGCACGATATAGAATACTGAGAAACTAAGAATAATACCAAATCAAAGGTAATGCAGGAGAGGAAAGAGAGGAGAAAAGCAAAAGAAAATGGGAAACGGGGCACCAAAGCTTAGTACAGGAGGGAATGGTGTTTTGGTTTCTTTGTTGTATATTTTCCTTCCGGCGGCAAAAGATGCCGCCTAGAGAAGATGATGGAAAGGGTCTAATAATAAATGGAGATAAGAGGAAGAAAATAAAGCAACTAAAACTCTCTAGCCTTTCCTTTCTCTCTCTCTATATCCGTCACTTCTCTTCCGATTTTCTCTCTTTCTCTGCCTCCTATTCTTCCCTCTACCGTTAATGGCGGAGGAGAGAAAGGGAAGAGTTCTTTTTTTTTTTTGGTGTTTTGTTTGAAACTGATACTGTTATATGCTCATGGCTGCGCGCGGTTCGTGTAATTAGTTCTTGTTCAGTCCAACTTTGGAATTTATGGACTTTTTGTTTATACAGAAAAGGTTCAAATATTTTCGTAACCTACGTGAAATAGGATAAATATACCCATTATTGATAGTTTGGCCAAATATGTTTATCGTTCAATAGTTATGTAAATTTGCCTTTTTTTAACGGAAGCAGTTATTATTTTTAATTAATTAAAATTAAAATATATTTTTTCTAATTTTTCTAAAAGACATTTTATACTAAAAATGGAAGAAATAAAAAGGAAAATATTTTTTATAGTTTTTACAAAAGAATTGAAAAAAAATTTACTAAAATAATATTTTTTGTAAAAATAAAAATAAAATCTAAAAAGTAATTTTCTAAAGCAATATTTTTGAAAAAAAATGAAAAAACAAGTAGAATATTTGATGAAGAATCAGTCGAAGGACATTTGTGAGTTCGTTCTCCACTGTGTCAACTAAACAATTCTGTTAAAAACAGAAATAAAATCTAAAAGCAAATTTCTAAAGCAATATTTTTTGTAAAAACTGAAAAAAGAAAAAATACTTTAAAAAAACTGAAAAATTATTTTCTAAAACAATGATTTTTGTAAAATCTAGAAAAAAAAATGAAAATCAATTTTCTAAAATGATAAAAACTTCAAAAATAGATTTTTTTTAAAAACGAAAAACTGATAAAAAGAAAATATATGTTTTCGTTCAGTTTTTACAAAAATATTGCTTTAGAAAATTGCTTTTTAGATTTTATTCTATTTTTACAAAAATAACTTTTCTAGAAATTATATTTCAGTTTTTTTAAATTGGTATTTTTCTAAAAACTTGAAAAAAATATTTTAATTTTAATTAATTAAAAAAAAATAATATTTTTCCGTTAAAAAAGGCAAATTTGCACAACTATTGGACGGTTTTGGGCATATTTAGGCCCAACTATTAATGACGGGCATATTTGTCCTATTTCACACAGTTCATGAGCATATTTGAACCTTTTCCGTTGTTTATAAATTATTCTCCTCTAACTTCATCAATTTCCTTATTTTCATTTTGGAAAATGGTGTAAATTAACTTCTCTAATTATACAAAATATCTTAGTTTTATCCCTTGTCTACAGGTCATTCAAACCCGTAGATACTTATTTTTTAACTACAACTTGACTTTAACGGGAGCCCATAGCTAGAATACACAATATAAGTTCGGCTAAATTTAATAATTTTTATTCAAATTTTATATTTATTGAAAATATATATTGTATGTGTATAAATTATTAACTTAAAATATAATAATTAAATAAACAAAATTCCGTACCATAAAATTAAATCCTGGATGTGCCTCTGTTTTGTAGAGACCATCATGAAATATGTGAATTCCACGTCTCGATAAACTTTGTAAAGAGATGTTTGGATTTATCCCTGGAGCTTTGATTATAATTAATTTGTATGTTTGTGTAATGATCCGATAAGTCATCTTGAGTTTTAGAACCTAATTCTATGTTTCGAAGCCTCAAATATCTCATTTTAGCCTTCTTCGTTTTGCGGGTGCAATCTGGGTATAAAATATGGAACATTGCTTTCCATATTACAAGATTACTAATTATGCAACCATTAATTAGTAATTTTGTAACATGAAAAGTGATGATAGGCTATAATTAAGTATTTTCGTCGCTTATTAAACTCTAATTTACTGCATTTTAATTAAGTTTGAGCTTTAATTGTTAGTGTTTTTGCTAATTGTGTATTTTATGCCTTGTAGGAGTGATTCCGAGCTATGTAGATATTATGGATTGAATTCAAGTGATCTGGAGCTTTGAAGTCTGAGTAAAAGCCCAAGGAATCAAGCTGAGATCGTGTTCGGGGATCAACAGATAATAGTTAAGAACGAAATGGAGAATCGAGCAGGCACGCAACACATTGTCTAGTAAAATACACATAAATATTCGCTCAGAACTCCGTTAAATTTTCGCTCAGAACTCCGTTTGGGTACATAATATATTGTTGGAAAGCTATTTGAAAGTCTACAACTTTTATGTTTTGCACTTTTACGAATTCCCACTACTGCACTGCACAATGCGCCGCAATGTGATATTTTCCAACATTCTATCATAAAACAACTCTCTGAACATTCCCACTGCCGCACCACCTATGCAAATTTACAGAGCCAGAGTCCTATTTAGCGCAAGAAAAGGTGTTCTATCTGGGCCCGACACTGCTTGTTATAAATACATTTAAAATTATTTTGAAGGAGGCGAATATATTTTTGACACACTTTAGACATAGGAAGAGCACGAAGCTGCCGTGGAGGCCGAAGATTTGACCTAAGGAGGCAAAAATATACTAGGAGCAAAACGGAGAATTCTTCTACGAGTTTTTCCCTTATGAATAGCTAATTTGTTATCTAGGGTTTTGATGGAACCTATTGGAGATTGATTTTCCTGTTATGTTAATATAGATTTGCTGTAGTATTTTCTCTATTTTGTAGTGACCCGATTGTTCGTTTTGCATTCTCGAACCCCGTTCCCTTAAATAATCCTTTCTGCATTTGCTTTAGCTAAATTATGACTTGCGGGGGCGGGTGGTTCAGAAGTAGAGGAATTTCAGGCAAGAATAAGCCTATTCACTTTATTTAATTTCTTCAAAAAGGCTAAGTTTGACTTCGGTCAATATTTTGGAAAAACGGACCCGGAATCGCGATCCGGTAATTTCTCAGGATCCGTGGGAATATATAGGACCTGGGCGTATGCCTGGAATCGAATTCCGAGGTCCCTAGCCCGAGTAATGGAATTTTTTTTGTAAAAAAATTGTTAAGTTTCAAAGAATTAAATAAACTAAGAAATTCTTATTTTCATAGGTATCAAGTTCGGATTTCAATTCCGACACTTGGTACGAGTTCGAAATATCATATAAGATATATCCGTAAAGCTTGGTGTCAATTCGAGTAGTTTAAGGGCATTTTGAATCGTTGGTAGGAAATTAAGAACTTGAAGTTTATTAAATTTGATCAATTGGCTTTGGGATCTGATTCCTTGGTTTAATAATGTTTTGAGTATTCTAAAGGTTCGACTAGGTCCGCCTCATGATTTCAGACTTGTCGGTATGTCCGGACGGGGCTCGGGAGCCCCGAGTGTCAAATGGTCGAGGTTCGAGCGAAGTTAGAAATTCAAGGGGAACAACATATGATGCTTCTGTCAAAACCGCTTCTGCGGCTCTTGGACCGCAGAAGCGGAGGCCGCAGAAGCATCCTATTTATCACAGAAGCGGTTAGGCGGCCTAAGGGGAAGAACCGCATAGGCGGCCCAGAAACCGCACAAGCGATTCCGTTTGTGCGGCCCCAGACCGCAGAAGCAGTCAACTATCCCTTGCCCAAAAACTGCAAATACGGTCGATTTTACGCATGTGCGGGACCGCAGAAACAGAAATCATCGCAGGGGCAGTGAGCTCATTTAATACGGGCTCAAGTGCTTTTTTCTCCCATTTTTCTCTTCACTTGGGTGATTTTGAAGATTCCAAATAGAGTATTTCTTCCTAGTATCACAAGGAAACTAATTTCCACACACTCTTAGCTTAAATACATGAACATTAGATAAATTTAACACCAAAATCATCAAATAAAATCAAGGGTTAGGGCTAGTCCTAGGATTTTGGAAAAACTATGATTTAACTACCTAATTAGTTATGTAATGAACTGAAATTTACATATTACTAATCCTTAGGTCATAGAGAATAATTTCTTCAAAAAATCTTGAAATTCGGACCGCAGGTCGAAATTTAGTAAACTTGCGGGAAAGTTGGGAAATCACTTAATTAGCTAGAATTCAACCTTGTGAGCAATTATTGATTAGTTCTTGCCTTATTTAAACTAGTTGGTGCTTGTTCGGCTTCGAATTGAGCTTGGAGCCTAGTCTTGTGGTTGAAAGCGTGATTCGGAGCGAGGCCAGTCTCCTTTCTAACCTTGTAAGAGGAAATTGTCCCCTTAGGTTTCATGTTGAGTACTTGTTGCTAAATGCGGGGACTACGCATGCGTTATACGATGAGAGCCCGTGCGTAGCTACTACTATGTTAGAGGTCTGGGTAGCTTAGGACCTACATCATGCTTATTAAATATGTTCTTTGTGGTACATTGTTGTCATGAACACCTAGTATGCACTAGAGACTTAAAAAGGAGGATATAAGCTTATTTCTACAAATTGATTTATATTGATTTGATATATATATATATATATATATATATATATATATATATATATATATATATATATATATATATATATATATTATCCTTAATTGTGGATAGGGCCGATCGCCTCGGTATGAATAGATACATCTATAGGCGCGCCGTTGATCCTCGGCAAGTGCACATTTATTTCTATTGGTTCGGGCCGTCGCCTCGGCATTATGTGCGCATGTTAATTGTGGAAAAACTTATATATATGCTTCATTTTTCCACTGTCTCACTTGATAAATGATAAACTTGATGTTGCAATATTCTGGACTTACACTACATGCTATAACCTGCCATTACTTGTATAATTTTTGTTTGATCATGCCATATTCACACACACATATATATATATATATATATATACACACTAATTGATCTTAGTAAGTATCGAGTCGACCTCTCGTCCCTACTTCTTCGAGATTAGAGGGGATACTTACTGAGTACACGTTGTTTACGTAATTACGCTACACTTCTATACTTAAATGTATAGGGTTTTGAGGCAGGTGGATCTAAACATCACTCGGGTGCATATTAGTGAGCACTTTCTGGGACTTCTACGGTGAGCTGCCTTCTTCCTCATGCCGATCCGCATCCGAAGGAGTCCTTTTCCTATATTTATGATTTTCTGTCTATTCTGATTAAGATAGTAGGACATTGTTTTGTATATTTTTGTGTACTCTACTGGTCGCCCGTAGCTAGTGATACTGGGTTTTGGCACACACTGTAGAGAATATTTATTTTTGGGTTTGTATGACTATGTTAGTACTGTATGATCTTGCTAGTTCCCTTTATTTACTTGAAAAACGTTAGTATATTTGGTTTTGTTACATAAAAATTTTAGACTTAATCATAATTCTGCAGTTTGCTGGCCTAACTATGGTGTTAGGCGCCATCATGACCTAGTTAGGCAAAATGGATCGTGACAACATGGTATCAGAGCACTAGGTTCACGTAGGTCTCACAAGTTACAGGCAAACCTAATAGAGTATTTTAGATAAGTACAGAGACATCTGTATTTATCTTCGAGGGGCTATAAGGTGTTAGGAAAGACTACTCTTTATTCATTCTTCATCATGCAAGGGTTAGTATTCTAAGTTTTCGCTTTTATTCTCTCACAGATGGTGAGGACCCGTACCGCCGATGTTCCAGACCCAGGAGGAGTCACTCCCCCTGTTGCCAGAGGCCGAGGTAGACGCTGGGAGAGGGCACCGGCCCGTCATAGGAGAGGAGGTCGTCCTAGAGTTATTCCCGATGCACCACCAGCAGACCCTGTGGGGGATCCCACTACTGAGGAGCAGGGCGAGGCGCCCGCAGCTGTGCCTACTCCGGTAGATTTCATGACTGCGCCGGGATTGTAGGAGTCATGGGCCGTATGTTTAGGTTCATGGACACCATGACTCAGGCTGGTTTATTTCCAGCAGATCCAGCAGCTTCGCAGGCAAGAGGGGGAGAACATACCCCTACTGCTCAGGCTCTAGTTCAGGCAGCAACAGTACTCATGATACTTCTGATAGATGCAGAGAGAGTGTGGAGGTTTGTCGCCGGATAGTAGCCAGTATTCGATCGGGGATGGCCTGAGAGGTAGAGCTGGGTACAGAGTATCAGCTTGTGGTCAAGATCGCTCGCCATATTGAGGGTTATCATCAGAGGGATAGGGAGCAGATGCAGTAGGACAAAAGAGTAAAATTCAGAGGTACCCCAACTAGGGGTAGAGGTTAGTTTTGGAGGGGTCATCCCAGTAGGCCCCATCTTCAACACCACCACCTCCCACCCAGGGTGCTCCTGCGTGCCCCTATTTTAGTGCCATGCCAGAGAGTTCTTACCGCCCTTCAGCTATTCAGGGGTTACCAGTAGGTATTCAGGTCCTCCGGGTTCTTCTAGTCCCTACTTTAGTGCTATGCCGGAGACTTCATATCGTCCACCGGCTATTCCGGCTCCTCCCACAGAATCTACGAGCCACCAGGGACAGTCATCCGGACAGTAGGCCACCCTGCCATGATGTTTTGAGTATGGCAATCCACGTCACATGAAGAGATATTACCCTAGGATTAGGGGCAAGGCAGTACAACAGGGACAGTAGCTCACGACTCCAACACCAATGGACCAGTCATCTAGAGGTGGAGGGCAGAGTGGTAAAGGACGATCCAGAGTTGGAGGCCAGATAGGGAGAGGTCAGCCAACTACTCCTCAGTTAGGAGGAGGCCAGACAGCCGGTGTTCCAGCTAGATTTTATGCTCTCCTGGCTAGACCGGATGCATTAGCCTTAAATACCGTCATCACATGTATTATTTCTGATAGTGGTAGAGATGCATCGGTATTATTTGATCTACGGTCCACTTACTCATATGTATCATCTCTGTTTGCTTGTTACCTGATCACTTCTCCTGAGCCCTTGGGTGTTCCTGTTCATGTGTCCACTCCTGTGGGTGATTTTGTGGTTGTGAACCGGTCTACCGGTCTTGTATGGTTACTTTCTGTGGTTTTGAGACTAGGGCAGATCTCCTATTGCTCGATATGATCAACTTTGAGGTTATCCTGGGCATGTATTGGCTATTTTTTCATCACGTTGTTCTAGATTGCCATTCCAAGACTGTTTCTCTAGTGATGCCAGGGTTGCCGAGACTGGAGTGGAGGGGTTCCACTGTAGATACACATAACAGGGTTATTTTCTTCCTGAAGGATCAACACATGGTTGAGAAGGGGTGTTTGGCCTACTTAGCTTATATTTGAGACACTACTGTAGAGTCTCCAACAATTGATTCAGTGCCAGTAGTCCGAGAGTTCACTGATGTTTTTCCTTTTGATCTTCCTAGCATACCTCCGGATTGTGATATTGATTTTTGTATCGGCTTGGCTCCAGACACTCATCCTATATCTATCCCACCATACCGTATGGATCCTAGGGAGTTGAAGGAGCAGTTAGAGGAGTTGCTAGCTAAGGGATTTGTTAGGCCCAGCGTATCGCCTTGGGGTGCACTAGTGCTATTTGTAAAGAAGAAAGATGGGACTGTGCGGATGTGCATTGATTACCACCAGTTTAACAAAGTCACCATCAAGAACAAGTATCCATTACCTCGTATTGACGATTTGTTCGACCAATTGCAGGGTGCTAGGGTGTTCTCTAAGATCGACCTGAGATCAGGGTATCATCAGCTGAAGATTCGGATTCAAATGTTTGCAGGACGAGATACGGCCACTATGAGTTCCTGGTGATGTTATTTGGCTTAACTAATGCTCCAGCGGCATTTATGGATTTGATGAATAGAATGTTCCGGCCTATGTTGATTCTTTCGTCATTGTTTTCATTGATAACAACTTGGTATATTCACGTAGCCTAGGGGAGCATGAGCAGCACTTGAGGGTAGTGCTTCAGACCTTGCGAGAGCAGAAGCTTTATGCTATGTTCTCCAAGTGTGAGTTTTGGCTAGAGTCAGTGGCATTCTTGGGGCATAATGTGTCAGGAAAGGGTATTAAGGTGGATCCCAAGAAGATCGAGGTAGTTCATAGTTGGCCACGTCCTACTTCAGTGATCAGGAGCTTCCTGGGGTTAGCAGGCTATTATCGGTGATTTGTTCAGGGCTTCTCATCCATTGCATCACCTCTGACCAGATTGACCCAAAAGGGGGCCCCATTTTGTTGGTCTTATGATTGTGAGGAGCTTCCAGAAGCTCAAGACGACATTGACCACGACACCAGTTCTTGTATTGCCTTTCGGTTCAGGGACGTATACGGTATATTGCGATGCTTCTCATGTTGGATTGGGATGTGTATTGATGTAGGAGGGGCGAGTTATTACATATGCCTCTCGTCAACTGAAGGTTCATGAGAAGAATTACCATGTACATGATATAAAGTTGGCAGCGTTGTTCATGCTCTTAAGATATGGAGGCATTATTTATATGCGGTGTCATGTGAGGTGTATACAAACCATCGCATCTTACAGCATTTGTTCAAGCAGAGGGACCTTAATTTGAGATAGCGCATGTGGCTCGAGTTGCTGAAGGATTATGACATTACCATTCTTTATCACCCAGGCAAGGAAAATGTGGTTGCGGTTGCCTTTAGTAGGAAGGCAGAGAGCATGGGTAGCTTGGCATTCATTCCCGCTGAGATGAGACCACTAGCTTTGGACATTCAGTCCCTAGCTAACAGACTTGTGAGATTGGACATTTCAGAGCCCAGCCGGGTCCTAGAATATGTGGTTGCGCAATCTTCGTTGTTGGGGGAGATTAAGGCCCGACAGCTTGATGATTCCCATTTGGCAATCCTCAGAGAGACGGTGCTTTAGGGAGGTGCCAATGAGGTTTCTATTGGCAAACGGTGTATTAGGCCTCCAGGGTCGTGTATGTGTTTCTAATGTAGATGGCTTGAGAGAGAGGATTCTAGAGGAGGCCCACAGTCCGAGGTACTCCATTCACCAGGTGCTACAAAGATGTACCATGACTTGAGGCAGCATTACTGATGGCGGAGGATGAAGAAGGACATTGCAGAGTATACAGCTAGATGTTTGAATTGCCAGCAGGTCAAGCATGAGCACCAGAGGCCAGTTGGCCTACTTCAGCAGATGCCCATTCCGGAATGGAAGTGGGAGCGTATCACTATGGATTTCGTGGTTGGGTTGCCACGGACGCAGCGGAAGGTAGATTTAGTGTGGGTTATTGTGGATAGATTGACCAAGTCTGCCCATTTCATTCCAGTGGCGACTACTTATATAGCAGAGAGGTATGCCCATATTTACATTCCGGGGGACAGTAAGATCCGGTCTACATCATATCAGACAGAGGTCCTCAGTTCACTCCCCCTTTTTAGAGGGCTATTCAGCGAGAGTTGGGGACCCACGGCGAGTCGATCTTTCCCATATTGCGGACGTATGTCGATTATATCTCCAACAGGCGGAGGGACTAACTGTATGGAGTCGAATCGGATATAACTAATAAGATTCGAGTACGTCTCCTATCACGCCCACGCCTTATAAAGGTCAAGCATATCTCTCCCCACGCCTACACGGCTTCGAGGGTGCGTCTTTAACAACAATGGCGTAGCGTCGACTCGCACATGTGGACGATCTGTCCCCTCCCCCTTTTTTATATTTTTAGGACGTCAGCATCCCTTAAATGAATTATGCTTTTGACGAGAGAACCTTTCTTCTATATAAAGAGGAGTTTTTCATATTTTAAAGGCAGATGTTATTTTTAATAATACAACTTCTGATTATCTCTCTCTCTGTATCAACATCTCTATATTATTTATTCTTTCTTTATCTCCCTAGTAATTTTTATTGATAGTCCACATAATCTCGCTATATTCTTATCAGGATTTGTAACACATAAATTATAGATCTATCTTCGGGATTTATTATAGTTGGTTACGATTTACCCCTTCACAACTTATGATTGTCCCTGACTTATAAAGTAATCGATAGCTTTTGAGTCAAACATGTATAAAACATAAAATAAAGTTTTTCAAGAAACATTCCTACCTTACTCATTTCTTGAGACAATAAGAAAACAGCACAAAGAGAAATAACATGAACAGAGTTTACTGAACTTGTTGGTTGTATTGATTCTTCTATTTTGTTCTCTTAATCACATGGATGGATTAGCCCTCCTTTGTTTGGATTATCAAAGATTATGCAACAAGAAAAGGAAAAGAGGAATTTGCACAACCTTTTTCCCCTTATATAAATAGTCGCTACAATTTTTTATACTGTTAATGGTAAAAAGGTATTTATTAAGTCAAAGTGCCCAACAAAATTGGTTTAAAATTACTATTTTAACATAGTGTGATATTATCTGTTATAAGCCAAATCTACAACGTTTTCTTAAAAAAAGCTACACTCCGTTAAGAAGTATACATCTTATAACCTTACACTATATGCAACTTTCCAATTTTTTCAATTTTTAACCGGAGACTTTGTTCGGGCATTCAATATAAATCTATAGGAGTTACATGCATGTTTTACACACATTTTCCTTTCAATCCCGAATGAAGTGTCCATGGCATATTTTTTTACCTTTTTTAAAAAAATATTCACTTTTTTTCTTTGAAATTAGTTTTTGACCATAGAAATTTCTAATTTTCACTTGAAGATGAATTTTAGAATTTTTTTAAAATTTGAAAAACCTCAAAATGCTATTTTTCTCAAAATTTCACTGATCACTTACAAAAATTCAAAAATAACTCAAAATTATATTTATGTTCAAATACAATTTTAATTTTCAAATATTATTTTTATTTAAAAAGATCTTTTTTTAATTTTACAATTGTTATGTCCAAACGCCCACATCATGTTAGGTGCGTAGAAAAGAACGTTGAGGATAAAAGTTAATTTCCATAATGACAGGATACTTTTCAATTAATGTGCATCCTTTGAATAAATGTTGTCAGTTGTAAACCAATGAATATCTTGTGTTCGGGAATTTCGTGTGTCAGAATTCAGATACGTTTGAATCAGTCCTCGTAATAAAGTATTTCCTCAGTTCACTTTTTGCGAGTCCGGAATCGATGATTATTTTAACATAAGATGTATTTTTAGTGTTAAAAAAAATAATTTTTCTGTCTATTTCGCAGTATAAAGTTGCGAATTATCTTAATGGGCGTTAAGGCAATTCGCAGTCTTATACTGCGAAATAGGTATAAATTATTTTCTTTTTAATTTTTTCTGACATTTTACAGTAAATAACTACGAATTGCATTTCGCAGTAGTTTATTACGAATTACACAATTAAAATATACTCCTTCTTCTTTCGCAGAGCACATTCTCGCCATTATCAACCAAATTTTGGTCCCCCCTTTATGTTTGCTCTCATTTTTTTTTCTAAAATTTTTTTTTTGGTCTCACCCGTCCCCTTGAAGAGTAACAGCCGTAGGCCCCACAAGAAGGATTGTTTGGATACCGTTTGGGTAAAAAAATTAGTTTTACAGCCTTTAAATCGAGGTATTTCAATCTATGTTTATGTTAAAATTCATATATTATGTTTTCATGTTAATTTTATTTATGTTATATGTTTTATATACCCTGTTAGTATATGTTAGTCTAAATTTAATTTGTTGACATGTTAGTATATACCCTTTTAGTATATGTTAGTACTAATTTCGTTTGTTGATATGTTAGTATATACCATGTTGATATGTTAGTATATACCATGTTAGTATATGTTAGTTTAATTTAGTTAGTATAATCCCTGTTGATATGTTAGTATATACCATGTTAGTATATGTTAGTTTAATTTAGTATATTAGTATATACCATATCACATGATATGTTTGTATTAATTTTTATTTATTTTGTTTATGTTATGTTAGTGTGATTAATATTATTAATATTATTTTAGCATAGAGCCTTTTAGCGTAGAGTCTTTTAGTGTAGAGAGTTATATTAATTAATGATTATTAAGTGGTACCGGGCCTCAAAAATAAGCCTGGAACCCATAGACTAGTTTATCTCAAATTTGTAAAATTATACTTAATTTAATTTATTAAGTTAATAAAATTATAAAAATATTAAAATTGAGACTTATAATAATTAAGAATTATTTGGTGGTAGCGGGCGTCAAAAATCAAGCCTGTAACCCATATACAACTATTATCTCTAATTTGTAAAATTATACTTAATTTAATTTATTAAATTAATAAAATTATAAAATAATAAATTGAGATTTATAATTAATAAGAATTATTTGGTGGTACCGGACGTCAAATTCAAGCCTGGAACCCATACACAACTATTATCTCCAATTTGTAAAATTATATTTAATTTGATTTATTAAGTTAATAAAATTATAAAAATATTGAAATTTAGATTATAATAATTAAGAATTATTTGGTGGTACCGGATGTCAAAAATCAAGCCTGGAACCCGTACACAACTATTATCTCCAATTTGAGAAATCATACTAATTTAATATATTAAGTTAATAAAATTATAAAAATATTGAATTTGAGATTTATATTAATTAATGATTATTATGTGGTACCGGGCGTCAAAAATCAAGCCTGGAACCCATACCCAACTATTATCTCGAATTTGAAAAATCATACTTAATTTAATTTATTAAGTTAATAATATTCTAAAAATATTGAAAATGGGACTTATATTAATTAATGATTATTATGTGGTACTAGGCGTCAAAAATCAAGCCTGGAACCCATACATAACTATTATCTCCAATTTGAAAAAGCATACTTAATTTATTTTATTAAGTTAATAAAATTCTAAAAATATTAAAATTAAGACTTATATTAATTAATAATTATTATGTGGTACCGGGCGTCAAATATAAAGCATGGAACCCATACACAACTATTATCCTCAATTTTAAAACATACTTAATTATTTGATTTATAAAACTAACACAAATAATTAATTTTTTTATATTATAGTATGCGACATGGCATTTCCTCCACCTGCGCACCCTGGACCTGCGTCGGATCAGTTACTAGTACTGCAGGGCGACCATAGGTCATCCTAGCGCTTCAGACTATCCGCCCTAGGAGGCCCGATGATCTATGGGAGTATATAGCGGAACATCCCCTCCATTCGCGTGTAGTGGAGATCCTACAGGATACGGGGTTCTATACTATTTTTGAGCTTGGACGGATGCAGCTTGACTGGTCGCTCATCACGTCCTTGATAGAGCGGTGGCGACAAGAGACGCATACATTTCACTTGCCTACTGGAGAGGCTACGATCACGCTGCAGGACGTCCAGATGTTATATGGACTACACGTAGAGGTGCGCGCATTTACACTGCCCCACCAGTGGAGAGGCATGACTCGGGCACAACTGGTGGATATGATGGGGCAGATGACTGGTTTGAGACCGAAGGGCGACCGAGGTGGCAGTCGAGTGCTTTTATCACTGATTAGAGATTGGATGGCGGCTTTGCATCCTGATATTACGCACCGGAAAGAGCAGCTATGGATTATTCGTTACACTCGGATGGCATTGCTCATGCTATTCGGGTGTGTCTTATTTCCCGACACCTCGGGGAACAAGATGACCATGCGGTTTCTTCACTGTCTGGAGGACCTGGATGAGCTGCACCATTACAGCTGGGGAGCTACTGTTCTGGCCTATCTCTATAGGAACATGTGATGGATGAGCGTCGGTCCAACTATTGATATTTGTGGTTTTTTGCCCCTCTTTCGGGTGCAAAATATTTCTAAATATATTGTTTATTTCCCCCAAATTCTATATTGTGAAATGACTCATAAATTTACATCAACATTTGATCTTAGGTTTGGGTCTGACAGCGGATCATGCTGTTGCAGCCACCTCTACCAGTACTTCAGCCCGGACAGGACTATCTGCCTCTCCCGCTAGCTGTTAGATGGATTCTCCGGGGGGGGACCTACCGAGGGGCGGATACCCACCATAATCTCCCCCTTATTAGGGACGTATTAGACATGTTGGTGGATGGACAGGTAAATATCTACCTAAAGTTGGTTTTTTTAAATCTAGTTGTATTTTGCATGCTCAATTTTTTGTTACTGCTTGTAGTTTATTTGTACGCCATACAACAATGACTTGCTTGGCCACCTACCGGCATTTGCTCAGCGGACCGATTTATTTGGAGCACCTCCGTCCCGTTGATATTTTGGGATTTTGTTGAGTATCATGCGATGGAGCGTGTGCTGCGACAATTTGGTCATCCTCAGTCGATAGCGAGGGAGCCCGGATGGGAGCCTACTCACTATCAGCGGGACGATCGCTCGAACATGAACTGGCAGTATGTTGGGTGGCTATAGTAGCAGATAACGTATTGGGAGGAGCGAGCTGAGTGCATCCTGCTACCACCTACAGTTTTCGAGGAGGGCTCTATTCAGCTCTATGATGGGTGGTACCGACGTCATACCCGATTATTGATCGGGAACCCTATTCACGTACTTGACGACCACTACAGACCGTACGCCAGGAGGCACGAGGCATTGGTATATTTTTTTGACTTATTAATATCATATAATTGTGACATAGAGTTATTTAATTACTATTTGCATTATTTCACATGCTATTGGGCTTCACCGCATCTACCAGTCAGGACAGGAGATTCAGCAGCATTCGGACAACCCTGGAATGGTTGATTTTGGGCGGGAGATAGCTCATATGGCTCGTTTGACACTGTTGTAGGTGAGAGATAGCCAGAGGTTAGAGCATGAGCCTGAGTATGCAGCTCCAGATGCCTACCATAGGGGTAGGCCAGTCCCACGAGCAGGGGCTAGGGCAGCAGGCAAGGCTACACCATGGGTTCGCAGGGCATGACGAGGAGGTTGCCAGCAAAGGGGCGTTGAGGTACCTATCGACCCACTTGCCGATGCACATGATGAGGAGTTCGGAGTTGGGGGTTTTGGAGATGACCAGCAGGGTTATATGCCTCATCCAGATGACCCTTCCAGCAGCATGCCCTCATATAGCCTTCAGTTGGCTTTGCCAGCGTCACAGATCACCCCGTCGAGAGCATTGTCGATCATGGATACCTTTGACGGGGATGTAGATCAGTACTTCGCATGCACATCTACCGCAGCTAAGCATCGGCCGACCAGTGACATGGATGGCGATCACAGGTTGAGTTATCCATCATCCTCCGTAGTTGATACGGTATATCTGTATTACTTTCGTATTTCAATTATATATTATTTTCCTTTTGCTGTGTTTAATTAATTACATCTTTTTTTATGCAGTCTTCGTCCCAGCCCATCTTTGAGCATACTCCATGCAGTGATGATCACACCATCGAGACATATACGCAGGAGGTCGGCGAGACCACGGTGAGAAAAATAATTTGTTACTGCTATAAAATAAAATATTTATATTTTATCTAACATTACTTATTATTTTATAGGTTCCTGATGGCCGGGTGGCCTATTGTGTTGTTGATGCTACTGCACATCCTCACATAAAGAGACAGCTTGACGATGATGATCCAGATAGTGTGCTCGGCCGACAGGGGATGCAACTTAGGCCAGCAGTAACACTGAAGCACACAGCCTGCGGCCTTTTGTAAATAGTGCTTTATGTTTCTAATAATAACATCCATTGCGAATAATAACATTTATTGCGTTTTAAAATCTATAATTAGTAGTGAACTACAAATTACATAGACATAACAATTCATAATTTTCAGTTTTTTTCATACGAAATGACAACTCCACGGAAAAGCATAATGTCGTATGATTTTCAGCTTTTTCAGACGAAAGGACAACTCCACAATACGTAGTATTGAACTACGAATTACATAGACATGACAACTCGTGATTTTCAACTTTTTCATATAAAAGGACAACCCCACAATACGTAGTTACTACGAATTACATAGACATGCACGTCTACCGCAAAATATATGGCAATGGATTTGGACATAACATTTTAAATTTGCACAACATCACATTTAGAGTTGCATATTTCGCTTGTATTTTATTGTAAGAGATTTTAAACAAGAAATTTAATTTGAACATGAATTTTATTTCAAAGTAAAACACAAACACAAAACAAGGAAAACTAAAGATACATGCCATAAAAGCAGGAAAACTAAAGATACATCCCAGGTACTAATTAATCACGATTGTTTCCTACAATTCGCTCCAACCACTCGAGTTGCTCTTCCAGCCTTTATTTCTTTTCTTGTGCCTCATTGAGTTTGGCCTTCAACGCCTCAAGTTCTTCATTGGTTTTTTGCTCGCGCTCCTCTTAGCTATAAGTTAGACAAAATAGCTCATAAATTCGTTCTTTGTAGCGGTCTTGCTTACATGGTTCATCCTTCCTAACCTCAAAGTCACATGTAGGCTTGTCCGGTAACTACTCGTGCTTGTTCTTACAAGCCCAGTAGTGGCGTGCACCTTCCAGAAAATATTTGACCAAATATATTTTTCTCAGCAGTAACACCTTGGGACATAAACATTTTGTGAAGACATTTCTTATACTGAAACTTTGGTTGTTGTTAAATGAAGAATGTAAGTACCATGGAACTGTTATTTATAGTCAAGATTTCAAATAAAATCGCAGTATAGTACTGCAAATTACATAGTCAATTTTTAAGACTTAAAACAAAGTTTTCATGTGCTTCTCAGCCTTTGAAGCAGGACATGTCAAATCCACAAAACGTAGTATTATGTGACGAATAATATATTAAAAGACCCTGAAATGAATAAAATGTTACAGGATTGTGGAAATATATTTATTTCATATATATTGAGTCAAATAACAGTACAAACATATATTACAACAAATAATACCAAAATAAAGAACTAGGGGTATGCTTGATAGTTGGCTACATTGGACGAACTTGCAACAGTATTACCCCTACCAAGCCCAGCACCTGAAGGACATTTACGACGGCCATTTCCAGTTTGGGAGCATATGCCACATTTACGTGCATAAACGGACTCACCAACATCCATTTGGTTCGGTATGCGTGTTCTTTTTTGCACTTTCAGCTTGCGCAAGTAGTCCTTGTTACATACCAACTTAAAAGGTTCCGGTGGCCAATAATGCTCAGCACCTAATGGATGCAACTTCCCACTATATGTGTCTACGTATGCTGCAACACTGTATTGCCTATCTATTTAGTTTGTTGCCCCATATCCAACTTGTTGAAAGCACTTCAATGCACGTGGGCACGACATGTGGTAGATGGTCCATTTCCCACATAAACATAACCTTTTATTTTCATTCACCATATGTAGATTATTCCCACGGTGTCCATGGTTAGCGGTCTTAACTTCAAAAATATCCTATTCATGATCGTACTAAAGAAAAAAATGCCACTGTGCTCGCCTCTTGTACCTTTCAAATCTTGCCATGGGTATTGGCATAAATTCAACACCCCTGTCCATCAATGACGATGCAACTGCATGCCTTTCAACAAACCTCTCTGCACTCTGTTTGAAGGTCATGCGGACCATGGCAGTGACAGGCAGTCCACAGGCATACTTCAACAAGCCATTGAATGACTCCGACACGTTTGTGGTGAGGGCTCCCCATCGTTTCCCGCCATCAGCATGCAATGTCCACATTTGAGGGTCATGTTGCATCAACCAAATATAGGCTCGTGGCTCTATCTGCCGGATTGCTTCAATGCGCCTCGTGAATTTACACAGCTGGTGCTTAGTTGCAGCCATCCACATTAAGTCATGCAACGCCTTGTCAGGAAATTTCTTCTGGAAATTGGCCTTTAGGTGCCTCACACAGTAACGGTGGTATGCATGCAGTTCTTGCCATTCAAACAAGTGACATACAGAACTTAAAGTACCACCATGCCAATTAGATATTAGACAAATACCTGAACGTTGTTTGACAATGTGCTACTTCAAGTGGTTCAAGAACTGCGTCCACGTCTCTTCACTTTCGTTGCACAAATGGCAAAAACTAGTGGAAATATTTGTCTGTTGGCATCTACAACAACTGTAATCAAAAGCTTAATATCATACTTGCCATAGACATGAGTACCGTCTATGGAAATTGCAGGACGGCAATGCACAAAACCATTTATTGCTGGTTTAAATGACCAAAATACATAGTTGAATATATATTCAAGTCTGCCCGGACTTCGCTCACGCCTCCATTCAACAACAGTCTCGGGGTTAAAGTGTTGCAGTGCAGCCATGTACATGGGCAGATTTGAAAAAGACTTATCCTAGTCGCCATAAATTAGTTCAAAGGCATGTTTGCGACCAAGATATGCCTTTCTTTTGGTTATAGTACAACCATACTCCCGGTGGACTGCTGTAATACACTCTTTAGTCTTGAATCTAATGGACACATCCAAAAATGGAACCAAGACAAGGGAAATCAAGTCAACATCCAAGTTGAAGTGGTTCTCATTGAATGTGTCCATTTCACATCTATGCTCGCTAATAAATTTACCAACTTTTCACAAACCTGATTTTTTCTTTGTGGAACATAGCATCCAGTGACAACACATAAACCACCTATGGCATATAGCCTTGTATTTATCCATAGTTGACTCACTTACCGTCATCTCTTATACTATAGATTTTTACAGCCCTAACTAGGTGAGCTTTGTCGGGGAAATACATGCCTTTTGTAAGAACAGCTGGTCTAGATTCATCCCACATCATCAATCGTAATTCATCATCATCCCTTGTGAGGGCATCAACATTAGGCATGATTGAAAAATTATAAAGGTAGGGAATATTCTCACATGAAAAGGCATGTGGGACTCATACACTCTTGGTCTAACAGGAGGTGGAGGAACATGCTCCCTAGTCAGCTCAGGTTCCACATTCACTTCCTCCTCCTTATTATCACCCTTCTCATGGAAGGGTGTCTCATCCACAGACTCATCCGCATTATTATCATAATCACTATCATCCTCCTGACTCTGCGCATCTGCTAAGTCATGAGTAAATACATCGTCTATGGGCAACTGTGTTAGTCTAGGAGCTTCAAGAAACTCGTTTTCACTGCAGAAAACAAACAAAAATATAAGTTACCCAATACTCAGGAAAAGTACTGTACATATCCCTATATCACTTTACTTACAAATCGTATTGTCTTGAAGTTTTATTGTGGATATTTTCAGGTTGGTGATAACTACCAGATGGACCATCGTGGTCCAATACTCCAGAGTTATGCAAATTCCAACTAGGGGCGGGGTCATAACTTGTAAAATTCAAATTCGGACAGTACCCCCTATAAAAAATATGAGTGTTAATACAAATCTAATTAAAACATGGAGAAAAAAAATTCGCTAACATTAAGTTTACCAGCCATCTTATTGATTATATGAAGTAGTAACATTATTTTCTGCCTGCTCATTCGCCTGTGGTGACAAGTTTAAATCAAGGTAAGCTCTTCCATATCTAATATGTCCGGCTAGTGCTGCTCCAAAATAACCACCCGATGACTGGGGGTTATCGCTGGTACGCACTCCCTCATTACTACTAAGGTCTTCCACCTATACATACATTTCTAATAATTTTATTACAATGTATTCTCTATATTCATCCGGAACCCGCAAAAAATCTCTAAGAGTTTCATCATCCTCGATGTTAAACTCAGAATAATAAGCAAATCCCTGCGGAGTCACTGAATAAGAAATCTACCGGTTACTTTAAGGCTAACCGAACGCCTCCGCTCACTCATTTTTTTACGTAACAACGATACCAAAGCATCATACTCCATATTAAGCGACAATTTAACAAGACACTGTGGAGGAGAGCTATACCTCACCGAGTTATTCTCCACAACAACCTCACCCTCCCCCCCCCAATACAATGAAACCCTTATTATTGGCACTTCAGACATTGTAAAAAATTGATTGATAAGGAGAACAGAGAATAAACGTTTGTTTGAAGTTTAAGTGTTGAATGATTTTTTATAAAATTAAAGCGCCTATAAATAAGGCAAGTCCGACCTTGGGGTATACAATTTTTCTATGAAATACGCAGTACTATACTGCATTTTATGAATTTGAATTATTGTTATGTCAGTGAAAGTGGGGCAAAAAATGAACCTATTTCGCAGTTATATACTGCGAAATACACAAATTTATAGTTTACAACTATGAAATAGCCGTTCAAAAAATACCTGAGCCCATTTCACACATTTCGCAGTATACAACTGCGAATTAGATTTTTTTTTTTTAAATATTTCGCAGTACACAACTGCGAATTGCCTTAACGACAGAAATTTTGTTAACGCAATTCGCAGTTATATACTGCGAAATAGGTAGAAAAGTATCTTTTTTTTAACACTAAAAATGTGTCTTATGTTAAAAAAGTCATCAATTAGGTTCCAGACTCCACTTTTAGTCCCTTCTCTCAATTTTACTTGATATTGACATTTTGCGCTCCTTAAAAAATAATAAATAAAGTGTATAATTTATCGTATTATTCATATTAGTTAATGTATATTTTATTAGATTTGAGAAAATAATTTGAAATGGTAATAAATACTGTGAGTAAAACAGGAAAAAATTTGTTATCTTCTCTTGGTATGCATAAAGTACCAAGTAAAAGTAAATATATATTTTTAGTATATATGCCAAATAAAGTGATCGGAGGGAGTACTTAATATGTATACTAAAAATAAATTTATATTTGTCACTCTATGTGTAGTAAGAGAAGACAAACGTTTTTTTCTTGTTATATTTACAGTATTTATTACTCATTTTAAATTAGGGCCGACCCAGTTCAATACCCACTTCGTGGGTGTCTGGGGAAGGGAATACTCTAGGCAGCCTTCCCCTGCTTTGCAGAGAGGCTGATTCGAACCCGTGACCTGACACACCACGGCAAGCAAGCTTACCGCTGAGCCAAGCCGGCCCTTCTTATTACTCATTTTAAATTATTTTTTCAAATTTAATAAAATATGTATCAATTAATATGAATATTATAATAAATTATTTACTTTATTTATTATTTTTTAAAATTCGTAAAAGTTAAAACCTATAAGTATAAGTAAACGAACGGATTAATTGGCACCAGTAGACGCACCGTCGGAAATCAAAGAAGGGGCTATATGTCAGACGCTACTAAGGGGCGATAATAAGGGAGAGCTAACATTATTGAATCGAGGAGCGCTATAATTCAGCTACTGACTACAACTAATTACGGAGAGTTCACCTCCGCCTATTTAGGGTCATATTCATTGAAGTCAACCTAGGCAATAGACCTAACAACATGACCAAAATAGTGGAGAAGATCAATTTTGTTTTGGAAAGTTGGTGTAAGAAAGTATAAGGGAGTAAAGGTCACAATATTTTATTTTGTGTTTCATACAACCAATTAATAATATTAGTTATATGAGGTATTTATTTTGTTTTACAATTTTATAGATCTACATATTTGTGGACCTAGAAGTGTAGATTATGATCCACAAATTTATGAAACAAAAAAGAGCCTCGTACAATTAGTGTATGTTGTATGAGATACAAAGTAAAACTTCCTAAGAGACATTAACCTTTTTCTACTTAGGAAATTAACTTACACACACCAATATTATAAATAAATTTCTTATACTATTAGGTTACTCGAAAGAATGTACAACTCTCTGTTAGTATATTATATTTGTAAAATAATTCTGAAAATATAAATAAATATAAGCAGAAATAAGCATTAACAGAAATGAACAACGAAATAACGGAAAGCCAATTCGAGCCCACCGAAGTCACAGTGCTTCCTTAAGGAATTTAATCCCCTCCTAGTACCCAAGTTTATAGATTATTTCCTCTCATGATAGAACGAATTATACACTGGTGTAGTGGTACTTCAAACCCCAGTGTTTCAGCGAACACAAAATTCAGTAGCAAATCACACTTACTGTTGCTTTCTTTGTAGTTTAAAATATGCAGAAGAAAGGAGTAGAAACTCAAAAAATTCGTAGTGAAATTCTGAGCAGAATAGTGTTGTATTTATAGCCAAAAGTTGGGTTGGAATCTGAAGAGATGTAACTCTTCAGAATGGTTATTTCTGCAAAACTGCCACAACATAAATGTCATTACATAAATGACTATTTACTCAACAATAAAGAGAGAAAATAAAGAGGAAAAATTGAAGATGGTAGTTACTTTTCTGTTACCAAAATAGAAAAACGGATTGGATTTAATATTAATATTTAATATTAACATTTTATTATTAAAACAAATGCTTAACAATATTTCTGTTAATTTTTTACTATTAACAAATAAATTTGATCCAAAAATTTAATCAATCAATCATTTGACCAAAGTCGAAGCCGACCGACGACGACGGCAGGAGGCTGACTTTCTTCTCAATTCTTAAGAGCTAGAAGATGATCAATTGCTTATATACCCATAAAAATCTCTTCTTCTTTCAATATGGGATAGTGCCCATTACCAAGTAGAACTTAAAATTTCACTCAAAAATTTTATTTTCCTCCATTTCCCATTCACCCTCTTCTAAGTATTTAACATATATGTTAAATACATTAAAACCCAACACTCTCCATACAAAGTGAAATTTATAATTTATTACATGCAATCTACTACAACACGTAAAGTGGCCTGATAATATATATAGTACAAAAGTCTTTTATAACGACGCTCAAAAATCAAAAGCAAGGGAGTGTTTTTTATTTTTTAAAGTTGAAGTAATTCTATTTTTGAATCTTTGTCGATACAATTTTATTTGTTTTCTTGATTTTTTCTCTAGATTATTCTTCGTGATCCAGGGCTGGATTAACGTATTTTTCGAACATAGAACATTCCAGACCTCCTTGTATGTATTTAATCTCTTTAAATAGTGTATTATGTAGATGTATTTTTTGAAGTATTTGATTATCAAAAAGCGTTCGATCGTATTTTGGGTTGATCTTGAGAAATAACGTCTTGATTACGCCCAACTCTAGTCCTAAAAATGATAAGCGGTCGCTGCAAATATAATCCGGTCTAAAAGTCCGGAGTCAACTCCTACAGAGAACTAAGGCTTAGCTGTATCTGTTTAATATCACTAAGACGATAACATTGAAAATAAATAAACAACTGAAAACTAACTATGCTTGAATTGTAAACAACTAGAATAAATGTCTAAGATAATGGTTTCCCCCGTTGTTGATTTCCTTGGTTGTATATTTCTTATATCAGTGACTTAGTTGCCTCTATCAATCATGAACTCTCCAGCTATCATAAATCTCTCTCAATCAATTATGATAATTTACTAGACGCACTCTCTCAAGTTACGCTAGCTAGATTCACATTACAGTTCACTTAGATTGCACCCGAGGTATCGTTATCTCTAATCGAACCTCTAAACCCTCGGTTATGACTCTCGTCAACACTCCGGGAGTGATGTTGTTCAAACAACTACCTAAATATGCACTCTCTCTCAAGTAGATACATACTAAATAGGAACGGATAATTGAGAATCTTTTTAATTAACCAAAATCAAAACGTAGGTGAACAAATAGAGATTAAAAACCAACTCAAAACTATATTTATATAACAACTAATTCATCCCCAACGGGTTTCACCAAAATCTTAGATAACAAATTAGCTATTCATAATAGTATGTAAGTAAAATTAGAATATCAAAAGTCATAACCAACAATAAAAAATAAGAAGAGGAAGGAAAAATTTGTTGAAGAATTCCCCGCCTTCCTCTCAATATGTCTCCTCTTCCTTAGGTAAAAAATATGTCCAACTCCTCAAAAATACCAATTTCCTATGTATATATACCAATTAGGATTGGGCCAAATAATTATACTTTCTCCTAGGTAAAAAGGAACAATATTTCACGCCTGGACTGCCACGGCAGCGGCGTGGACCACGGCCAACCGCGGAAGGCACTGTCTCAAACCGCGGCGCGGACCGCGGTACCAACCGCGATGCACTCTCTATTGCATTTTTTACCCTGTTACGTTTGGGATCTGAAAGAATTAAAACATGAAAGTTGTATCCCTTTGAGTTAGGTTTCTAACCATATATTATGGAGCCCAAATGGAGGTCTAATTAAAAAGTTATGTCTATTTTACTAGACAGTGCGCAATATGCCTACTCGAGTCTTCGTTCATACTTAATTATCAAATTTGACCCCCGAACACGATTCCAAATTAATTCCTTGAGCTTTTACTCAGATTTCAAAGCTTCAAATCACTTAAATTCATTCCATAACATCTATATAGCTCGGAATCACGCCTACAAGGCATAAAACATATAATTAGTGTAAAAAACTAGCGATTACAGCACAAACTCAATTAAAGTATAGTAAATTAGAGTGTAATAATCAACTGAAATACGTAATTATAGCCTATCATCAGCACCCCATACTTAAATCATTGCTCATCCTCAAGCAATCAAACTATACTTTCTTTTATAGACACGACATTTTTAAACAATTCTCCTAACTCATCACACCAAGAGAATTTAAAATAGACTAAGCACAAAAGCGTAATATTTTCACCTCAAAATTTGACTCACAAGTACCACGCATTATTCACAACTCACCTACTTACTCTAACATAGAGGTTGTGAGCACGTGATTTTTGCCCTACATGAGAATTGCTCCCAAAAGATTCAAAATAAAATAGTTTTGTGTTACATCTGATTTTTTGTCGACTTCGAGCATTAGCATTGGTATGGGTGTGTTTGTTTAGCTAGAAAATACAAAACATATAGGTATATACAAATACACATTGCATATTCGGGGATTAATTGAGCGTTCATAAGAATAAGTGGTCATAGGAATTAATCGTAAGAAAATCACGGAAGAGGTGCATTTTTGTTTCTTGGTCATCATGTGATTTCGTTTGAATGTGTAAGTTGTGTTAGTTGTTAAGTGTTAACTAATAAGGTGTAATCCCATTTCCTTTAATTTGATTTGTTTGAGTTGGCTTTGTAGTTAATCGGGGGTTATTTAATATAGTTGAGAGGTGGCTGAAAATGCAAAGGAAATCAGGCCCAAATCGACCATTAGCCAGTCTAGAGACCTGGCCTCAGAAGCGTCCGAACGACGTCGTCCCAGGCTTTCCATCGGGACCGTTGATCAAACAGATCTAACGGTCAAGTTCATCTCTAGCATCGTGGACACGACACCGTCTCAGGTGTTTAATCTGAGCCGTCCATTTTCCTTCGATCGGACGATCCTAGGCTGCCCTCATTAACCCGGTCCGTTTTGATCTAGGGCGATCCGTCGTCCAAACGGTGCCGTCTCTCTTAAGTGAGAGATCCAGGCCATCGATTTTGCTTGATCGGACGGTCGAGATTGAATCACCCTTTTCATATATAAGCCTAATATCCTGCCCAGCCCCCCCTAAGCCAAACCCTCACCGATCTCTCTCTAACCTAGAGACCCCTGTAACGCCACCATACTCCGCCGCCCTCCGCGTACCGTAAATCGCCTCAAGGCGGTTCCGGTAGGCCAAACCTCCCCAAATTAACACCATGGATTCTCCCAAGCCCCCTCTACACGGATCCGGCAGTGGTTAGTTTCGAATGTTGCTCGAACACTTCGAATATCAATTCGAAGTTCGTCGGAACTTGAACATTCATCCCAAACCACTTCAAATTCACGCCAATCACTCCTCACACCTCCCTCACACCCCTACTAACCCTGGCTTAGCTCGAATCTCACCAGAAGTGTTAAAGCCCTAAAGTCGAGCCTCAAGAACCCTAGAACCCAAAATTAGGGATTTCGCCGAGTCAACGGTATTTGAAGGCAATAGACCTTAATTGGAGTGTTTTTCGTTTGAAAAACACTTCAATTAAAGTCCGTTTACTTCAAAGGAGTGCAAACTCGAAGCCTTTGGAGCCGAGTCCGTCCAATTTTGATCCCTCTTCTTGAGGTATCTCATTTTTCATCTTTTTTTTTTCTTCTGTTTTATTGTTGTGTTCGTTGTATTGATTTAGTTGTTCGTTTGTGTCTGTTTTGTGATTGGTTTTAATCTTCTCTGCTGCTACCTCGAAAGACCTTTTATTTGGTCAATTTGTATTCTGTTATTTGTTCGAATGTGCTTGTCATAGGATAGTTATTCGTTTCGATTAAGGTCGTCAAGCATTTAATTCATATTTGATTGCTTCTTTGTTTCTGCTTAAAATATATGGATTCAAACTGTTAGGTCGCTCATGTGTTATCAATTACGTATGTTGTCATCGACTAATCAAGGTGGTCGATTAGTCTCTTAGGCCTTGTTTATTAGCATTTTTAGGGCAGACTTGGATACTATAAATCACTGTTGAATCGAGTTCTTTTCTTTTAAACTGTTTGTTTAATTAAGTGATGAATTGGATATAGTTGTTGGAATAGGATTGAAGGGTGTAACTGATAAAGGGTAGTGCATTAGGACTGCTGGTGGAACCTGCTGTACAGCAGAGTTCACCACCAGTTGTCCCCTGTTTAATTTTAATTAATGAACCCATGCTTAGACATAGTGTAGTGGCTAACACAGAGAATATAATGGGTTGGCAGAGAAGAGGATTGGCAGAGTGGGTCTTCTGATTATTGTACCTTAGAGTGTCATTGGTTTTTCAAGTATAAGTATAAGGTTGAAGAGAATGGAGAGGGACCTTCTCTTTTTCTTTCGAAAACAGCAGACATTAGAGTAAGAGTCTTTTTAAGCATAGCAGTCTGAAATACAGAGAGGAGAGTATATAGAATACATACATGAGAGTTTTCCAGTTTGAGTTCTATTTTGAGTTGATTCTAAAACCAAAAGAGAGCTGGTCTTCTGTGTTTCTGTCATACACTTGGACCTTAATAATAGGCAGAACTTTGGGTATTTGGAATGTTTGTTTGAAGTCAATTGTGGTTTGATCATTTGGGTACACAAGTCCCCTGGGTTATTTCAGAAGTATAAGGGTCTGTGTGATTTGGAAATCTTTGTTGTTGGTCTCTTTGAAGAAGTGGAGTCTTTGGCCATTGATTTCTCTCTTTGGAGCCTGTTTGCTGGGACATTTTGGTTGTTGTTTGGTTATTGCTATACTGCTGATTGCCCCACTGTTGTCACTGCTCACTCTTCCTTCTTTTTCCATATTCCAGGTACACATCCCTGTCATTGTAGCTTCTTGGTTCGAAAAGGAAATGAAGCCTGAAGCTCCCTTTTAAATCTGTTGAATACATGTAGTTGTCCAAAGTTCTTGTGTTTGTATGAGTACATGTAATTAAATCTATCATACTGGTTGGGGTTGTAAGAAATGCATTTAGATCCAAACACACTGTCATTGGACATGTATAGGAACTTGAGTTATTCCTGCTGTATCTATGCTTAAATCTTCTCTATTCATGGTGTGCGATTTCCAAATCTATTAATACTAGATCTTATGCTAAAAGTGAAATTAACTATCTATTTAAGTAGAAAGTTTAAGGTAATTTGAACACCCGTGAGGAATGATATCTTGAACTTGCAAAAAAATATGGGACAGTGGCTCTTTGAGGATTCTTTGAATTCAAAGTAAGTTTTTTTTTCATATAATTGTCCACCATAGTCTCGAATCTACTCACTTAGTTAACTAATCGTATGTTTACTCGAATTGGTTATAGTTGAGTAGGATTTTGTCACATTATAGGAATTGGTGCGTTATTATTCAACTGAACGACGTAACTAGATTAAAGGAATCGGGGGTGCATTTCATGCGACCCGACTCCAATTTTGAACAAGATTAAATAAAGCGTGTCAGGAACTACAGGCGCATTTCATGTAGTGTGGCTCGTAACACGTTTTAAATAATTTGGGATCAGCTCCTAGACAAATATAGCGGGATGTAGTTCGTTTTAAATTTGAATTAGAGGTGTGCCTCACCTAACAAGTTATACAAATCGCTGGACCCTCATAAGTGTATATATAAAGTACTTAGATTTCGAGATGTGTCGTTTCTTAGCAAATATCATGGCCTTCTCAAACGTGTAAATAAGTAATCGCTCTAGGCGCGTAGTTTAATAATTTTACGTTCTTAAATACGGGTGTGCATTTCATGCGACCCAAATCCAAATCCCAAAATGTTGACTAAGAATGTGTCGATAATCCGGGTGCATTTCATGTGACGTGATTCGAAACATGTTTTTAGACAACATTCTTTTTCGTAAATCATAACAATAATGTAATGACCCGGCCCATCGTTACGGGAAATTACCACCCCGTTATGTTGTAATTACATGTTTTATGATTTTATATCAGTGTTAGAGTCCATCGGGTGAGTTAGGAGTGAATTGGATTGAAAATGAGGCATATAGCATTTTTGAAGGAAACTTGAACATGAAAAGTCAACCTGGAGTTGACTATTTGATTAGAGGGCTCGGAATCGGATTCGATGATTCGGTTAGTTTCGGGAGGTGATTTATGACTTAGGAGAGCAATCGGAAATGAATTTGGAGGTCCGGTGTAGTTTTAGGCTTGAATTGGCTAAGGTTGAATTTTGACGAAATCCGAACGGTAGGTGAGATTTTGATCCGGGAGTCGGAATGGAATTCCGACAGTTGCAGTAGCTCCGTTAGGTGATTTTGGATATGCCTGCAAATTTTCAGGTCATTCGGACATCGTTTGGTCGGGTTTTTGATCGAATGTGAATTTTTGAAGTTAAAGTTAAACTTAAGCTTGAATTTGTTGAAAAAGGACGATTTTGATGTTAACGATAGAGTTTTGATGATTGGAACAAGTTTGAATGATGCTATAAGAGGTGTTAGTACTTTTAGTTGAGGTCCCGGAGGCTTCGGGGTAAATTCGGATGCCCAACGAGTCATTTTTGGAAGATTTTTGCCGTTTTGAGCATAAATGTAATGATCCAAAGGTCTATTTTTAGTTTTAGAGATCCAAATTTGATTTCGAGACTTTGAGAATTTAAATAATGAATTATAGGACTGATCCGGAAATTTTGGTTTAATTTCATCAAGTCGCGATTGGGTTTTTGACGCGAAACATGAGTTAATTGTTTAACGAGCGAAATTGATGTTGCACTGAGAAAATGAGATCCAAATTCAGTTTTGTTTGAACCACTGGATCCGTAACAAAATTATGGAGCCATAGGAAAAAGAATCGTCAAATTCCGAGTTCGTATGATTGAGTTATAGCATTTTTAGTGAAATAAAAAGCTGCTGCAATTTTCTGGGGCAAATCTGTCATTTTCGCTTCTGCGATGAACAGTACCCGCAGGAGCGGGTGAACAGTGACTTTTCGCTTCTGCGATGAACAGTGCCGCAGAAGCGATGAACAGTAAATCGCACCTGCGGTGAACAGTAACCGCAGATGCGAAAATCGCTGGGCTTTTAATTGGGGCAATCCGAGAGTTTCTTCATTTTTGGAGCTAGGGAGCTCGGATTGAAGCGATTTTCGAAGCGATTTTCACCATATTGATGGGGGTAAGTGTTCTATATCCAAAAGTGATTATATTCAATGATTCCTGGTTATTTTTCATCATGTATTAGTGAATCAAATGGAAGAAATTGGAGAAAATTTGTAAACTTTTCAAAAACGAAAATTTAGGATTTGAAGGGTCATTTGTGGTCCGATTTGGGAGTTCTTGATATGTACGGACTCGTATCGAGATGAGGGTTCCGAATATGTAACTTTCATAATTTTTTGAGAAGCGTACCGAAAGTCGGGTTTTGGCAACTTTGGGAATTTTGATGTAAATTAAGTTGTTTTGACTGGGTATCATTCCATTGGTCTAATTTGATGTGTATTTATTATATTTGATCAGATTCTACACGTGCGAAGCTTGATTCTCATGGCAAGGGCATCGCGGAGTAGTCGTCGCGACGTATTGAGGTGAGTAATAGATGTGGGTGATGACCAGCGGGTTCGAAACCCCGGTATACCACTTTGTGACGCTGTATAGCGGCAAGACACGCACACTCTTGAGAGTGCGGGGTCGATTATGAATTGGAGACTATAGTTTAGTCCGACCTGTTGATACTGTGTTATTGGCCATTCTCGAGCCATTGAACCTCTTTCTTGGACGGTTGAGTATGTTTGTGGGCTGTGAGCCAGTTATTGGATCCCGCGAGGATCGTTATCATTGTCTTATCATATAGACATGCTAGTTTACTACTAGTCCGCCGCTATTTTTGTTATTATGCTAATTCCAATCTCTGGAACTTGATATTACTGTTTTCCAACTGAAAAATGATAAAAGAGTTTTCAAAAACTACTTTTGAGCCCGCGAGGCTGTATCTGCATATTAGCTGACTAGTAGTGGATCGGGCTGCGCGCCGCAGCGAGATATATGTTGGATCGGACTGCACGCCGCAGGAATATCTCTATGAGATGTGCTTGGGCTGTAGGAGCCCCTCCGGAGTCTGAACCCCCACAGTGAGCACGGGTACCCAAAATTGGAGTCGAGCTACGCGCCGTAGCGGTCATATCATGCATTGCATTGCATTTAGCTACATCTGCTAGCTGTTATGCTATTTATTGGTATTTGTTGGTACAGGTACAGTGAAGATTGATTCTATGACAGGGTAGCCGATTATAGCTTTACATAGTGCTTTATTGCGGATTTCTTATCTGCGCTGTCTTACCCTTGTTTATTACCACTGAGTCTGGCAGTACTCATTTTACTCCCTGCACCTTGTGTGCAGATCCAGGTACCTCTCAACAGTGATCCAGTAGCTGTGCGAGGCGACATCTGTGGGATATACGAGGTAGCTGCAGCGTCCGCAGGACCCGATATTTCTTCCTACTGTCTTTTGATTTCGTATTGACATTTCTTTCCGCACTTGGTATTTTTGTAAACCATTATACACTCATGTTCAGTAGAGGCTCATGACTCTTGACCCTTCGGTCTATGGGAGTTAGTATATTTTGGGACTTGGTTTCCCCGTTGTTGGTATACGTATTACTATTGTTTCATATTTTGAAATGCGTAAATGGGTTAAAGAGAGCTTCTAGCTCCGTTGTTGATATTGATTGGTTAGGCTGGCTTAGCAATGCGCTGGGCGCCATCACGACCGGATTTGGGGTCGTGACAAGTTGGTATCAGAGCCTAGGTTTACTAGGCCTCATGAGTCTTGAGCCGGTTAGTAGAGTCTTGTGGATCGGCACGGGGACGCTCGTACTTATCCTCGGGAGGCTGCGAACCTTTAGGAAACACTTCACATTTCTTGGAATTCTTATCGTGCGCACTTGATTCGACTTGAGATATAATTTTTGAAATTCCTTCCACACGTCTGTGTACGCATCGAGCGCTCAGTAATGTAATTGCCTTATGGCTTGTGATTTCTCCGAACGAGGGAAGAGATATAATCTCTGTGAGTTCATGTTGGCCAGTAGGGATGACTTGAGGCTGGACCTTGTTTATGACTTGAGCATTGAGGTGCTGATTTTGTGAGTGGTGGCAATAGATAATGTATTGAGGGTTTGAAACCCCGTATTTGCACTATAAAGTGATGTGCTGAGATGGAATACGCGTCATGTGACGAGCGTGGTGGTATTGTGACTGGGGATTTGGACTTGATCCTTCCCAATTGATAAATTACTGTGTAAAGTGACTAAGACTGGGCTTATATCTATGTACTCGGTCTAGTAGCCATGTTTGGGGCCTTGTGCCGATCTGTAGATTATTAGGGAGGCTTACTAATGGATGAGTTGTTAATTGTTCGACTCTTATCTAAACTGTTGTGTAGCCCCGAGCTATGGGCGTGGTGAATATTTATCATATCTCGTAATTGGAAGGTAAAATGCCTTATTTGTAGTGGAACAAGTTTAAACTCGGGAAGACTAAAGTGATTTTGCTATGCGTATCCTGGTGGAAGGTATTGTGATGAAATGCTAAATTGAGAAAGAGGTATGTGGATTGATTCTCATGTGTAATTAAAATGTAGTTGATATGTGTTATGATTCGAGCAGGTACAACGCATGTTCGTGTACCAATTATGATAATATGAATTGTGTAGTATTGAGATTTAATGTTGTTGAAATACATTGTGATGTTTTGTTGAGCTATGAATGTATTGCTAGGATGGTTTTGGTGATTCTCTGGCAGGTGGATAGGCCAAATTACAAAGGAAACTCTGCCGAAATTTTTGGAAAATTCGGGACTTAGAAAAGATTTTTGTCACCTAAAGAGGGGGCGTAACTGTTGTGTGTGAATGAATGCAAGAATTGCAAAAGAGTTAATATTTTTGATGATTCGAATCTCCGCCGAAGCTTGTAAATGACTTGAGTTTAATATCATACTAACATTTCGGCATCACTTGAGTAATACTGATATGAGTGGTTGAAAGTGCTTTGATGAATGGCTTCGAGCTAAGTTGGGGAGGTTGCTATTGATTAACCGATTGCACTATTGTGTGCTATGTTGATTCTGTCTCTAAGTATGTTGGGAAAATTCTGATAAAGGTTATGGTGCTTCGTAGATGTGAAGAAATACTAGGGTATTTTGAACTGAGGTTGGTAAGGAATGCTTGGTGTATAGAAAAGAGTGATAGCTAATAGTATCCGTATGTAATCATGATCTGCAGTGTCAGAGTTCTAATAAGGCACGAGTGGTTCTGTTCAATAAGACAGTTGAATTACAGCTGAATAAGGATGACTGACGCCCGAGAATTGTTTACGGTGTTCAAGATTTTACTTGTAACAGTCAGGTGTCTCAAATTTGTGCATGTGGCTAAAGATGGTGGTTTCGTTAGAAGAGATCGGTACTTGTGTTATATTATGTGAATGATGGGATTCTATGTAATCCGTATTGGAAGGTAATGATAACGAATTCAAATCGCAAGAGGTTCTTCAAAATAAAGTATTGTAGGATGTGATCCTTCCGGGAAATATTGAGAGAGTATTCAGTGGCCTATATGTCTCAGACCGTGTGGTCTTATGTACGAGTCTCGTGTGGAATGAGTTCATGTGTTATGGTGCTACGGTAGTGGCTAATATTAAATCAAAGATGAATCAGAAAGGAAACTGGGTAAATGGAACAACTTGTTAATAAACCGAAGCGGTATGATAAAGAATACGACTAATTCCTGGTATGTGGTTGAAGTAATGAGTCTTGTAGATATTGTGCAATAAAGCTTTTGAGTGTTGGCAGTCGTGTAACCCGATATGGGTATAAAATGTGTATAAGGACTCAGTCCTGGCAGTTTAACTTATGCAATGTGATTGGGAAAAAGAGTTTATGATGTGTTTTAATGTGGTTTGAAAAATAAGTGTATTTCCTGTTGATATGCAAAGCTTGGAATGTGTAATGAGTTTTCTCTATATGAGATCATAAAAGTCCTTGACTAGTTGAGTGCGTCCATGTTTGCGGCGTAGGAAAGGGATAAGAATTTTCATGTTATCTTAGTATGGTATACGCGATGTGTTATGGAAAGTTGATAATGGTATATTCTAGGTTTTGAGATCAGTTCATAATATATGAGGAGTCATTAAACTTATTGAGCAGCGCGGACAGCTGCAGGTGATTTAAGAATCGATCTTTCTAGTGATCTAAGGAAATGGTACTGCTATTCTAGTAATTTGGCAGGGTATATGGTGCAAAGGGACAAGGTAATGTAAACTGATAATATCTAGGGGTATAGTGGTGTTCGCTTGTCGGATCGGCTGTGATGATCGAATTGTTGATGGCATAGTGAAATTTTCGAATGGCTTTCGAGGTATGAATAGATGCTTGATGTGTGTTATGTAATCGTACGGTGGAGTGTGGGATCGGGCATAGTGATCCATATGTAATACATGTGTTAGAGTCTGGAAGTTCTCGTAATCCGCCTATGCAGTGGTTGTATATCGTGTGTATCAGCACCGTTTAGCTCTTAGCTTGATATGATGAATTTGGGTTATGATACCTTATTTCAGACTGGTTGACATAAGCCGGGTCGTCTAGACTAATGTGATATGGGCTATGTCGGAAAATGGCACAAATTGCGTAGCAAAGAGCATCAGAGTATGCTCCAACAGAGTAGTTGTACACAGGACCAGCGGACGGGTGGTAGGCATTGCTTTGTCGGTTGGACCTTAGTGGCGGATGTCAGGGAGGAGGTATCTACCATTGATTCAGTTCCAGTATTGAGAAACGTTGTCGGATGCGTTTCATGTGGCCAAACTTGAGGCGATATATGTTTATTATGATGAGCAACTTGACTCGACGCGTATTCATTTGACGAGGGTTACTTGGATCGGGTGGCACGCCGCCACGGGTATGTCATTGGATCGGGTTGCACGCCGCAACAGAATATTGTGAAAATATAGCTAGTTATATGCTACCTGGTATACAATAAAATATAGTTAGTTATATGCTACTGGTATACAATACTTCCCCACTTCTGAGGAAAAGACCGTTTTGAGTATCGCTTGGCGAATGGCACATCGGTTGTGTCCTTTCAGGATTTAATGGCATACATTAATTGTTTCACCGTGAGTGAGATTGATTGCTTGGATTCAGACCTAAATATGTGTGTGGCTGACCGTTTTGAGCTTGGTAAATTGAGGTGCTTCATGAGTAATAGTGTTTGGATATAATCACGAATCGTGGTAAGGCCACGTGATGTTATGACCTCTCGAGGAGGATTCAGGTACTCTTTCTATAATGCGAGACGCGATCTCAGTTCTATGTTATGATGGCACAGAGGAATTGAATTGCAGCTCTTTTGCCGGAGACAGTTATCATGATTTGAGCTGTCATGATTCGAGTGTGTGCAGACGTTTCTGTTGGAGCCTATGTTGTGCTCGTCACGGCTTAGGCCGGTGGTTGAGATGTCATGTCACCGGTGTGGTGTGTTATGATTGAAATGACCGTTGGAGTCATTAATGAATACGAGCATATTGGATCTTAGCTTGTTAGAAAGGTAAAAATCGAGGTTTGGCTCCGAAACATTTTGTGGTACCAGTTTTAAATGGGAAATAGATTCACGAATGGTTAACCTGAGAGATGGGTTCGGTATATCGCGTGCTTCAGTTGCCGTGGGCAGGATATGGATGTGTTGGAATAAGACTCTATCTAATAAAAGAGGTTTTTAGCTAGTATTTGGTTATTGTGGCCAGTTGTTGTGATTAGAGACTATCGTCTCGAGTGATTGGGTTGTCGATACATCATATGATCTCACCTGGAGTAGTGAATATGGGTTATTGCAGTGGATTCGAGTGTATCCTGAGTATAGGCATGGGATTTGCAATTGGCATATGATTTCAGAAAGTACAATGTGATTTATGGTTAAGATGGTCTGTGAAATTTTGACTATATGGTGTTTTCGGACTTATGTGACATAGGGTGACGTATGATCGCCCGAATATATGCTTGGTAAGGTCATTCAGCTATTGGGTTGCTTCTAGTACAACTCTGAGTACGCTCGAGGACGAGCGATTGTTTAAGTTGGGGAGAATGTAATGACCCGGCCCATCGTTACGGGAAATTACCACCCCGTTATGTTGTAATTACATGTTTTATGATTTTATATCAGTGTTAGAGTCCATCGGGTGAGTTAGGAGTGAATTGGATTGAAAATGAGGCATATAGCATTTTTGAAGGAAACTTGAACATGGAAAGTCAACCTGGAGTTGACTATTTGATTAGAGGGCTCGGAATCGGATTCCGATGATTCGGTTAGTTTCGGGAGGTGATTTATGACTTAGGAGAGCAATCGGAAATGAATTTGGAGGTCCGGTGTAGTTTTAGGCTTGAATTGGCTAAGGTTGAATTTTGACGAAATCCGAACGGTAGGTGAGATTTTGATCCGAGAGTCGGAATGGAATTCCAACAGTTGCAGTAGCTCCGTTAGGTGATTTTGGATATGGCTGCAAATTTTCAGGTCATTCGGACATCGTTTGGTCGGGTTTTTGATCGAATGTGAATTTTTGAAGTTAAAGTTAAACTTAAGCTTGAATTTGTTGAAAAAGGACGATTTTGATGTTAACGATAGAGTTTTGATGATTGGAACAAGTTTGAATGATGTTATAAGAGGTGTTAGTACTTTTAGTTGAGGTCCCGGAGGCTTCGGGGTAAATTCGGATGCCCAACGAGTCATTTTTGGAAGATTTTTGCCGTTTTGAGCATAAATGTAATGATCCAAAGGTCTATTTTTAGTTTTAGAGATCCAAATTTGATTTCGAGACTTTGAGAATTTAAATAATGAATTATAGGACTGATCCGGAAATTTTGGTTTAATTTCATCAAGTCGCGATTGGGTTTTTGACGCGAAACATGAGTTAATTGTTTAACGAGCGAAATTGATGTTGCACTGAGAAAATGAGATCCAAATTCAGTTTTGTTTGAACCACTGGATCCGTAACAAAATTATGGAGCCATAGGAAAAAGAATCGTCAAATTCCGAGTTCGTATGATTGAGTTATAGCATTTTTAGTGAAATAAAAAGCTGCTGCAATTTTCTGGGGCAAATCTGTCATTTTCGCTTCTGCGATGAACAGTACCCGCAGGAGCGGGTGAACAGTGACTTTTCGCTTCTGCGATGAACAGTGCCGCAGAAGCGATGAACAGTAAATCGCACCTGCGGTGAACAGTAATCGCAGATGCGAAAATCGCTGGGCTTTTAATTGGGGCAGTCCGAGAGTTTCTTCATTTTTGGAGCTAGGGAGCTCGGATTGAAGCGATTTTCGAAGCGATTTTCACCATATTGATGGGGGTAAGTGTTCTATATCCAAAAGTGATTATATTCAATGATTCCTGGTTATTTTTCATCATGTATTAGTGAATCAAATGGAAGAAATTGGAGAAAATTTGTAAACTTTTCAAAAACGAAAATTTAGGATTTGAAGGGTCATTTGTGGTCCGATTTGGGAGTTCTTGATATGTACGGACTCGTATCGAGATGAGGGTTCCGAATATGTAACTTTCATAATTTTTTGAGAAGCGTACCGAAAGTCGGGTTTTGGCAACTTTGGGAATTTTGATGTAAATTAAGTTGTTTTGACTGGGTATCATTCCATTGGTCTAATTTGATGTGTATTTATTATATTTGATCAGATTCTACACGTGCGAAGCTTGATTCTCATGGCAAGGGCATCGCGGAGTAGTCATCGCGACGTATTGAGGTGAGTAATAGATGTGGGTGATGACCAGCGGGTTCGAAACCCCGGTATACCACTTTGTGACGCTGTATAGCGGCAAGACACGCACACTCTTGAGAGTGCGGGGTCGATTATGAATTGGAGACTATAGTTTAGTCCGACCTGTTGATACTGTGTTATTGGCTATTCTCGAGCCATTGAACCTCTTTCTTGGACGGTTGAGTATGTTTGTGGGCTGTGAGCCAGTTATTGGATCCCGCGAGGATCGTTATCATTGTCTTATCATATAGACATGCTAGTTTACTACTAGTCCGCCGCTATTTCTGTTATTATGCTATTTCCAATCTCTGGAACTTGATGTTACTGTTTTCCAACTGAAAAATGATAAAAGAGTTTTCAAAAACTACTTTTGAGCCCGCGAGGCTGTATCTGCATATTAGCCTGACTAGTAGTGGATCGGGCTGCGCGCCGCAGCGATATATATATGTTGGATCGGACTGCACGCCGCGGTGTATCTCTATGAGATGTGCTTGGGCTGTAGGAGCCCCTCCGGAGTCCTGAACCCCCACGGTGAGCACGGGTACCCAAAATTGGAGTCGGGCTACGCGCCGTAGCGGTCATATCATGCATTGCATTGCATTTAGCTACATCTGCTACCGTTATGCTATTTATTGGTATTTGTTGGTACAGGTACAGTGAAGATTGATTCTATGACGGGGTAGCCGATTATAGCTTTACATAGTGCTTTATTGCGGATTTCTTATCTGCGTCTTACCCTTGTTTATTACCACCGAGTCCGGCGAGTACTCATTTTACTCCCTGCACCTTGTGTGCGGATCCGGGTACCTCTCGGCAGTGATCCGGTAGCTGTGCGAGGCGACATCCGTGGGATATACGAGGTAGCTGCGGCGTCCGCAGGACCCGATATTTCTTCCTACTTGTCTTTTGATTTCGTATTGACATTTCTTTCCGCACTTGGTATTTTTGTAAACCATTATACACTCATGTTCAGTAGAGGCTCATGACTCTCGACCCTTCGGTCTATGGGAGTTAGTATATTTTGGGACTTGGTTTCCCCGTTGTTGGTATACGTATTACTATTGTTTCATATTTTGAAATGCGTAAATGGGTTAAAGAGAGCTTCTAGCTCCGTTGTTGATATTGATTGGTTAGGCTGGCTTAGCAATGCGCTGGGCGCCATCACGACCGGATTTGGGGTCGTGACAAATAATAAAGCGGTAATGGGATATTAATTTGCATTAAGTATATAACTGTAAAAAAATCAGATAAATAAGCCGAATATGACAGTTGAGCGACCGTGCTAGAACCACGGAATTCGGGAATGCCTAACACCTTCTCCCGGGTTAACAGAGTTCCTTATCCGGATTTCTGGTTCGCGGACCATTAAACAAGAGTCAAACCTTTCCTCAATTCGGGTTTCAAACCGGTGACTTGGGACACCATAAATCTCCCAAGTGGCGACTCCGAATCTCTCAATAAATGAACCCCGTTTTGGTTGTCCTTTAATTGGAAAAACTCTCTTTTATATCTCGTGCTCCCGCGGGTGCGTAAAAAAGAGGTGTGACACTAGACTCTGCTGGGGACGATAAACCCAGAACCACTGGTTCAGGGTTTAAGAATTCGAGCTTGGAATAATTGTTGTATTTGGCTTATTTATTATCCGATTTTATTATATGTTTGTATTAATGTGTAAAATGATATTTTTATCGCTTTGATATTTTTTTTGAACTGTACATATAAATTGTGCCGAAACCAATCTCCTCTCCGAGTCTTCTAAATCATGAAGAAGGGTGCACTTCGTGTGACTTCTTTTCTGTATAGTGTCTAATTCCCACTTTAGAACGAGGTTTGGATAAGTTGCAAAATCGGTGAAGCTTCTGTATTCCCGGGTTGCTGCCTCCTCCTCGGCTCGAGTTGTCCGCTCGGGTAAGCCGAGTCTAGAACAATAAACCCAGGTTTTTAAACCTAGAATAACAAAGCTTCATGCCGGATGCCTAGTAGGAACGTTTATTTGCATCATGTTGCATTTGACTTAGGGGACTCAACACAGGGGTTGGGTCCGTCTAGGACAGGTGACCTGAAATGAAAAGACCATCCTGCTACATCCTGTTTGTTTTACGCATATATTTGCTTCAGACTTGCAGGCTAACTGTTTTTTTTATATTGAGGAAAATGAAAAAAATAGTCTCAAAATAGTTTGTTTTTTTTTCTTACTTAAAAAGAAAAAAAAACGTTTGTTGTAAAATAAAAAATGTGTGATCAAAATAAAAAAAAATAGTTTCAAAATAGTTTGTTTTTTTACTTAAAAAGAAAAAAAACGTTTGTTGTAAAATAAAAAATATGTGATTTCAAAATAGTTTGTTTTTTTTTACTAAAAAAAAAAAAGAAAAAAAATTTTGTTTTAAGCTTTAAAAAAAAATGTGTGAAAAAATAATAAATAGTTTGTTTCCTTTACAGATGTAGTTTGTTTGACCGAACTACGCAGGTTTGATTCTCACCGTTAGGTGGGATACGTAGGCAACCCTTATCGGGTCCAACCACCCCTTTAAAAAATCAAAAAAAATGTGTGTTTAATTTTGTCAAAAAATCGAAGTGACGCTGTTTTTGAAAATAGCCGAATGTTTCGAAAGGACACCGGAAGGCTGTTTTTTTTGCAAAAATAGCCACTTTGAATCATTTTTAATAATTTACGGGCACAACCTTGAAATATTCCTTGTGGAAATGTTGCAAGGCCATAGCCGCAAAATCAAGTCCGGGTTCACACCCTTTTTGCAAAAATAACCAAAAATGTCAAAATTTTTATTTTTGTTATAAATAAGTCGGGTAATGCTATTCTTGCTTAAAATAAGCCGAATGTCCCTCAAAAGGACGTCGGAAGGCCGTTTTTGCAAGAATAGCCACTTTGAGTCATTTGTAAATAATTTTGGACACAACCTGGAAATATTCCCTCACGGGAATGCTGAAAGGCCGTATCCGCAAAATCAAGTTTGAGTCATCACTCAACTTTGCAAAAATATCCGCTTTGTCAAATAAGCCATTATATGGCCAATTTTGTAAAAATAGTCAATTGACATTAGAAACTTCTCAGTCTTGTGTTGGCTTATGGCGATGCCGAACGATGCCCCCATGAGCCACAGGATGAAATTTTTTTTTTCTTCAAGTTTATCTTTCTTAAATAAATTTTGCAAAAATAGCCATTTTGCCAAATAAGCCATTACATGGCTAATTTTGTAGAAATAGTCATAATTGGCGCTAAAAATATCCTTATTCTTGTAGAAATCTCGGGCACAAGGTGTGAAAGTTTTTCATCAGAGTTTGTAATTGGAGTCGGCTTTTATAATTTTGCTTCAAAAAAAAAATCAAATAAATATCTCTTTATTTCTTGCATTAATTTGCAAGAACTACGCTCGGTCTGATTCATGCGGGGTCATGATACGTAGGCAATCTCCATAAGATTCGACCACAACTGTATATGTATATATATAAAAAAAAAATGGAAGTTAATAACAAGAGAGGTTTTCAAGGATAATGGAAAAGGAAAAGCTGGAATGATGCATGTAGCGAATACATATATGGTTAACTGACTAGGTGCATTACATCCAATGGGCGATAACATATCTGTTAAACTCTGTGAACTTACAAGTTTGTTGCATTTCCAGAAAGTTTAGCGGTTGGCTTGACAGAATATACTGGCCAGCCACCATTACCGTACTATATCAAAAGGGCCAATTCTAGCAAGCATGTCTAGTTCCGGCAAAAGTCTCGATGGAGAGAAAACGGAGATACAGATAATGAAAGATGAGGTGGATCGGTTGAGACAGCAAATAACAGAGATGCACCTAGCCTGGGCTAGGGGACAAGTCACCACCAAACCTTCCTACTCTTACACCAGTTCCAGAGCGTCCGCCTATTGATCCCTCAACAAGTGCACCAATCTATCCATATTATCAAGGGGAAAACCCTTATACATCCCAGGTTCCACCAGCTAGACAAAATACTCCTCCTCCGGTCACCTCTGTTTTCGTGGCACCTCCGCCTGCTACTTTACAGAAGTCATCTGATGAACCGCTTTTTCAAATACATGACAATCATTGTTATGATCCTGAGCCTACCTTTAAGGTTCCTGAACCGCATTCACACACCCCTCACTGGGATAACCCGGCAAAACCGGAAAAGCACTTCAAAAGTTTGGAGCATGAGGAAGTTATTCGGAAAGTCAAAAGCATGGAGCAATCCTTCAGGAATATGCATGGTTTAGGCAACCAAGTCAGCGTTGCTTACAAAGATCTGTGCCCATTTCCAGATGTCCAGTTGCCCGCCGGGTTCAAAATGCCCAAGTTTGATCTATACGAGGGGCATGGTGACCCAGTAGCACATCTCCAAGGTTTCTGTAGCAAAATGCGAGGAGCCGGAGGGCGAGATGAAATTCTGATAGCTTACTTCGGTCAGAGTTTGGGAGGGTCTGCACTAGAGTGGTACACTAGGCAAGATCCCAGCAGATGGTTTACATGGGATGACCTGGCCCAAGCATTCATCGGCCAGTTTCAATATAATCTTGAAATAATCCCTGATCGCTTATCATTGTTAAAGTTAGAAAAGAAACCCGCCGAAAGCTTTAGAGAATTTGGGTTCCGCTGGAGGGAGCAGGCAGCAAGGGTAGATCCCCCGATGAGAGAGAACGAGATGGTAGATTACTTCTTGCAGACAGTGGAGCCAACGTACTTTAGTCACCTGGTGACATCAGTTGGTAAATCTTTCAATGAGGTGGTCAAAATGGGCGGAATGATAGAAGAGGGACTTAAGTCCAATAAGATATTGAGCTATTCCGTGTTGAAAGCAACGACTCAAGCTATTCAGAATGGCACCGGGCTTGCATTCGGGAAGAAGAGAAGAGAAGAAGTTGCAACGGTAGAAGAGGGTACTTGGTCCATATCGAAAGGTCCTTCACCTCATTACCAAGCCAGACCCTACCACCCAAATCACCCTAATCACCCTCCCCGAAACACATACCCACCACCAAGGGCTTACAATAACCCTCCAGGACCAGGTTTCCGAGGGAATCATGCCTTCAGAAAGGAAAAGGCACAAAGAACCTTCACTGAGTTGGGAGAAACTTATACTGCTCTGTTCCACAAATTGAAGCAGATAGGTTTGTTGAGTCCTGTTGAGACAAGATTGCCAAATCCCCTACCCCCAAATGCGGATCGCTCAGTAAGCTGTGAGTATTGTTTAGGGGCTCTCGGACATGATACCGAGAAATGTTGGAAACTGAAACATGCAGTACAAAATCTTATTGACACCAATAAGATCGAGGTGCAGACACCGGAGGCACCCAACATTAATCAGAATCCATTGCCAGCTCACCCTTAGACCCAACATATAAAAAGTCATGCTTGGTAATCATGAGGAGTCTTCGGTGGTTTGTTTTGTTGTCATTTCTTTTGTCCGAGTTGTTTTCGGGGTTGTGACCCGGATTTTGTTTCGAAGTGAAACCCTCTTATCTTTCCATTTTGGTCATTGCAGTTTGCTTAGTCGTTTCAAGTTTCGTTTCAGTTTTGTATTCTGGTTTGCTTGATTGTATTTGAACCACTTCTTTGTTTAGTGAAACTTTTGGTCTTTTATTACCCAGTTCGTCTTTTGTTTAGTTTTTCTATCTTTAAATTTGTCATTTGTTCGAATGCCGACTCTAATGACATGGCATCGCACATAATTTTGGCCTAATATTAAGGGTAAATCATGAAGCAATTCAAAGATAATCAGGTCATTTTTAAAAAAAGAAATAAAAATGATTTGAGATTATTTGGAGCCCGAATCATGTTAGACTGGGGCAGGTAAAACATGAAGAAACCCTTAAAGGAAAATTGGCTATGCTAAGACGGGGTTCGCTCGTGATACCGAAATGAAAGTGTCATCCAGCAATACTTTAAAATGACAGATGAAAAGGCGAATGGACGATATGGTTATCAATCAGGGCACAAACAGAAGATGTCGTGAATACGTTGTTTGAACTTGGCATGTTTTGAAGATTGGAATGACGAAGGCATTTTGTTCTGCTATCCAAACACTTTATCCATCGTCAACGCTTTGAGCCTTAATTTGAATTCTTTCATACCCCTCCTTCGGAATTAGTTGCAAAGACTAGAAACACAAGTTTGAAAGACAAAAGAAGAAAGGGATAAAGAAAAAGAAAAGAAAGAGAACAACAAAAAGAGATAAGGAAAAGAAAAGAAAAGAAAAATGGATGAAATTTGCAAAAGAGGAATTGGGAACTACGTTTGACCTGATTCCTCAAAGAGGATACGTAGGCGCTTCACAGCTCGGTCATAGTGTAAATAAAGAAATAAAAAATCCCCAAGTAAAAAAAAAAAAACTGGGGCAAAGAAAAATTGTGTTGATTATAAATAAATTTAGATCCGAAGGTTGTAAATTTTGAACCCAAAATTGATTTTGTTTTGAGCCTTCAATTCCCTTTCTTTCTAGCCCTCCAAATCCCACATTAAGGTCCAAAGAAAGACCTTCTGATCAGTCTTCAAAAGATGCCACGTCAGGCGAGTGAGAGAGTTATATCAGAATATAACACTCTGATTCTCAGCAGAAAAGACTCTGATTCCCAGCAGGAAGGAAACACGAGAGAGTCTTAGTAGTGACACCCTAATCCCCAACTAAAAGTAATACAAATGAGAGAGTCTTACCGGTGAAAACCTTCACAGGCACCATAAGGCGACGAAAGCTGAGAGAAAATCAAAATGAGAGAGGCTTGAAAGTGAAAACCCTTCGGGCACTACAAGTCGAATAAAGGTGATAATCGGATGGAAATCACGAGACAGAAATCGTGAAAGGAAATTAACGACGGAGGATAGGCCATATGTACATGTCATGACCAGTAGAGTTGGTATCCGCGTTTGATAAGTTTTTATAGTTGTTTCTGGTTAGAGAGTCGGTCCTCCCTTGTCTTCTATTTGTTGTTTCTTTTTATCTTTCTCCTTTTGTCAAAATTCTCCATCAAAGTCGGTCTAGTCAAAATATAGTGAGAAATGACTTCAAAACTTGCCACCAACTTTCCAATTATTATGCAAGGCAAGGAAATGCCATTGACGGCAAAGAAGTATGGTGCAAAGAAGATTATTAAACTGGGGCAGAAAATTTTCTTTTCAGTTTGAAAATTTTCTGGAAGTCAAGTTGCACTTGGGGAAAAGGGAAGAAAGAAGGCCTTAAAGGAAGCAATATTTAAACCAATATCATCTCCAACAGCCTCCAGAAGAGTGAAACACCAATTTTGAGGAAATAAAAATCCACCGGCAGTGTTATCTTCAGCAAGTTCCGAGATGGTCGGACAACACAGAGTGGTAAAGGGAGAAAGGAAATCTCATAACCCCCAGCAAGTTGAGAAACACATAACGAGGAAGGGATAAATGGAAAAATCCATCCCCAGCAGGAATATCATCTCCAACAAATGAAATCATTCCCCAACAAGTTTTGGGAACCCCGAGCGAGGGAAAGGAGAACAGGAAAAACCACCCCACAGGAGCGGCACAACCGCTCACAATGTTTTGAACTAACAAATTTTCTTTGATTTGAAACAGGGAAAGAAAGTGCTATTGAAAGCAGAAAATTATGCCACAAGGAAGAACACTAATACTGGGGCAGAAAATTTTCTGCCGTTGTTGAAAATTTTCTCGGAGAAACGAGGAAGGCAATTCAAGATGACATGTCGGGTTTGTCCACCTTCAAATAGGATATTTCAGGTTTGTCCACCTTCGAATAGGACGTCTCAGGTTTGTTCACTTTCATACATTGGATACGATGGGAGTATCCGCCCTCGAATAGGATACAATGGGAGTATTCGCCCTAAAATAGGATACAGTGGGAGTATTCGCCCTCGAATAGAATACAATGGGAGTATTCGCCCTCGAATAGAATACGATGGGAGTATCCGCCCTCGAATAGGATACGATGGGAGTATTCGCCCTCGAATAGAATACGATGGGAGTATTCCCCCTCGAATAGGATACGATGGGAGTGTTCGCCCTCGAATAGAATACGATGGGAGTATTCGCCCTCGAATAGAATACAATGGGAGTATTCGCCCTCGAATAGAATACGATGGGAGTATTCGCCCTCGAATAGAATACAATGGGAGTATTCGCCCTCGAATAGAATACGATGGGAGTATCCGCCCTCGAATAGGATACGATGGGAGTATTCGCCCTCGAATAGAATACGATGGGAGTATTCGCCCTCGAATAGAATACAATGGGAGTATTCGCCCTCGAATAGAATACGATGGGAGTATTCGCCCTCGAATAGAATACGATGGGATTATTCGCCCTCGAATAGAATACAATGGGAGTGTTCGCCCTCGAATAGAATACGATGGGAGTATTCGCCCTCGAATAAAATACGATGGGAGTATTCGCCCTCGAATAGAATACAGTGGGAGTATTCGCCCTCGAATAGAATACAATGGGAGTATTCGCCCTCGAATAGAATACGATGGGAGTATCCGCCCTCGAATAGGATACGATGGGAGTATTCGCCCTCGAATAGAATACGATGGGAGTATTCGCCCTCGAATAGGATACGATGGGAGTATTCACCCTCGAATAGAATACGATGGGAGTATTCGCCCTCGAATAGAATACAATGGGAGTATTCGCCCTCGAATAGAATATGATGGGAGTATTCGCCCTCGAATAGAATACAATGGGAGTATTCGCCCTCGAATAGAATACGATGGGAGTATCCGCCCTCGAATAGGATACGATGGGAGTATTCGCCCTCGAATAGAATACGATGGGAGTATCCGCCCTCGAATAGGATACGATGGGAGTATTCGCCCTCGAATAGAATACGATGGGAGTATTCGCCCTCGAATAGAATACAATGGGAGTATTCTCCCTCGAATAGAATACGATGGGAGTATTCGCCCTCGAATAGAATACAATAGGAGTGTTCGCCCTTGAATAGAATACGATGGGAGTATTCGCCCTCGAATAGAATACGACGTGAGTATTCGCCCTCGAATAGGATATTGTACGTTTGTTTTATTTTACATTGTCCTTTGCATATTTCATAAATTATTGCCAGAATGCATTTTTTTTTCTACTAAAAGCAGGCGCCTACCTGTATAACAAGAGGCAAGTCTTCAGTCTTTACATTGCAGGTCTTGAAACCAGTAACCCACCATAAAGCAGAGGGTTACAACAAGAGATCCCAGCGCAAGTTCAAGCGCATTAGTCAAAGGAAAGGAGGGAATGAAGGAAAATTTTCCCAGCATCATTATCCTCAGCAGGCAAGTAAACAGTTCTAAAGATATCCCCAACAGTCAGGAGGGAAAGAAACACGACCCAGGAGGAAAGCGGTAGAGTATAACGGAAATCCCCAGCATGAATCCAAATTCATAATCAAAAGGAAGGCAACAAGGATCCGAAAGATAGGTTCAGACTGCGAAGGAGAATAGTTCAAAGATCACGAAGAAGGGACCAATGGTCGGAGTTCGGCAATCAAGATAAGCCGAAATAACGATTGTCAGAAGAGAAGAAGCACGTGAAGGAACATCAGAGCCGGCAGGATGGCAAGGAACATGACAAGATCAAGTCAAAAGATAGATAAGAATTGGCAATACTATAACTTAGTATAGCTTCTTATTTTGTTTAGCGCGGTGTAATAAGGAGATCAGTTAAGCAGTGGCATCAGCAGCAACGACAGTAACAGCAAGATCACAGGAGTCATGGTAGTCCCAGCTACCAAAACTTCCGAACTACATTGACATGATTCCCTTTTAGCCAGGGATATGTAGGAGACCTTCTGAAGCAAAGGTTCGGTCAAACTTTTCCAAAAATGCTCATACGGAGTGCTCAAACGGGCAAAAATCGCTCGTGTTTGCTCAATATCTTTGCACGAAAACTCTTCGTGTTTACGCGCAAAGAGGGGCAGCTGTGAGCACGTGATTTTTGCTCTACATGAGAATTGCACCCAAAAGATTCAAAATAAAATAGTTTTGTGTTACATCTGATTTTTTGTCGACTTCGAGCATTAGCATTGGTATGGGTGTGTTTGTTTAGCTAGAAAATACAAAACATATAGGTATATACAAATACGCATTGCATATTCGGGGATTAATTGAGCGTTCATAAGAATAAGTGGTCATAGGAATTAATCGTAAGAAAATCACGGAAGAGGTGCATTTTTGTTTCTTGGTCATCATGTGATTTCGTTTAAATGTGTAAGTTGTGTTAGTTGTTAAGTGTTAACTAATAAGGTGTAATCCCATTTCCTTTAATTTGATTTGTTTGAGTTGGCTTTGTAGTTAATCGGGGGTTATTTAATATAGTTGAGAGGTGGCTGAAAATGCAAAGGAAATCAGGCCCAAATCGACCATTGGCCCAGTCTAGAGACCTGGCCTCAGAAGTGTCCGAACGACGTCGTCCCAGGCTTTCCATCGGGACCGTTGATCAAACAGATCTAACGGTCAAGTTCATATCTAGCATCGTGGACACGACACAGTCTCAGGTGTTTAATCTGAGCCGTCCATTTTCCTTCGATCGGACGATCCTAGGCTGCCCTCATTAACCCGATCCGTTTTGATCTGGGGCGATCCGTCGTCCAAACGGTGCCGTCTCTCTTAAGTGAGAGATCCAGGCCATCGATTTTGCTTGATCGGACGGTCGAGATTGAATCACCCTTTTCATATATAAGCCTAATATCCTGCCCAGCCCCCCCCTAAGCCAAACCCTCACCGATCTCTCTCTAACCTAGAGACCCCTGTAACGCCACCATACTCCGCCGCCCTCCGCCTACCGGAAATCGCCTCAAGGCGGTTCCGGTAGGCCAAACCTCCCCAAATTAACACCATGGATTCTCCCAAGCCCCCTATACACGGATCCGGCAGTGGTTAGTTTCGAATGTTGCTCGAACACTTCGAATATCAATTCGAAGTTCGTCGGAACTTGAACATTCATCCCAAACCACTTCAAATTCACGCCTATCACTCCTCACACCTCCCTCACACCCCTACTAACCCTGGCTTAGCTCGAATCTCACCAGAAGTGTTAAAGCCCTAAAGTCGAGCCTCAAGAACCCTAGAACCCAAAATTATGGATTTCACCGAGTCAACGGTATTTGAAGGCAATAGACCTTAATTGGAGTGTTTTTCGTTTGAAAAACACTTCAATTAAAGTCCGTTTACTTCAAAGGAGTGCAAACTCGAAGCCTTTGGAGCCGAGTCCGTCCAATTTTGATCCCTCTTCTTGAGGTATCTCATTTTTCATCTTTTTTTCTTCTTGTTTTATTGTTGTGTTCGTTGTATTGATTTAGTTGTTCGTTTGTGTCTGTTTTGTGATTGGTTTTAATCTTCTCTGCTTCTACCTCGAAAGACCTTTTATTTGGTCAATTTGTATTCTGTTATTTGTTCGAATGTGCTTGTCATAGGATAGTTATTCGTTTCGATTAAGGTCGTCAAGCATTTAATTCATATTTGATTGCTTCTTTGTTTCTGCTTAAAATATATGGATTCAAACTGTTAGGTCGCTTATGTGTTATCAATTACGTATGTTGTCATCGACTAATCAAGGTGGTCGTCGATTAGTCTCTTAGGCCTTGTTTATTAGCATTTTTAGGGCAGACTTGGATACTATAAATCACTGTTGAATCGAGTTCTTTTCTTTTGAACTGTTTGTTTAATTAAGTGATGAATTGGATATAGTTGTTGGAATAAGATTGAAGGGTGTAACTGATAAAGGGTAGTGCATTAGGACTGCTGGTGGAACCTGCTGTAAAGCAGAGTTCACCACCAGTTGTCCCCTGTTTAATTTTAATTAATGAACCCATGCTTAGACATAGTGTAGTGGCTAACACAGAGAATATAATGGGTTGGCAGAGAAGAGGATGGGCAGAGTGGGTCTTCTAATTATTGTACCTTAGAGTGTCATTGGTTTTTCAAGTATAAGTATAAGGTTGAAGAGAATGGAGAGGGACCTTCTCTTTTTCTTTCGAAAACAGCAGACATTAGAGTAAGAGTCTTTTTAAGCATAGCAGTCTGAAATACAGAGAGGAGAGTATATAGAATACATACAGGAGAGTTTTCCAGTTTGAGTTCTATTTTGAGTTGATTCTAAAACCAAAAGAGAGCTGGTCTTCTGTGTTTCTGTCATACACTTGGACCTTAATAATAGGCAGAACTTTGGGTATTTGGAATGTTTGTTTGAAGTCAATTGTGGTTTGATCATTTGGGTACACAAGTCCCCTGGGTTATTTCAGAAGTATAAGGGTCTGTGTGATTTGGAAATCTTTGTTGTTGGTCTCTTTGAAGTAGTGGAGTCTTTGGCCATTGATTTCTCTCTTTGGAGCCTGTTTGCTGGGACATGTTGGTTGTTGTTTGGTTACTGCTATATTGCTGATTGCCCAACTATTGTCACTGCTCACTCTTCCTTCTTTTTCCATATTCCAGGTACACATCCCTGTCATTGTAGTTTTCTTGGTTCGAAAAGGAAATGAAGCCTGAAGCTCCCTTTTAAATCTGTTGAATACATGTAGTTGTCCAAAGTTCTTGTGTTTGTATGAGTACATGTAATTAAATCTATCATACTGGTTGGGGTTGTAAGAAATGCATTTAGATCCAAACACACTGTCATTGGACATGTATAGGAACTTGAGTTATTCCTGCTGTATCTATGCTTAAATCTTCTCTATTCATGGTGTGCGATTTCCAAATCTGTTAATACTAGATCTTATGCTAAAAGTGATATTAACTATCTATTTAAGTAGAAAGTTTAAGGTAATTTGAAGACCCGTGAGGAATGATATCTTGAACTTGCAAAAAAATATGCGACAGTGGCTCTTTGAGGATTCTTTGAATTCAAAGTAAGTTTTTTTTTCATATAATTGTCCACCATAGTCTCGAATCTACTCACTTAGTTAACTAATCGTATGTTTACTCGAATTGGTTATAGTTGAGTAGGATTTTGTCACATTGTAGGAATTGGTGCGTTATTATTCAACTGAACGACGTAACTAGATTAAAGGAATCGGGGGTGCATTTCATGCGACCCGACTACAATTTTGAACAAGATTAAATAAAGCGTGTCAGGAACCACAGGCGCATTTTATGTAGTGTGGCTAGTAACACATTTTAAATAATTTGGAATCAGCTCCTAGACAAATATAGTGGGATGTAGTTCGTTTTAAATTTGAATTAGAGGTGTGCCTCACCTAACAAGTTATACAAATCGCTGGACCCTCATAAGTGTATATATAAAGTACTTAGATTTCGAGATGTGCCGTTTCTTAGCAAATATCATGGCCTTCTCAAACGTGTAAATAAGTAATCGCTCTAAGCGCGTAGTTTAATAATTTTACCTTCTTAAATATGGGTGTGCATTTTATGCGACCCAAATACAAATCCCAAAATGTTGACTAAGAATGTGTCGATAATCCGGGTGCATTTCATGTGACATGATTCGAAACATGTTTTTAGACAACATTCTTTTTCGTAAATCATAACAATAATAAAGCGGTAATGGGATATTAATTTGCATTAAGTATATAACTGTAAAAAATCAGATAAATAAGCCGAATATGACAGTTGAGCGACCGTGCTAGAACCACGGAATTCGGAAATGCCTAACACCTTCTCCCGGGTTAATAGAATTCCTTATCCGGATTTCTGGTTCGCGGACCATTAAACAAGAGTCAAACCTTTCCTCAATTCGGGTTTCAAACCGGTGACTTGGGACACCATAAATCTCCCAAGTGGCGACTCCGAATCTCTCAATAAATGAACCCCGTTTTGGTTGTCCTTTAATTGGAAAAACTCTCTTTTATATCTCGTGCTCCCGCGGGTGCGTAAAAAAGAGGTGTGACATAGGTCACTGACATATCCTTTCCTTCATAAATTGAGTGCCCTTACACAACATAAGAGAGTAATTCCACACAATAAAATTTAAGAACACTTAGGAACTCAAGATAGAAAGAATTCACTCACCCTCAGAAATAACATTCTTATTCCACAAAAGATGCACCATAAGCTTGTCTGTAGTGTACTACTCCACTAATCGAGCTCATTCAATCTTGGATCAATTAGGACTTTATTTGGTTGTAAAGCAGGCTACGGGACGGGTAGGATACATTTAGATATAAGAGTGACTACACCTCCCTAAGAACTTTAATACATACATTTTAACATTCAAACTCTATACTTATGTCAAACCAAACTCCACTTTCACATCAATTTATATTACCCCATACTTCTTTAAGCACACTTACGTCGAGAGCCACCACTTATCAAGGAATTTTTTTCCCCACAACAATCCAACTGTATATATATTTTTTTCAATTCAAGTGGCTCTTCCTTTTTTTTTCAAAATTGTGCACCTTTCTCCTTTGTTCAATTAGTTCCACTCAAAAGCCAAACCAACCAACCCACACTTCAACTTTTATAAAGTTCATAAATAATTCAAGTGCCCATGAGAGGTTACAATGGTTCAAATAGATGGTTAATTCAAACAAATGGGTAAGATATGTAATGTGGTTGCCAAAGAAAAAGGATTATAGGCTCAAAGAGGTTAACTACAATACATAACAGTTAGGTGGGTAAAATATGTATATATGACTCAACAAGAAAATGCCTATATCAATTTCGAGACTGAAAAAAACTACTAATTTGCTTTGCAAACACACGGGGCAAGTTCTAAGCATTAAATGCAATGTACTGAATAATGCAAAATCTTACACATACATGGCATATATCTCACTTAGGATTGGATTCATAGACACTCTAGTCAAAGTAGTTAAGCAAATTTAAGATAATACAATTTAAGGTACTTCTACAAGAGTCAAAAACTGAGCCTAAGCGTCACAACTAAAGTATGCACTATTCTCAAGGCATAGCAAAGTCAAGAGATATTTTTTTAATTCAAAGCACAATACAATGGCTCCTACTCCCAAAAAAAACTAACTACACTCGGTTCAAATAAAACCCTTGGAAAAGAACTGTGGCCCAAAGAAAAACTAAGGAGGAGTTACTACACTACCTAAAACAAAATAAAAAATCTTTTTGGTATTTTCTTTAGACTTGCTTCCCTCAAGAAAATTGTCTAGAATCCGTCATTAGGAAAAGTCCTGTCTTTAAAAAAAAATATAGCTAAACTAGCATGAAAAATCACCTAGACAATCTCCCCACCCCATACTTAAAACTGTGCATTATCTCCAATGCACATCCATACATACAAGAGGGTAAAAGAAACTCCCTGGTAGGCCAAAGGCCAAAGCACTAGCAATTTATGGGGTACTCAGACTTCTCACAAAGCTTGGTCCTTCGTGCGGGTACCTCACACTTAGTTCCAACCATTTGGTTTGTTGTTGCATCCTTCCAATGGCTTTGTGTTCCATGCTCCTAAAAATAAAAAAAATGAAATTACAAGAATAATAAAATAAAAATCAATAAAATAAATTAAATTAAAATAAAAAATAAAGATGGGTTGCCTCCCAACAAGCCATTGATTTAACGTTGCGGCACAACGCGAATCACTTTTTGCCTCCACCTCGAGCTTATGAATTGAATCCCCAATTTGGCATCAAGTTTTCGGCTATGCTCTAGGGGTGGAGGAACAAATTTAATTGGCCCAAGCAACCATTGCACTATTCTATACTTCTTGGCTTTTAGATGAGGTATGTAGTCCTGTCTTTCTGGCACGAAAAATTCCAGAATGTAGGTACTTTGTTCCTCATTCCTTGACTTCTCAATCGGCTCGGATGATTCTATTTCCATACCGTCATCCATGCACAATGTAGAAAAATGTTTGGAGTTGGGATCAATGCGCTCAAACACATGAAATTCGGGACTTTCAACATCCTCAACATCAATGATACTAGAGTTAACAAAATTTATATCCTCAATGTCTTTGGCTGACTCTAGCCTTACTTCTTCAACATTGACATCTTCAAATTCGAGTTGGCCAGATTATTGATGTTCTACTCCGACCTCCCCAATTAACACCTCAAATTCATGCTCTTCTTGGCTACTACCCTTAATATTGGCTTGTTGAGCATTAAAAGCTCCAATCACTTGACTCAATTGAGCCTCCAACTTGTGAATAGTTGCCTCTTGCCTTTCTATGTGCAATTGTTTCTCATTGTTTTGTTCTAGAATGCACTTTAGCATATCCTTGATCTCTTTCAGGTCCGCATTCCCAGGTTCTTTGTTCCTATTAACATCACAAGAAAAGGTAGAACCATCATAGTAAGGGGTTGGGGGAAAATAAAAAATATAAGCACAACCATGAATGTGACCATTTTGACAACCACACACATCACACATATTCCATAAATAAGATTGAGTTAGTGCACATAACTCGCTCTTAGGAATGTTTTGAAAATTTTGCAACGGGTGATTTTCTTCATAATATGTATGAAGATAAATAGTAGAATTATCTACACCTAAATTCCCATAATTCCAAGATGCCATGTTTCTCAAATCAACAGATATAAAAAATATATAAAATAAAAATAAAATAAAAGCTCAAACTTGAACCCTAGCAATATATATAGCTACAACTACACCATTAGTTCCTAGGCAACTGTGCTATAATTTGATCACGCCCAATTCTAGTCCTAAAAAGGATAAGCAGTCGCTGCAAATATAATTCGGTCTAAAAGTCCGGAGTCAACTCCCACAGAGAACTAGGGCTTAGCTGTATCTGTTTAATATCACTAAGAAGATAAGATTGAAAATAAATAAATAACTGAAAACTAACTATGCTTGGATTGTAAACAACTGGAATAAAGGTCTAAGGTAATGGTTTCCCCCGTCGTTGATTTCCTTGGTTGTATATTTCTTATATATGTGACTTAGTTACCTCTATCAATCATGAACTCTCCAGCTATAATAAATCTCTCTCAAGCAATTACGATAATTTACTAGACGCACTCTCTTAAGCCACGCTAGCTAGATTCACATTACAATTCACTTAGATTGCACCCGAGGTATCGTTATATCTAATCCAACCTCTAAACCCTCGGTTATGACTATCGTCTATACTCCGGGAGTGATGTTGTTCAAACAACTACCTAAATATGCACTCTTTCAAATCGATACATACTTAATAGTAACGGATAATTGAGGATCTTTTTAATTAACCAAAATCAAAACGTAGTTGAATAAATAGAGATTAACAACCAACTCAAAACTATATTAATATAACAACCAATTCATCCCCAACAGGTTTCACCAAAACTTTAGATAACAAATTAGCTATTCATAATAGTAAGTAAAATTACTATATCAAAAGTCATAACCAACAATAGAAAATAAGAAGAGGAAGGAAAAACTTGTTGAAGAATTCCCCACCTTCGTCTCTCCTCTCAATGTGTTTCCGCCTCCTTAGGTCAAAAATATGTCCCAGCTCCTCAAAAATACCATTTTTCTATATGTATATATCAATTAGGGTTGGGCCCAAATAATTATACCATCTACTAGGTGAAAAAGAATAATATTTCACGATTGGACTGCCGCGGCCGCGACGTGGACCGCGGCCAACCGCGGAAGGCACTGCCTCAAACCGCGGCACACTTTCTACTGCATATTTTACCCTGTTACGTTTGGAATTTGGGAAAACGTAAAACGTGGAAGTTGTATCCCTTTGAGTTAGCTTTCCAACTATATATTATGGAGCCCAAATAGAGGTCTGATCAAAAAGTTATGTCTATTTTACTAGACAGTGCGCAATATATCTCCTCGAGTCTTCGTTCGTACTTAATTATCAAATTTGACCTCCGAACACAATCCCGACTTAATTCCTTGAGCTTTTACTCAGACTTCAAAGCTTCAAATCACTTAAATTCATTCCATAACATCTATATAGCTCGAAATCACACCTACAAGGCATAAAACACACAATTAATGTAAAACACTAGCGATTAAAACGCAAACTCAACTAAAGTGCAGTAAATTAGAGTGTAATAATCAACTAAAATACGTAATTATAATTTATTATCACGTCTCTTATCACTTAGACTTTGCGAAAAACAATATTCTATGTTTTGTTTTTATTGTGAATCACGAGTGTTATGGAACTTTCGTGATAAAAGGAAGGAAGTTATAAGTAGAGATGTTTGTTTGACTGTAACATTTTCAATCTTTACCAAACAAGAAAGAAAGGACTATTTAGGTGTTTATTTACTTTCCTTTTTGGCTGCACCAAACAACCAGAGATGAAGAATAAATAATACTTGCCTTATGGTAAAAATCAGCTCCCTTATCTAAGCACCTAACTGTTACTACATTTAATAATGATCCATACTCCAATAATTAATTTAAATTTCGTGATAATATTGTTACGTTATCTAACTTGATGACTTTATAAAGAGGTTCATGCATGAACAATCAATGATAATTCCTCGGAATGGGAAATAATTAAAATGCAAATAGCTTAGCTTAATTGAGATATAATGATGTATGTTTGCATAAGAGGAGACGTTCATGAACTAGGATGAAATCAAGAATTTGTAGTCATGATTGGGACATACAGTGTGGATTTAACTTCTTTCATTGAAATATTACCAAATTAATTTATTAGTTTCTTTCAAAGGAAAAAAAAAATCAAAATTCCTTTCAAAGAGATTTTTTGTCATTGTCTCTAATGATAGTACTACTAGTATTAAAATAACCATACAACTAGTGACGTACACCTTCCATACCAACTATTAGTCTATCTTTTTTTGTATTTTAAACAAGTAATTAACATAGTTGCGATAAGGTAGGTGGTTAATCAAGCCCCAAGGCCCCAAAGAGTTAGAACCATAAAAATTTATATGCACTTGATGTTTATATTAAATAGTGAATATAAAATTAAAATGCACACATTTATCACTTAGTTATGCATAGGTAGCTATTGTATCACTAGTAATTTTGATGTAGGTGCTAGGGTTAAATTATGAACACTGAATACGGGTAAACATTTACATTCATGAAAGGCTGAGAAAGAAGAGCTAACTCCAAGGAGCAGAAGATAAGAAAATTGTTAATCATGGTAAAAACACGAACTTTATTTTTATTTCATTAGTAAATGAAACAAAAATAGTAAATACAGAAAGAATATAGGTTGGACAAACCGACAAAGGAAATATTGGATCACATGAACCATCTTTTTGTCCCTCACAGACCAAACATTCTCCTACATCTGTTCTAAACTCACGCGTGTTTTACTATTCAAATGAGTAGGTGAGAGATGAACTCACAATTTTTAATATTGCGTGCAAAAAGTGCTTTAAAAGATGTTAGTGAGATTACACAAATACGCATACAGATACTCATTTCACCTTTTTTAGTTATGGTACTTTTAGTCAGTTATATTATAGTATGACAAATTGGCTCTTTCCAATATTATTTTACCTTCAATAAATATTTAGTCGTATTTGTTTTTCAAGAAGGAAGAGATGAACTAAAATTATTATTCAGCCCTAGTCCAAAGTAAAAAATACTGACTGGTGATTTTTTTGCTTTTACCGTAAACATCAAAATTTAATGGATCAAGCTAAATCTTGAATTATATAAGACTTCTTGAAATTCTAGGAGTCCATTAGTGTTACTTGGAGGCTACTCTATATTATTGTACTAAGGACCAAATAATAAATAAAAGGTAAATGAGAGGGGGCAATTTGTAAATAGATAAAATAGAGAGGAAATAATATATATAAATAAAGTATAAGGAAGTCAGTTATTTTCCTCATTTCTTCTCTTTCCTCATTTCGTTGTTTTTCTCTTCTCCGTAAAGACACACAGTTCCTATGAACTGATAATTCCATCAATGACGTGTAATTGATTTGCATGTATGGATGTGAGTATTATTTCGCTGAATTAGCTCATTGTAATATGGTATCAGAGTAGCGATCCGAAAATTAAGGTTTCGACGAAGATTTTGTAGATCGGAGGAGAATTTCTAGACAATCAAATTCAGAACAAAGCTCGCAGTTGATAAAAATTGCAGGAAATGAGGTAACTCAACTTGAACACAATCATCCACTTTTTCTTCAAGCTTCAGATGCTCCTGGTTTAGTTTTAGTCTCAATAAAGCTCAGAGGACCAGAAAATTATGCCCTGTGGAGCAAAGCGATGAAATTAGCTCTGAGTGGAAAATGTAAGCTAGGGTTTGTGGATGGAACATATGTTAAAAGTATGTACAATGGAGAACTTGCAGAACAATGGAAAAAATGTAATGTAATTGTACTTTCATGGATTGGTAGCACTGTTGCTAATGAATTGATGCCTGGTATTGTTTTTGCGTCAAATGCAAAAAATGTATGGAGTGATTTTAAGGAAAAGTTTGATAGATGTAGTTAAACAAGAATTTATCACTTATGGACAGAAATAGCCACTTTAAAACAAGGTACAGATTCAGTTACAACATATTACTCTAAAATGAGTGATTTGTGGAATGAATTAGATGTGTTGGCTCCTAAATCTTACTGTGATTGTGAAGAGGCTAGACCCTCAATGGAACTTCTAGAGCAAATCAGTTCACTGCAGTTTCTTATGGGTTTGGATAAGAGCTATAGTAATGTTAGGAGCACAGTTTCTTATGGGTTTGGATAAGAGCTATAGTAATGTTAGGAGCAATGTTCTAATGAGAAGACCTGTTATTTCAGTGAATGAGGCATATGCAATAGTAATTCAGGAGGAAAGTCAAAAATTACTAACAGTAGGTGATACAAATAGAGATCCTCTCACTATGATGGCTGGAAAAACTCAAGGCTTCAAGCCAACCAAAAAATTTGGGTTGATATGTGACCATTGTGGCTACAAAGGACGCTTGAAAGAAAACTGCTACAAGATCATTGTTTATCCAGCAGATTTCAAAAGCAGGAAAAAATTCCAGAGTGAAGGACGGAAGACCTATGTTAATGCAGCAAGTACTGAAGATATGGGGGCAAATATGAATCAATTTCAAGGGCATGTATTAACTGAGAAGCAATATAATCAACTGGTGGGACTACTGAACAAATCGCCAGCTCGACAATGCTCATCAAATATGGCAGGTATAATTTTTCTATTCTCTAGTTCAATAGTAGATTGGATAATAGAATCAGGGGCTACACATCATATTACTCACAATAAGGATGTCTTGAGTAATGTTAAAAGCATGGAAGGCAAATATAATAGTGGAGTGCAATTACCAATTGGAATAAGGGAAAGGATAGAAAACACTGGAAATGTAGAAATCTTAACAGATCAGTGGGTAAAGAATGTGTTACATGTACCTGATTTCAAATTTAATCTACTGTCAGTGTCAAAGCTTACTAGAGATCTCAGATGCTGGGTCAGCTTCTACCCTGATTTCTGTCTGTTTCAGGAACTCTTCAGTGGGAATGTATTGGGGATTGGTAAAGAATCAGCAGGTTTGTACTTGTTGAATAAACAAGCAGCAAGGTCAATGTTAGCTGGCATGTTTCAGAGAAAGGAAACAGAGTCTAGTCTTTGGCATATGAGGTTAGGGCATGCAGCAATGAGGACTATTCAACAAATTCCAAGTATAAGGAATAAAGTTAGTAGTAATGAAGTTGATGATTGTGTTGTATGTCCCTTAGCAAAACAATGTAGACTACAATTCCCTACAAGTACTACTAATTCAACATCAATCTTCCAGTTAATTCATCTAGATGTTTGGGGGCCTTATAATGTGCCTACATATGATAGGAAGCAATATTTTGTCACTATTGGGGATGATCTTAGTAGATATATTTGGGTGTGTCTAATACATTCAAAGTGTGAAGTGGTAGTTGTGTTAAAAAAACTTTCTTTCCATAGTAAAAAATCAGTTTGATGCTGCTGTTAAATTTCTGAGATCTGATAATGGTTTAGAGTTTTTCAATTCCAAATGTAATGAACTGTTAGCTACACTTGATATTATATATCAGAGTAGATGTTCTTACACTCCACAACAAAATGGCATTATGGAAAGGAAGCACATTCACATTTTGGAGATGGCAAGAGCATTAAAGTTTCAGAGTTGAGTCCCAATTAGGTTCTTGGGAGAATGTGTGAAAACAACAGTCTATTTAATCAATAGACTGCCTACAACAGTTTTGCAGGAAAAGACACCATATGAGTTATTACACCAGAAGCAACCCAGTGTTGATCATCTCAGGGTTTTTGGATGTTTAAGCTATGCCAGTAATCTACCAAGAAAGGATAAATTTGCTCCTATAGCCAAGAAGACAATGTTTCTTGGATATTATGACACTCAAAAAGGGTACAAATTGTATGACTTAGACAATCAGAGTTTTTTTGTCAGTGGAGATGTCACATTTAAGGAGTATATCTTCCCGTTTAAAGACATTGGTAGTGATAAAGATGATATATTCACTTAATGTCCTGATTATACTCAACTGTTGTCTTCAGAAGTTCCATTCATTCCTAGTACATCTTCTTCACCAGTACAACAGAAAGGGAATGTTGATACCCGTTCTATATCTCATGTACTAGCATTGAGTCAGCAAGATTATGCCAGTGAACCTAAAAATATTTCACTTGATACATGTCCTAATACTTGTGAGGCTCAGCCACACTCCCACCAATCTACTGAAGATATAAATATTGTAAATGAAATGTCTGAGCCAGCATTGCCTGTGATTGCACCCACAGAAACAGAAATACAACAAGTTGAACCAGATCAAGCTTCTATTGCCACAAAGTCACAACAGCTTCCACCCACAACATATGCTAGACCTCAAAGGAACTCTAATCCTCATGTTTGGCACAAGGATTATGTAGTTCAAACTAAATCTTCAAATTGCTGCAAACATTCTTTATCTTCCTACTTGACTTATCATCACTTATCATCATAATACCAGTCTTACCTGGGAGTTTTCTCAGCTTATACAGAGCCAAAATCATTCAAAGATGCTGTTAAAGATCAGAATTGGATCACTGCAATGAACCAGGAGATTCAAGCTCTTGAAGAAAACAATACATGGGAGATAGTAGATCTTCCTGCAGGAAAACTTCTTATTGGTTCAAAATGGGTCTACAAAATTAAGCACAAGGCAAATGGGGAAATAGATAAGTTCTAGGCAAGATTAGTTGCAAAGGGATATACACAACAAGAAGGCTTAGATTATCATGAAACTTTCTCTCCAGTGGCCAAAATGGTCATTGTGAGAACTGTGATCAGTGTTGCTGTCTCCAAGAATTGGCCCTTATTTCAAATGGATGTAAACAATGCCTTCTTACAAGGGGACTTGTTTGAAGAGGTTTATATGGAACTCCCTCAGGGATTTCACAAGCAGGGGAAGTATAAGGTATGTAGATTGTTGAAATCCCTTTATGGATTGAAACAGGCATATAAACAATGGAATATCAAACTCACAAATGCTCTTCTACAAGCTGTATATGCTCAGAGTGCTCATGACCATTCTTTATTCACCAAGAGGCATGAAAAGGATATTGTGATAATTCTTGTTTATGTTGATGACCTCTTGATAACTGGGAGTAATCAGTTCCTCATTGATCAAACAAAAGACATTCGACATGGATCTTTTAAGGTAAAAGACCTAGGGGAGCTAAGATATTTTTTGGGAATTGAAATTCTGAGATCAAAGAAAGGAGTTCTATTGAATCCGAGAAAATATACATTGGAGCTAGTTACTGATGCAGGAATGAGTGGTTGCAAACCAGTAGCTACTACTATTGAATTGAATCAGAAGCTAACAACAGTTGACTATGACAGTCATGTTGGAAAAACAGATGATCCCCAACTTGAAGATATTGGAGCCTATCAAAGGCTCATTGGAAAGTTGATCTATCTCACAATCACAAGACCAGATATTTGCTTTGCAGTTCAAGTGCTAAGTCAATTCATGCAGCAGCCCAAGAAATCTCATCTAGATGAAGCCTTAAGGGTGGTGAGGTACATCAAGTCAGCTCCTGGATTGGGAATACTGCTGAGAAGAGAGCAAACAACAACACTCACAGCTTTTTGTGACTCAGACTGGGCAGCATGTCTTAACACAAGAAGATCTGTAACAGGGTATATTGTAAATCTTGGTGATTCTTTATTATCATGGAAATCCAAGAAACAACAGACAATTAGTAGAAGCTTAGCGGAAGCAGAATATAGAAGCATGGCAGCTAGAGTAGCTGAGATTGTTTGGATGGTTGGGTTGCCGGAAGAGTCGGAAAACAAAGTGGAGATGGTGAACTTGTATTGTGATAGCAAAGCAGCTATGCAAATAGCTGCAAATTCCATATTTCATGAACGGACTAAACATATTGAAATAGATTGTCATTTTGTTAGGGAGAAGCTCAAGGCAGGGTTGATTGCAACTCAATACATCCCTACAAAAATGCAACTTGCAGACCTGATGACAAAAGGATTAAATGCAGCACAACATTAGTCCTTGTTATCCAAGCTGGGAGTAGAAGATATCTTCCACGTACCAGCTTGAGGGGGAGTATTATTGTAAGGGACCAAATAATAAATAAAAGATAAATGAGAGGGGACAATTTATAAATAGATAAAATAGAGAGGGAATAATATGTATTAATATAGTATAAGGAAGCCAGTTATTTTTCTGATTTCTTCTCTCTCCTCATTTCGTTGTTTTTCTCTTCTCTGTAAAAACACACAGTTCCTATGAACTGATAATTCCATCAATGATGTGTAATTGATTTGCATTTATGGGTGTGAGTATTATTTCGCTGAATTAACTCATTGTAACAGTCTACCAAAACCCTAGGTCACTCCTATAAAAAAGGTTACATAATCCTTCAAAAGGCATCTCAAAAAATGGAGATCATCACAAAAATTTCACAAACTCATGGGATATTCATAAAGAGATCAAGAAGTGGCTGGATAATTCTTGATGATCAAATACTTCAAGAAGATCCATAACATACTTTATGGATATCAAATAAATTCATGAAAGCTTACAACGTCCTGCATTCGAGAAACACGTTATTTTAGCCCTCGGATCACGGAGATAATTAGAAGAGAAGAATCAAGGAAACAAACATAATTGTACCCACGTCTTTTTATGAATAAAATTGTATTTCTTTATATTTATATTGTGGTTGCAATTTATTTTTGTATTCACAAATGATTTGTTGCAAACATCTACGGAAAAAAAAACATATGAACAGAAAATTAGAATTTGAAATATACATATTGCAAGGCTCAAGATCAATAAAAGAATATGGGAAGTGCAAAAAAAAAAAAAAAAGTTTAGAAATAATGTGAATAAGGTGCAGAAAGTAAAATGAAGATACACTAAAAAGGTTATCCAAATCTTGCTTGTTCATGCATGAACGTCATGATTTGATCCTTAGAACTGGAAAAAAATTGTAAGTACACTTACTGCATGTGATTTGTTGTTTCTGACCCTTCATGTGGTAGGTTTGTTTTATTACTTTATTGCCAAAATACATATTCGTGTTTGAAGTGAAGAAAATACCACCTCAAATGTTGACGTCACCAAAAAAAAAAAGGAAAAACAAATAAAGGCGCATAAAATTTAAAAGAAATGTGGATTCGTTAATATGTGAGTTATCCAATAAAAATAAAAAAATAAAAGATGTGCCCATATCCCCTCCTTCTTCCCCCCCCCCCCCCTAACCCTCCGCCCTTCATTCTATTTCTTCTCCATCTCCATGTTGTTGATTTTAGTGATTAATTAGTGTATAAAAATATATAAGGAAAATGAAAATTCATGAATTAAACCAAAAAAAAAAGGAAAAAGAATAACAAAATAAAAATTTGAATAATTTTTGATGTGGCGAGTGTGTAATACACTTTACATTGTAAAACTAAATATTATAATCTCAGGTGGTATTTATTTCACACAAAATAGGATGGTAAATAAACGCTCGTAAAATTTCAGTGCGCATTTGAATTTTCTGAACAAGTTTATGGGGGAACACATGTATTTTGCCTTACTTTATTAGGTATGGAAAAACATACGGATGCGGGATGACATGAAATTATAATAATCTGTTGCCTAATCCTTGCTTTTATGCATGTGACATGAGTAATCAAGGAGAAGTAGTCAGTATCACATATGCAAAAATGGAGTCAATCAAATAAAGAGGGTTCTCCAACAAAATTCATTTGAATAATCTTGTCCCTTTGTTTTATGTAAATGTAATGTAATGTAATGTTCGTTTGCTTTTCTACCAGTCATGATTTTTTCCTCAATTCTCATTTGAGCTACTTCTTTCGTTATTTCCTATCTCTTATAACTACATATATACATAAATAGATTGTAAGACATAGAAATCTCACTTTTCTCTGTGGATTGTAATTTGGATGATACTTGTGTTTGACAAATTAAATTTTGGTTATAGGTACTGGATGTACTTTAGGGGTAATTTTTTATTTTATAGAAGTTTAACGGGAAAAAAGTTTCTCCACCTAAGTACGTGAGAAAGGAAAAATGGAACGGAAAAAAATCATTAAAATGAAATGTGCAATTTACACAAAAAGATCATAAAGTTGCATGTGTAAATAGCTCATAGAACAAAATATTGTTTGTAAAGCAAGAGAGGCCCAATAAGGGCAAAAGAACCTTTGATAACTCCATATGTTATCGAGTGTTTGATGAAATTTTTGAATATTAATATTAGCAGTAATGCAGGATAAGATTGTGTATATAGAATTTTATGGTCTAGTCTTTTACCGGACCCGTGCATAATGTGACCTTAGTGTCAGATCCTTTTAGTAATAATACTTATATGTTAATTCGAGTACGTAATACAAAATTAAGCATTAAAAATAACTATTAAGAAAAATGACTTGTGTTCGTAAGAGAGGAAAGTTATTTATTTTCCCCGTTGAGGAAAAATGTCTGCGTAAAGCTAGGACGTTTGGGTTGTAGTAATCTTATGAGCAAGCCCATTTTGAAAGCTTTTTATTTGGGAGAAATTCAAAAATAATCATATTTATAAATGGACTTTCAAAACTAGCCACAATTTCAAAAATAATCGAAATTAAGCTACTTTTCATGTAAAGATAAATTTGAATGAAAACACTATTCAAAATCCGAGAAATATTATATTTTGCTGGAACTCCAGTATATTATACTAGAACCAGCAAAGTATACCTGTCCAGCATAATGTGCTGAAAGTTCAGATATATCAAACCCTAGTATATTATACTAAACCGGTCTCTGTTGCAGCAAAATAATAGTTATTTTTAAATGATTTGGCAAACGCTCGTTATTTTTGAATGCCCAATCTAAAAACCGGCTAGCCCGTGCTATTTTACCAGAATTATGATACTTCAAAGTTTTTTAGTTACAAAAATTCGTTACATGTATTAACTTTCATTACTTCACTTATACAGACAGTAGCTTCATCAATTTTCTTTGCTTTACTTCTTTTTTCCATCTTTACCTGGCATTACAGAAATACCAGCAAATTGTATCTCTTTAAATAACTAGTGATTTGTCAATAAAACTTCAAGAGATGAAGGGTTTTGGAGCTGGGAGGAAAAGGGATTACATTTTCTTTCTATGGCACATTGTTGCATCCATTCAGAAATAGACACACTATTTTTCTTGTCACAAAACTTTTTCATGTTCTGTTTATATTCTGTATTTTTCCTTCTACACTTCATAACTTGGTATGAGAGCGCCGTAGATATTTACACTTTACAACAACAAAGGAATACAATTTAACACATCAAGAGAAGAGCTTCACGATTACGGCCAAGCAGACTCAATGCAGTCGCAGCTATGTGATTTCCAGTCAATCCTGCAACAGCAAGCTGCTCCTTTGGTGATGCTTGCTCGATGTAGTTGTCAGGCAAAGTGATTGGCCGCCACTAAGAACAGAAAGAAGTTTAAGCTTTAATCTCCGACCATATAGTAACATATGAAATAACATATATAGATGATATAGAGGAAAACATGAAGTTTGAGAATAAACTCAAAGTAAAAGATGTTCATTTAGATTCAGTAATGTGGAATGAGTAAGCTTGGAAAGGAGGGGGTGGGGGAAGGACATATTTAATCTCAGCATTCGAAATATTAGTAACTCACGAGTCAGAAGAGTTACCGTAAAACAGATCATACTTCCACTGTTGAAATGTTTCTATCAAAGAAAATTTGTAGCTATCATATAAGAAATTGATTCAGAGACAATATAAAATCTACCTTAATTCCTGCATCAAGCTGCCCATCAAGTGAGATGAACTGTGCAACATGTGAAGCGAATCCTCCTATAGAGCCTTCCTCGACTGTAACTAGAAAGGAATGGTTTTTGCACAAGTGTCTAAGTAGCTTTATGTCAAGGGGCTTGCAGAACCTTGCATCAGCGACAGTCACTTCAACACCAAGCTTTGAAAGAAGAGATTGAGCTCTAAGACAATTTTGTACCATGGAACCATAGCCAAGTAAAGCAATATCTTTACCCTCTGCAAGTATTCTCCCTTTGCCAACCTGCTCCTCGATCACCAAATAAGAAGTGTATAAATGCAATATTGAAGCAAGGTGGACAAACTCTCTAACTAATTAAATTCAAATACGAATGGCTATTTTGATTGTTTTATGTAGACTGATCATGTTATCCAAACGTGATTGTCGGATAAACTACTTAAATATGTCACATAACTTAGAGTAATAGTATATGGTTAACAATGCATACCAAACCTGCTCTAAACTATTTTGTTATGAACGAGTCAGAACTTTTCTAGATGTCTTTGATGAATATTACCTCAATGGGAGTTCCACTACCAGAGGAATGGTCCGTCACTGAAAGGGCGCCGCGAGGGTAGCGGAAGCAAACTGGCCGGTCATCAATAAGGGCAGCAGTTGCAACCATATGAGAAAGCTCAACTTCATCAGAAGGAGCCATCACAATCATGTTTGGCAAACAGGACATAAATGCTATATCAAATGCCCCACATTGTGTGGGACCATCAGATCCTACTAATCCAGCACTTGTAATAATAAAACGCACAGGAACCTTCTGCCGATCTACATCATGGATAACCTAAGGGTACCAGTAAAACATGAAGAAAACTTTAGAAAAATATAGTTTATCTTAACACTCTGGTGCTCAAATTGAAAACATTTCTTCGGTACAACATATAAAAGAGTCGTCAATTAATTGTGCCTGGACAAAATTGAAGTTGGAAGCTATCAAAATGTAGACAAGTAAAGAACAGAATTAATTTACCAGATACCAGCTGACCGATTCATCGCAGAAAGTGGAAATCTTAATTTAATTACATGTTATTCACTGTATATTGAAAAATAAGCTCAATATTACCAAATATCAGTAGACCAATTTATTGCAAACATTGGAAATCTTAACTTATTTGAATGTTAATAAGGTGTTGTTTATCGATAAACAAGCTTAAATGTAATGACCCGGTCGGTCGTTTTGAGTATTTTAGCCCCATTCCTCTATTTATTAACTCCTCTATGTTATATCGTGGTTATGCGAAATGCCAGAATGGTTGGTTTAATATCGGGTGAGTTTCGGATTGGTTGGGACTAAAAGTTGGAAGCTTAAGTTGAAAGAGTTGACCGGAGTTTGGCTTCTGTGTCGACTCCAGAATGGAGTTTTGATGGTTCTGATAGCTTCGTATGATGATTTTCGACATCGACGTATGTCCGGAAGTTGATTTGGAGGCCCGTAGGTCGTTTTGGCTTGAATTGGTGAAAGTTGAAAAGTTAAAGGTTTGGAAGGTCGAGAAGTTTGACCGAGAGTTGACTTTATTGAAGTCGGGTACGGATTTCAGCTCCGGAAGTTGGAATTGGTCAGTTGTGTCATTTATGACTTGTGTGTAAAATTTGAGGTCATTTGGAGTTGATTTGGTATGTTTCATCATTAGTTTTAGAAGTTGGAAGTTAATTCATTGGGCATGAATCGATGTGTGATTCGTGGTTTTAGTGTTGTTTGATGTGATTTGAGGCTTCGACCGAGTTTGTATCGTGTTTTAGGACTTGTTGGTATGTTCAGACGGGGTGCCGAGGGCCCCGGGTGTGTTTCGAATTGGGTTTTAGACCATTTGTTCATGTATTGAGATTGCTGGTTTTCTGTGCTTCAGGTTTCCTTCACTGTGTTTGTCAAGGTTCATCCGCGATCGCGTAGGGTCCTTGTTGGCAGATGGTAATTGCTCTTGGCGATCGCATAAATAAGGACGCATTCGCGGAAGGTTGGAATGTTGTGCATTGCGAACGTGGGTAATGTATCACGATCGCGTAGGAGGGCAGATTGTGCTGAGGCGCGCGTTGTTCATTGCGTTCGCGTTGAATAGTCTGTGATCGCGAAGCCTTGGGATGTTCTGCCATCACGTTCGCGTCTGTAGTCACGCGATCGTGTAGTGTCTTTTGTGAGCTGATGAAGCTTGTTCTCCCCAATCGCGAGGGATTTTCCGCGATCGCGTAGAGTAATCACTAGGTAGCAGATATTTAATTCCAAATGGAGGTTAGAATACCATTTTCATATTTTGAGTTGTAGATGGGATTTGGGCGATTTTGGAAGGGATTTTCAAGGAGTTGATCGGGATAAGTGTTTTTAACTCGGATTTGATTATTATACATGAATCCATCATTGTTTTTACTCCCTCCGTTTTATATCATTTGAGGTAGTTTGACTCGGCACGGAGTTTAAAAAAAAAAAAGAAGACTTTTGAAAGTTATAGTCTTAAAAGCTTAAGGGGTAAAAGATTTATGGGGTCATGCTATTTGTGTGGCCATAATAGCTTCTCATTAAGGGCAAAAAGGGTAATATGAAGAGTTTAAAGTTGAATTATTTTCAAATTTAGAAATGTGTCATTCGTTTTGGAATAGAGTAAAAGGAAAGTACCTCATTTAATATGAAACGGAGGGAGTATCATTTAATTAGTGTTATGAGTTGAAAAAATTTAGGGAATTTTGTGAAAACTTCCTAAGCTATAATTTGAGGATTTGAAGGTCGATTTGAATAATTTTAGTATGGTTGGACTCGTTATTTAATGGATGTTTGGATTTTGTAAGATTGGTCGAGTTACGAGATGCAGGCCAGGGGTTGACTCTTTGAGTTTCTTTAAAGATTGCAGCATTATTATCCGGAATAGTTTCCTACGGTTTGTATTTATGGTATAAAGTTATTTTGGCTAGATTCGAGTCGGTCGGAGTTCGATATTCGCAAAAAAGGCTTACTAGTGGTTGAGTTAGCTTGTTTGAGGTAAGTATATTGCCTAACTTTATGTGGGGTCACTACCCCTTAGGATTTGGGTTCATTGTGCTATTTATGATATGTGAAAGCCGTGTACGCAAGGTGACGAGTGGGTACACGGGCTATATATGGTATTTGATCGGTTTAGGCTATTTGGACTCTTTAGCCTTTAATTAAATTGTCATAGCATGCTATAATTTCCATCGTTAGTCTACCCTCGTATGCTTATTTGACATTGTTAACTCTTGTTCCGCCTTTTACTTGTTATTTTCTCTTATATGCTTTAGTTGAAGTTATTATCTTCTTTTTTGCCTATTACTTCTCTAATTGTTGAATTGTTTACTCGAACTTGTTTTCATGGAATAGCTAAAAAGTCGTGATCACATTGAAGCAAAGCTGTTAATTGTTGAAATATCATTCTTGTTGAGCTATTCACTTTCAGTTTGCTATTGTTGAGACTCTCGTACACAATGTGGTTGAGCCATGGACTATTTGTTGTGGAACATAGATATTGTTGATTCTTTTGGCAAGTTGTGGCATATGGGCACTTGTGGTGCGAGTTCTAATTATATTGTGATATTAATGCGCATGCGGCGGTATAAAGAGGGGGTTAATCTGCATGCGGCTGCATAAAATGGGATTTATGTGCATGTGGCTAGTCAGGGAATTACTTGAAGCCACGCGCCGACATAAGGTAGGCTAAAGTGCGTGTAGCTATTTTGGGAAAACTGTTTTCAAAACTATCTAAACGTAAGGATCACGCGGCGGTGTAAGGAAAAATTGTGATTGTGATTGTGAAATGAGATTACGAGGCGATAACTCGGTCGTGATTCTTATTGTTATCTCTCATTTACCTCACTTGTATTTGTCCGCATTGTTCTCTTGATGTACTTACTATGTGTTTCTTCCTTATCGCATTTCTTGCTTTCAATTCAGTTGTAGTCTATCTTGTTGTATTTCTTCGTTGCCTCATTTTTCTTCCGTCCATTGTTAAACTGTATTATACTTGCTCAACTTTTTTTTCTTAGTAGGTGTCTTGATCTGGCTCCATCACTACTCGACCGAGGTTAGGCTTGATACTTACTGGGTACCGTTACGATGTACTCATACTACGCTTTTGCACATCTTTTTGTGCAGATCCAGGTACCTCATATCAGGCTAGGGAATAAGTGATTTGGCTATTCATCTCGAAGACTTCAAGGTCTACTTGTTCAGCGTTTGCAGGCCTCAAGAATCACCCTCTGTCCTTGTTTTTCTATTGCATAATCTTTATTTAGACAGTGATGTATTAGGTATGTTTCAATATATTCATGTAGAGCTTATGACTCAGTCTCACCAAATTTTGGGAGTTATTGCCAGCAGTATTTGTTGAAGTTCTTTTATGATAGCTGGTTGATTTAAATTAAAGTTCTATTATTATTTCCACTATTCTCCATGCATGTTAGGCTTACCTAGTCTTAGAGACTAGGTGCCAACACGACATCCTTCGGTGGAAAATTTGGACGTGACATTAAAATACATTCCTATCTTAGAAGACAATTGATTTTTATCTGTAAAAAAAAGTGCCAGCCAAATCAAAATGCAGAACAATGTCATAAAACCAACATTAACTATAAAAAAGAAGAACATATAAAGAAAAAGTGGGAGGGGAAAGGAAAACAAACAAGAATTTGATGAAGTTAAATACAACATTGTTAAGTAGTTAGTCATGTATAGTGTCCTACGTTGGGAAGCAGATACCTATTATTATGTAACCACTGTATATAAATAAGGCATTGTGCAACACTTTATATTATGAATAAGATTATTCTCACATGGTATCAGAGCAATCGTGAGAGATTTATCGCTGTACATAAATTCCAACGACTCCGGGAAGAGAAATCAGTCAACCGAAAGTGTTTTTCCGGCAACACAAGTCTGCTGCAAGTAAAAAGCCATTATCCGACAGTGTTGTGCAAAATCAACACCACTAGGAAGTAGATCAGATCTCGGCGACCAACCGAAATAAAATTCTCCAGCAAAAAGATGCACGCGTCGCCAGAAGAATTTCTCCGGCAAAGCTCCGACGCCCACGCCCCAGCGCGTGAGGCAGATTCCGGCCAGAATTTGGGAAAACTTTTTCACGGCAGTGTCTTCTCCTTGCAAATTCGAGCATACCCATCCAATTTAAATCAAATTCTGACCGCTTTTATATTTTTTCCGGCGTGAACAGTAATTCCCAGACAATTTCTGTTTTTTCAGCGCAACACTATAATGGCACTCGTATCAGAAGCCTTTAACTCACAATCCGTTAGATCCAATTCATTGAATCCAATCCAGATGGTTTCTTTACCTGTATATTGAGTTTCTTCGGTACAAAGCATGTAAACATACATCTCTTCAATATAGTAGCGTGACTTGTGTCTCCCAATCTTCAACTTGGGTCATTTATTGAGGTGCATCTGATCATATATCTGGTAATAAATCTCTTTTCACTACTATTTCATATTTTCAATCTCTTTCAACAGTCACAATGGCCAGCAGATCTCAAACCATGGAAACTGGAATAGGTCAAGCACGTCCACTTCCTTCTTACCTTATTTTGTTCTTTATATTCCCGGTAGTCCTTTTAATCTCATAGCCGTTAGTCGTTAGCCAAATCACTTAAATGCTCTGTTTTATTTTTTGATGACCTTGTTTTTATATAGGAACGTAGTACAGGGCGAATCATTGGTATCGGGCGTGTATCCGATGGACTTATTACCTTATCCTAGCAAAATCACATGGACTCACATCTTGTCTTCCTTCAACAACTTGTCCTATTACCGATTCACCAAATTTAATACATAAACGGTTGGGACATCCCAGTTTGTAAAAACTTCAGAAAATGGGGAAGCTGAAAGAAAGAATAGACATCTAATTGAAACTGCTCGTACCCTACTCATACAATCTCATGTTCCGTTGCGTTTTTGGGGGATGCAGTTCTTACATCTTGCTATCTTATTAATCGTATGCCATCTTCCGCTATCTAGAATCAAGTTCCATTCTCTATCCTGTTTTCCCACCTATCTTTGTTCTCTCTTCCACCTCGTGTCTTTGAAAGAACGTGTTTTGTTCATCACCTTACTCCAGGAAAAGATAAGTTAGCTCCTCGTGCTCTTAAGTACATATTTTTGGGTTACTCGAGAACACAAAAAGGGTATCGATGCTATTCTCCTAACCTCTAGCGGTACCTCATATCCGTTGATGTTACCTTCTTGAAACCTAATCATATTTCACAGGCCCAGGTAATCACTTAGATATTTCTGAGGTTCTACCAGTTTCATCTTTTGGAGATTCAGTCACTATCTCCTATTATCTTCCTGTACAACTCCAACACCAGTTGCAGCTCCACCACCTATAGCTCCAGTTCCACCACCTATAGCTCCACCTAACAACTCTAGTTGCAACTCCACCACCTATAGCTCCAGTTCCACCACCTAGTCCAGTTCAACCTTCTGCAGCTCCACTACTCCTGACTTATCATCATTGTCCATGTCCAGCATCAGCCCTAGGTCATTCACGTCCTGCATCAGATTCTGTACCTACTACGGACTTGTCTCCTCTTGGTCAACCAATTGTACTCCGCAAAGGTGTATGATCAACACTTAATCCTAATCCCTATTATGTTGGTTTAAGTTATCGTCTGTCATCACCTCATATTGTTGTTATATCATCTTTGTACACTGTTTTTATCCTAAGTCTAAAGGTGAGGCACTATCTCATCCAGGATGACGACAAGCTATGATTGACGAGATATCTGGTTTACATGCGAGTGGCACTTGAGAGCTTGGTCCTCTTCCTTCAGGTAAGTCTACCGTTGGTTATCGTTGGGTTTATGCAGTCAAAGTCGACCCGGATGGCCAGGTTGATTGGCTTAACGCTATCTTGTTGCAAAAGGATACACTCAGATTTTTGGGCTTGATTATAGTGACACTTCTTCTCCCGTGGCTAAACTAGCATTTGTTCGTCTCTTTTTGCCCATGGCTGTTGTACGTCATTGACCTCTTTATCAGTTAGACATTAAGAATGATTTTCTCCATGGTAATCTAGAGGAAGAAGTTTATATGGAGCAACCACCTGGTTTTGTTACTCAGTGGGGAGTCTAGTGGTCTTGTATGCCGGTTGCATAGGGCACTATATGGTTTGAAACAGTCCCCTAGAGCTTGGTTTGGTAAGCAGGAGTTCGGCATGACTCGTAGTAAAGCTGCTCACTCTGTGTTTTATCGGCATTCTGCTCCTAATTTTGTATTTATCTGGTGGTTTATGTTGATAATATTGTTATTAGTTATTGCTGGCAATGATCAGGGTGGTATTACTAATCTGAAGCAGCATCTCTTTCAGCACTTCCAGACTAAGGATCTGGACAAATTGAAGTATTTTCTAGGTATTGAGGTCGCTCAGTCTACCTCAGGTATTGTTATTTCACATCGGAAGTATGCTTTCGACATTCATGAGAAAATTGGAATGATGGGTTGTAGACCTGTTGACACTCCTATGGATCCGAATGCTAAGCTTCTGCCTGGACAGAGGGAGCCTCGTAGAGATCCTACGAGATATAGGAGGTTGGTTAACAAATTAAATTACCTCTCAGTGGCTAGACCTAACATTTCTTTTCCGGTGAGTGTTATAAGTCAGTTTATGGATTCTCCCTGTGATGGTCACTGGCATGCAGTTGTTTGCATTCTTTAGTATATAAAGTCTGCTCCAGGCAAATGATTACTATTCGAGGATTGAGGCCATGAGCAGATTGTTGGGTACACAAATGCTGATTGGACAGGATCACTTTTTGATAGATGTTCTAGACTATATATTGTATTCTAGTAGGAGATAATTTGGTCTCTTGGAAAAGCAAGAAACAAAATGTAGTTGCTCGATCTAGCGCCGAAGCCGAATATCGGGCCATGGCTATGGCAATGTGTGAGCTAGTTTGGGTCAAGGAGTTGAAGTTTGGAGAAAGCAGCAAGATGGAACTGGTGTATGATAATCAAGCCTTTATATTGTGTCAAATTCGGCGTCCCGTGAGAGGACTAAACACATTGAGATCGACTGTCACTTTGTTAGAGAAAAGATACTACGAGTGCGCCTCTCGTAGACGAATTACCGACTCAGGAGATATTGTCATAAAGTTTGTGAAGTCGAATGATCAGCTAGTAGATATTCTCACAAAGTCTCTTACTGGTTCTCGTATTAGTTACATCTGTAACAAGCTTGGTACATTTGATTGATATGCTTGAAGAGGAGTGTTAAATAGTTAGTCATGTATAGTGCCCCAAATCGGAAAGTAGATACCTATTATTATGTAATCACTATATATAAATATGGCATTGTACAACACTTTAGAGAATGAATAAGATTTTCTCCCGTGCTTTCTCACAAACATCAATGACACAAGTTATTGACCAAAAAATTCATCTGACACATTGATCAGAATTCCTTCAACAAATTGGTCCTTCTACAAATTGGTCCTTCTACTTTGTGCCCAACTGACATTCTCAAAGTTATTAAACCACTTCTTTCTTCATTTCTTCAATAAAAGTCCGATTACGATGCTTGTGAGGGAGAGCATCTACTTTCATAAGTTTGAACCAAGTTAGACATTTTGTTGTCCATATTTTTTGTTTTCTTCTTTGCTTTTTCCTCTGGATAAGCACCACTCTACGTTTTCTTTTGAGTAAGACAAATTAAGCACCACTGTACCTGCATTCTATTTTTCTAATTGTACATGTGTTTTTCTTCCTTCAAGCAATTATTTGACCTAAAACAACATATGGTAATTCCAAGCAAGTACAAGATTTCAGACTCGTTGGCGAGGCTGATAAAATAAAGCGACCTTCCACTGTTATAACAATGAAGTTACTCTCCGGATGTACTTCAAATACTAAGGAACATGATTTATGGAAGTCAAAGATGCTAGACAAAAATAACACAATAGATCTGATAGAGATAAGGAAAACTAAACTAATCCTATTTTTATATTTTCAGGACTTTTTTTACAACCGTTGCATCTGACAGCTTGCACACACCTCAACTAATTTCACATGGTATTTACTGCCTCTCACCAGCACAAATACCGCATAATTCTGTCCACCAAGACTTGGACAGATGGGAAGAAATCACTTAGTATTTTTACCTCCGTTGGGATTTGAACCAGAGACCTTATGGTTTCTCAACCCACTTCATTGACCAATAGGCCACACCCTCGGTTGCTAAATGTCCAGGACTTTGGTTGCGTTTGTTTGAGTTTTTGGTAAACTTGCAACCACAGCAAAATTGCAGAAGCACCTTAGATTATATTCAATTGCTCATTTCTTGATCTCCAATTGAATTCCTAAGTCAGATAAACAGATGGACTGAAAGAGATGGTACTTCTAGATGCATGTTTGAGTGAAACCTTTTCCTATGGACTATCTTGTTAGTAGCACTTATTTAATACTCCTCTTTGTCTTTTAATAATAGGAAGCGTTAAGTAACATACAAAAATTAAATCACGACGTCTATGACTATGACACAATCCCTAAACTTACAATTCAATGAGTTTAATACGCTGAACATTAGAACCAACTCTACAGTGTGTTTGGGGTATCCATTGATCCTTTACTAGCTACAGCTAAAAAGTGCAGATCCAAATGAAAGTGATAGGTGGTTGTTGATGCATAAGACCCTTCCTCTTATTTCCTGGGAGGCAAGAACGGAACCAGGTCATTTATTAAGAGATTTGCGCTAGCTGCCTTGTGTATTTTCTTATCCTTTCTGAGTGTGCTAGTTCCTTTTGTTTTTCTTTCTGCGTGTGTGTGTGTGAGAGAGAGAGAGAGAGACCTGGTCATAGGCTCTTTGCAGAAAAGCTGAAGGAATAATGCAGAATGGCTTCAGCCCTCCACGTGCCAATCCAGCTGAAAATGTCACAGCATGTTGTTCGGCCATTCCAACATCAAAGAACTTCTCTGCAAAGACATTCTTCAGCAAGTGAAATGATGGCTCCATTCCCATGCCTGCGTGAACAGCTACAATATCTTTGTGTCTCTCTGTCTCTGATATCAAGGCCTCTACAAAGCAATCACTATATGTACGAGTACCACAACGTATAGTATCTGAGCTAGATCCACCTGCTTTGACCATAAAAAAGTGAGCCATTAGTAGCATTTATAGTAATAACACACAGATGTTATCATCCACCGAGTTTCAAATGGTGCACCACTAGCCCTCAGGGATTTCTTGCTTATCAAAAATAAAAAATAACACATAGCTGCTATTCAGAATAAGTTTGCTTCTATATTTTCAACATTTCCCAAAGTTCCTCCTGAAAGCTATCAGCTCCCATTCTGATTTTGTTTTTGGTGATAACAATAGTATCCGAGCCAGCTTGTGTGCCACCTCGATTATTCCACCGGGTACCTGCTACCTCCTACCATCACGGGTAAAGGGTCTGCCCACCAAGGCGTAGGGAGATGGAAAGAAATCACCAAGTGTTTGTTTTTTTTGTCTCGGCTGAGATTTGAATCCTAGTCTCCAAGGTTTGCACCCACTTCATTGACTACTAGGAGACCGTTCGGTGCGAGATTACAAATAATTTACGCCCAAATTTTGATTTTTCTACGAACGTTCAGGAAAAACTTATTGGAGCCTTGGAGGCCAAGGTAGCGCAGGTAGTAGCCACAGCCATTAAGTGTTATATTATCCCATCACAGTACTTGCATACACTTTCAAATAAATGGAAAGGCAGAGATTCAAATTACTTTTGAAAGGAAAAAAGGTTGGGTGGAGATGTGGAGATAGGGTGAGATCTTACGTGACCTTTACTAGAAATCTACTTTAAAATTGATCTAAACATTGAAGAGAATCAGGATTTTATTCAACCATTATTTGGAACAACTATTGATCCAAATTAATTTTTAAAAATCTAGACGGAAAGATATCTTTCAAATTATATAGTATTAAAATAATGTAATACAATATAATTGATGAATTTATTTGTATAAGCATCAAAAGCCATAAAGAGTGAAATATGCATGTTGAACTTCCTTTTAAGAGCACACCCAACTCTGGATTGAGCTTGCTCCGAGTCCCCTTGAAGCAACCTCAGTCTAAAGCTAAGCTCCTCTAGGATCATTTCCAACTATGGACGAGATTGTATCAATTTTGCTACCACTATATCTGCATTAGTGTGAAAGAAAGGAAAAAGGATAGGAGATCAGGATTAGACCTTCCATTATTTTATTTGTGACGGCATTCATTTGATTGTCTCCTACTTTTAGCTCTTCCTTGGTTATAACATGAACTAAAACAGGACCCATTGAATCCAAAGATGCCACTTCATTCAGAACACATACTAGGTCTTCAATGTTGTGTCCATCAACAGGACCAATATAGTAAAGGCCAAGCTCTTCAAAGAGGGTTGATCCTGGCGGGCCAATCATACCACGTGCATACTCATCAATCTTGGCTGCCCATTCATGCATGCCTTTCCCAAATTTCTTAGTTAATCCCTGTAAAAGCAGCGGATATCGGGATTATGACAATACTAGAAAAAAACCACATACCACTACAACTTTATCCGAGATAACAAAAATTAATCTCTATCTACAACCAGTATGGTAACATATGTCCAACAGACTCTTCCACATGTATGTATCTGCTATGAGTGTAACCACATGGTTACGTCCAGTTTTGAGTTTTGTTGCTAAGTTTTAGTGCATTTTCGAAACATCCGCATGAAATACACACGCCTTTCACCGTTTGACATGGATGCGTAAAACAAATGAAGAGTCCATGTAACATTGCAATAAACAGAACTACAAGGACAACATGATTACCACCAACAAAATTTTCTCAATGAAGTAACATTAACTATGTTTCAATATCGACAATCAAGAAAAAAATAGACTATGTTTCAATATCATCTCATTAACATACTGCACATAAATAGCTGGCACAAGTGCCCAAAATACCACCAGACACTTGCTGAAAGGTCTTTCACAACATGACCTTGCTTGAAGACAATTTATGTGCAAACACAAAGTCAAAACCAATTACCATTTATGAGGCTTTTTGATAAGTGAGAAAAAAATCCTTAATTTAAAGTGAAAGAAAAGGGAAAAATGAAAAATGAAGAGAATATTCCCGATAAGTCGGTAAGTCAACATACTACCATAAACTCTCAGATTCACTGGCAAAGAGCTGCAAGATTGACCTCTGTGAAGTGTAGAACTACTAAAACAAAACAGAGGTGGACATCGAAGAAATATTCTGTAGTTTTTGTGGGTTCAACTGATCTATAACTTGTCAGCCTGAACCTAAAAACCTTGACTGCAAGCCACGGTAAGTTTATCTGCTCTCTTCATGAAAATTATGTTCGAGAAAGAAAGCAGAATATACAGCTTTTGCATGTTCTTATTTTTTGATTTCTCCTTAGTGGTGCTTGAGAAGGGCATAATACTAGTGTAACATGTATAGCAAATTAGGAGTTTGCATTTGGACCAACTTTTTTTCCATTTAATGTGGGTAGGGGTATTTTGTTACTTATGTAAATATAACAGGGATATACCTTCGCAAGTTCCCTAAACCTACGGAACAATTTACTTGACTGAAGTTTGCTGAGAGTACTAGACAAAGCATTAATAGGTGTCTTAGAAGCCTCCTCAAGCTTTGGGTGTAAGGAATGCTGACTATCATTTAATATCACAATCATATTTGAGTCCAAATAGCCCGCATTGCTCATTGCCTCATAAACTTGGCCAGCCATAGTTGTTTCATTGTTGATCACTGCCACTATACGATCATGCTTCCCCTTAAAATCGCGGGCAACAGCCATTCCTGTTCAAGGTGACACTCCAGTCTAAGTATCTATATTACATGATTGATGAATATAAGACAAATCAAAGCTGGACAACAACAACTACTACTACTACTAGTACGCCTCACAAACAAGGGGTCGGCTATATGAATCCCCACTTCTTTCTTCAAGCTCAACTTATATCATCGTCATATCAAAATAAAATAGAAGTGAAAGTGAAAAGGAGTTGAATATAGTAGTACTGATAATAATAATACTAAAATCAGAAATTCTCGAACGAGTCTAAAAACTATTCCCCTTGTACGTATCACCTATATGCATCTTTTTCTGAATCAAAACTGGACAACTTTTTGAATTTTTGATGGATTTAGGCGGGCAAATTTTATGCAGTAATTTGTGACAACAATTAAATTTTAAAACAAGAACTTCTTATAGTAACCTTCAGTGGTCAGGAATTTCCGAAAAATATTTGAAGAAGCAAAAGAAAGATATTCATAGCTGAGAAAGGGAAAAGTAGAAGCATGGACACTACCAAGTCCAGCAGATATGCTATTGCACCCATGCCCTGCTGCGAAGGGGTCAAATTCGCTCTCAAAATCTGGTGGTGACACAGGATGACCATTTGGTTCTCCAAGTCTTTGCATCATTTGCCTCCTTCCAGTGAGAAGTTTATGCGCATATGTCTGTCCAAAATGTCAAAATACAAACCTTTTTACCAGGAGAAAACTTTCTCAAATTGGAATCTAAACAATGCTTTATGCAGGTTGAAATATAGGGATTCACACTGCAGGGATTAGTAATACATGGATGGTAATGCAGCTTTTATTAGGCGTATGGTTCTTTGCACTAAAAATGGGATTAAATAGGGTGCTGATGATGGACTTGAGTAAAAGACAAAGAGTAATTTTGTCCTTTTGTGTTTAATCCATGTATTACTATCCCATGCTATAACAGGTGTAAGATAATAACCAGTTACAACAACTCAGTAAAATTCCACAGGTGGAGTCTGGAGAGGGTAGAATGTACGCAACCTTACCCCTACCCCGAGGGAGTAAAGAGGTTGTTTCCGGTGGACACTCTGCTAAAGAAGACGATAAGAAAATAATAGATCAGTTGGTGTTTTAAATTTTACCAAGATTAACTATGCAAGATTCAGAATGCAAACCAAATGCTGGATAAAGCAATACCAAATTTTATACCATGATTATTTCATCTTATATCTCAAACCAAATGAGTCCTAAGTATGGGAGTTGCATAGCTTCCTAGCTTCACAAGTTATTTTAGAAACTGCAGATACTATAATTAAAAATGATATCAAACTAAGTTCAATCCTCATAATACTATAGACCTAAAACCCTAATCAATATAGGTTCTCAACCATTAATATTCCGCAGAAAAAGGGAGTGTTGGGGGGTTGTAGCAATTATGATGCACCATTTCTGGTATATTACCAAGTGGATCTTACTTGTTCAGCTACATCCCACAATATTTTGTCCACAGGGGCATGAAATACATGGTGAATAGCAACAGTCAGCTCCACCACAGCGAGACTGGATCTGGAAGGTTTTTGAGATTTTGCAATGATAAAGGATAATTCTGATCGAACTTCATTTGCTAGTTGTTTCAGTTCCTGCATCAAGTTGGTCGTAGTCAGCCAATATGGCTTCTTGACTTTCAAGGCTCAGATGAGGACAATTTGTAATAATTTGACCTGAGTTGATAAATTCTTAAGGTTCATGGGACTTTCAATTGCATCAAGAATCGCTGTGGTCTCATTTTCATCCGAGAAATCACTGTCATATGGTAAAGAATGTACTTCAGCAACATGATCCTGCAATAAGAAGAGTTGAAGATGACACAATAGTTACTCAAAAGCTTTTGGTATATGCACAAGCAATGACGTTGAATATTTAACTGCAGATGCATGGTCAGATGAGTGTTCTATTGTGTTACATCAGTGTTAGAGTCTTAGAGACACGGATGGATTCTAATTGAGTCCTAGAAAACGCAAAACATGAAATGTAGAATAAAATACATCTCCAAGAGTTATATTAAATAGGGGCAACAAGTGTGGGATGGCACGCTATATCTTTTTCTCTTTTTTGAAAACTTTTCTCAATACTGATATAGTAAAAGCATGCCACCGAACAAGATTCTATGCTCGGATTCCTTACTACTGTCACCAACCACTTTAGTCTATACTAACATCCAACCACGATATCCATTGCTTCATTAGACAAAGTATTCATCCTCATTCTTATTGACGGGTGGTCTACCATCTCCTAACAGTGTTAGCTGTATTTACTATAGTAGCCTCGTAATGCTTACTTCAAAAGTGTTTTCATAAGTAACTAATATGTAAATATGCTATGCAAAGAAGGATAACCCTCTTGAATCACAGGACAAGGTACATTTAGCCCGAGGCTAGGGCCAACAACTAGAAATAAAGGTAGAACAAGGACGTGTAGATGCATTTGCATTCCAAGACCAAATTGTGACCAAGAACACCAACTTGTTACATCACCATTTTCTATCAAATGCTAAATGATACTCCTATTCATGATAAAATAGAGATCCCAATAAAAACAGCAACACGATCGCAACTGCTACCTCATGGATAATGTGTATCAAATGCTTACATTACAATAACTACATCGCAATTACATGGCCTAAAAATACACTATGATCCTTCTTCCTCACAAGCAACACTCTTGTTAAGCCGAACCTCAGAGCAAAAAGCTAACAGAAGTAAGAAAAATCCATATCTATTACATAACTAATTCAACAATTTCGAAACTAACCAAAAGTACAGAACAGAATACCTCAACACCACATCTCAAATGATACAAAAGGGAAATAAAAAAGTACCTTTAAGTGAAGACTCAATCTTGAATATCCAATTCTGGAAAGAAAATTCACAGAATCCGTTTCAGGGGAAAGTAACTTTGAATTTCCATGGAAATGAGGGCAGCTACCAAATGGGTACTGAGCAGTAACAGCTACCATGAAGAAAAAAACAATCCAATTCGGCAAAAAAAAACAGAAAAAAGTGAAGAATAAATCAACACTTTATGAAAAAATTGGAAGATACGGACGGGGATTGTTAAAGAATGAGCAGTTTTGGAGTGTGAGAATCACAGGCTGCTAAAAATCAACCGGAAAATGGCGCAAAATAGGACAAGCAGAGTTGAGCATTTCTTGAAATCTTGTGATGCTGAAGGATAAGCATATGGGTCGAAGAATCGCCTTTGTTTACTACGTATTTTATTGGGATTTTTACAGCTTCTTTAATTTTCTGAGAAATAAAGGGTTTGCTTTATTAGTTATGTGGTTTTATTGTTACAAAACAAAGATAATGATAAATTCATTAGATTGTTTTTTTTTTTTTTACTTAAGCAAAGAATTTTATTGAATGAGCAACCAACAAGTTTATAATAAAACTAAGAGGCTTCCAAATAAAAAGGAATAACTAATTTCTAAACTCTCTTAATAAGTAGTAATAAGCAACTTAATTTTTTTTGAGTCTTAATCTAAGTCAAAAAAATATTAAGATCTCTCTGCATTCCAAAGTCTAGAATAAATTCGCTCAAGGAGTTATAAAGAAACATAATCTTCACCGGACCTTCAAACCGTCTTTCAGTCATGCCATGCTTCCATTCATTTTAAATTTCAAAGCTTTAAATAACACATAAGTAGAAGAATACTTTTACCATTCCGTACAAACTCGTTTCTCGTGAATACTCTAAATTATGATGTTTATGATACTTTATATATGACGTCCACGTTTATAAATGTGATTTTATATTCTTACTGATATTCATATCTCGTGCTGTACTGAAAATATTAAATATAACTTATCATAAAAAAAAATATTGCTTGAAAAATACAATACACATAAAGAAGCACGTAATAATGTTATTTTATGAATGGTCAATGCATTGACTATCTATACATTCAAGTACATCCAAATTCTACTACTCCCTCCGTTTCAATTTATGTGAACCCATTTGACTGGGCACGAAGTTTAAGAAAAGAGAGAAGACTTTTGATCTTGTGGTGTAAAATGAGGCACCTTTATTTTGTGTGGCTATAAATCATTACATAAAGGAAAATTGTTTCCAAATAAGGAAATGGGTCATTCTTTTTGGCACGGACTAAAAAGAAAATAGGTTCACATAAATTGAAACGGAGGGAGTATTATTTTTTGGACTACAATTTTATTAATTAAGTAAGAAATTAAAAATAATTCAAGATAAAGTTTGCATTTAAAATATCTAAAAATATTTATCATATTTTTGTTTTCTTTATAAAAGTTTATGAGAGGGTGGTGGAGAAGAGGGTGCAATATAGCGTTACTATTCCTGAGAACCAGATAGGATTTATGTAGGGACGGTCTATTATTGAAGCCATTCACCTTGCGAGCAGATTGGTGGGAGCAGTATGAGGAGAGGAAGAAGACTCGCATTTGGCATTCATCGACGTGGAGAAGGCATATAATAAAGTCCCGCGAGAGGTCTTATGGAGATGTACGGAGGCTAGCGGTATCCCGGTGGCGTACATTAACGCGATTAAGGACATATACGAGGGAGCGAAGACTCGGGTGAGGACTGCGGGAGGAGACTCAAATCATTTTCTAGATGGGGTTACATCAGGGATCATCTCTTAGCACGTTTTTGTTTGCCTTAGCATTAGATATGCTGAAACGTAACATATAAGGGGATGTGATATGGTGCATGCTATTTGACGATGACATAGTTTTGATTGACGAGACGCGAGGCGGAATTAATGCTAAGTTTGAAGTTTGGAGACAAATATAGAGTCTAAATGTTTCAAGTTGAGTAGGTCAAAAGTTGAGTACTTGAAGGGCAAGTTCAGTGGGGGATGCACGAAGAAGAAGTGGAAGTGAGGATTGGTACTAAGTTCACCCCTAAGAGAGATAGTTTCAAGTATCTTGGGTCTATCATTCACGGCAACAGGGAGATTGACGTGGATGTTACTCATCGTATTGGAGCGGGATGGATGAAATGGAGGCTCGCCTCGGGGGGTTTTGTGTGATAAGAATGTGCTACCTGAACTTAAAGGCAAGTTCTATAGAGTGGTGGTTAGACCGACTATGGTGTATGAAGCTGAGTGTTGGCCCGTCAAGAAGTCTCATGTCCAAAAGATGAAAGTGGTTGAAATAAAAATGTTGAGATGGATGTGTAGGCATACTAGGAAAGACATGATAAGGAATGAAGTTATTAGAGACAAGGTATGAGCGACATCTGTGGAGGACAAGTTGCGGGAATCGAGGCTAAGATGGTTCGGGCATGTGAAGAGGAGGGACATATGTGCTCCTGTTAAGAGGTATAAGAGGTTGTCCACGACGAGTCTAAAGAAGGGAAAAGGTATGCCTAAGAAGTATTGGGAATAAGTAATTAGGTAGGACATGTCATTGCTTCAGCTTACCTAGGATATGACCCGCGATAAGAAGGTGTGGAGGTCGAGGATTAAGTTTGTAGGTTAACAGATAGTAGTGTGTTCCTCCCAGGCCATTCAGCAGTACTGGGACTATTTTTATAATTTTCTATGGTTATTTATTATGCATGTTGTGGCATTTTCGCCCGTTATCATGTTACGGTATCGCTACTACTCTTTGCTACTTGGTTGCTTTATCTTCATTGTTACTTGAGCCGAGTGTCTATCAGAAATAATATCTCTATTTTTACGAGGTTAGGGTAAAATTTGTGTACACACTATCCTTCTCAGACCTCATTTATAGGATCATACTGGGTTTTTTATTTTTTGTTTTGTTTGTCATGAAATAGTAAATAATATTATTATATTAACCCATTAATTGATAAATATTGGTGCAATAACATAAAAATATATCAGTAATAAGATAATTTATGTGTTGGAAAGTTGCTTGTTTCGATAGATATACATACCTTGAAAAATATTTTGGCCGACCAAGATCCCTTGTGTGGTTACAATTCCATTTGTATATTATTCGTACCGATAATCACTGTTTGTTAGAATGGTGAGAGCCTGAGATTGTTGGCATAGTTTGGGAGATATAAATTCTGAGAATAATAGGTTAAAAAATTTAATTAAGAAGATGTTGGTGATGGAGTTGAGGGCACTAGTTCCTTTTTATTTTTTTTATTTTTTTTTAAAGACGTGAGTTTTGGGGTTAGGTATTTTCTAGGATAATGTTAATCATTTATCTTTTGGAATTTAAATGTAAAATTAATTTTTAAGCATTTTACCACTTGAATAATTTTGCAGATTTTCGTGTTGATAGTTACAAAATTACATCTAACTTTCACATAACTTAGCAAAAACAAATCATTAAACTTCTTTTCTTCTATTAATCGTCTAAATTTATCAATAAATTTTTTGAGTGATATTTATTTAAAATAGTTTTTCGATTAATTTAAATATAAGTATCCTAATATTATATTTATTTTATTTTTTCTTTTATGTTTATGAGACTTTATATATGTCGTCGACGTTTATAAATGTGATTTTAGATTCTTATGTTCCTCCTAATGTTTAATTTTTGAAACTTGGACTATTTTTCTGTGATTTGCAGGCTGATTCTTAGGCTTCCATGGAATTGTAAGATAATATAAAAGCACTGACCATTATGAGGAAGCCATCTATTTCAATGGCCCCTAAACAAATATTGCAAAACCCTCACTTTCTTGTAAAGAGGAACTTAATAATGTATGACCATGGAAACACATAATCATACTTGTTGGTTTCTTTATGTATTAAACAATCAGATATTCTTCAATTTTAAAAATTACGAGTGTTCATTTCTTTTTGTTTTATTCATGTAGCTATTTCTTTAAAGAAAAAGAATAATATAAATAAAATTTTCTTAGTCAAAAGTTTAATGAAGATCACTTGAATACTACTACAACTTGTATAATTATTAAACTGGTAGAATTATGAAAAGGTGCTTACTTTATTTGTGATTCTCTCTAAACTCAAAATGCCATGTCTCTTCAATGAACAGATATTTGACACTAGATGTTCCCCAATGGGGCCAAAGCACTAATTAAGTTCTATCTTGAGTGACATTTCTGGTGTTATTGCAATCTCTTTTTTTTCACTCTTTTGCTGCAAAGTAGTAACTAAGTAATTAAAGCTTGGAAAAAAAAATATTGGAACTATAATAAAGGAATTAAAATTTTAGTTACAATAAAAAAAAAGATGGCAAATATTATTCAAGAAGAAGTGAGCTTGATAGATCATTCTCCAAAATCAAAATCTCCAACAAAGGGTGGCCTCAAAACCATGCCTTTTATCATAGGTCATGCAAAATCTTTATTGTGTTTTTTTCCTTATATTTTTTTTTAAACTCTTATTTCAAGAATCATTTTTGTGGGTGGTTCTACTTTTGCAGTGAACGAAACACTAGAGAAAGTGGCAAGTTATGGATTGCAGCCAAACATGGTATTATATTTGATGCAAGGTTATAATTTAGAAGCTGTAACAGCTACAAGCATACTTAGTTTATGGTCTGCTCTTTCTCATGGATTGGCTCTTTTGGGTGCCTTTGTTTCTGATTCTTTCTTCGGTCGATTTAGGGTTGTTGCTATTGGATCCATCTCCAGCCTTTTTGTAGGTCCCTTAACTCTATTCTTCAAGTTTATTTGTCATTTCAGCTGAATTATTTGTATGTTTTCTGAAACATATATGTTGTATTTTCATAGGGAATGACTATTCTTTGGTTAACAACCATGTTTCCACAATTGAGGCCTTTACCTTGTGATCAGTTTGAAATCAATGAATGCAACAGACCAACACCAGGACAATATTTTGTGTTATTGTTTTCTTTTGGGATTATTGCTGTAGGAGCTGGTTTCGTTAGACCTTGTTCTATAGCCTTTGGTGCTGATCAATTGGACAACAAAGAAAACCCCAACAATAAAAGGATTATGGAAAGTTATTTCAACTGGTACTATGCTACTATTGGAATGTCAACACTCGTCGCGACAACCTTGATTGTGTATATTCAAGATGTTTTTGGTTGGCAAGTTGGTTTTGGGATTCCTGCTATCCTTATGCTTTTCTCTGTTTCAGCTTTCCTTTTGGGCTCTCCTCTTTATATCAAAGTAAATGCTAGTGAAAGCTTGTTCACTGGATTCTTTCAAGTACTTGTTGCTGCTGTTAGAAAAAGAAATATCAATCTTCACTCTGCTAACTGTGAAAACTATTATCATCATTCGCCCGATTATGAAATTCAGGCCTTAACAAACAGCTTCAGGTATGATCATTTGAAGGGTACCCTATGTTTAGTCCTTGTTATTCAAGATTATAAGTAAACTACAATCAGACCTCTCTGTAACAACATCACTATATAACAACCATAAAAACTAAGTTTTTTTATAGAACCAGTTTTCATACTATGTTATAATATATGTTCTCTGTAACAACATTTCGCTATAACATCCGAAAAAATAACAGAGGTTTGATTGTATTAGCTATATTAGCTAAGGCTATAACTTTCTCACGGATGTATCTATAGGTGTTTAGATAATGCTTGCATAATTGAAGATCCTCAAATAGACATAAATCATGATGGATCTGCTTCAAATCCGTGGTGACTCTATAGTGTAGCACAAGTTGAATCTTTGAAGTCTCTTCTTAGAGTTGTTCCTATAGTCAAACCTTTCTATAATAGCATCACTATATAACAACCATAAAAACTAAGTTTTTTATGGAACCAGTTTTCATACTATGTTATAATATATGTTCTCTGTAACAACATTTCGTTATAACATCCGAAAAAATCAGAGAGGTTTGAATGTATTAGCTACGTTAGCTAAAGCTATAACTTTGTGACTGATGTTTCTATAGGTGTTTACATAAAGCTTGCGTAATTGAAGATCCGCAAAGAGACATAAATCATGATGGATCCGCTTCAAATCCGTGGAGTCTGTGTAGCGTAGAACAAGTAGAATCTTTGAAGTCTCTTCTTAGAGTTGTTCCCATATGGTCCAGCAACATAATGGTTCAATTGAGCTTAAATCAGTTCTCATTTTCCACACTTCAAATACAGACAATGGATAGACATATCTTCTTATCTGATTTTGAAATACCAGCTGGATCATTTTCTGTCTTTATGGTACTCACTCTAATAATTTGGATTGCCTTGTATGATCGTGTTTTCGTGCCACTAGTGGCTAGACATACCGGACAGCAAGGAGGCTTAAGCCCCGTTCTTCGTATGGGAATTGGTTTAGTACTCTCTTCTGTAGCGATGGCACTTTCAGCGATAACAGAAGGCATAAGGCGGAATATAGCAGTTGATCAGAAAGATATATATCAACACGATGGACCAAATATTGCATCAGTGAACATGTCGGCTATGTGGTTCGTGCCACAGTATGTGCTTCTCGGACTAGCTGATGCTTTCAATGCCATTGGATTGGTAGAGTTCCTCTACTCTGAGCTTCCTAAAAGCATGTCTAGTTTTGTTGTGGCTATTTTCACACTTGGGATGGCTGTTTCTGGCTTTTTGGGGAGTCTTATAGTGAATGTTTTGGATAGTGTTACTTCATATGGAGGTGAAATTAGCTGGTTGTCAAGTAATATTAACAAGGGTCATCTAGATTATTACTACTGGTTACTTGCTTTCTTCAATATTCTCAACTTCCTTTATTTTCTTCTCATTTGTCGATATAATCATCCTCAAGAGCCGAGCTAAAGTGTCACTTTGGGCTATGTGTTCGACTGAATTCTGTAGTTTTGGTTCAAATATGTATTTGCCCTAAAGAATTCATTATATATATACAAAAGATATGAACCATTTAGCTTGAACCCCCTACTTAATTCAAAACCCGATTTTTATATTTATGGTTTAATTTCCTTATTCCTATTATAATTTCAGCATAATAGACTTTATACTAATTTTGGGCCTCAAAATGTTTGGCCCAGCAGAATATTTCACCATGATTTTGGACCTCGAGACGTTTGGCCCAATAAGATAAGGCAAGGTCCAGTTTGTGCATTAATCTTAAATTTATTGTCAAAATCTAATCAATTCAGTTTCTATACAATCAATTGAACCAGCATGCTTCACAGATTTCTAAATGAGGATGATCTTAACTATTTGTTAATGTATTATCTTACAAATTTAGAATTCAAATATTCACATTTTACTATCAGTTTTATTAAGCAATTGACAATATTTAACTGAATACATTGCACATTTAGCAATTAGTAATGGGTTGATATCCACATTACACCTATTTGGAGATTATTTATAATTTGTATAACCAAAAGCCTGATTACTAACTCATATATTCTTAGAATAGAATTTTTAACTCTATATACCTGGAGGACAACACTTAGAACTATTGTATTTCACAATAATGTGATAACACTACCTTAAAATTGGCCTAAATGATAACAGATTTGACATAATACCTGAACTTTGTTTCTATTTTTTTTTCTTTTAATTTTAATAACTAAAGTTGTTAACAAAACAAGATTAACGAAAAAATATTAGCGAATTATTTTTCAATTTTCCTTTCCATATTATATTGAATGAGATCTAAATCTATTAATATGTCACTATCACATAGAATTATAAGGACTTCAAATATTTTTGTACTAAGCTACAATTAATAAAGGAAATTTTACCACCTATAGAATAGGTTAGTACCCTATTTATAGCATATAAATACCTTTTTAAGATTTTACATAATATAATAACCTTTTTTATTTTGTAGCAAAAAATTTATATTTAATACTTTCCTATATTTAAGCCTTATTAGGTGGTACAAAATATTTTTCTCTCACCAATTTATGGTATAACTTCCGTTTTTTTGTGAAATGACGCCGCTTAATACAGCTTAATACACCTAAATACAGATTCACCTTCCCATGATTTACGCTGAAACGTTACTTTTTTCCCGCTTAGTACAGCTTAATACGCCTAAATACAGATCATGATTTACAAGAATCCCTGTTTGTGCGGCGTCATTTCATGTTGTATTATTGAATACAATTCGTTTAATACACTATATACATCATAAAATAACGTAAAACATATCTATATCACGTAATATAGGAAAAAGTTTCTATTTATTGCTAATTAGGTCTTAATGAATGCCTTTTGTGAAAAATATCCAGTTTTTCAAAAGTCCAAATCAACAGCCCAAATTAACAGCCCAAATTACAGTCTAAATTATCAGTCAAGTGCAAAACTCACTGATCTATCGAATACAAATTCATATAATGTTATAGCTAATTCTAGTCTAACGATACTAGAACATGTGTAACGACAACAGATTCAAACAATAGTCAAATTATTTCGTTGCATGTTTGAACTGGCAGAACAGCAATAGAAGTAGATGTGTACCCGGAAAAGTAATAAAAAATCGATGAGATTCTAGGTCAAATGAACTGAAACAGGTATCAACAACCAAATCAATGTAAGATTTCAATATATTAGGGGCGGCTAGGGTTAGAGGGGAAGGAGAAGAGGTGAAAACTGATTAGGGGTTATAAGATTTCAATATATTAAAAAGGCATTAACAAATTACAACCGCCCGACAGATTATAATGGATGGATGAGATTTCCTGGGCACCAAACAATGCCGTTTCATTTTAATGAAGCTGGCCACTGTAATCGTTGGATTAGATGATCAAAGGCTCGGATTTAATTCCGCAAAACGAGGTCGTTTGGGTTTAAGGCTAGGCAGATCGGGTAAAAAATTTTGGGCCTGGGTGTTTTTTTTTTGTTTTGGGCTGGAGATTAGTCCAAATTTTGTATTTTTGCATTGTACTTTCCTCTTGTATTTTGTATTTTATTTTTCTTTTGTATTTTATTTTTCGTTTTCAACTTTATTTATTTCTGATTTTAATTGATTGTTAAGCTAATTAAATTCTAAAATTATTTAAGATCTATTTTATAGTAATTTTCAATTAAAACACCAAAATGCTATTTTTTGATTTTTCTTTAATTTGTTTCCAAAATGAATTAATACTAAAATTTAAAAAAAAAAACTAATGTATATGCATATTTTGTATATCTTTTATATGAATTATTATACAACTAATTAACACAAAATGCCACAAAAATTAACAAAATAATAAAAAATTATTTTGTTTGGATTTTAGGAATAATTTGCTTAGGGCAAAAATCACATGCTCAGGGGTGCATGTGGATATCAGTTTGGGGCGCACACTTGATTTCTACTTCGAGACTTCATGGTGATTCCGAGATGTTCTGAAGTAGCTGGAGTCTTTCTTTTGTTATGTTTTTTTTTTGTTATTTCACTTCAGACAGTAGACTGGTGTTCTTTTGTATATTCTACAAGAATGCTCATACACTTGTGATACCGGGTCGTAATATACACTAGTAGACTTATGATTTTGGATTTTATTTCTATGATTTATTATTGCACTCAGTTATTTTCGTCTTATTATTTAAAATCTATCATTTCTTAAAACTTTCAAATTAAGGGAAGTTTAATTTTTGAAATCCTATTAAAAAGAGAAATCACGTGGTTAGTTCACTAGTAGCGGCGTTGGGCGCCATCATGACCTATATTAGAATTGGGTTGTGACATACATGAAACATGTGAAATTTGTTCTTTCGATTCTTTCTACAAAACATTTTTTTGTCCTTCTTCTCTTCTAGTTAACAATACCCCCTTCTATTTCCTTTTACTAGTCCAAATCTATTGAAAGTAGTATTCCTTTTTACTTGTCCATTTTAGCAAATCAAAAGAGATTTATTATTTTTTCTCCAATGTTATCCTTATCATTAAATGTCAGATTTTCAATCATTATTTTGTTGATAAAATTTTAATTATTATCAATAAAATAATTTACTAAAACAAACTTTAAGTAAATAATTTCTTATAGGAATTGTAAAAAAAAATGGAAGTACTAGTACAATATTTCCTCCAACACACTAGGGATGTAATTGTCCATAGCGTGGGGACATGCTAGGTAAGTGAGGAAGTAGTTATCAGAATAACTGTGATAGTATTTTATCTAGTACTGGATTCTATATGGAAAAAACTCAACAGGTGGTGGTAATCAATGGACAGTGATGCTGTTTTTTTTTTCTCGCTTTATGATAGTGGGGACCTTCTCCATATATAGAGAGATAAGAAGAAGAAGAGTACAACAAAGATAAAGGGGCTTTGCTTCCCTTCAAGAATAGACATGAAAAAAGAAATTCCAAAACACGAATTTATACCATTTTTACGACTAAACCCCACAATTTACAATATAATGAAGAACAAACCTTTCAAAAGAGAAGCCATAGTACCTATCATGTGTGGTGGCCATGAGAATATGTTCTTCATATAGGTATGGCTGGTACTGATGGCTACGTGATTGAACCCCCCCCCCAAACCCAATCCCCAACCCCCGTCGAGCTAGCGCTGGTCCATATAGTGAGGCTAGAGGTAATTATATTGTGCCCGCGGCCACAACATCTTATTGATATTGAGTGAGGAGTTTGATGGAGTTTAGCTGACTGAATCCGACGATATTGATGATAGTAATAATCTTGATGCAAGGGACATATCAATCGTGACAGTGTAACAGGTGGCAATAACTATGCGGTAGTGATTGATGTGGTAATTGGTGATGATGGTTGTGTAGTAATTAAAGGTCACTTAATATTTAAATGAACAATTCTTAACACTTTTACGTACGATTCAATATAAGATTTCAATCATCAGTCAAACCTATTCTAAAAGATAATGACTCAAAACAGTAAAAGATAAAAATGCATTTTATGAATTGATCGACTGGAAATACATGAGACCTTAATCAGCTACAACGGAGCTACTCTTTAATTTCGTAAGTCAGAGTACATGCTTTTGTATAAGCACTAGTAATTATGAAAATATATAGCGGCGCGATTTTTTATGAAAGAATTACAAGAAAATACACATGACTTCATACCATAACAAAAAAATAGTCCATATTTTTAAGTTTTACCTAGCCTATATTGTACATATTTTGAAAACACTAGCTCTTGCAAATTCAAAATATGTGTTCTTACAACCATTACTTCTAAAAACTATAGAGTTAAATTTGTGTTCTCACAACTATTATTTTCACTCTATTCTTCTCACTTATTTTTACATATGCTTCAAGGGGCAATCTGTCATTACTGCTTCTCCCCCATATCACCTAATTGTAATGTAAAAAAGTTAAAGAGTAGAAGTCCACCATTAAAGGACATTTAAAGTTTTGCTTTAGAAAATAGAATTTCTTGCAATTCTTAATTGTTTGGATTGGGTTTTGTTCCAATTGATTGAAAACATCAAAATGAGTTCAAAGTTTAAATTTGAAGTGATTTGGAGTAGATTTGAGCAAGATTTGAGTTAAATTTCAGAAAAAACGCAAAGAAGAAGACGGAGTCAGTTTTTTGTATAATTATGTATAATCTTGTATAATAGTGTATATGAGTGTATAAATACACTATTATATATATATACTTTTATACACCTTTATACAAATGTCTATAGACGAACTTCTTCCACGATTTTCAGTTGCAATTCCTATTCAAAACTAATCCAAATCTCCATTAAATGACTCCAAATTTTATATACAACCTCCTTATACTATTTCTAATAAGTCTAAATAACACCCACTCCAAATTTTTCACAAAATCAAATTCGAAATTTAAACTCACATATTTAAGCTTGTTAAAAATCTAATTTTTACCACCCAAATATATTTGGTTTGGTGAATTAATATTTGAGTCACAATTACTAATTCGAAAATTAACTTAAAAGCTTGAGCAATTCTTTTTAAAAATTAAATGGTAATTTTGAGAATATATTGGAGTTGGATGTTGAATCTTAGCCTATTATTTTTGGGCTAACTGGGTGTAAATTGAAATATTAGCTATAAAATTAAAAAATAGGGAGCTCACTTATTCTTATGTGAAATTATCTCTTTTTTAATATCTTCACCTCATGTTGCACGTTTTATGTAATCTGACTTTAAAATATCAACATAATCGAATTTATATTTTCATCTATCTATGTCTCAAAGCAGGGATTCATCATGTGTCATCCTCATCTTGTTTATGGCATGAGAATATGTTCTTCATTTATGTCTCAAATTAGGCATTTGAATTCTATCAAGTATGCATGGCCACAACATCTCTACGCAGTTCAATGAGTGGAGGCGTACGCAGAAATTTTTGTAAGCGCTATTAAAATTTATAGAAAAAAGTTTAATTCTACTTCATTACAAAGCTCTATAAAATATTTGCAAAATAAAATGTACTAGTTGAAGTTTGAACTTTGACCTCTTAGAGCAAAATCAAGCACATAACCAACACAGAAGAACACAATTTATGTCAAGTAATGTCATTTTTGCCTAGTTATTTGTTTTCGTATAAATACATATATTTAGTAAATTTTTCGAGGAAGTGTGTCGCGTGGTACCGCTTCGGTAAGCGTGAACCTATTTTGGCCTCCCTATGCAATGATAATGCCTTAGGGGTATAAACAGAGACAAATTCATGATTTAAATTCTATGGGTTCAAACCTATTGTATTTTTGAAACTATGGGTTCATATATATTATTTTTACAATTTTAATAAATTTTTACTGTGCGTCAAAAGTTATGGGTTCAGTTGAACCCATACACAATACAATACATCCGCCACTGGGTATAAAACAATTATGTATTAACAGCAGTTCTATGTGACAATGTCCCTAAGAAATATCGTAAGCTTATTATTATAATATAATATAAGTATCTTGACCTTAAAATAAAAACAGCAATACATGTCACTTTTCGATATCAACAAACGAAATCTTTTTTAGGGTTGAGTTGAATTTGTTCATCACTTTTCTTTCAAAAAGAACTTAATAAATTAAAAGGCGGGGTACCTGAATTTCTCTAACAGTTCGTACTTCATAGTATCATATTCGTAGTTTCAGCTTACACATTAATCAAACAACCAAAATCTGACTGTGACCGGTGCATAAAGCCGGGCCATTCAAGCTAAGTCTCTCTAGTTGATAATGAGGATCCAGAATTTAAGCTTTGTGCGTTTAATTTTTAAGATTTTTAGTCCTGTACCAGCTATATATTGTTAAAGTTATATATAGAATCATATCTACTACTACTTATTTTAATTTTATAAATTTTTACACATAAATTTGCTCCATGTCGAAAATAATGAGTTTAAACCATCACAAGCATCTAGCTACCCGGTAATTAGTTGGTTCCCTTATGGAAGTGTAAAAGTATGTTACCTATACACAAGGCTAGTTCTACCTTCTCACTAGCAAAGGCTCAATACAAGATGTATACCAGGCTACAACGATCGATCAAGGTTTCATCTCGAAATCTTTTCCGGATAGGTATATGTATAGATACATTTGTATTATACATATAACATATCAATATCATCACCATATATAGGAAATCTTTTCCAAATACGTATCCATATATACCTTGTACTATATTATAATGCAAGTATGTCTTGCAAATTGCAAAACAGGTGTTAAGTAAATCAAGTGTACACGTGCATAATATCAATATGCTCAATGATCATATGCGATATAAGGCGAAGCCAGGAATTTTACAAACGATGTTCAAAATTTAATATATATCCATAAAAAGTAATTTTTGACATATATAAATAGTATAGGTTTTTATATACTCAGTGCAATTTCCTAAAGAAGAGTGTTCAGACTCTATGTGGCTACGCTAGTGGAAGAATTATATATACAGTTCAATTATATATAGTACCATTATTTGATACTTTTTATGTCCTAATTTATGTGGCACTATTTGAATAAGACTTTTAAAACTTGTGGTCTAAAACAAGTCATGAACAATGCGGCAATAAATCAAATCATCTCAATAAGGTCAAAATGAGAAACTTAAAGTTATACAGATTTTTTCTAAATATAGCAATGTGATAATGTAACGACCCGACCGGTCGTTTAAGAAAATTACGCCCCAATCCCTAATTTAACTGTTCCCCTAAGTTCATTTCTGCTATTGTGGTTTGCCGGGAGAGTCGGTTCTGAAAATTTGAGCATTTTGGGACACTTAGTCCCTAAATAAGAGCTTTGAAACTAGAAAACGGTCCCGTAGCCGGAACAGTATTAAGACAATCTCGGAATGGAAATCCGATGGTTCCATTAGCTCCGTTAGGTGATTTCGGGGTTGGGAGCGCGTTCGGAATGTATTTTGGAGGTCCGTAGCTCAATTAGGCTTGAAATGCCGAAGGTTGAAATTTTGGTGAATCCGAACGATAGGTGAGATTTTGATCCGGGGGTCGGAATGGAATTCGGACAATTTCTGTAGCTTCGTTATGTGATTTTGGATATGTCCGCAAATTTTCAGGTCATTTGGACGTCGTTTGGCCGGGTTTTGGATTGAATGTTAGTTTTGAAAGTTTTGAAGAAACTTAGGCTTGAATCGATGTGATTTATGGGTTTTGATGTTGTTAGACGTGTTTTTATGATTGGAATAAGTTCGTATCGTGTTTTGGAGTATGTTGGTGGTTTTCGTTGGGGTCCCGGGGGCCTCGGGATGAATTCGGACCATCAAGCGGGCATTTGGAACTTGGAAATTTCTGCAGAAAATGCAGCAGACGTTAAGCCTACGCGTTCGCGTGGCAATGGCCGCGTTCGCGTAGGCATGGTAGGGCAAAGCATCGCGTTCGCATCCCTTGAGTCGCGATCGCGTAGAAGGGAAAGAGGAAGCACCGCGTTCGCGTCCCAGGTGTCGCGTACGCGTAGAAGAAAAAAATGGTCGACTGGAAATTGTGCTTCGCGGACGCGTGGGGATCGTCGCGTTCGCGATAGGTAATGTTCGCAGGTCATCGCGAACGCGTGGGTTACTTCGCGTTCGCGTAGAAGAAGTTGGGCTTTTCATCGCGAACGCGTGAATAGTAACGCGAACGCGATGAGTAATGGGGTCTGGCAGTGAGCTTAAGTTCAGAACATAACACCCGCGACCCCCATACACAAAAACGCCATTTTTGAGCTCCAAGAGAGGATTTTGAAGGGGAAACGTTGGGATATCATCGGGAAATCATCGGGGGTAAGTTTCTTGACCTTAATTCGTTGGTTTATCATGAAATCCGTGATTATTTCACTGAAATTGGAAGATTAAAGGTGGGTTTGAGCCCTAGGCCTAAATGTTAGAAAATCTCCGATTTGAGTGGGCAAATGGAGTCCGATTTTGGTAAATTTTATATGCCTAGACTCGTATTGAGATAAGGAACCCGAATATATAATTTTCGTGATTTTTCGATAAGCGTACCGAAAGTCGGGTTTTGGCAACTTGTGGGTTTTTGGCGTATTTTGAGTTGTTTTGATTGGGTAATGCCCAATTGACCTATTTTGATATGATTCTATTGATTTTTATGAGATACTACACCTGTGGAGGCCGACATTCTCGGCAAGAGAGTGGTTTCATAGCGGTTTTGTACCGAAGTCGAGGTAAGTGGCTTGTCTAACCTCGTGTGGGGGAATTTTCACCCCTAGGATATTATGTGATAGTTTAAATACCTTGTACGCGAGGTGACGGGCGTGTACATGCGCTGGTTGTTGAACACGTACTTTATTTCAAATGTTCGATGAGCGATATTCCTGTCTTTGGCTGTTAATTTGATATTTTTACCCGGTAGTGGTTAGAAAAGCATGATTAGGTAGCACTTAACTGTTTAGTTGCCTAATTGCCTTATTTGAACTCCTTGATAATTATTGGCACTATTTTTCGGTGAAGTTATAGTTAAGCATAATTATTCTCTCTGTGGATTCCTTTATCGGCTGTGCTTGTGGACTGCGGGTTCGATTCCCGGAGACCCAGGGCTGTGGGTTCGATTCCCAGAGACCCAGCGTGATATTGGTAGGGACTATGGGTTCGATTCCCGAGATCCTGAGTTATTGGTAGGGACTACGGGTTCGATTCCCGAGATCCTGAGTTATTGGTAGGGACTACGGGTTCGATTCCCGAGATCCCGAGTTATTGGTAGGGACTGCGGGTTCGATTCCCGGAGATCCTGAGTTATTGATTATTTATTGAGACATGGGTTGCGGGTTCGATTCCCGGAGACCCAGGGGTACTGTCAAGGGGACTGTGGGTTCGATTTCCCATAGGTCCTAGACTTGTTTTATTGAGTTGGTTATTTTGTTGTTAGTTTAAATTGTAGACGATTGCAGTAATCATTTATTGTTGTTAAATTTCGGAAATTATTATCATTTAAACTGCTTATTATTGTTATTATCATTATATTATTGTTTCTCAGTAGGGCCCTGACCTTCCTCGTCACTACTCCATCGAGGTTAGGCTTGGCACTTACCGAGTACCGCCGTGGTGTACTCATGCTACTCTTCTGCACACTTTTGTTGTGCAGATCCAGGTACATCAGGACAGGCTCACACCAGGTGATTCAGCAGCATTTTGGGAGACCTCGAGGTATGATCTGCTACGTCCGCGGATCCGGAGGCCTTCCTTCTATTCTAGTGCTAGTAGATGATTTTTCCTTCATTCCGTTGTTAGATACTCCCTTTACATAGAGCTACAATTGTATGATCTCTTTTAGTCTGTGTTACCCGTGAGATTCCGGGTCTTGGTAGTGTTTTTAAACAGCGTATTTGATTGGTGTATGTGCCAAGCGGCACGGATTTCATTCCTTTCATCTTATTTTCCGCTAATTCTTATTAAATGTTCATAAACTAGTATATTCCGCAACGTGTTAGGCTTACCTAGTCGTGGGGACTGGGTGCCATCACGACATGTTCACGATTGGTGAACTCGGGTCGTGACAGATAAAAGGAGTACATAATAAGAAATTCGATAGTGATAGGATAATACTAGTGTTGTAATAAAAAAAACTCAAATATAGATGCGACATGTAATTATAAATACATAGGGTTGTTTAGCTTTCCTTCTCAACCTTCATTCTTAATACTCTCTTCTCCCAACATGGCAGTTTCCAAACTTTTTCTTGCATTGCTTCTTGTATTCGTGGTACTAACCCTAGATGAAGCAAATGGTGCAGCAACTGGAAAGACCAAAAAATTAATTGATATGGCTAATAGAAGAGGACCTTACTTGGGATTAATCATTCCTAACCTGTTTGAGATGAATCCTCTTCTTGAACACCCTTGTTACAAACCTAGTAACCTTACCATTGACTATGCAGGTTACATAATAATATAAAACCATATAATTAATTAATGTTTAAAAATATTTTATTGACTTGCTTATTGATTGTTAATTTGTTGTTTTAAATATGGAAGGGAGGAGATTTCGGTTTGGATATATTGATAATCAGCCTGTTGTTCTTGTTATGACCGGACTTGCCATGGTATGTATTTTCTATTTCCTTTTTCATGTGATATTAATTACTCCTTATATGGACTTTCTAATTTTGAGCTTTTAAATTGCATTCAGCTAAATGCAGGCATAACAACACAACTGTTGCTAGCATTGTTCAAGATTAAAGGTGTGGTGCACTATGGAATTGCAGGAAATGCAAATCCATCTCTCCATATTGGAGATGTTGCTATTCCTCAGTATTGGGCACATACTGCTCTTTGGAATTGGCAGGTTTTTACCTACTTTTCCATACATTTTAATGGACTTATTGTCACAATACACACTCCTGAGCTGAGGGTCGATTGGAAACAGTCTCTCTGTGCCCTTTTGGGTAAGGGTAAGGCTTGTGTACGTATTACCTTCCCCAGACCCCGCTTTATGGAAATACACTGGATAGTTGTTGTTTTTGTTGTCACAATATACACAAAAAACGTCTATTTCCAAAAAAAAAAGAAAAGAAAGAAAAAAAGGTGCCTCTTTGAACAAATTAAAGTCAAGCAATCTTATCTTCATTTCAAGTAACTTTTAGCTATGTCAAAGATTGGGATAGCGAAAATATACTTATCAAAGTTCTTGTTTGTCAAGCTTCTAAAATTGGTTATTGTGAAAAGTATTTTTTGTTAAAATTGCTTTTTGAAAAATAGTCGTTTGTATTTTTGGCTAATCAATTTAGAAAAATACTTTTACTAATATTAGAGTAGCAATTTTGTATTTGACCAAGTCTTTCAAAAGTGCTTCAAGGAAAAAATCTTCTAGAAAATAACTTATGCAACTATAAAAATGCATTTTCGTACTTTTTTTATTTACTTAAAAGCTTGACTAGAACACCATTTTAACCCAAAAAATCATTGACTTTTGGAAACTTGGTCAAACAAGTTAATGAGTCGTAGAAAAATAGTTAACGTTCTTGAACCAAATTCTTGACCAAGCTCCAACAGTTTTCGTTGGAGTTACTCTTGTAAGAATTTTCTAAACAAACGGACCAGTTTTTGTTGTGTTGTTATATTTGATACAAAATAAGTTTTTGATTGAAGATAAAAAAGAAATTAATTAAATAAAACTTATAAAGCTGTAAGTCATTTTATGTTGAAATTAAAGATAAAAAAAGTTTTTAATTTTAAGTTACTCTTATCGAAATTATGCAAAATAAAAATAACAACAACGATTGAAGAACATTTAAGTAAAACTAGAAAAAATAAACCTTTTGTTCTTAATTCCATTTTATTACTGCTGAATTTGACAAAAGACAAATTTATATTAAAAAACTACAGAGATATGGAGATGGCCCTCAGAATGAACTACCCCTTGAAGCACAAGGAGACTACACGAGAGATATTGGATACTTGAAAATTTCCAAATACTCAGTGAATGTGAAAAAATGCAACTCACATAACAATCTTCTTAACAACGTTTGGTACCAACGTGAAGAAGTATTCCCAGTATTTGGCACTCCTGAGAAAAGACAACATATCTTCTGGGTCCCTGTTGACCGTCATTACTTGGAAATCGCCAAAAAACTCGAGGTAAAGTATACTTTCTGACCACTTACTATTTAGATAGTTAAATAATTTTTTTAATTGTAACCTTTTAACTATTTTAAAATAATAATTATTGTGACCTATAGTAGTACTTAATTTTAAATATATAAATTTTATTTTAAAGATTATATGCCCGTCATACGATAGTTAAAACGTTTAATCCTCGTAATTTAATTGTGTCACGTAAAATGGACGGATGAACTGCATAATTTTTTTAAATCTACGGTGTTTAGATTATCAAGTTGAAGTGGAGTATGTCGTACAATTAATTGAAATGTTTGGATGGTCGTAATAATTATTTGGAAGGGTCATAATACAAGATTTAAATTGCCTGTTTCAAGATAAAACTAGACACATACTGCTTGTTTGGATGATTATCATGTATTGTTTCATCTTGTATCGTATCATATTATATATTGTATTATATCATTTGATAAACAGAATGTTTAGATAGATTGTGTCGTTTGTCATAGTTTCACGATATCACATATCAGCAATATGAAAAATAAACTTGTAATATTATAAAATAAAAATTATGATACATGGTAAAATTATTACTCTCTTCATTTCAATTTATGTGAACCTATTTTCTTTTTAGTCCGTGCCTAAAAGAATGACCCATTTCTTTATTTGGAAATAATTTATCTTTATATAATGATTTATAGCTACACAAAATAAATGTGCCTCATTTTACACCACAAGATCAAAGTCTTCTCACTTTTCTTAAACTACATGCTTAGTCAAATGATAAAATAAAATTATTTAATAATAATGAAGGGTGAGATTGAGCGTAAAAGACACAGTAACGAAGCGACCACACCAAATCGGTCGTTACATAAGGTGACACATTTTGCCATTATGTAACAATGAATTTAGTGATATGATATAATAAAATTAAATAATAATTAAAATAAATATTATATTTAAAGTAACAATACAATACAATAGATAACAATCATCCAAACAAGCGGTTCATGTTTGTTAATTTGTTGTAGGTAAAAAAAATCTGAAAGGATTTTGTATTCGTTAAATATTGATGGCGCTTGATTACTCCTTAATACATGATAAGTACTTAGTTGACTAACCAATCCCCTCCCCCACGTCCCCCCTACACCCTCAAAAACACCGTCGACCCTCCCCTCAATACATATAGGAACTATTTATTATTAATGCTGTTATTTTTTTCTCGGTATATTAGATACATTTTAGTAATTTTATTTTATGCCTCACACAACTTACACTAAAGTCAACCTCCTCTCGTTGTTTTGAGATCGCCGGAGAAAGAATTTCATCGAGCTCGTCTGAAGTTTCAAATTTTCTGCCACACCTATTTTAATTTTTTCTTAAATCAATGAGATTGAAAAAATACATATACAAAGAATTGTGGGCGACTTCGAGTAGTTTTATTGTCAAGGTAGAGTTTCATTCAGTGATAAGAAGAGGAAGAAAAAAATGTAATGGAGTGAGGAATAAGAAAATAGAAGTAAAGAACCTTATGTCTTGAACCTCATCTCTTTGTCAAACTAAGATAATCTCTTACACAGATTAAAAGTATTTATTTAAGAGAAGTTTGGGAAAAAAATAAGAGAGGAAAAACGAGCATGAGGGTCATGGGTTCTAAGTCGGTTTCGGGCTTTTTTTGTTTCTGTACTAGTTCTTTCTCCTAAAATATGTCACGTGTCCCGGCCGTTAAAATAGGAGCAAATATAGAACTAGGATGGAGGGCATGGGTAAACTTGGACGGAAAGTATAACGAGGGATATGATTGAACAATAAAATAAAGTATAGGGATATATCATACACTTTTCCGTATTCAAAATGTGCCACGTGTTCCGGCCGTTAAAATAGGGGCAAATATAGAACTTTGATTGACGGCAAGGGTAAATTTGGACGGAAAGTATAACGGGGGACAGGATTGAACAATAAAACAAAATAGAGGGATATATGAGGCCATTTTCCGTTTATTTTATGCCTCACACAACTTACACTAAAGTCAGTTGTATGAGGCAAAAAATAAAAAATTTCGATACAACTGATGATTAGTTTGTATTCTCTTTTGGTAGCCATTTTTGGTAGTTACTGTTTTGATATCATTGCATGCCCGTTTCTTTATGGTACATATGCATCTTATGTTTAGATAATTTTTATGAGGTGTATGCTGGAGTAACTAATGCGGTTTTTGTTTTTTGTTTTTGTTTGCCTTTTTTTCATGCGCCGAGGGTCGATTGGAAACAGCCTCTCTGCCCTCTCGGGTAGAGGTAAGGCCTGTCTACATATTACCCTCCCTAGACCCCACCTTGTGGGAATATACTGGGTTGTTGTTGTTGTTGTTGTTGTTGAAGTGAACATAAAGATATATAACTCTATTTCATTTTATATACTAACTCGTGTCTGCAATAATTAAAATATTAATTCCATCCGTCTCAAATTATGTTACTTTACCTGAGAACTTCGACAAATATTTAAAAATATATTTTTTAATTTTATTGACATGACAACTGCAATTTACAGTAGTTTTTGTATATTTATATTTCAATTTAAAAATATTGTGTTGATCTAATCCACTAATTAATTAGTCGAATTAACACTCTAAGACATATTGTAATGTAATGTTTGTTTAAACTATATAGGATTTGGAACTACAAAAGTGTATAGACGCAGACACATGCTTGAGCAATACACCAAAGGTAGCAACAGTACACAGAGGAACAAGTGCAAGCATATACTTAGACAATGCAGCATACAGGAGCTTCATCTACAAAAAATTTGACGTGAGCCCTGTGGAAATGGAAAGTGCAGCAGTGGCTCTCGTTTGCCACCAGCAGAATACACCTTACATCGTTATCCGTGCCCTCTCCGACTTGGCCGGCGGCGGCGACTCCGAGAACGAGGCCGCCACCTTCATCACCCTTGCTGCTAACAACTCTGTTGAAGTTGTCGTGCAATTCATCAAGCAGTTGTCTTTGACCAAATATCAAGATGCTTGATTTTGGAATTAATTATTCTGCATGCACTTAATAATGCTTATTCTTCATCGTCAGATGAGGAGTAGTTTGATGGTAGCTAAGTTTAATTTTTCTTGAGTGAACTTTAATGTGTACTGGTATGTGACAGTCACTAATAATAATATATTAGAACTTTGTTTATGATCTAATTATGCACTGTGTGCTTAAACCCAAAGCCGTCGTTCGGTTGGTGGGATAACTGTTAACATTAACCTCTGGAAAAAATAACGATGTTTTTATTCCGCATTTGGTTACAGGTATTAACAGGGGCAGATGGAGTGTTGTGGTTACAGTTTCAATCCATAGTTTTTTGTGTGGAATAGAAATTTATGTGTAAAAATTCAGTGAAATTGCATAGTATATTTGAACTCATAACTTTATATATTGGGTTTAATATTAAAAGATTTTAAAGTTGTCCATAAAATTTCAATACTGGATCCGCTTCTCGGTATTAATTAGTTTTGAGAACCATTTTTCACTAAAATGTTGATTAATTATCGGGTATAGAAGGTGGATAACTAATCACATGAGACATTCAACCCGTGAGATTTTCTTGTCTATCCATCCTAGTAACCAAACAATCCCTGCTAACTTAATTATTCTTTTTTTTTTTTCAGCTACACAGTTTAACTATACGAAAATTTTATTACCCACTAGTCTTGTTCGGATCAATTCACGTTTTTGTTTTCCACATTATTTTTCTTTTATTTTACTTTTTTTTGTTGTCTTTTCAATTATTTTCCACCATCGGGTGTCTTCCCAAATTAAATTACTACAAACCACCAAAGGCTCATAATCAGCTTTTTGTTCGAGAAAACACCGCTCTAACAACAAATATCAGCCTTCCCAACTCCGGCGAGTTGTCCACTGGAAAAATGGCATCTCCGCCAAGATTTGAGCAAAACCAACGGATAGATTATCTTCTCCAATCTTTCAAAAACCTCAACCACAAAAAATTTCCTAAGCATTTGTATGCCCTGAGAATCTTCGGGAATTTTGTCAAATGTTGCAACCATTGTCTGGACAAATGTTTTGTGGAATCATATTCGATAAGCATCGTTGAATCATACAGCTGTTAGAAACTTTTGTGATAAACATCGTACACATGACTTTACTGTCTACCGATAAGAACAAACACTGCAATGATTGACGGGTGATCTGTATGTATTATCCATAATCCCTATATTTAACTTATGAAAGACTTTAATAAGTAAGATTTTTAGAATTTATGATCCTAAACAAGTTCAAATAGGGCTTGTAGAATTTGTATGATTATAAAAGTTTCTCATTAAAGGTAGAATTGTAAGTTTAAGCTAAATTGTTACCAAATTAAGAAATAGTTTATTTTTTCGGAATTAACCAAAAAAGAAATAGGTTCAGATAAACTGAAACAGGCGAGTACGATGATAGTCAAACTATTATCAACAAATTTGTTGTGACAATTAAGAAGCCCTTTTACGTTTTGTTAATTACCATCCTTTTTTGTTATATCATTTTCTATCAATGTTCGGAATGGGACTCTTTTTCTTTTTAAGAAGAGTCGTAACTACGGTTTGGTCATACATTTTGGCTTCTTCTTTTTTTTTTTTTTTCAAATTATTTTTGAAAATAGTGACGGTTTATGGAATATGATGGAAAAGAAATTGAATTTTTTTTCAAGTACCCAAAAACTGATTTTTGTTATAAATATATTATATTATGGATGTTCATACTCCGTTGTAAATAAGCTTCCTGAAAAAACTTATCCGTATGTGACTCCGCCGCAAATATGTTTATCTATTTAGTACTCTATTGAACATATGCCTCCTAAAGAAGCTTATCATTTCGGTACCTGATTATGGATCAACATTACCTCCGGTAGAAAATTATCCATATCGGGTATAATAAGTTTATCCTTTCAGTATCCGGTTATGGATAAATATTACCCTCGGTAGAAGATTATCCATATCGGATATAGTAGCAGCTTACACACCAACTTGTAGTAGCTTACACAGCAGCTTGTTATAGATAAACATTATTCTTAGTATAAGATTATCCATATTTGGTATAGTAGTAGCTTACACAGCAGCTTGTAGTAGCAGCTTCCTTTCTTCTATAAATAGAAGGGTTTTCATTTCATTATGTACATCGGTTTGAATTCAAATAATATATCAGTCTCTCTCTATACTTGTCTTTACTTTACAGTCTTTATTTTATAACACGTTATCAGCACGAGACTCTGCCTTCTCGAGCAAATATTTTGAAAGTATTTGAGGTAAGAACTTTCTTTTATTAAATAATGTCAAATCTTTCTAAACTTGAATTTGTAGCCCTAGATATATCGGGCAAAAGCTATATGTCTTGGGTGCTTGATGCTGAAATTCATCTTGATGCGATGGGTCTGGCAGACACCATCAGTGATAAAAATCAAGCATCAAACCAAGACCGTGCCAAAGCAATGATATTCCTACGCCATCACCTTGATGAAGGCCTGAAAATGGAATATCTTACTATTAAAGATCCAGTCATACTGTGGAATAATTTGAAAGATAGATATGACCACCTGAAGATGGTCGTTCTTCCACAGGCACGATATGATTGGACTCATCTAAGGCTACAAGATTTTAAATCTATCAGTGAGTATAATTCTGCTATGTTTAGAATTATTTCCCAATTAAAATTATGTGGTGATAATATTACTGATTATGATATGTTGGAGAAAACGTTCACCATTTTTCATGCCTCGAATATGCTCCTACAGCAGCAATATCGAGAGATGGGATTTAAAAGGTATTCTGAACTTATCTCACATCTTCTTATAGCCGAACAACATAATGAGCTATTAATGAAAAACCATGAAAGTCGACCTACTGGTTCTTGTCCATTCCCTGAAGTGAATGAGACGAACTTCCACCAAGCCAAACGTGGAAGAGGTCATGGCCCCGGTCGTGGTCATGGCCGTGGTCGTGGAAGAAATCCCAATCATGGTAATAAAAATGCACCAAAGAACCCTCCTCGCCACCAGCTGTGGAAAAGGAAGGAACAAAATCATGAAGCGGTGCAAGCACCAAATACTGAAAGTGCATGTTATAGATGTGGAGGAAAAGGGCACTGGTCACGTACCTGTCGTACGCCAAAACACCTGGTTAAGCTTTATCAAGCCTCCTTGAAAAAGACAGAGAAAAATGCTGAAGCAAATTTTATATCTAAAGATAATTTTGACTTCATGCATTTAGATGTAGTTGATTGCTTTGCACTCCCAGACGGAGAAACAAGTCATGTAATCGGTAGTGAATCTGTAGAAATATAAATATTTTGATTTTTGTTGTTTGCAATAATTAGTATGGTTATGTAATTGTACATAAATAAAAGTTATGATTTGATAATGATGTTTACTATAATATATCTTATTTATGTCATTTTGAAGAATATGGATATTATTATTAGATCAACTTAAACTCTACCAGAGTTTGCAAGAAATATACAACTACCAGAAGTAGTTATTTTCGTATATCTCATTGTAATTATATTTTATTAACCACCAGAAGTGGTATATGCCTATGATCACCAGAAATGATAATTTAGACTTTCTATGGTTACAATTGAAGATAAGATACATAAATAGTCTCTACACGCCTCGATTTGCTCCTGAAGTAGTAAATATTTTAAAAGAGGTTGAGGCATTACAATTTATTGTGATTAATGCGCGTTCAGATAATCATGTTCGATTTTCCTGAAGGATGAGAACTTTTGATAATAATAATCCATTCCTTGAAGTGAATGTGGAAATATTAATAAATTTGGTAAATATGAACGCGCTTTTGATGTAAATATATTTACCTCCGGAAGAGGTAATATAATTGAGAGAATATATATTCAATATTTTGTATTTTAAATCTGCTCCTGAAGAAGTAATACAATTGGAATTGCCTCCTGAAGTAGGAAAATGTTATGAAGAGGAGTTTTCTTGTGCTTAAACAATTGTTTACTTGGTTGTGATTTTCTCTTATGGTACCAGAAGTATCAGAGTAATATTTGATAGTACAAATGTATCAACAACTCCTGAAGAGCTAATTGTTTGCCTAGAAGACACGTGACACTCGTAGTGTCCGATAAATATTAGAATGTGGATAATAAATGAATGCTCTCGAAGAGATTATTTACAAATATGTCATTCATTGTGGTCAAAACATAGGTTGTAGTAAACCCGAAGTTTACTAAAATAAATGGCTATCATATTGAGATTATAAATGATTGAAAGATTGAAAAATCTTCATTTTTCCACAATCATAGGGGTAAAATAATATGTATATGAGAAGTTACCCGCCTTATTCTTCAATATGTACTTCATCATGTATCACGATAAATCAGAAGTTTACTAATACAAAAGCAGTCATAGTAAACCAGAAGTTTACTAATGCAAAAGTTTATGTCATAATAAACCAGAAGTTTACTAAGAGATAGCACATGCCATGATAAACTTGAAGTTTTTATTTGCCATTTTTAAATGAGCTATTTGAGAATTTAGATAAGCATATACTGAAGAACTAGAAGATTCTTCAAGAATTTTCCTGTGTTGCTTGTTCTCATAATAAATTGATTATACCAGCTAAAGTTGGGACTAAGACCCCTCATTCTGAAATATATAAAAGGTGAATACGGGCCCATTCACCTATCATGTGAACCACTTATAGGTGCATATATAAGATGTCTACATGTATGTTTCTTGTCAACCTACAGTTTGGCATTTGAAATTGTTTTTCTCACTTAAGAGCATAATTTTCAGATTATAAAATCAAGACAGTTCATCTTGATAATGCGGGTTTATGTACAAGCTAGTTTAGCAATGAATACCTCCTATTAATGGCTAAACTATTGTTTATGAGAACAAAGCTTCATGTGTTGGTCTAAGATTTTCTAAATTGCATATAACAGCAATTGTATGCATCAGACCAACAAATGATAAGTCCTCTCCTCATAATTGGTTTACGATCAGAAATCAAATATTTTACTATCTTTTGATGTATGGTATATGATTAATTTCTCTACCACAATGCATAAAGATATGTTTCCCAGAGAAGATTAGGGATATATGTTAGTTTTTCTAACATCCGAGGAATGGAATAAATAGCTGAAAAATATGCTATATGAATGGAATTATCATGATCCTCACTTAGAAGATAATTCAAGTCAAATGCCAGAAGCATTTGCTGATCCAAAATCAAATATCATATTTCAGCTGCAAATGCTCCTATTAAAATTTAAAGTCCTTGAAGGATATTGTTTACTGTACGCATGAAACGTGGTAGACAAATCGGTTCCAAAGGTAACGATCATTGAAAAATGATAAGGAGCTAATGATCAAAATGATCATAATGAGGAGGAAATAAGCTCTAGAAGAGCCCACGACATAACATTTCATGAAACTCCAGAAGAAGTTGAGGTACCTAAAAATAATGAAAGTGATGAGATCTCAACAAGTTATGTCGCTTAGGAACCGATACAAAATAATCGTCGACGATATATTTGATACAATATAGTGCACAATACTGTGAAATATTGTGAGGATCAAACCAGTAGTCCAGACACCTGAAGATGTCATGCCATTTAAATGCGAGTCATAACCTATATGTCTCATTTGATTAAATCTCTATAAATATCCCCGAAGGATTTAAAATGCCTGAAGCATATAAGTTCAAAGTCTCGGGAAATGTACTCGATCAAATTATAAAGATCTTGTACGGTTTAAATCAATCCGGACGCAAGTGATTTAATTGCCTTAGTGAATATTTGCTGAAAGAGAGTTACATAAATAATATTATTTGTCCATGTAAAGAAAATGTCATCGAATTTGTTACACTTGCTATATACGTTGATGACATAAATCTTGTTGGAACTCCAGAAGAGCTCCAAAGGCAATTGAATATGTTAAGAAAGAATTTCAGATGAAAGATCTTGGAAAAATAAAATCTTGGTCTGCAAATTAAATATTTAGCAGACGAGATCTTTATCCATCAATTTGCCTATACATAAAGGTTCTTTGAACGCTTTTACATGGACAAGCGCACCCATTAAGTACATCAATGGGTGTTCGATCACTTGAAGTGAATAAGGATCCTGTTCCGACCTCTAGAAGAGGATGAGGAACTCCTTGGTCCTGAAATACTCGATCTCAGTGCAATTGCTATGCACTTATGTATCTTGCTAATGCTAACAAATGTAGTGCGTATCGTATTGGTTATGCAGATACAAGGTTAGAATGCAGAGATTCAAATATTTGAAACAAGGTTTTCATCAGGGGGAGTAAATACGCGATGCACTCTTTTTTTCCTTACTAAGGTTTTTTCCCACAAGGTTTTCCTTATAAGGTTTTTAATGAGGCACCTAGCAATGCGTATTACTAAATATGTGTACTCTTTTTCCTTCACTAGAATTTTTTCCACGTGGTTTTTCATAGTAAGGTTTAATGAGGCACATTATCTTTTAATGAACATCCAAGGGGGAGTGTTATAAATATATTATATTATGAATGTTCATACTCCGTTGTAAATACGCTTCCTGAAGAAGCTTATCCGTATGTGACTCCGCCGCAAATATGTTTATCTATTTAGTACTCTATTGGAAATAAGCCTCCTGAAGAAGCTTATCATTTCGGTACCCGGTTATGGATAAACATTACCTCCGGTAGAAGATTATCCATACCGGATATAATAAGTTTATCCTTTCAGTATCCGGTTATGGATAAACATTACCCTCGGTAGAAGATTATCCATATCGGATATAGTAGCAGCTTACACACCAAGCTTGTAGTAGCTTACACAGCAGCTTGCAGTAGCAGCTTACATAGCAGCATGTAGTAGCTTACACAGCAGCTTGCAGTAGCAGCTTACAAAACAACTTCTTTTCTTCTATAAATAGAAGGGTTTTCATTTCATTATGTACATCAGTTTGAATTCGAAATAATATATCACTCTCTCTATACTTGTCTTTATTTTACAGTCTTTATTTTATAACAATTTTGAACGATTTTTAGATTTTTTAGTTACAAAACTTCAGATTTTTTTTTTCCAAATAAAATGCATGTCCCAATACAATTTCGATCCACAAAAATTATTTTTCAACACAATTTTAAAAGTTCGTTTTTTCAAGTTTCAACAAAATCTATGTCCAAATGCCAGCTTAGTATATTGTAATCTTACTAATTAACTATACGTATACCATATCTTCGTTACCCCAAAAGAGAAAAATATGAATAATACATGCATCTCCGATTTTTACTAAAGCATGGCATATGCTCTCTTTTAAACTAAAATAAATACTCCAAATTTATAAAATATGATTACATTAATAATTAACATCATTACCAAATTAAACGCATCAAGTTATAAATCCCTAAACCTAACTTTTCGGAAAAGTCACTTGCGTGAAAGAAACTGTGTACGTTACCAAAGCAGCCCATGTGAAAGGTCCGTACCATTTTCTCTATTCTTTAATCCATTCAAATGTCCAATATATTCTAAAAAAAAGGAACCATAAACCCTATAGGCATATAAATTTTATTGAAATTAAATTTATAAAATATTTTAGGGTATATTTTAAATTCAAGATATATTGATTAAAACAAATATTATGAGCTAATATAATTGAATTAAACATATCACCTAATATATATAGGTCAAATAAATAAGTTTTAAACCACTGAGCTAAGTCATTTAATAGGGTTAAAATGATGAGCTCATTTCATTAAGCCCAATATGTCATCTTCCTAGAGGCCCAGTTTGGTGTCACGTGTCAAATGACATGTCAAGTCAAACAAAAGAGCCAATAGGATCATGCAACATGTCAAAATGATACGGCATGCTAAGTCAAATTAAAAGGCCAATGTAATCGCGCCACGTGTGCAAGTGACATGTTTTGGCCAATCAAATGCAGCATTGTCACTCTTCAACCTAATTGGTCGGGAAAAAATTTCCTTATCATACCTCTTCCGTCCCACTACTATAAATAGGGGTCTTCATAACTTAGATAGACACTAGAAGTTATAACAAGAAACAAGAGAGAGTTCGTGGATCAAACACCGTAAATTTCTCTACAAGTTTTAGGCTTCAAGCAACCAAGTTCAAGTTCAAGACCGAAGAACAATTCAAGTATTCAAGATCAAGAACGAAGTCAAATCAAATACAAGGCGTTCAAGATCAAGGCTACTTGTTCGTGATAAAATTCGTGGCAACAAACAAAATGTTCACGACAGAGAAATCAAATTAAAATTTCATATCAAGCTCAAAGGCCCTTGAATTTATATTGGAATGTAGAATCACAGGAATCATAGAGATTGTAATACTCAAATATTCGAAATAAAATACTACGATTGCTGTAATATTTTCGGGCTTGATTTTATTTTCTCGACACAATTTATTGTCTACAAGTTCTAATTTGTTTGTAACAAATTTATGCAGAGAAAAATAAACTGCAATCACAAACAACTATAAAGAAAAACTAATTTTATTTATAAATATTGCATGTTACAACTCTGTTTATCCCTTGATTCTTCCATTCGACTTATTTTACGTGATTCGAGGACCATCACGGTGTATTTCTCAAACGTAAGATGATGCTGACTACTCGGATGTATTTGATCTCCATAAAAAAGAAAAATATATGTTGATCACTTCGGCGGCTTTGAGAAAAATAATATTTGTTATCTTTGATCTCTTTGTGAAAATTTCATGATTTTTGATGGAATTTCGAGATCCTTTTTGAAGGATACATGTAGCCTTAGTTATAAGCATAAATTAGAATTTTGATGAAGTAGTCACCAAGTAACCCTAATAGACTCGTAATATTTTAAGAGTTATCCTAAAATTATGACTTATTTAGTTGTCTACGGACCCTAAGAAAGAAAATGTATAAAATCACGTGGTGATATATAATAAACTAGAGAGAGAGATCAACATATGTTTGAGTTAATCAAGTTATGTTGGTGCATGAATTGAATCTAGAGGAGTCTTTAATTGGTATGGAATTAAATTCTTAAGAAGAAAAGTCTTATATATATAAAATTATCTTTTTTTACCAAGAAAAAAATTTGAAGATGAATATAGGATACAAAACTTCTCCTCTTGTCGTTATTAATTTTAGAAGTCCAACTTGAAGTCACCAAGTTTAATCATATAGTCAATCCCCTCTTTTAGTTGCTTGAGAGAGAATCACTCCTTTCTCACTAAAAATCCCATTCCCTTCTAACCAACGAATCAATCTTACACCGGGAATTAAATGGAACCAATCACTGCCCTAGAGAAACTAACTCCAAAATCACCGGATATTAATCACCCCCATGCAAATGAACCAATCTCCTTCAAAATTCTACTTCTCACCAACGATCAAGAGAGAAGTTTCTCAATATCCTCATCGTTTTTGTATTTACTGCCCATGGCCTTTGATACCATTGAGGAAGAAAGGAAAAAGACACCTGAAGCATAGGATAATGAATACTCGGTCTCAATAACTAGGGAAGATGAACAAGGAATATACTACCCAAGGAGATTTTCATTTATAATCAAACTCCAAGAAAAAAAAACCTCCACCAAATTCTTCAACGTAAATAATCATATCTATGGAAGCCTTCATGAGCCTTTCCTCTAATTGATCTTGGTGAGGACTATTATACTGTGAGATTCAATAAAGAAGAAAACATGATAAATGATTTACAAAATGGTTCTTGGTTTATCTTTGGACATTTCTAGTACAACAGTGGGAACCCAACTTTGTACCTTCAAAAGCAAGACAAGCTCTTACTGCCATTTGGGTACGCCTGCCATAGCTCCTCACAGAATTTTATGATGAGAAAATTCTAAAAAAGTGGGTAGTACAATTGGACGACTACTCAAGGTTGATGCTTGTACATCAACAACTTTGTGTGGGCGTTATGCCAGAATCTTTATGGAGTTATATTGCGGCCAAACGCACACGCAAGTATACACGGTCGTCAAGTAATAAAGTGACTAAAAGTTGGATGTCGAACTCACGAGGACTTTTGATTAACTATTAACTAAATTAGACTATCCTAATTATCTATTCAAAAACTAAAACTATAATTGTATTTGATTCTAAACTAATTAAATAAGGAAAAATAAATAATGAACTTTGAATAGAGGAAAAATAATTTTTATGTTATCAATGTGATGAAAACGGTCCACGGTTATGGGTTATCTAATATTCCTTTTGTATTTTTCAATTGAATTGAGTAACTAATTTGTCTAGTTTATTAGTTAACAAGATTAATATTGCTCATAAGATCCGTCGAGTTCTTACTCACCTATTCAAGATAACCTAATGCCTATACGTCTATGGAGTTAGAATCAACAAGGACGCATTTATAATCCTTGTATATCAACCAAGCAAGGCAATTAGGTATATGTCTATCCTAACTGCGAATCTGTTCCCCGATGCCCAGGTTCAAGAACTTGCTCTACTCAATCTTATATGCAATCTAGAATTTTCACTTTCAAGTTAAATTCTAGATTCGTAGATAGTATTTAATTGGTGATCAATAAATTAAATAGTTAAGCGTAGGATTGAATAAATAAACTAATACCATATACTAAGAAATCAAAATCTATATAAAATAATAATAGTCATGAAAGAACCACAATCCTAGAACGTGAAGTTTAGCTCCATATAGATATGGTAGCAAAACAATCAATCATACAAAGAAACACAAAAATTACTAAGTTTCGGAGAATAAAGATGGAACTTGATGAATTTCAGCCTCTACGGCGGCTTTGTGCTTGTGTTTTCCTCTCCAAAACGCCCTTCCCCCCTACAAAATAAGTTTAGGTTGGCTGTTACATGAGTTGGGGGCATCTTGGGGTCAAAATAACCGATTCCCAGTCGAAATAGAGCATGTTCACTTTTTGAGCGTCCAGAGCAGTATGGGGTGCTGGGCCTGACGCTCAATTTTTTAGCATTCTGTGTTGAGCGCCATAGGTAGCACCCCACACTGCATGTGTCCCTCAAATATGCCCTTTACCTTTTTCCCACTTTTACTCCAATTCGCGTGCTTTCATCTCAAATCACATCTGAATTATTCCTATACATAAAAATACCATAAATTAGCACAAATCATTATATTATACATCCGTAATCTACTAGAAATGAGCACAATGTGAGGAAATATACATCAAAATATGCATACATTTATCCAAACATCAAGTTACCATTGAACAAACAGGTTAAATCCAACGTGTGGATTGGATCCCACAGACAAAAAATTCTATATGAGTGTGAGAGACTTTTATGCCTAAACTGTGGTCACCTTGGCCATTCTACCGGACAATGCATAAAAATGAAGCAGCAATCAATAACTTCAACAACAAAAAATACAGATGAAGAAGAAAAAAGGAAATGCATCTTCATGCACGAGCAACAATCCAAGCCCGAGAAGGAGTGGAAAACAGTCACCTTCCACAAAGCTAGGGAAGAAAAGTTCTTGATGAACGAAACTAAAGAATCTCCAGCAAAGGCAAATATAAATGGAAATATCTTCAGTGCTACTACAGCTAAGTTCCTAATCTCTCAAACTCTTAGCTATAAATCCTATAAAAAACAAAACCAGTTGGAGGATAATAGACCTGGGAAAAAAGTCAATTAAGACAGTCAATCCATAAAAGAAATTCAAACCATCTCAAAAAATAGTTTTCATCTCTGATGGAGCAGGACATGATTTTGGATGACACTCAAACCACACATCAAAAAATTGAAAAGATAATAATTTAATAACTAATAAGTTTGCTTGCAAAGATAACTCGTTAGGACAGGAGTCCCCCATTACAACACCCAACCTAAATTACTCCCTCTATAATACTAAGGAAAGAAGCAACCCACTCACTAATAAGCCCCATAACATACTAAACCACTCTACCAACGACCATAATTATCACATGCATGCCACAAATGACAAAACCTATGTGACAATCCAAAGGGGTCATCACTGTATTTATCTTTTTTTCCGTACTTTCGAGGACTTGGAAACCTTGCTTTTAGTTGTCTTGATTTGCATGCACATTTCGGGTGCAAAGCCGGAAAATTTTGATGTTAAAATATATTAATTCTGTGAAAAATTGAAGAATTATGATATTAATATTGATATAGTTGACTTTGGTCAGCATTTTTGGTCAACGGACCCGGACCCATGATGTGATGATCCTGGGAGGTCCGTAGAAAAATATAGAACTCGGGCATGTGCCCGTAGTCGAAATCCGAGGTCCAGAACCCCGGTAAAAGAATTTTATGTTAAATTACGTTATGAAATTAATAAGGAAAAATCGAAATGAAAATGAGTTAGAAAATATAAGTACCGGGCTCGTATTTTAGTTCCGACGCCCGGTACATGTCTTAAATATGTGTTAAGCACTATATGTAAAGTTTGATTGAAAACGAACGTTGTTTGACATATTTCGGACTAAAAATAGGAAATTTGGAAGTTAATGGAATTTGAAATGAAATTTTGAGTTTTGGGGTTTGATTCTTTAATTCTGATGTTATTTTAGCGATTTGACGCTCGAGCAAGTTCGTAGGATCATATTGAGTTAGTGTGTGTGTTTGGTTGGGAACCCCGATGGCTCGTGAGTGATTCAGAGGTAGTTCGGGGTAGTTTTACACCTAAAACCTTAGCAGATTTTTTGCAATTTCTGCAGCAGGTATTCATTCATCGCGTTTGCATCCCTCTGATCGCATTCGCAAAGGCTTCCCCTCCAACTTCTTCGCGTTTGCGAACAATAACTCGCGTTCGCATACAACAAATTCCCCACCCCAGCCAATTCCTCCAAGCGTTCGCGTGATGGCTCTCACGTCCGCCTAGCCTTGCTTGCTTCTTCTATGTGTTCACGTAAGGTGCCACCCGTTCGCGTAGGCGCATTTGTGTAGCCCGATATTTTCTTCTACGCGTTCGCGATCTCTTTCATACGAACGTGATGCTTACCCATTTTCCTTCATCGCGAACGTGACAGCGATGTCGCGAACGCGATGAACAATTTTTGCCCAGTTATTTTTAAAGTCTAAAAGAGACTAGTGACGAGTTATTTCATATTATACACACGAGTTCATCTTCTCCACAGCCCTTACGCGATTTTCAGATCTTTTCTTCACCAAGTCTCTTTGGGTAAGTATTATTTAACCCGTTTTCTTCATTTTCCATCAAAATCTCTTGAATTCATAGACCTAAACACATGTAATTTAAGGTGAAAATTGGGGAAATTGGGTAGAACCAGGGCTTTGGGAATTTTAGGTTATTCAACCTCAATTTGGGGTCGAATCTTGAAACAAATTATATATTTGAACTCGTGGGTTATGGGTGATTGGAATTTTGTTCGAGCCTCGAGTTTGGACCATGTGGGCCCGATGTCAGATTTATTTGCTATTTTTGGAAGAATGGTAGGAAATTCATTTCTAAGCTATGGGATTATGCTGTTGAGCCTTAGTTGATATTATGTTAGTTATGATTAGATATTATTGTTTCAGAGCCGAATTCTAGAGGAAAGGCGGTGTTAGAGGCTTGATTGCTATTTTCGGACCGAGGTAAGTATTTGATCTAACTTTGGCTTGAGGGAATAGTATTAGAGTATTATTAATTGCTAATTGCTAAATGATCGAGTACGATGTATTGGCATGGTGATGACGAGTATATATATAGCGGTGTCTAGCATGACTGTGGTTCATTGTTTGTACCTGTTTTGGTATATTTTGGGACTCTTCCAAGGTAATTGATGATTTCTACATAATGTGAAGAGTTTGAGGATTAATTATGAATTGTGAATTCCTTGGAGTGTTGGCTCGAACGATAAAAATACTAATGAGTAAGAAATGAAAGAATTGGAAATAGGTGCGATTAAATCCCTTCCCGGTATGGTTTGAGTATATTGATTATTTCCCTTGCCGGGGCATTTCTTATTATTATTTATTTCCCTTGCACGTTTGGTTGTGATTGTTGTCTGGGTGAGGAAGAGTGATAATGCACGAAGGGTCATTCCGTGCCATATTTTGATTATTTATGCACGAAGGAACATTATGTGCAGTATTTTGATTATTTATGCACGAAGAAGCATTCTGTGCCATGTTTTGATTATTATGCACGAAGGAACATTCTGTGCCATGTTTTGATTATTTATGCACGAAGGAACATTCCGTGCCAAGTTTCGATTATTTAAGCACGAAGGAACATTCCGTACCATGTTTGGATTATTTATGCACGAAGGAACATTTCGTGCCATGTTTGACTACTTATTTGCACGAAGGTACATTCCGTGCTCTGATTTGATTATAATTGCACGAAGGGTCATTCCGTGCCATGACATGAGAGTTATGTGAGAGAAAGCACGAAGAGTGATACCGTGCACTTTATTTGATTGTTTTGGTGAGAAAAAGAGTAAAAGCACGAAGGTTGATGTCGTGCAAATTGTTGAACTTTTTTCCTGCTTTCATTAATTACTGTTAATGCCATGCTTCTTACTTAAATTATTGATTTTGTATCCGGATAGTACTCCCCCGTAGTATGCTTCCCTCCCTCAAAACTGTTTAAATTTAGTGTTTGTTCCTTTTGTTGCACATATATGTATCGAACTACACAGGCTGATTTGGTAGTTCTGTCTAACCTCGTCACTACTTCGCCAGGGTTAGGCCAGGAACTTACCAACACATGGGGTCGGTTGTGCTAATGCTAACTTTGTGTATTTTTTGTGCACGGATCTAGAAGCAGCTTTTGGACATCAACAGTAGGATTTTTATTCGGGAGCTATCTTCAGTCCAGGGACTCTCGAGGTAGCCTAGCTGGCGTTCGCATGCCGAAGTCCCTTTCCTTTATTTCACTTTGTTTTCATTGTACATATATAGACATATGTATTTTCTTTCATTCGTACTTGTTTGTAGTATCCTATAGTAGTCCGTGAGCTAGTGACATCAAATTTTGGGTAGTGATGTGTTATTAACTTCCGCAATCGATTTCATTTTATTAAACTTTAAGTCTTCCGCATTTATTTAATTGCTTCCAAAATATTATATTGATGATATTGGTTAGAGTACGTTAAATATTTTGGCTGGCCTTGCTCCGTTAGTAGGCGTCAACGCGACGCCCGATGGTGGGGAAATCCAGGTCATGACAAGTTGGTATCACAGCTCTAGCTTGCATAAGTCTCGCTACTCACAAACAAACTTGGGTCTGAGGGATCGGTACAGAGACGTCTGTATGTATCCCCTAGAGGCTACGAAGTTATGAAAAGTTTCACCTTTATTCTTTCTTATCGTGCGGTCCTACTTCTTAAAACCAATTGAATTTCTACTTTGTTCTTCCGCAGATGGCGAGAACACGCGCTTCCTCATCTACTGCTCAGTAGTCCGAGTCCCTAGTAGCAGCACCGGTGGCGCAGCCTCAGGTTTATTTGGGGGAGAAGGTTTCATACCCAGCAGTCCTAGTGGGCCCAACTCAGGTACCAGAGGGGGTAATTGCCATCTCAGTTCTTTAGGACGCTCTAGTCCGATTGGTAGACTTCACGGAGAGTGTCATTCGAGCAGGTTTGCTTCCGGGAGTTCAGCCAGCGGTGGCAAGTCAGCCGAGTATAGTGGCTCAAGCAGGGAGTGAGATCACTTTTTAGGAGGCGGCCAATATGGGCCGTAGAGATGAGATAGCTCTACCACGGGGAGGTGGACATGGGTCAGAAAAGAGACCCCATCGCACAGGCAGATTCAGTGGTGCCTCGACTGGGGGTGGAGGTACTTATAGTAGGGGCCATCCTTCTAGACCCTTTTAGTCAGCTTCCCGTATCACTCGTGGCACTTCAGGTGATCATTCAGGTCGACAGGGTCAGCCTCCGTTCCCTCAGCAGTCGTGTTGATGTTATGAGTGTGGTGAATATGGTCATCTCCGCAGGGTTTGCTCGAGGTTGAGGGGTGCTTAGCCACAGTAGACGAGGTCTTGCCATGCTTGTGGTGATTTGAGGCACATTGTCAGATATTGCCCTCGAGTTTATGGCAGCTTCCAGCATTAGAGTTCTCGTGCTATGATTTAGGCACCGGAGGTTCCACAGACTGCCCAACCAGCTAGAGGCAGGGGTAGATGCCATAGATGTGGAGGTAGAGAGCATAGAGGTAGAGCTCAGACCAGTAGAGATAGAGGACAGCCAGTAGTTGATCATCCTAAAGATGTGGCTCGGGGAGGTGGGGCCTAGCCCCGGTGTTATGCTTTGCTAGTCAGGCCAAAGGCTGAGTCTTCCGATGCAGTTATTACAGGTACTATTCTGGTCTATGACAGGGATGCTTCAGTGTTATTTGACCTTGGGTCCACGTATTTATATGTGTCGTCTTACTTTGCTCCCCACTTGGCTATGCCTAGTGATTCCTTGGGTATTCCTGTATATGTATCCACACTAGTGAGTGATTCTATTATGGTCGATAGAGTTTATAGTTCCTGTGTAGTAGTATTTGAGGGTCTTGAGACCCGTGTTGATCTATTGCTTCTAGACATGGTTGATTTTGATGTTATATTGGGGATGGATTGGTTGTACCTATATCATGCGATCTTGGATTTATCATGCCAAGACCATGACCTTGGCTTTACTAGACTTACCCCAATTGGAGTGGAGGGGGACCCAGGACATGCCACCCGTAGTGTTATTTCATATGTTAAGGCTCGACGCATGATCGAGAAGGGGTATTTAACTTATTTGGAATATGTTCGTGATTCCAGCACAGAGGTTCCATCTATTGACTCAGTTCCTATTGTTCGGGAGTTCCTATAGGTTTTCCCTTCGGACCTGTCCGGTATGCCGCCCGACAGGGATATTGATTTTTGTATTGATTTTGCCCCAGGCACGTAGCCCATTTCTAACTTGCCGTATCGTATGGCCCCGCCAAAGCTGAAGGATCAGTTGCAAGATTAGCTTGATAAAGGCTTCATCAGGCCTAGTGTTTTTCCTTGGGGTGCGCCAGTTCTATTTTTGAAGAAAAGGGATGGATCGATGAGGATATGCATTGATTACCGACAGCTGAACAAGGTGACAATAAAGCATAAGTATCCACTGCCGAGGATTGATGATTTGTTCGACCAGCTGCAAGGTGCGAAGGTATCTTCAAAGATAGATTTGAGATCGGGTTATCACCAGCTAAGGATTAGGGCGTTTAATGTCCCTTAGACAGCATTTTGCACTCGGTACGGGCATTATGAGTTTTTGGTCATGTCTTTTGGGTTGACTAATGCCCCAGCAACATTTATGGAGTTGATGAACCGAGTGTTCAGGCCTTATTTAGACTTGTTCGTCATAGTTGATGATATTCTTGTGTACTTCCGCAGTCAGGAGGAGCACGAGCAGCACCTCAGAGTGGTTCTTTAGACTTTGAAGGATAACCAGTTGTATGCCAAGTTCTCAAAGTACGAGTTTTGGTTGAGTTCAGTGACGTTTCTGGGTCATGTCGTATCAGCTGAGGGTATTCAGGTAGATCCAAAGAAGATTGAGGCGATTAAGAATTAGCCTCGACCAGATTCAGCAACAGAGATTCGTAGTTTCTTGGGGTTAGCTGGTTATTATCATCGGTTCGTGGGTGGTTTTTCATTTATAGCTACCCCAATGACCAGGTTGACTCAGAAGGGTGCCTAGTTCAGGTGGTCAGACGAGTGCGGTGAGAGCTTTCAGAAGCTCAAGACAGCCCTGACTACATCACCGATATTGGTGTTGCCCACAAGTTCAGGGACTTATATAGTTTATTGTGATGCTTTGCGTATTGGGCTTCGCGTAGTGTTGATGCAGGATGGCAGGGTCATTGCTTATGCTTCGAGGCAGTTAAAGATTTACGAGAAGAATTACCCACCCTATGATCTAAAGTTGGCAGCCATTGTTCATGCCTTGAAGATTTGGAGGCATTACTTATATGGTGTGACGTGTGAGGTATGCACTGATCACAAGAGTCTGCAATACTTGTTCAAGCAGAAAAAGTTGAACTTGAGGCAGCGAAGATTGTTGGAGCTACTAAAGGATTATGATGTTACTATTTTGTATCACCTGGGGAGAGCCAATGTGGTGGCGGATGCATTGAGCAGTAAGTCAGCCAGCATGGGTAGTCTTGCCCAGATTCTGTTCTGCCGGAGACCGGCTGCTTTAGATATTCAGGCCTTGGCCAACCGGTTTGTGAGGTTGGACAATTCCGAGCCTAGCCGAGTTTTAGCTTGCACGATCGCTCGTTCTTCATTATTGGAGCGTATCCGTGATCAGCAGTTTGATGGCCCTCATTTGTGTGTCCTGATAGACATTGTGCAGCGTGGAGGTGCCACAAAGGTGACTTTAGGTGCGGATAGTGTTTTGAGGTTGCAAGGGCGAGTATGTGTGCCCAATGTTGATGGAATTCGAGAGTTGATCTTAGTGGAGGCCCATAGTTCTTGGTATTCTATTCATCCGTGGTTCGCGAAGATGTATCAGGACTTGCGGCAACATTACTGGTGGCGTAGGATGAAGAAGGAGATTGTTGCATATGTGGCATAGGTGGTAGTTACCGCTTTTGCCTCTTGAAGAATTATTTTGAGAACCCATATTGTTCTCTCGCTTGCCATGACCACCATGATGACGACTATTATATTGTTACTTTCCATTGTCATGCCCACGTACATTCATGTGGCCATGATTATATTTTGTCTTTTTCCACACTTATCACGTCTAGTTGCCATATTCGCTTCAGGAAGCGGAGCTGAACTTGTGGGATGGGCTTTATGATTTTTCAGCAAAATGGTATTATGTTGCTCAGCCACCAGAAGGCATGAGATCAATTCAGAATACTTTTTAATATCCCTTTTCATGGTATTGCTGCAATAATACCATATTTGAGGCCTGAAAAGTCGTAAGAGTCTTTTCCAACAAATCCTCATCATTCACAACTTCCCCACATAATTTCAATTGGGAAGTTATTCGAAATACAACAGAGTTATACACACTTACGATCCAAAAATCTTGCAATTGTAAGTGCATCCACTCATATCGAACCCTTGGCAATACCGTAGCCTTAAGGTGATCATACCTTTTCTTCAGGCCAATCCACAATTCAAGTGGATCTTTCACTGTTAAATATTCCACCTTCAAACCTTCACCCAAATAATGACGAAGAAAAATCGTGGTCTTCACGTTGTCTTGGCTTGATGCCTCATTACCTTGAGTAATGGTGTTACCAAGGCCTTTGGCACCTAAGTAAATCTCAACATCGAGAACTCATGATATGTAATTCTTTCCAGAAATGTCAAGTGCCACAAACTCAAGCTTTGACAAATTCAACATAGTAAAAACTATCAAAGAAAATAAATAAATTAGAGATGGTTAAGATAACAATGAAAATAAATAAATAGATATAAACATTACGAATGTTTAAATTGTGTTGTCATAATACATATATTAGAAATGATGTCTTTAACCTATTTATTAGAACCTATGCAGGTTTCAGAACGTAAAGTTATGTATTATATCAAACAACACTTTCTATAAATGAAGACAACATATTGATAATAATATAGGATTAATGTGATGGCTTATAACGGAAATAACAAGCAATCTTTCATGTTTGCTACAGTATAGTGTGAGTCATATTGATTCATAATGATCACTAATCATGATAACAGTTTGACTTAATTCACACAGTACAATACCAGTAGAAATGGTAAGATCACGGGGAGTGGTTATGAAGGTGTGAAAATTGTAATCATAATTGTGATGAGTAGTGGGGGTTATTTACATCAAGGGGTGAAAGTAGTGGGAGTAGTGGACATCCATATTTAACTAAATATCTATGGTCGGGGAACCATAGATATGAGATTGTTTTATTCTAATGAATTCAAGTCAGAAATGATTGGCCATGCCGATGCAAGTTATTTGTCTAATCCACATAAAGCCCGATGTCAAACAGGCTATTTGTTTACATATGGAGGTATTGCTATATCATGGCATTTAATAAAACAAACAATAGTTGCCACATCTTCAAATCATGCTGAGATAATAGACATTCATGAAGCTAGTCGGGAATGTGTTTAGTTGAGATCAATAACTCAGCATATTCAGAAAATGTGTGATTTTCTTATGAAAATGGGTAATCCAACAACAATATATGAAGACAACATTGCTTGTATTTCTCAACTGAAAGGAGGATACATCAAAGGAGACAAAACAAAATATATTTCACCAAGTTTTTTTTTCACGCATGATCTTCTACAAAATGGTGAAATTAATGTTCAACAGTTTCGTTCATGTGAAAATTTGGCTGATCTGTTTACTAAGGCTTTACCAACATAGAATATTAGAATGCGACGTCTTCGAGAAATAAAGTGATATTTCCATGAGGGGAGTAACATACGCGTTGTACTCTTTTTCCCTTAGCCTAGATTTTGTCCCACTAGGTTTTACTAGTAAGGTTTTTAACGAGGCAGCAAATAAAGCGTATTACAGATACGTGTACTCTTTTTCCTTCACTAACATTTTTTTTCACAAGGTTTTTTCATAGTAAGGTTTTAATGAGGCATATTATCTATTTTTTTGTCCATCCAAGGAGGAATGTTACAAAATATTTAGTAAATATGAATGTCCACTACTCCCATTACTTTCACCCATGATGTAAATAACTTCCCACTACTCATCACAATTATGACTGTGACTAGAGGCATGAAATGTGAGATAAGACACACTTGAACACTCGATGAAATAAGAAAGTAATACTCCCTCCGTTTCAATTTATGTGAACCCATTTGATTGGGCACGAAATTTAAGAAAAGAGAGAAGACTTTTGATCTTATAGTGTAAAATGAGGCACCTTTATTTTGTGCGGCTATAAATCATTGCATAAAGTTAAATTGTTTCCAAATAAGGAAAGAGGTCATTCTTTTTGGCACGGACTAAAAAGGAAATAGGTTCACATAAATTGAAACGGAGGGAGTATGTTGTTATGACTATTTTAGAAGGCTGAAATTAGACTCACTCTTAAATTTGAGGGACCATTTGGTCAAAAACTCACCAAACGACCATAATGGTTGGGGACAAAAATCCCGTCATAGGGAGGAAAAGTCAAGTCTAGTACTTGTATTCTTCTCCCCGTGGAGTTCAATCCTGCCTCCATTCCATTGTATTACTTGTTGGTTCTCAATTCAGAAAATCTACTGTTGATTGAATCAAGAACAGACTAGGAGGAGGGGTAACAAATCTATATGGAGAGAATAATTGGGGAGAAGTACAAGTTAGGTAGAAAGATTGGAAGCGGCTCTTTTGGCGTTATATATCTGGGTCTGCCCCTTCTTCTCTTTTTCTCTCCATTTTTTTGGATGTTTAGGTTGTTATTAAATTTTATAGAATCTGATTGTTTTTTTATGCTGTATGCTAAATTTTCAGCTACCCACATCGAAACCTTTGAGATTGTTGCTGTTAAAATTGTAAGCTTTCTTGCTTATCTCTTCCTCTCTTTATTTGGTTTAAGAAGTTGTTGCAGTAGTTGTTTGGCAGTTGCTGTGGTTATTTACTTATTTATCTAGCTATATTAATCATTTACGACAGCTTTAAAGCTTTGGATGTTGCGCTTCATTGTTGATTGTTAGTCTACCTTATATTTTGATCAATTAACATTCTTATTATAAAACACCAAAATGATGTGAACAAATTTATACAAAGTGAGCGTGTGGCTTAACACCAGTTCTAAAAAATTCTCATGCTCTTTCTTAAGTTGTCCACTGTTAAAATGACATCCCATAATTTTCTCTAAAAAAATGACATTCCATATTGTACACTGCTTTGTGATTTCCAAACTTTTCTCCAACTCCAACCAATATGAATAAATTGTAAAGGATTTTCTCTGCCAATTAGATATAATCTTATCTCCTCCCTCCCCCCACTGAATAATCGTGCATTTTTGTGGAAAAATTCCTCAACCTCGTTGCATCCCCAATATTAGATGCCCTCCTAAAACTTATATCTCATGGTCCACCTACCATCCGAATTCAAGTAATTGGCTTCTGTAACTTCTATGACATTCACCTGACCATCACCAAACCATATACCTATGAACTATGTTGCACGGAATCTCCAAAATGATGTCGTACCCATGTCATATCTTCCAAAAATATATTTTTGGAGGATCTGACACGCACCCAACAACATTTTGGAGAGTCCGAGCAACATAGCCTACGAATAACATTCTCCTATGGTATCCCTTGTACCATACATCTTTTGAGAGATGTACTCTAGTATCATTATCCTCATTACAGATAATGCATCTCGAGTACTTTTCCATCCCCTCTATAATTAACTTCACTAGCTCACTCAATAAGAGTTTCACCCTCTGCTCAGCGAGTCGTCCAGCATCTAATAATCATCTGAGGAAAAATTCATAACCATTTCCCTGGTAGTGCCATCTTGAAGGTGGGCAACCTTCGGATGGTGTATTGCTCACTGAATCAAAATAAAGAACTTCCTCCATTCCAATTAATATTTATTCTTTTATACATTTGCTTCCATAAAGCATTCTCCTCTCAGGCAAATATTTCATCATCATCATCATTGTTAGTGTACTTAGTTATTTGGACAGATGTGGTTTACTCCTCTGACCTCTAGTTCCAATTTAGTCCCAAGTTCCTATATCATGGGGTTTCTTTCTGAAACGGGATTTGGTATGCTCTTTTGCCTATGGCTGCTTTGAGTAAATGGTTGAGTCACTTCTTTTGTGTTATGTGATTAGCTACTCGTTTTGTCATCTGTATGTAATGTTAAATAGAAGCCATCTTTGTGCTCACAGAAACAGTTTCAGGACTAAAGTGATAGTCTTCCTAAGGATTATATTTGATTTGTGCTCCTACGTATGTAAGCACGTAATACCGATTGACCAATGTTGTTTGTATATTCTTTTGAGTCCCATAATTATCCTACCTCTTCCATTTCTATAGCATGATGTATTTCCTGGTTTAATCCCAACATACAATCTTCTTTAGAATGGATTGTTCAAAAAAAAAAAAAAAAACTTACATAAGATGCCCAAACATCAATGACATGGATGAAGGATGTAAGGATATCTAGTTTTAAGCAACATTTGAGTTAGAAATCTTAGTTGTGGTTGCTAGAAAGGCTGAATCAGTCATTTGACTCTGCTTTCTGTGATTGCAGGAAAATAGGCAGACAAGACACCCTCAGTTGCTTTATGAGGCAAAGCTGTACACTATACTTCAGGGAGGAAGTATGTCTTCCTTTATCTTTATTTTAATGTTTGTTCTCTTTGTTATTCATTATTAGTTATTACTGGTCTTTTTTTATTTCAGGTGGTATTCCTAATATAAAATGGCGTGGGGTTGATGGGAATGACAGCGTCCTCATTATTGACCTGCTTGGTCCCAGTCTTGAAGACCTCGTTGTACACTGTGGGAGGAAATTCTCACTAAAAACTGTCCTAATGTTGGCTGATCAGATGGTAATCAAAATATTACATACCTCTGTTTCTCTTTGTTGTTGCCTTTATCCCATGACGTCTATCATGGAATCATGAATAGTGGAGTTCATAACTACTGGGGATTATTTTCTGTGACAACCCAGATCACGAGAATAGAGTATTTGCATTCAAAAGGATTTCTTCACAGAGACATAAAACCAGATAACTTTCTCATGGGTCTTGGCAGGAAGGCAAATCAGGTGATGATCTTGTTAGATAAGCTTCACGGTCATGTCATTTAACCATTCATTGATTTTCCTCTAATATTCTGTTTTACCTTTGCCTTTGTATTCTTGTTGTCCCTATTGATGGAGCAGGTTTACATTATTGATTTCGGACTTGCAAAAAGATATCGTGATCCTGCCACAAACCGTCATATTCCTTACAGGTGTGCCTATATTTGGTTTTATGCAACTTCCCTCTGAAAGCATATGACATTCGCTGTTCAGTAATTCCTTTTTGCCCTGTTCTTTCAGTAACAGAACTTCATTTTAAGTGAAAATTTAACCACTACACTTGCATTTTATTGATTTTTATTATTTTGTTTATGTGATATTTGGTTCTTTGCTATTATTAAGGAGTTGATGGTTGAAAACTGTGTATTGCTTGAAATTTGTCAAAATTAGAAAGGCATATCCTATTTATTTTTAGAAGAATCTCAGTTGGCTTCACGGCCTAAGAGAGAAACCACTTTTGCTGGTTTTCTGTTTCTTCCCTAGTTTAAATTATTTTTGTTCTTTCCAATTACTTGAACAGTGGTCTTGCCACTTCTTGGTGCTGAGTTACTCTTCTGCCTCTTGTACTGTTACAGAGAGAACAAAAACTTGACAGGGACAGCAAGGTATGCCAGTTGCAATACACATTTGGGGATAGGTAAAATTCTGTTGTATGTTGGTTTCTTATCTCTGAGATAGGACATTGTACTAAAATATCCTCTTTTAAAATCTTTAGAGCAAAGCCGGAGGGATGATCTGGAATCTCTTGGCTACGTTCTTTTATACTTCTTGAGAGGCAGGTGTGGCCACTTTTCCTCCATGCTATTTCTCGTTTACTATTGTTGATTTTTCTTTGGTATGTTTTTTGTTCTTTTCTGTTATTGAGAAAATTAATGGCTTGACTTTCTCATGTAGCCTTCCATGGCAGGGTCTAAAAGCTGATACCAAGAAGCAAAAATACGACAAGATCCGTGAGAAAAAAGTATCAACACCAATTGAGGTATGTTTTAGGAAGTTGATGGCTAGATTCTTTTTTTTTTGGTTACATTTACTCTCTCCGTTTCAGTTTAAATGACACTTTCTTTATTAGTACGTTCCAAGAAGCATTCCAAGAAGCATGATACATTTCTTTATTTAGAAACAATTTAACTCTAAACTTTTTCATTTTACCCACTTTATCTTTAATGCGAAGCCTTTATAGCCACATAAAATATCATGGCCCTCAAAGCTTTTAGCCTTAATCTTTTAGGACCACATATTTCAAAAGTCTTCTTTTTCTCTTAAACTTTGTGCCAAGTCAACTAGATCATCTAAATTGAAACAGAGGAGTATAATATAAAGGTGGCGTCTCGGCCAACTTGCTTGCGTGTTCGCTATTTCACAGAGTGCCTACTACATCCCTCCAGTGTACTATGTAACTTGGTATCAAGATTTAAGTAGATGGAAAGAATTGACGTCGCCTCTGTTTGGACAAACCTTGGTTGCCAAGAATGTCACTTCAGCTCTTTGACCTGTAAAGTGTAAACCACTCCTTTGGGGGCGGATGGCTAGATTCTTCTTCTTTTTGCTTTGAGTTGGTACATTTTTTATAGGTCAGACTAGAAGGGGCGTAAATAGATTGTTCTATAACTTTATATTAACTCTCATCCTATCTTAAGCCGAGGGTCCGAAAACACCTTCTCTATCCTCACAAGGTAGGGATAAGGTCTATGTCCACACTACCCTCTCTACACCCCACTTATGGGATTACACTGGGTTTTAGGTTGTTGTTGTATTAACTCTCATCCAACATAAGAATTTGGAAATGACCTGTACTTTGGCCATTTGAAATCTAAAGCTTCCTTGAGTGTCAACTGTCATGTTCCAAGTTCGGGCTCTATGCTTGCTGAATCAAAACCAGAAAAATAAATGATAATCTATGTTACTTGGACTCTTCAAAAAAGCCACCGGATGCGTGTCAAATCTTCCATAAGTAGTGTATATTTTGGAGGATTCGACACGGGTGAGGCAAATTTTTGGAGACTCCAAGCAACACAGATGATGATGTATCTCAAACTATTATTGTGGTAATGACTAATGGGTGCTACAGTTAAAAACATTATTAGGTTAAGACATTCACTGTGACTTTCATTTTGTTGAGTTTTATGGATAATCAACTGACTTTCAATTTTCTCGCTTTAGGTTTTATGCAAATCTCTTCCAGTGGAGTTTGCTTCATACTTGCATTATTGTCACTCTTTAACATTTGACCAGCGCCCTGATTATGGATTCCTGAAGCGCTTGTTTCGTGACTTATTTACACGTGAAGGTACCAATTTTGAGTTCAGATTCTAGCACAAGCAAAATGAACATCAAAAGCATCAATAATTCTGTGTCCATAATTATAGAGGGTTAACCTAAGGTCTCTAGCCTAATTGGATTATCTGCCCAGAAAGATGGATTCAGTACTTTTATAAGTTTCTTGTAAATAGGCTTGATCTTTCTTGGGCAGAGTTCCCAACATACCTGCATTTTTGCAGGATTTAGAGTTATTTTATTGATTTGTTTTTCTGAATATTGTATTGCGGTGACTACTGTTCTTTATCCCATCAGGCTATAAATTGGATTATGTGTTTGATTGGACCATCTTGAAATATCAGCAGACGCAGAGCTCCAGGTCACAGCTAGAACTACCAGTTAGTACTTTCATCACTTTGTTTTTCGGCCAAAGTGCTGTTTTCATCGGCTTTAAATATTTTTTTCTCGTGTATGAAGACATCTGGTATTGTATATCATCTTTATAAAAAAATAAATTTGATTTGATGTTCTTTTCTCTGGTCATTCGGAAATTGCAGAGCCTGCATCCACTTTCTGTAACAACGGGCACTGGAGCATTGCCAAAGGTTTTAAATAAGCAAGGTAACTTGTCTTCGGGCTGCAAATTAGCTCTTTGATCTGCTGATTTCGATCTCCAAAGATGACAGCTGTTTCTGTAGAATAGCCATAGTAATTTGTAGTATTGTGATTCTGTCAATTTTTGGAGCTGCTGTATAGATAGAACTAATTAGGGTGTGTGTGTGTGTGTGTGAGAAGTAATTCCTCTTTTTGCAATCTGCAGGAAGTTTGATTTTGAACTTTCCGGGTGACTCCTTATCAGATTAAAACCTTGGATCTAGCTGTTTGAATTATCATTCATATGAACTTTCCTTAAGTATGACCACTTTTGCTCCATTTAGCTGACCTTAACCTTCTTGTAGTTTTGGCAATTAATGATTCCCTTTAATATCTGCCATATAGAGAAGAGAGGAGTAAATCTCAAATTATATTTATTGTTTGTGAGTTTACTGATATTTAACTGGTTTTTTATCTTCATTCAGGATTTAATAATGCCAAGAACTTAGCTGAAGCTACAAAGCAGAAGGTATCAGGTAGTTTTGCACGTGGTGATGGATCAGCAACCTATCTGAAACCTGATAATCGTACTGGAAAAAATGTAAGTTCAATGTAAGCTGGAGATTCTTGTTGATTTTATCTGTCCGATGTTAATTATATCAGACTTCAATATAAAGTGGCATTTTACCATCAAAAGATTCTTCTTGTTTCATTTAGTAGTCTTGTTTACTGTATATGCATGTTGCATACTATTGCTCTATTTTTTTTTAATTTGTTACAGATAACAACCGATGCTTCTGTTCCTTCTACATCGTTGGCTGATGCCTTCAAGAGATTCACAAAACACGAAGATTCAATTGAAGCTGGAAATGTAAGTCATGCGCACAGTGGAAAAACTGGTGCTTCAAGCAGCAAGCTGCATTTCTTAAGCAGGATTTCTTCAGCCAAGTGAACTTGGTAGGGGAATTTTCTTCAATCAACTGGTTTCTCTTTCTCTTAAGTTGCATGAATGCATCATACGCAGCTGCATTTTGCCTTTTACAGGCCATGGATTAATAAGGCTATTATTTCTCCTTCTTTGGAAAAAAAATAGGGATGATACTTATTTGACGCGGGAGAAGTGCAGAAGGCGTCTAATATCTACTTCGTAAAGTTGAATTCACTTGAGCCTGTGTACCACTAATGTACCTATCTCGAGGTGACTATGAAGTATAAAGCATTGGATGTTGCTGAAAGATGTCCTATCAAAGTTTGGTTGTCTTTGTTAGTTTTCTTTGTCTTGAATAATGGGACATTAAGCCAGCTACAGTTCACTATAAATGATGTGTAAAGTGTTTCTTTCATTCATTTTCTAATTGCGCATAAAAGTGACATTCAAATGTTTGTTTGCTTTATGGCACTCTTATCTGAATTTTATTTCCTTAGTTTCTTTGCAAAAGCATGGATGTTTACGTGAATCAGTTTTAAACCTCGGTGCTCAAGTCCTTGAAAGTACGAATCCAGTATAGAGTATTTCAGGTATATCAAACATATTTTGGTTGCTGTTCAGGTTCTCACTCTCTTTGTTAGTTGTGTATATGTAACTTATTTGCTTAATTTTCATAAATTTCAGACATCTATATGTCATGAATTTTGATGATCAAGCCTGCCTTTGGTGTTGAAGTTCCTATGGGGCGTCATCGTGGCTCTTTATAAATCAACCTTGCCTTTGTTTATAATCCTATACTTGCTTCGGAGATGATGGAACTTCTATAAGCTGAAGTAACAGGTAATCAATCCGGAATTAGAGCCATAGCTTTTCTGCTCCTTTATGTTTATCTAATCTTATCTAAAAACAGTCTTCATACCACTTCATGGTGGCCATTTTCGCTTCAAATAAGGCTTTTCATGTATTTAGCTCAGTAATATCTTATCTCTGTATTTCTGCTCTTTTAAGTAGTGCATGGGACATAGTAGTTATCGTAGTTTTGGTAATGTTCTGTCAAGAGGCTAGTTTGTTGAATTTGTTGAACTTTTTGGCAGAACACTATTTAGATACACCAATAGTACTCCTTATATGTCCATTAAAAACATCATAAATGCAGCTCGTTTGGACCAAGAAGTTTCAAGCTTTTCCATTAGCTTCATGTTACACTTTTTGACATGTATCATACCCCCGTCGTGAAGGTGGTTTCTTTTTTTCTTTCTTTCTGTTGGGGTTGGGGGGGGGGGAGGATTTTGTGGTGGGTATTTTAGTGTTACTTGTGTCTTCATCTTCAGCACCAGATGATATTCAACGATGGAGAGATTCTGATGGGGAAAAAACACAGAATGCTATAATTAGCGCTGCAAGGCAAGATCCTATGTCGGACAGGTGGTAGGTATTCTCAATTGAAACTCACAAAGACCAATCACAAAGTCTGAAATTCTTGTGCTGAATTTAAATGAATAGAACACAAGTCTGTTCGTCTAGTTCTTGATTTGGTATAGGCTTGTGAAACTCAACGTGGCTTCCGATCTGCTGTTATCCTCAAATGCACTATTTCTATAGATGTTACAGTTTAGGCATTCAAAAATGAAATTATGAAACGTGAAATGCGTTTTATACATTTCTTTGGTTAGAACCAAATACTCTGGCAACTAAGAAGCCGATAGGGAGTCAAAAACCTGTTTTCTTAGCATGTACGGAATGTTAATCAAAATACACAGCAGTCAGCGATAGTAGCATGCATGGCCCTTCATATTCTTGGATTTCTATTACGTTTTGTGGTTGTGTTCGCTTCAGGTATTGTATTCCCTGCTGCTATTATTTGGTACTACTTATCCTTTATCCCCCTTTTCTTTTCTCTTCCTTCCTTACTTTCCACTTCTTCTTGCCCTTCCTGAGCCGAGGGTCTATTGGAAACAACTTCTCAACCTGCATTAGGTAGGGGTAAGGTCTGCGTACAGACCCCACCTGTTAGGATCAAACTAGGTATTTTTTTTTTTTGTTGTTGTACTTCGCAGTCAACACTACAATTTGAAGAAATTAATTGGCGCTACACTGTCCCAATGAATTCTTAAACAGTTATGTGGTGTAGGAACTTATTTGTGCTTGTTCGCGATCAATTTATAAATTGATACTTCTATAATAAAAGGTAAAGAATAAGAACCTATACAAACAGTGATATGTTTTTTTTTTTGATTTAGCACCGGGTGTCCGAGTCTCTTCGAGCCCCGACTAATCCCGGGGGTGCACAGGCCCTCGGCAAGGAGTTTCCCGCAAGTGCACCACGGTTAATTCAGGTTTTACCCAGTCCGATGGCCCTCAGAAATTGTTTGCACCCAGTGGGTTTCGAACTTGAGACCTTGAAAGGGAGCAAACCCCAAGGCTCAAGTCAATTGCCACTAGGGGTGTACAAAGGAAACCGACAAACCGCACCAACCCGATAATCCGAATCAAACCGAGAAAAAAACCCGACTATGGTTTGGTTTGATTTGGTTTGGTGTGGGGAAAAAAACCCGACCATAATTGGTTTGGTTTGGTTTTGACTAAAGAAAGTCAAACCGAAACCAAACCAACCCGACATTACATATATAGAAATATTAGATATATTTAATATATAAATATACTTATTGTGATGTAATTTATAAATATTTCTTATAAAAATTTATAATTTTATCTTTTAAGATTGGATTTAGAACTTTTGAATGTTCCAATAAGTTTTATAGCTATTAGCATTAGTAAACTAAATAATGCAAAAAAAAGCCTAAACTTATATCAAATCAATATTTTCAAGTGTTTGAACTGCAGATCCAAAACAATATGTCTTTCATATGAAACCAATTCTACTTGAATTGTTTCTCTAGACGTAAGATCCTCATATAAATTTAGCGCTATCATAAATGTCGTCGACGAACATTTTATATCGGTTCCAATATTTTTCATATAGACATAACATAAAGACCTCTTCATTCATACCTTAACCTCTCCTAAGATTTTATGAAATATTATGTCATGTGATCTTCTAGATCACTTGCCTCTTTATTATGATCATTTGTTCATCTTCTTTATTAAGAATTTTATCTAGAGCCGATTTGTCTATAAGCTTTAAGCGTACCATAGACTTTGTCCTTCTAGAACTTAATAGAATCATTAGCAATGAGAAAATATTTATTTTTTTGTGTCAACAAATGCGTTTGTCATGCTTTGCAATATACTACAAATGAGTTATCTTTTTATGAACTTCAAGTTCATATTATCTTATTCAAGGATCTAAATGCACAAATGATAATTCATTCCATTTAACTTTTTCTCAATTGTTTATTATATCTCCCCTCATGTTAGAAAAACTAACTTGTTTTCTTCAACTTTGAGAACTCATCTTTGTGTGTTATGCTATTAATCAAATATACACTACACATAATAATAATAAGATGAAATTATTTGGTTCCTAACCCTAAATCACTTGTGAGGGAGAATATAATATATTTTCGTATATAACGTATATATATATATATATATATATATATATATATATATATATATATATATATATATATATATATATATATATTAGCTATTAAGTAGAGGCACTCAATAAATTATCTTGCTGAACCAGTTGTGATGTAAACCAACTTACCAAGATAAACTATCTAGAATTGAAAATTTGGAAATTATGCTCAAAATTAAATTATTTAGCAAGTTACTTCGCAAACACCAGGTTGCGGGTTAATAATAATCGCACATATAACCATCTCATAGATGTATCTTATTGGTATACATGACAGGTAAATGTGCTCATATTCACTTTTGATATTTCTAGCATTCATGAGATTCAATCCCTATTTTAATTGGTCTATTAGTTAATGAGAATAAGCAACATAAGAAAATTCGCAGTTGAATAAATTATCAATATTGATAAAGTTCAAGTTTACACCATGACATGTGCATTTATCAATAAACTTCAAATTTATTATGATATGGGTTTTTATATCAATAAACATCTACTTTATTGGGTATTCTTGTATTTGTGTAGTACAAACTAGAGAATAAAGCGGAAAACTTTTCACATATATATTATCCCGCTACAAATTATAGTTATAGAAGATATTAAAGCTTTTCTTTATTTATAGTCTCAATATAATCAACCGCTCTCGCGAATACTTTAAAAACTCAATTGAATTTCTTTGAGACTTATTACAATACAATACTTTATTGGTATCAATTGTATCTCTCCAAAATAGTATAATTGACTCTTGCAAAGCTCTCAGCTAATTTTGTAGCACCACATATTCATCAACATCTATATGGTGAATATCTCTTTTAAAGAGAAAGTTATACCATTATGGTAATTGTCAAAATTATCTGCACAATCTGTTTCTTACATCACTGTTGTCTTTTAATAATCACACTACCAAATTATTTTAGGGTACAATAATTACATGACCAGTGATCATTCATGTCATAATAATGACATTATTTTCTTATTTCATCTCAAACCTTCCTCTAGAGGTGAATGTGATATATTCACTATCATTAGCGCGTTCATATTAAATGAATAAGTATTCATAAATCAAATGTTGTCACATTCACATAACGACTGGATCATAATTATCTATATGTGTTTTACAAAATCTCATGTCAAATCGATAACAAATATTACTTTCACAAAGTAAAGAATTATTTTGAGAATATATATTGTTCTCATTTCCACAATTATGACAATTATAATTTAGTCTATTGTGATGTCCACGTCCATTATAAATTCATAAAAATAATTGTCTTCTTTCATACTTATCACATTCTATTAAAGGAATGAGAATTGAGCAAATTCAATGGGACGGGTTTTCAATTCTTTGCCCACAATCATACATGAATTTGATCATGACAAGGCATAAAAATTTTACCATTTGATGGTTATAATTTCTTTCAAACTTCATTAGAATTACAATCAAAATTTATCATCTTTGCTAGTATTTAAATTCAAATTATAGAATGCAAGAATTTTAAAGAAAAAAATAAAGTAAAATACTTACTTGAAATCCAGAATTTAACCATGAAAGAAGTTCATGAAATAATTGACAATCATTATGCTCAATCCCAAAGCTTCTACTCAATTGGCTAGAGCCCCGTACTGATAACGTGTTATGAACAATAAAAGAAGAAGAAGAATATTGTAGAGAAAAACAGGAAAAGAGAATTCTTATTGATTTAGGATCCATCTGAAGTCTATTTATATGATTTATATGACTATACTTATATGACAATCCTCGAAGGATTTAAATTGCTTGAAGCATATACAATTCTTAATCTTGAAGTACCACATCCTCTATGTAATTTATGCACAAATGTATCTTGCTATAACTAAAAGTATGATAAAGTGATAGCGATAATTTTTTACATCTATGGAGATATTGAAAATGCCACTACACAACATTTTATGAAGACCTTATATATCTATCAAGAATGATGATTTCAAGGTGCAACATATCCATTCAAGTTAATATGATTGATTTCTTTATCAATTATTTACCAACGATCTTTTGAAGATGGTTTAGGCTTAAAGATGTGAATTGATGCACTCATCAGCGGAGTTAATGTGTGTTGCACTCTTTTCCCCCTTACAAAATTTTGTCCCACTAGGTTTTTCCTGCAAGGTTTTTAATGATGCAACCAAAAGGCGCATTTCTAAACATGTGTGCTCTTTTTCTTTTCTAGAATTTTTTTTTCACTGGTTTTTTAGTTAAGGTTTTAACGAGACACACTATCTGTTGAATAGATATTCAAGGGGGAGTGTTATAAATATAATTGTATTAAGGTGAATGTCTATATTCTAGAAAGATTCTAGGGTTTGTTACTTGGTTGCTAAGTCACTTTATCCCCTATAAATAGAAGGGTTATATTCTATTGTAATGTATCCCAAATAAATAAGAATTCTCTCTCCCCACTTTTCTCTATAATATTCTTCTTCTTTTATTGTTCATTACATAATATTATTTATGTGTATGCGGTAAAAATCAGATGGTTTATAGCCATTATGACGCTTCGTTGGCACATCTCCAAAGTTTCGAGATAATGGTTGAGGTTCAACCCCGAGGGGTTATCAATTTTTGATCTCGAGGTAGTGCAAATCGGGAGTTATAATGAAAAGCAGGAAGTTCCCAAGGCACGTGGTTAAAGCTTACTAAGGCTATTAACTAGTTTGAGCCCGTACCGTGGCATTAAATGTTTGTACTAGCTATTTATCTTTATAATAAATGCATTTGTACTATGTTAGAATTCCCCCTCATATATAAAGGGGACCCTTGTCACTTTGTAAAGTACACTACACAAGATATTACTCACAATATTCAATACAAGACCATTCTCTGCTCTTTAACTTAAACATATTATCTTGATTTCACTACTTATATTTATTGCCTACATTTATTATATTTTATCAATTGTTCTTCATTTATTGCTCATTATTGATTATAAAGAGCCTTCATCAAAGCTCTCAAAACTGTTAACCCTTCATCAGCTATCCATAGCTTAGTATCGAGCTCGACCAGAGAGGTTAACTCTCTCTCTTCACTATTTACTTTTAACTGATGTTGGATAACCAAAGCATTTTGTTGAAGCAATGCAGGTGATAGAATCTAATAAGTGGAAGCTAGCCATGAAAGAAGATATGAATTCTCTTTAAAAGAATAAAACATGAATACATACGGAGTTACTAAAAGGAAAGAAGGCATTGCAGAACAAGTGGGTGTATAGAGTCAAAGAAGAGTATGATGGTAAGAAGAGATACAAAGCATGATTAGTAGTAAAAGGCTTTTTGCAGAAGGAAGGAATTGATTATACCGAGATCTTCTCTCTTGTAGTCAAATTAACTACTATTAGGTTGGTGCAAAGTATCGTAGCTGCAGAAAATTTACATTTGGAGCAGCTAGATGTTAAAACTGCTTTCTTGCATGGTGACCTTGAAGAAAACATCTGCATGAAGCAACCCGAAGGTTTTCAAGTTTATGATAAAGAAAACCTTATGTGTAAGTTGAAGAAGAGTTTGTATGATGTGAAACAAGCTCCCCTATAATGGTACAAAAATTTTGATGGATTCATGCATAAAAATGGTTTCACACGATGTGCGATGGACCATTGCTGTTATATCAAAAATCTTGATGAATTATATATCATTTTACTGTTGTACGTTGATGACATGCTAATTGCAGGATCTAGCATAAATGAGATCAACTTGGTTAAACAACAACTGGCGGAGAAATTTGAAATGAAAGACTTAGGACCAGCTAAGCAAATGCTTGGGATGAGGATTAGCAGAAACAGGTCGGAAGGAACCTTAAAGTTGTCTTAAGAAAAGTACATACAGAAGGTACTAAGCAGGTTCAGTCTTCATGATGCAAAGACCAGAAGTACTCCATTTGGAAGCCATCTTAATCTGTCAAAGGACCAATTACCAAAGACAGATGAAGAAAGGAAGTACATGTTCAGAGTTCCGTATGCTTCAACAGTAGGAAGTTTGATGTATGCTATGGTTTGCACTCGACCTGACATAGCCCATGCAGTCGGAGTTGTCACTAGATACATGTCAGATCCAGGAAAAGAGCATTGTTGGGAAGGTGTAAAATGGATATTGCGATATCTCAAAGGCACCTCAAGATGGCACTTTGTTTTAAAAGGAGCAATATTATCTTACAAGGTTTTGCTTATGCAAATTTAGGCGGCGATCTGGATAGTCGAAAAAGTACCACTGGCTACGTGTTCACTTTAGGTGGTACTGCTGTTAGTTGGATGTCCAGACTTCAGAAAAGTGTTGCTCTATCCACCACTGAAGCAGAGTACATGGCAATCTCAGAAGCTGGAAAAGAGATGATTGGCTCAAGAATTTTCTTAAAGAACTAGGTAAAGAGCAGGACAACTGTGAGCTTTTCAGCGATAGCCAGAGTGCAATTCATCTTGCCAATAATCCAGTGTTTCATGCAAGATCGAAACATATCCAGTTGAGGTATCATCATATCCGAGAGTTGATAAATGAAGGAACTCTTTCCTTGAAGAAGATACCAGGATCAAAGAACTCGTTATACATGTTGACCAAAGTTGTCGGTGTTGAGAAATTAAGGCTGTGCGCTACCTCAGTTAGCCTTCAAGTCTAATAGCGTGAAGGCACCAACAAAGAATAACAAATTTCTTTGTTTCTTGATGTAACATAGGTTTGAGGGGGAGATTGATAGGAACAAACCTATTATTGTATGTGAAAGTAGACAAAAAAAAAATCAAAAAGAGATGAAATATGATGTAAGCGCTTGCATCTACATTATTGTGATGTAAGCGCTTACCTAAGCATTCCTATGATGTAAGCGCTTACATCAACATTCATATGATGTAAGCGCTTACCTCGGCAGGGCATTCAAACGCCTATAAATAGGGGTCTCCATCTTTATTTGTAGAACATTCCAAAATTTCTTCTTCCTCTCTTCAGTTAATAAAGAGCTATTCTTTGTGTGACCGTGGAGTAGGCAAAAATTATCGAACCACGTAAATCTTGTCTTGTGCAATTTATTGATTTTATCTCTTAAATATTCTTTCCCTTCTATTAGCTTGACTCGCCTCCCAACAATACCGTGACATTAAATGGTTGTACTAGCTATTTATCTTTGTAATAAATGCATTTGTACTATGTTGGAATTCCCCCTCATATATAAAGGGGATCTTTGTCACTTTATAAAGTACACTACACAACATACTACTCACAATATTCAATACAAGAGCATTCTCTGCTCTCTAACTTAAACATATTCTCTTGATTTCACTACTTATGTTTATTGCCTACATTTATGATGTTCTATTAATTGTTCTTCATTTATTTCTCATTATTGATTATAAAGAGCCTTCATCAAAGCTCTCAAATCTGTTAGCCCTTCATCAGCTATCCATAGCTTAGTATCGAGCTCGACCTCGAGACCCGGTATAACCCGGCTCGAGCCCCGATTCTTAGCCGCTCAGTTTGCTTAAATATACTATTTTCAAGTTCTTATCTTATTTCCTAATCTCATACTTAGCATTTATTGTCTAACAATTAGCATAAAAATAGATTACGTATTTTTAGAATTACAAAATCAAATCTAATATAATTACCATTTTCAAGTTAAATAATGTGACTGTCAAAAGAGTATGATATACAAAGTTGCAAGTACCCTCTATGGATAAAAGTATATTCGTTATAAAAAAAGTTAAGAGAACCTTTTTGCTACAACCAAATTTTATAACTAGACTAGAAGATCAAAGGCAATTTGTTCTTAATAATCACCAAAAGCTCTTATTTCCACTCATATGGTATGGCTATTAAACCAACATTTCCAATTTTAGGTGATCTCAAAAGCAAATGACTCTTCCTAAATTTCTGATAAAGTGATAATGAAGGAGGAATTGGGACCTTTCAAAGGACTTAGTGCTCCATTTGCTATCTATTAAGACATGATTAGACACATAGAAATGATTAAAGGGTCAATTAAAGAGAGGCACTTCTCTCTTTTTTCTACTTTGTTGATTACGTTGGAGTCATAAAATCCCATTTTAAACATAGATTCTTATCTATTTTCTTTATCTCATCTTTCTTCCGTGCGGGAAAGCGGGTGTTTAATTATCATTGCTTTTGGACGCTTTTGTTAATGCTTAGATAATTATTAACTAACCATAAGAAGTGTTATATTTCCCAAGTTAGCAAGCTATGTCCAAGGCTTTGGAGTCTAATCTATTGGTAAGAATACAATGCATAATGTGTGGGTTAAATGTACGTGACGAGGACATGAGTGGTTCCACTAGCCGATGCTTAAGCGTCAGACCTAGATGCAGTTGCCCAGGAATCCAATGCACTCCCCCGAATGATCGGTGCGGCGGTTAGGCATATCCGGTCTTTGCTCTTGAAGATCCGCTCTTGAGAACCTCTGGATTCGAACTCTGTCACAAACAAAAGTCTATTATTTAAATGGAAAATAATAAAGGGGCCAGCTAATTATTCACCAAATTTCATACCATGCACCATTAGACCTCGGGGATTCTTCTTATAAAAGTAGTTGTTTGCCCTATTTTGTAGTGAAAGATCACTTTACAAAGTATTAGAAAGCATGAATAAAGGATGGTAAAAACTTACCAAAATCATGTGTTTTATAAATTAATGAATGCAAATATATCTTTCATTCACACATTTATCACTTAATCATGATTAAGTGATGTCTTCTCACTTTATTGTTATGGTTAAATTTCTTGATTTAGTGTAAATATTGGCCTAATCAGCAGAAAAGCATTTGTACCTTAACGCATTTTTTCTTTTGACTGCAAAAACAGTTCCGTCCAGTAAATTAAAAAGTGGACCACAACTGAATTATAAGCAAAGGCCCTCATGTAGTTTTTCTTTTATTTCGTTTCCCCCTACCCATACCAAGAAAATTGATTAATCAAATGAATAATAATGGAAAAAATTATTTAAATTAATTCGATATGAAAAGTAGTTAAATGGCTGGTTAACCATGCCGCTAAAAGTTTCATGTCAAAATATTTATTTTCACATATTAAAGTTCAGCTGTAGAATAGGCTGCCTACATCACATCCTCTTGGAGTGTAACCCTTCTTCGAACCCTACGTAAATGCGGGATGCTTCGTGCACAGAGCTGTCTTTTTTTTTCACATTTTAAAGCATATATCACAGTTAATTGATTAAAGTAAAATCATTTTGGTTGAAGTACTATTTGGTTATTTTATCTTAAAATTCTTATATTTCGTAACAAGATGTCAATGATTCCTACTAGTGGTTGCATTTTTCATTTTCACAGTTGCTGGAAAACCAAAAAAAAGGAAAATAAAACCACCTTGAATGTCATAACTCATAAGAAATTCGTTCCAACTTTACTTCACCATTTGGCATAAAAAAAGTAAATGCCCTTTGATCATCTAGTGCTGCACGCCATAGATAACAACAGCTTTTTGAACTTAAAAAATAATATTATAACTGTGAAACACACATTTATATAAGTGTATATGTATCATTTTCTGCTGTAGTTTTCATTGCAGCTCTGAGAATATATGCATGTAATGGAGGGTCCCTATTCTTTAATATTCATGATGAAGCCCGCCGTTCAAGAACTAATCTTTATGTATAAAGAAGAAATAAGGGTAGAAAGACAAAGGGAAGTTGGAAATAAAGTTTTAAGTGAACTTTTAAACTGGGACCTGTCAATATCCAATGTTAGAGTACAGTCTTCCACTTCATTCCTTCTTTTTGAATTTTTAAGATTTCAAGGGACTTCTGAATTTACTACTCTCATGAGTCACTGAGTAATACACTGTTATATATTGCACTGTTTCCTTCCTCTTTTTTCCATTGTGCTTCATCTTGCATACTATGTTAACTTACTTTGGTATCAACAAATAGATATAGGCAAAAGTAAGTGTTACTGAAGTTAAAAACATTCAAAAGTTTCAAGTAGAACAAAGTTTTTTACTAGTTAGTAACTCACTGATCTTCTCCTTTTCAATGGTTGTTATGGAGACAGTGAGCTCTTGTGGTGTTAAATGCAAGTCAAATAAGTTGGAAGGAATAAATGAAGACAGTGCAGCAAATTTGCAACCATTGGCATGCCCTCCGCCAGAAACTCCTACTGAATCTATGGAGTTCCTTGCAAGATCATGGAGTTTGTCAGCTATGGAACTCTCTAAAGCGCTTTCTCACACAAAACCAACAAGTTGTTTAGACGAGAAGATGTCAATCTCTTCGTTGGAAAGTCAACTTGGAAAAACATCGATTATGAAGGAACCTGTAAGCCTCTCTTCGTTAAAGCTTGTGCTTTTGTTCATTTACTTCTGTATGGGGAAGGAATCCGGTAATGGAAATGCTATACTTTCATTTATTGCTTACTTCTTGTCTTTATAATGCAGCAAGAACAACCACCATCTAACTCAGATAGCCCTCCAGTTTCTCCAAGGGGAAGTGACAATACAAAGGTAAATCAAATAGAGAAGCAAGAGGGGGAAGGGGGTTCCTATCTATTCTTGCACATGCATGCAACTAAATCTTTTGGATATTTACATCCTTCTTTGAAATTATACAAGGATAACTACACTATTATACTTCATACAACAATTTATCATGTTCCGTATTTCTCAAGAGCACAAAAGGCATGTAAGGGTAGTAACTAGTAAAGTGTATGAAATGCACATGCACTAAAAGAAAAGAGGAAATTGACTGTCCTATGAAAACCTGCACTTGAAGAGTTGAATTACAGTTAGGCTAGAGGATTAACAGTAGTGGTGTACTGTTTTTACTGAATTATATTGAACACAGACTAGGCACTACAACAATGAGTCCTGCATTTGGTCGAAAGAGTAACCATGAAGTCATCATTGTTTTGTTAATCTAATTAAGTACATGGACTCTAGGTTGATGGAATTAAACTTTCTTTCTTGGTCCTAATTACCCTTAACTCTCTCAGTTTGTCACTTGAATAACCATAATCAGAACTAACTGTATTGATGTGTGCAGGAATTGTTTTTACTACATCAGGCACTCAATCCAGATTTCCTCTCTAGTCAACATTTGATGAAAGCTGGGGTATACATTTATTTTGGAAATATTTTACTAATGCATCTGAACCCTCATGACCAAAACTGGCATAATGCAGCTATACAGGACTGTGATGCGTGGTAAGACAATGGGTAGATGGCTGAAAGATCAAAAGGAAAAGAAAAAACAAGAGCTTAGAACTCACAGTGCCCAAGTGCACGCAGCAGTTTCCGTAGCAGGGGTTGCAGCTGCTGTGGCCGCTCTTGCAACCGCATCAGTAACTTCTCCAGAGAAGTCCAAAACCCAACACAAAGCATCTTCAAAGATGTCAACTGCAATTGCATCTGCGGCAGCTTTAGTTGCATCCCATTGTATTGAAATTGCAGAGGACATGGGTGCTGAACAGGATCAAATCTTATCGGCTGTAAATTCAGCTATTAATGCAAGAACTAGTGGAGACATCATGACCTTAGCTGCTGGAGCTGCTACAGGTATCAATCCAACTGGTCAACCGTTTATAGAGATGCAAACAATTATTATCAACTGTTTCATACTATATAGAAGCTTAAACAGGTAACACTAATCTATCTCATCGGCATTCACTGTTACAGCATTGAGAGGTGCTGCGACTCTAAGGGCGAGGCTACAGAAAGGAAATGGAGCTGCAGCTGTTGCTCTAGCTGACGAGCGTGTCGAAGGTAACAAAGAATCAACTGTTACAGCAGCTCTGAGCTTTGTTGCCAAAGGGGGAGAACTACTCAAACGTACAAGAAAAGGTACTATTAATTGAGGAACTACACCTACCTTGCAAGATATACTGCAGTTATTTTGTCAATAATTTTTCTGTTCATGCAGGAGATCTCCACTGGAAACAAGTCTCTTTCAGCATAAATTCTGACTGGCAGGTAATATATGAGAGTACTATTAAACAAATACTGAGTTTCAGATCAATATGTAATGTAAAATCTGCTCAGCGTACATTCTAAAATCCTCGAATAAGCTGTTAGACGGAAAGCAACAAAGTTACTTCTCACATGGTTGTTATCTCATGCGACCCTATATCATCATAACAAAATAAGCGAATATGAATCTTTGGTAGCAGGTCATAGCTAAAATGAAAAGCAAACACATGGCAGGAACATTCACAAAGAAAAAGAAATGTAAGCCAAAACAAAAACTCACTTTAGTATCAAATTGTCTGTGTTCCTTTACACTTTCATCTAAATTGGTGGTTGTTGAATGCACAGGTGAGGTCTCTGGAGTCTACTGTGACATAGCAGCATGGCATGGACGAGACGAGGAAGGTGATGAGCAGAAGTGCTATTTCGGGATACAAACTGCAGAAAGGATGATTGAATTCGAATGCAGAAACAAATGGGAGAAACAAATGTGGGTGGATGGGATTCAACAAATGTTGTGCTGCCGGATGACCCATGACATGACTTTGAATGAACATTTCAAAAGAGAATTGAAGTAGTAGCTTTTAGTGTGACTTTAAAACTCTAAAATAAGACATCAAACAGAGAAGTAATGGATTTATTTCAGCTGTTACATCTATATATAGGGATAGATTACATATTGAAAAATGGCACTGCAATGATCTATCCTTAGTTAATGCTGGAATAGATGATCTGAATGATATCACTGGACAAACTGTGACTATTTCTTCAGAAGCAAAAAGCCGGATTGAGATGTTTGAGGTGATACTGTATATGTTCACTCTAATTCCTTCATAAAATCAGCATTATCAACAAACACCTGCAAGATGAAAAAAATTAAAGAACTAAGATGGAAAGCAAATAAAGAAAAACCTTTTATCCTTCATATTCTGATACCTACCACAAGTGGAAGAACTAGTGCTCTAGCTGAAGCTGAACATTTTATTCCAACTCAGTTACATGGTTTGAATTAGTCTTCCCTAACTAGATTCCACATGACATCATTTCACAAGACAGAAACCTTACATCAATCACCAACCTTATATATTGGTGTATGCTTTTGCCAGTTACTAATACATCCTGTGTCTCAATTGAACAGCCCTAGATATTATCCAATATACTTCAGTTTTACGATTGCACATCATTTCACAAGCCAGAAACCTTACTTCAATCACCAACCTTACAGTGGTGTATGCTTTTGCCATTTACTGATACATCCTGAGTCTCAATTGGACAGACCTAGATATTATCCAATATACTTCAGCTGTACGATTGAAGAAATAAATAATGTTTTGGCCATCAAATTAAATTTGGAATCCGATCCAAAAATAACATCAGTTTTTCCTAAATTCAACAGGTGCTGACATACAGCCATTCTACACCAAAAACTTAGTAGGTCAAATTAACATATCAATTTAGGAAATAGAGTGCCATCTGCTCTTCACATATTGAAAGAAATAATGTATCTACTGCAGATTTGAGACACGCCACTTTTCTCTCTCACCCAGTGTATGCCTGTATCGTTAGAAGTGACTAGAGTTATTGCTTATTCTACGGTAGTCCTAGCCAATGGAGTGAGGGCCTGTGAAGAGAAGTTTCCAGTGATTGATCTTTTCATAACTTCTGTTTTGTCCTTTCTTCAAATAAAGCTAGAAGATATTCTAATGATTTCAAGGGATATAATTGTCTTCAAATTTAAACTATACTTTTAAACTAGTAGTCTGACAAAATAAAGCATGAGATGTCTAGAAACAAGTATAGGTGCATTGTCTAATGCTGGAAAGGAAACTACCAGTTCATGCCAAAAATAATCATAACTGCTGAAGACTTACTGTCTTCCAACCATCAGGATCGACACATGCCATGATCTTGGTGTTGATGCCCGGCAACGGTCCAGGTTCAAGCACAATTTCCCCTCCATACAGTTTTATAGCTTCTGCAGTCTTGTAGACATCATTTGTTCCGACTGCAATCTGCAAAGATATGTAATGTCACTTACAAGCTGCTATCTACAGAATTTTCGCAAGTCTGGGAAGAAACTATGATCAATTAACTTCAAATGAGTTTGCCAAACTGTACTTGTCCTAAACAACATGCCGGACAGTAATAGGTTCACCTAATTTAAAATAATATATTCTAAAGAGTGGAATTACCTGAGCATAGCCATTTCCTTTGTCATAGCTTTTGATACCATAGGTATATGTCAATGCCAGAACTGCATTTTTGTCTTCAGGTCCATAACCCATGACGGCTAATGTGTTCTGTGAACAAGTGTCAATAATTAATAAAAGAGAGACAAAACCATAAATAAGCATTAGGAAATATCCAAGTGAAAAAAACCGATATACCAAGTTTAGGGAGCACCTAAGTTGTTAGGGCTCGGCACGATGTGGGTGTGTGATCTGTACCGGATATGGTCAACCGATTTCGGATACTTTGACAAATATCGACACAGAATTTCAGGACAGATACAATGATTTTTGAAATACAACCAAAATCTATGGTGAAATTGAGGAAAATGGAATATCTTGTTTATAAGAAATTTCTATGTTAGTCCTTTTTCTTTTATCTCGTACTCGGGTTCCTCTTGATCAATATTTTCTCCTTCCCAGAATACCTTGTAAGTTTTCCAAATAATATCTCATAAATTAGACGTATTTTTATAACTCTACTTTTAGATTTTTGAATTATTTTTAGTAGAATCCCAGCACCCGTATCCGTTCCTAGATCCGTACCATCGAATCTTAAAATATAGATCATGAAGGATCCAACCTCTAGTATGCACCCGAATGGGACACTACCATCCGAGTCCGAGCAACTTAGGGGAGCACTACTTCAACAAAATCTAAAGGAGAATATAAGAAGAAAAAACATCCTAGTGTAGGGATCCAATCTAGCATGACAGAAATCATTTACTATCTTGAACTTGAAGTATGTTTGTAAAACCTATGGAGAGAAAACCAAGAGCAAAAGGAAACCCAAAAGAGTGCAGCAGTTACATGAGGTGGTTCACACAATTTAACATATGAAAGAATTAGAGTATTCAATCAAAAACCATAACACAACGATTAGAGTGACCTTAAGACCTTTACAAACCCCTTTGGGAGCCCTTACACTGTGAGACAATATATAACTAAGTGCACTTTCTAACAACAAGAGGATTGCATAAGCATACAAACAGGAAAAGTACAACTATAACCACAAATGGACAATATTTGCAAAATAACCTATAAACTCACTTTGTTATCAGGATTATCTCTTTTACGAAGAAGCTCCATGCCAAATGCCTTGAAAAATTAATCACAATGAGGATTTAGTATTTATTGCAATCTAACAAGACAAGTATGTAATAAGAGCAGTTTAAGTTTTGAAGACCTAGAACTTTCATCTAGCAAATGTTGCAGTTTACCTTCTTATAGAAATTAATGGACTGGTCAAGATCTCCTACACGAAGCATTACTTCGCGGAAAGGTTCAGGAGTAGGCCCTCTCTGTAAAAGCTCAAAGTTGTAGCCATCAGGATCTTCCACGAGTGCAATTATAGTTCCTCCAACTTTTGATTGGACCAGGTTCCAGGTCCCTCCTTTAGCTTTTACTAGGTCTACCGTTTTAGCAACCTATATGGAAAATTCGAAAATTATGTCCCGGTAAATATATGTGAACTTCTATAAACAATTATAGGAAAAACAAAAGACAAAGAATTACTATTAGAAGAGCTTTTCTAAAGGTGTCTAACAGAAATGCTGGTACTTTTCATGGTAAGATGTATGAAAGTCACCAGCAAGTAATGAGCAGTAGAGTAACTTTTAAAACCAAGACCAACCCAACAAGGACAAAGGTAAAAGATAACCAATTCAAATGCAACTGCACTAAAGGCCTCTAAAGCTTGTGATCATAGTTTACTTGATTGCATGACATCAAAGAAGTATAAATTGAACTGATTGAATTTTTCATCGTATGAACAACTTACATCCTCAACTGCAATTCCAAAATGACCAAAACCAGTTCCAATGTCATACTTGTCAACTCCATAGTCTGAAAGCAACAGGGAAGTACAATCACTGCAACATTGTAAAATATAATAGACGACTGTTGGACAAAGCATAGTGGCAACTGCAAACTATGAGGAGCCTTACTGTAAGTAAGTTCAACGGCGAAATTTGTTTCTTCAGGTCCATAACCAAGAAAAGCATTTGAATAACCCTCCTCTGGTATGTCTCGTTTCCTTAACAGCTTCATTCCCAAGCATTCTGTGTAGAATCTGCATCACAAGACATCTTTGTTACCTACTTGGGATTTGGGAATATGAAACATAGTACTGAATTCTTCTCTGAAAAAGTAAGCATACTTGATCGTCTTGTCCAAATTCCCAACACGATAAACAGCATGGAGCATTCTTCTTTTGTCCTTCTTGATCCACTCTGATGCATTTTCATCACTTAGGGCAATATTTGACTGTGCCAGTTCAGCGATAGTTCCACTTTCAATCACCTTCCCTTCAGCGTCAATGGATTCAGGGGCTTTTCCATTGAATAGCTGTGATTGAGTGATAGCTGATAACCAATGAACTTCTGTAAGCCATTTTCTAATCCACCATTCTTCAGTCTTTTATTTCTATCTATACATAGTTATGGTTATACATCTGAAATATCAACTGCTATATAGACCGTTGGTCAGAGTTTCTTATGCAGAGAGTGTGACAGAATTTTGTGTTCATTGCAGGGACAACCTATAGCTCCTACCTTTATTTGGGAATGATGCTGTCAAAAGGTACAGATATCGAACTACTTTGCACAATAGGCTTTATGTGATCTGCTCTACTAGTTCTATCCATATTCTTCCGCCACCCCTCGCTCGAAATTCTATATAATGTTATTATTAGATGATCAGTTACAGCTAATTAACTTAATAAATCAATTCAATGAAATGAGAAATATTTTCTGATATTCAAAGAATTGAAGATCGTTATGAAATAACTTTTAATCCAAGTGAAATTCACAAAGTGTAATCTTAGGCTGATGAGCCTACATTTTGTAATGGATTGACTACCAATTGGGATACCTAGCTCTCAGCAGAAGACTCTTTCTTGTTCTTCGTTCTTTTTTCATTTGGGATTAGAAAATATTCTATGGACTTGGTGAGTTTGCAACACCATTAAGGGCCTGTTTTGAACGCCGCCTTGTAGTTGGATGTAATTACACAGTTTGGATCGAACCTATCCAATTTTTACAGTGCATGTTTGTCTGGCCAATTAATTACTTGCCAGCTTGAAATTGGGTGTAATTAAAGGGGAGCAACACGGGGGGGGGGGGGGGTGGGGGGGACGAATTGATTTCATTTTGAATATTTCTTATATACACATGTATTTGTCACACATTTAAAACAAAAGAATAATATAATCACATTTGTAAACCAAAATGACATTGGAATTTATATTATCACAAACAAATAGGTCATTGTAATTACTATACTGTGTAATTACTTGACTACGTAATTACTACGCTAGTAATTACACAACAGAGCAGTAATTACACTTCCAAACAGGCTTTAAAGGTTTTTCAGACAATTCATTATCTGCAGCATTGAAATTATACTGTTACGTAATCTCTAAAATGAGGACGGCAAAGACTTCACAGAAAGAAAAAAATAACAACTTCTGTGTGTAAGTATAGTCGGTCAGCGTCGTGTTTTAGTATGCCAGTGGTACATGTTGTGCTCGTACTATTTTTTAGGACCATGTCACTACATTGATTATTAATATTGCTTTTCGAGGTATATTTTCTGACTCTTGGCTAGCTGGTACTATCTCTCTGGTTATGTTGTTGGTACTATTTATTGTGGCATTCATCTTCTTGTGCCGAGAGTCTATTTAGAAACAACCTTACCATCCAGGGCAGGGCTAATGTATGCGTACACACCACCTTTCCCAGACCCCACTTGTAGGATTATACTCGGTTGTTGTTGTACCGGCAGTGAAAATTTCCCCCAAATCAATCTCTACAACCTTTTCATGTTTTGCTTTGTTAAGTTTGAATTGCATTTGGATAAGATAAGAATAAAAGGCCATTCTTTTTTCAGTTAATTATCTAATAGTGTAACAAAATCATGGAGGCATATTGTACACTACTCACAGGATATGAATAAGAAGAATGAAATGCAAGAACCTGTACTGAGTTGAAATAAAGCAATCCTACGAGATGGACTGTAAGCGCAAGGCACAAAGACACTGCGCCCATTACTTGAAGAAGTACAACAAGGAATAATGGACTTCAATTGCTGTTGAATTTTAGGAGAAAATATTTGTAGAGCCATTTGTTTGGAATCAACACTAACACCTATGTCCTCTGTATCTATCTACCTTTATCCTGACTTACATATTTGCTGATTTATATCCAAACTTTTAAAATATGTTATTTTGAAAAGTACATAATTTATACTTCCTCCGGTCCAAAATAAGTGATTTGTTTTTTATATTTTCACATATATTAAGAAAATTACTTTTTAGCATTAATTAGCAATATAATTGACCATTTTAACCTTACTATCTCACATAAATACTCCTAACACATATTCCAATACTATTTACTCCAAGGACAATGTAGAAAAAACATCATTAAGTCATTCTTGAAATCCGAAAAAATCACTTATTTTGAACAAAAAAAAAGGCAAAAAAATCACTTATTTTGGACCGGAGGAAGTAAAAGTTATTTTCAAAAAAGTAATTTTGTAAGGAAGAAGATTGTGTTTGACGGCTTAATCTGTAAAATATTTGTCAGCATCAATTAGTATTTGGTCAAGCTATTTTTAAATTTAGTTTTTTAAAAGTACTTTTGACGAAAAGTTATTTTTTTATTTTTCAAAAAGTTAATTCAGTTTCTACTCAAAATTATTTTTTTCCTTTTCTAAAAGCTTAGAGCCTGTGTGGCCAAGTTTCTGGGATGCAAAAAGTATTTTTTGCTCCAAAAGTACTTTTTAAAAAATTTAAGTTATCTGGCCAAGACAAAGAATACTTTTGCCCAGCAGTGGAACCACTTGTTCGGCTTTTGGTAAGAAGAAAAAAATTCTAGCTTCTTCCAAAAAATAGAAGCAGAAAATTAATTTATTCTACACAAAACTATCCTCATTATAAATTTATATTTTCTAAATTATCCCTTATTGATTTAAGTTTTTTTTTTCATTTTTGTTTCTTATTTTTACCACTCTTTTGAATTTAAAGATATCATATATGTGAATCATATTGTAACTTTCCAAATTCTTTATTGACTTTTCTTGTTTTTGATTTTTATTTGTGTAATCAAATTATTATTTTTCTTTTTCCACACAAAATAAATTATCTATATCCTTCTTTTGAGTTGCCATTCTCTTCTTATAAATAATAATTTATAATTTCTTCTCTTATAGGCTATTGATTCTTAAATCTTTAAAATAATTATCAAATCTAATTTATTAAAATTACCTACAAATAGGTAATAAATTTATAATTGTATCATATAATCTATATATTATAAATAAATAAAAAGCTATATTAAGGCAAGTGACTAGCCCACATTAGGTCACTTGGCAATTCAGGACAAAGTTAATCAGGTCAGGTAATAATTAGTTTCTTCTTAAATTTAAATTTTAAAAAATAATTAAAGTATGCATTATGTGTTGCTAATAATTAATTACTCTTTTTGAATTTTAATTTAAAAGTATTTCTATTTTACGCTCAATGACATCTTTCAAATTTGACACTTAGAATCACCTTATTACAGCTATCATGGCTGTAGTTTAATCCGACGGTATTCTTCTACCGATAAGAAATTCAACTAGTATGCTAATGAAAATATTATTGTAGAGATTGAGGAAGGAGATGGCCCTTCCCGTATTCCTTTAGAAATGTAAGGTAAGTCTTCTAATAATATGGAAGCGTTGTGGGATAGAAATGGAGACAAAATTGTTGAGAAATATTATCACGTATAAGTGTGTATACAATAAAAATTGGGCTTGCGCTTTTTGTATGTCTGATCGAAGCTGGGGCATCATAAGTCAAGGATCGGCTTCAATTAATATCAAACTATGGTGCAGAGTTAGGTTGTCAAACTCAAGACCTTGAGATCGATTAAGCTCGAGACCCTAAGATCAATTAGGATTGAGATCGACCAAGATGAGGACCGAATAAGATGGAGATCGAGGAAAGCTTACTGGGTCGAATGATGCATAGATGAAATATCCGCAATCGGACGAGCATCACTGCGCAAATCCCTACACGTATCAAGAAAAGGCCGATTAATTAGCTAATCATGGGATTTCTTACTGTATTTAGAATTATACCAAGAGTAAGACTCCCCTACTATATAAAGGAGGTATGATCATTTGTAAGGGACGTGATATTCACGTCACATAAAGCAATATATCCTTTTTATCTTAAGCTCTCAATATTTATGTTACTTTGTTCATACTTTCGTGCGAAATATTCACTTGATTCGAGGGCAACCTAGTTCAAGGATCAGAGGCTCAAAGCCATACATTTCATTTGGTTTGCTTTAATTCTTATTTACTGTCAATCTCAATATCAATTTATGTTTTTGATCAGTTTGTGCCAAGTAAAATCACGTATCCTTAAAACGATAATATAAATTAAATTATTATCCGTTTTAGGGTAAATAGTTTGGCGCTCACTATGGATCTAAGGTGGATGAAGGTTGCAGAGATGAGGATGCTCAGGTGGATGTGTGGACTCACCAGGTTAGATAAGATTAAGAATGAAGTTATTCGAGAGAAGGTGGGGGTGGCCCCGGTGGATGAGAAGATGCGTGAAGCGAGGCTCGGGTGGTTCGGGCATGTGCGGAGGAGAAGTCCTGATGCCCCGGTGAGAAGTTGTGAACGACCGGCGGTGGTCGGCGTGAGGAGAGGCAGAGGGAGGCCTAAGAGGTATTGGGGAGAGGTGATTAGGCATGACATGGCTAGGATGCATATTTCCGAGGACATGGCCCTTGATAGAAAAGTCTGGAGGTCTAGTATCAGGGTTGTAGGATAGGGGCCCCTAGAAGTTTTTTGTACTCCTTTCCCGGGGTGGGGTGAGGCTTGTCAGGGCGACTCATAGATGATTCGTGCATTGGATTGTGTCCCCCTTATGGTAGTTATTTATGGTAGTTACTGTTTGATATTATTACATGTCATTTTATGTATAATTCTTATGTTTAGATAACTATTTATGCGATTTCTGCCGGAATTACTAATGCTCTTTTGTTTTTGTTTTTGTTTTTGTTGTTGCTTTCCCTTTCCTTTTCTAAGCCGAGGGTCGATTGGAAACAGCCTCTCTACCCTTTGGGTAGGGGTAAGGCTTGTCTACATATTACCCTCCCCAGACCCCACCTTGTGGGACTATACTGGGTAGTTGTTGTTGTTGTTGTTGTTCACTATGGATCTAAGGATAATAGTAATTGCATGGTACAAATTTTCGTAACACACACTATTTTACGCTTGTTCTTTGAAGTGTCTTTGATTCCAAGATTAAAAATGTCAAACTCTCAGTCAGAACCTCAAAATATTAACAATGATCTCAGCCACCATGGTGGGAATGAGAACATTGTACCAGAAAACATTGTACCTCCTACTGGCCTCAATGGAATTTTGGATATAGATCCAATCGATGTCAGTTTGTATGTAGCCATAATGGAAATTTGGCCGTCGATCCAGAAAGTATCGTTCATGGGGGGGGGGGGGTACTTGATCAGCTACTCAGAATACGCATTGCAGTGAAGATGGCGGAATCAACCCACAAGTAATCTTTGAAATGTTACAGGCAGTAATAGCTCAGCTTTAAAATCAGTTCCACACGCTAAGTAGGCTTGAACTCGAGCGATCCCAAGAAGTTGTACTTAGGGTCGAGTCGAATTCGAGAAAATCAAATGAGAAGTAATTAGAGACCGGCCCTGCTATTATAAAGATGCTCGAAGAACTGACAAAGCAAATCGAGACAGGGAAAAAGAAGACAGAGGAAAATGATAAGAAGGTGGAAACTTATAACTCCAGGGTCAACAAATCCCGGGGCGCCACTGATATTGAAAGGACTAGATTCCAAAAGCTTATAAAAAAATTCCCCCTAAGTGTGATTGCCAATCCCCAAGAAGTGTTTTATGCCCGAGATTACTAAATATAACGGGACAACAAATCCAAACGAACATGTCGCCTAATACACGTGTGCCATTAAAGAAAATGACTTGGAAGATAACGAGATTGAATCCGTCTTGCTGAAGAAATTCGGGGAGACTCTATCAAAGGGTGCTATGATATGGTATCATGATTTACTGCCTAATTGTATCAACTCGTTTGCTATGATTGCAGATTTGTTTGTAAAGGCACATGCCGGGGCCATTAAGGTCGCAACAAGAAAGTCGGACATTTTTAAAGTAAGGCAGAAAGAAAATGAGATGCTCAGGGAATTTGTATCTTGATTCAAAATGGAATAAGCGATTTGCCTTCGGTCATTAACGATTTGGCTATTCAGGCGTTCACTCTAGGTCTCAACGTTCAGAGCTCCATAGCTTCACAGCAGTTGAAGAAAAAATTGATCGAGTATGAGGCTGTCACTTGGCTTGATATACATAATCGGTATCAGTCAAAGATTAGGGTCGAGGATGATCAGCTAGGAACTCAAGGTCCATTTATCCTAATAGGCTCAGGAATAGAAGCAAGAGGGATATTGACCGAGAACCAAGATCGAATAAATATCGATATCAATCGTATAACGAAGACTGCAGAGGCAACGGGTCTTATCGAAACTTTGTCTGGAATAAGTGGAGAATTGATCGAGGTCAAAGTTCATGGGGACTCATCAGCAAGGTGGTTTCCACAGGGATGTCAAGCCCAAAGAAGCATCACGATTATCAGAATATAACTTTAACTTAGATGCATCATCCATCATATCAGACATCAGATGTATCAACGATACTAGATGGCCTCAACCTCTGCAGACCAATCCAGCCCAGAGAAATTCCAACCAAATATGCAAGTATCATGGAACCCTTAGCTATAAAATAGAAGATTGTAGGCAGCTAAAGGAGGAAGTAGCCCGATTGTTCAATGAGGGGCATCTTTGGGAATTCTTAAGTGATCGGGCCAAGAATCACTTCAAAATAAGAGATTCCAGTAGACAGAACGAGAAATAAGAACCAGGACACATGATTCACATGATCGTCAGAGGGTTCGATACTACTCAAGGACTAGTATTAAAATGCACCAAGGTGTCGACCACAAGGGAGAAACAAACTCAGGATTATGTACCGAAAGAAACTTTGTCTTTCAATAATGAGGATGCAAAAATGATCGAACAAACCTGCAATGACATAATGGTAATATCTGTACTAAAGAATAAGACTCAAGTTATACGTGTTTTGATTGATCCAGGTAGCTCGGCCAACATTATTCAATTGAGGGTCGTAGAATAGCTCGGCCTATAGGATCAGGTTGTACCCGCGGCTCGAGTTCTAAACGACTTCAATATGGCCATGTGAAACTACCAAAGGTAAGATAACTTTGCCAGTAAACGTGGCTGGGACCATCCATGGAACGAAGTTCCACGTGATCACGGGAGATATGAGTTATAATGATTTGGGAGACCGTGGATCCATAACATGAGGGCAGTTCCCTCTACCCTTCACCGGGTTCTAAAGTTTCCAACGCTAGAGGGAGTCAAAACAATATATGGGGAGCAACCCACCACTAAGGAAATGTATGACAATGACGAAGTTAACCGATATCAGTGCTCTCATCAACGAAATGGTAAAGTTCGAAGGGAAAATAGGAGGTCAAATAGAAACTATAGACACTAGCCTCGACCCAATCAGAGAAGCAAGGGACTGACGAGAATGATGACTACGGGGTTCCTCGATACTTTATTGTCCTGATGATTCTGACGCCACCAAGTCAATGGTCAAATAACTAGAACAAATCATATCGACCGAACACCAGTCCGAGCGAAATGTATACCTAGGCACGGGGCTAGCCCTCGAGATCAGGAAAAAACTTATTCAATTCCTTACTAATATGGATTGTTTTGGTTGGTACCATCTCGATATGACAAGGATCCCATAAAAAATAACCACCCATAAACTAAGCTTGGACCTGATGTTTAGTCCGGTGAAGTAAAATAGAAGTCCCCAATCCGAGGTCAAACACGCTTTCATCGAAGAAAATATAACCAAACTTCTCACAATAGGGTCCATCCGGGAAGTAAAATATCACGAATGGTTAGCTAATGTAATAGTAGTCTCTATGAATGGAAACAAACTTAGAATGTGTGTAGATTACAAAGACCTAAATAAAACATGTCGCAAGGTTTCTTTTCCTTTGCCTAATATCGATCACATGATCAATGCCATACCATCCACAAGATCCTCAGTTTTCTCAATGCATATTTCAGGTACAACCAAATACGGATGAGCTCGGAAGACCAGGAAAAGACCTCGTTCATCACTAAGTACAATATCTACCAATGTAATGTAATGACATTCAGACTAAAAAATGCTAGTGGAAGTTTGAAGAAAAAGTAGGGAAATCAATGGAAGTTTATGTTGATGACATGCTAGTTAAGTTCTTGCGAGCAGAGGATCATTTAAAGCATTTGCAGGAAACTTTAAGTATACTGAAGAAATACAACATAAAGCTCAACCCAAAAAAGTGCGCGTTCGGGGTTGGCTCTAGCAAATTTCTTGGGTTCATCGAGGAATCGAGATCAACCTCGAAAAAGTTAAGGCTATCAAGGATATCACAGTAGTAGACAACATAAAGGCTGCAGTGGTTAAATGGTGCATAGCTGCCCTGCGGTGATTCATCTTGAGGTCCACCGATAAGATCCATTAGTTCTTTTCGTTGTTGAAGAAGAAAAATAACTTCATGTGGACCTTAGAATGCCAACTAGCCTTGGAGAAGCTTAAACGGTACTTTTCGAGCCTGCTATTGCTTCACACGCTAAGGGCAGTCGAACAACTTTAGTTATATCAGGCAGTGTCAGAGATAGGGGTAAGTGGAGTACTAGTCCGAGAAGAAAACATACACAATTACCCATCTATTATGTTAGTCGGAATGAAACAAGATATCCTCATCTAGAAAAGTTAGCCCCCACTTTGATAAGAACATTTAGGAAACTAAAACCATACTTCCAATGACATCCCATATGTGTTGTAACAACTTATCCTCTTCGAAATATTTTGCATAAACCCAAGCTATCGGAGCGATTGGCCAAATGGGCTGTAACCTCAGCATGTATGATATTGAGTACCGACCCCGAACAACCATCAAGTCTTAAATCTTGTAGACTTCGTGGCTGACTTCATGTTGGACCTAGTGCCCGAGGTTGAAAGAGAACTATTAGTTAGTTTAGGTACATCCTCGGGGATTCAGACCCTCTTAACAGATGATGCTTCAAACGTGAAGGGGTCCGAACTCAGCATCATATTAAAACCACCCATGGGTAACGTGGTTAGACAATCTGTTAAAACTATAAAATTTACTAACAAAGAAGTCGAATATGAGGTTATGATTGCAGGTCTCAAACTAGAAAAAGGCATGGGAGTAGAGGTGATCAAAGCCAAATGCGACTCCCTCCTTGTTGTGAATCAGGTTAACGGAACCTTTGAAGTTCGAGACGAACGAATGCAAAGATACTTGGATAAACTAAAAGTAATTTTACACTGTTTCAAGGAATGGACTATGCAACATGCGCCTCGAGATTAAAATAGTGAAGCCGATGCCCTCGCAAATCTAGGCTCATTGGTCGAAGACAACAAACTCAATCCGGGGATTGTCGTATAACTCATGAGGTCAATGGTCGAAGAAGGCCACGCCGAGATAAACTCTACAAGCTTGACTTGGTATTGGAGAAACAAATATATAGAGTATTTGAAGAATGGAAAACTTTCTTCATACACAAAGGAATCGAGGGACCTATGCACGACGGCGGCCCGATTTAGCTTGTCCAAAGATGGAACCTTACTCAGAAGGATGTTCGACGGTATGTGAGTGATATGTCTGGGACTGGGAGATACCGAGTATGTTTTGAGGGAAGTACATGAAGTAACATGTGGGAACCACTCAGGCGCTGAATCACTGGTTCAAAAGGTAATTATACCCGGCTATTTTTGGATTGATATGGAAAAAGATGTGAAGGAGTTTGTGCAACAATTTGACAAATTTCAAAGACATGCTTCAATGATTCATCAACTCGGGGAGCTGCCTCATTTGGTTTTATCCCCATTGTCGTTCATGAAGTGAGTGATGGATATCGTCGACCCTTTCCCATTGTCACAAGGGCTCAACTTGTTTTATTTATGATTGGCTATTTCTCTAAAGTGGGTTAAAGCACAAGCCTACTAGAAGGTCAGGAAAAAAGAAGTCATCGACTACTTTTGGGACCACATCGTATGTCAATTCAGAATACCATCTGAAATTTCATGTGACAACGAAAAATAGTTTATCGGCAACAAAGTGACCAAATTTCTCAAAGGTCTCAAGATCAAAAGGATTTTATTAACACCTTATTACCCTAGTGTGAATGGGAAAGCCGAATCAAACAACAAAACCATAATACAAAACCTTAAGAAAAGGTTGACGGAACCCAAAGGAAAATGGAGAGTAGTCCTACCCGAAGTCCTTTGGGCGTATCGTACAACTTTGAAGTCCAGTATCGGGGCTACCCCATTCTTTTTGGTTTATGACGCTGAAGATTTAATATCAGTTGAAGTTGGGGATCCAAGCATCAGGTTTCGATATGAAATGAAGGAATCGAATGATGAGGTCGTGAACATGAGCCTGGGGCTATTAAATGAACCACGTGAAGCTGCCTTTGTTCGATTGGCTGCCTAGAAACAACGAATCAAAAGGTATTACAATCGAAGAGCCAACCTTTGATATTTTGATATTGGGGACTTGGTACTAAGGAAGGTCAGGTTAAATACCCGAAATCCAAATTAAGGAAAATTGGGTTAAAATTGGGAATGTTGTACCAAATTCTCGAGATCACCGGGAAAGGGTAAGCTCGAAATGATGGATGGAGAACAACTACCGAATTATTGGAATGTAACTCATCTCTAACGATATACTACTAAGATACAACCCCATTTCCATTCTTTCTAATTTTTTCTAACATTTACAGGTTATCGACGAGGAGCGGTACGAAGCCTTTAGGTCTGAAAGCACGCGTTGCACTCTTTTCCCTTTGAATTGTTTTTGTACCAAATGGATTTTTCGGGAAGGTTTTTAACAAGGAAATAGTGGATCGTGCTACCTTAGAATTGAAGGCCGATCAAGAATTGATATTAAAGATTGTGTTTATAGTATCCGAGATTTCTCTACAATCAACCTCGAATATTGGGGGAGATTACCCTCTTATATTAAATTATTCTAGCAAGGAAATTATTTCGAAATAAAAAAGTCTCAATAGGTAGGATTTATTGTAAGGGCCAAACGGTCAAAACGCACCGTGCCCATAGAGATTGCTCGAGTCCTAGCATAAAACATGTACACACGTGTGACTATTTTTGAAAAGAATAAAGAGAAGTATTTTGCTTGTGACTATTTAATGCCTTGGAAAAATTTCCATTTTACAACCCCATACTTTTGATCTATTATGGAAACGATCTCAAGGGTTGATTGTAACAAAGTTCTGATAATCATTCCCACACACGGGGACTGTCGTCTATAAAATAAACTCGAACAGATCGAACTACTGAATGTCGAGGGCATACAACCTCTTAGGCAACCCTCGAAATTTAAAGGCCACGACCATACCCACTGGGGACTGTTATCCTAGGCAAGCATGGATAACTCGGGGAAGCGAGCTCACTGGGCTACATCGAACTAAAAGGCTACGACCAATTTAACACAGTTTGTAGACGTCTGAAATCTATAATATTAGCCTTCGAAAAAGAAAAAATACTTTCACAACCAGTCCTAAAGGCTACCCTCGGCAGAATCTTGAACTTAAGATATGTTCAGGAAAAAACTTCGCTAACACTGAACCCCGATAATGCCTTAACCCAGAAGGGCAATAAAGACAAGGTTTGTTCGAAGCCTCGAACACAACCTTATTATTTTGTACTAAGATTCCAAAGTATACAAGAAGTAAGACACAGGAAAAATTCGAAAGCCGGAAAGGGTAGAAAGCCTTATATATATGTTTAAACGTTCATTTTACAAAGGCCCGATCGTCTAAATACAAAATTTACAACTTCCAAGATGTCCCAAAAAAAGACAAAAATTGCCCAAGGGTTACTTTCATTTTGAATTCGGGAGATCATTCCCACTCGTCTAGAAAGCCTAAGGGCTACTTTTACTTCAAGTTTGGGAGATCATCCCCGCTCGATCATAAAGCTTAAAGGCTACTTTGATTCAGGTTCAAATAAATCATTTAATTTTGTATCTACATGTAAAGCCTAAGGGTTGTCTTATCTCGAGTTTGAACAGGTCCTCACACGATCATTAAGCTTAAGGGCTACCTCAGTTCTGGTTCAAATAATCATTTGAGGTCCATCAATCAAAAATAGTCGAGGGCGGTACTAGCTCTCGGTCCTTACCATCACAAACCTGGACCCTCGAATACAACTTCTTAAATTTATTCTAAGGCACTTTGATCCTTACATAAATTAACAAAAAGAAAGCAAATTCAGAAGCCATGGAAGGAAAGAAAGTTTTTACATATATCTCAAAAGCCTTTTTACAAGGGCCATATGGCTCGATTAAGAGGTCTTTAAAAGGGACGATCAGACTCAATATAAAAATGAAAAATTACAAAGCCTAAGCAGCATGGTCCTTATCAGAAGAAGCATCTTTACCCTCAAAGTCTTCTCTACCGCCAGATTCGTTGAAATTCTCGGTGTCTTCCTAGGGAAAATCCAGCTTACGAGCCTTTATTTCCTCTGCCCTGGGAATCTCGATTTTTGCACATATATCGAAGCTTTGATTTCTGCCAAAATTCAAACTTCACCAATTCAAGCCTAGTTCTACACCGGGCCTCCAAAATTGATTCTGATCGCACTCCTAAGTCATAAATTATCCCCCGAAGTTAACCGAACCATCGAAATTCATATGCGAGCCCTCTAACCACATAGTCAACTTTTGATTAACTTTTCTAAAACATGATTTCTTCTAAGAGGCTAAGTGCCTCATGTCCAACTAAAACCAACTTAATTACGCCCGATCAATTCTAATACCGATATTGAAATATAAAGTAACACAATATGGGGAAACGGGGTGGTGACTCATGCGATGACGGGCCGGGTTATCACAAAATTAAGTCGGAATCGGGCTCGAGGGTCAAATTTAATAATTAAATACGAATGAAGACTCGAGGAGGCATATTGCACATTGTCTAGTAAAATAGACATAACGTTTTGCTCAGAACTCCAGTTCGGTGTATAATATATGGTTGGAAAGATAACTCAAAGGGATACAACTTTCATGTTTTATGTTTTCCCAAATTCCAAACGGAACAGGGTCTAAAGTACGCATCCATATGCGCAATTGCGCATGTATATGCGCGTCCAAGACAAAATGTTTGGCAAATTTGCGCGTTCATGTGCGTGATCGCACATGTTCAGATGAAAAAATAGATCTGAAGGGTACTTTTGGAAGTTCAAGACCAATCCCCTCAACCTAAAAAGGGTCTAGCTCGCCCACAACCAAGGGTGTGCAGCTTTGGAGAGCTAGAGAGGAGCACAAGGAGAGGAAGCAAGGAAGATAGCTTACCATCAAGTTCTTCTCTTCTTCTTTTTGTATTTTGACCATTGTTCATGAATTTTTTTGTAGTTTTCATTATTGTTATAAGTAGCAAATCTCCTAATCTAAGGTTTTGATTGAACCCATTGTGGATGAATTTATTCTGATGTTAATATAGTTTTGATTGGTTGTTAATCTCTATTTATTCAACTACGTTCTTGTTGTAGTTGATTGAAAGACCCTCAATTAGGTGTGCCTATTTATTATGTATCTACTTGAGAGAAAGTGCATATTTAGGTAGTTGTTTGAAAAACATCACTCCCGGAGTATAGGCGAGAGTCATAGCCGAGGGTTTAGAGGTTGGATTAGAAATAACGATACCTTGGGTGCTATCTAAAGTGAACTGTAATGTGAATCTAGCTAGCGTAGCTTGAGATAGTGCGTCTAGTAAATTAACGTAATTACTTGAGAGAGAGTTATGATAGTTGGAGAGTTCATGATTGATAGAAGCAACTAAGTCATAGCTATAAGAAATATACAAGTAAGAAAATCTACAACGAAGAAAGCCATTACATTAGACCTTTATTATAATTGTCTACAACTGCGTGTTAGTTAATCTTTAGTTTATTATTCTTGTTCAACTATAGTAGTATAAACAACACCAACTATCATTCATAAAGTTTGAGAATGTTGACTAAGTAAAATTTAGTACTTCAAAGGCTGTTTTTGATATGTTAATTCCCTACGGGGTTCGACTTTGGGTATAATACCCCGGATTATATTTATAACGCCCGCTTACTCTTTTAATAGACAAAATTGAGCATGATCAACGATCTCAATTCAAAGGAAATTATTATATCATATTCTTCAAAGGATATCCCATTGACAGTTTAGGGTAATTCTAACCATTAGGAATTATCCAATGAGTCGTTTCAATGATCATATCTTTATATGTATCATCTATCTTAGCGAATTAGTTAATGAGATCAACTAATCTTTAGACGATCACATAAATATTGATTTTACCATATTATCAATGTCCAAATTAATAATCCTACAATCAAGAACAAATTTAGATTAAATTATAAGAAATTTGACTCTCATTATCATGATCTTCATCACAATGTCAAATCTCAAAATTTAATCAAGGATCTTATCAAGTTAATCAAATAATTAATAATAACTATAATAAAAGAATATCAAATGTCATATATATTTTATATCAAATAACCTTCACAAAAATATGTTCAAATATTGGATCTAGGGCCTATAAACTATATCCCTAACAGTTTTCCCCTTTCCCAAAATCATATTCTATTAGGCCAGTGCACAAGCGTGAAGTATACATTACTAATATACATTTTATCAAATTATTCAGCCTATTACTTTTAATTACTTAGTATGATATTATATTTACCTGTGTAAGAATCAGTCAACTTTGTAAGACGAAAATTCATAAGGTCGTTTGTCGATCATGCGAGGCACAATACGTCCTCAAAATATTTCTTAAAACTTTACTGTTACATGCGTTCATTCTCTTTCTGTAAAGTATATACTATAAAGTCTCTGTTTCCTTCCCATGGATTATGCATCAAATGATGAAGTATCTACTCTTCTGACAGAAATAGAGAATTTAAGAAAGTCCAGCTACTTCCCACATAGATGCAAATTCATTACTTCCATTTCTACGGCACTACTATGTGAAAGGCTATAGAAATTATAAAAGAAACATCACATGGCTGAGTAAGCATTGATAAGTACGTCTTTAATGTAATGTAGAACAATAGTTATTGGTGAAATGGTGCACATCAAAAGTTATAATTAACAAATAGAGGCGGAGCTTGTTATGTCCGAATTAGGTGTCTTGTGTAAATTAGTAAAACAAACTCTCAAAGATGATAAATCAGATAACAAAAAAAATATCTATCAAAAGAGACATAAGCATATAACGTGGTTCGTCAACTGACTTATGTCCACAGCGGAGATGAACAATCCACTATATAAAAGAAAGTACAAAATATTGAGGGAACAACATCACGAAGAGGCAAACACAAGTGACATACTAACACCTGTCCCGTAAAGTTCTCCCCCTAAACAAGACCCTCAAACCCCATATAACTATATTGTGGATGCTACTAATGAGAAAGAAGAATTCACAATTTACAGAAGTCTAAACCTTTTCCTACAAGAAAAAAGGACTAGCCTAATATAAAAAATTTATAATTTCCTTCTACGAAAAGGAAAACTCAATTATAATATGTTGTCCTTTATTTGACAGATAGGAAAACTAAATATGGTAAGAAAATCTAGACAAAACGCCTAACAGAGTGTGACGACCCGACCCGTCGTCTCATGGATTACCGCTCCATTTCCCCCATTTTCACCTTCTTTATGCTTCATTATCCGTATATCATGTGATCGAGTTGGTTTGGAGAGATTTTGGTAGGAACTGAGACACTTAGTCTTCTTAAGGAAGGTTTGGTTTCGAAAAGTCAACTGGATGTTAACTTATATATTAGAGGGCTTGGATGTGATTTCTGATAGTTCAGTTAGTTTCGGGAGATGATTTGTGACTTAGGAGTGTGATCAGAAGTGGTTTTGGAGGTCCGGTGTAGAAATTAGCTTGTTTTGGCGAAGTTAGTATTTTGGCGATTTCCGGTTGGTAGGTGAGATTTTGATCTGAGGGTTAGAATAGAATTCCGAGAGTTGCAGTAACTTCATTTGGTGATTTGGGATGTGTGTGTAAAATTTCAGGCCATTCGAAGGTGATTTCGTTAGGTTTTTGATTGAATGCGTGTTTTAATTTTTTTTTGAAGAACTTAGGCTTGAATTCGATGAGAATTGATGGTTTTAGTGTTGTTTGAGGCATTTTGATGATAAGAATTCGATGAGAATTGATGGTTTTAGTGTTGTTTGAGGCATTTTGATGATAAGAACAAGTTTGGATGGTGTTTTAGGATGCGTTGTTGCTTTTGGTTGAGGTCCGGTGGCCTCAAGGTGAATTTCAGATGACTAATGGGGAGTTTTGAGCCTTGTTGTTGTAGATTTTTCTGTTGCTCCAGGTATTTTTGCACATGCGGTTTGGGGACCGCAGATGCAGTGTCGTAGATGCGGAAAAGAAGGGCGTAGGTGTGGTCTTATAAAGGCGCGTCAGGAATCGCAGTTGCAGAGTTGAGGACCACATATGCGGAGTCGCAAATGCGGGATTGGGGATTTTAGTGAATTTCCGCAGATGTTGAGGAGGTGACCACATAAGCGGATATTGGGACAACAAGTGTGGTGTCGACTAGGCAGAATAGTTTTTAAAACATTTTCTCCGCGATCTAAATCATATTTTCCTCCATTGTTGACCATTTTGAGAGCTATTTGGGAGAAATTGAAGAGGGTTTCGAAGAGGATTGATTGGAGGTAAGTTCTACGAACTAAAAACATGATTATTATGTGAAATTAACCTTGAAATTTATGGAAACTTGGCTAAAATTGGGAGAATTAGGGCCTGAGATTTTGAGATTTTTATATTGAGATCTGAAGGACCATATGAGCTCGAATTTGAGAGTTCTTGATATGCATAGACTCGTGACAAGATGAGGAACCCGTTGATGTGAGAATTTCTGAGTTTCGAGAAGTGGGCCCGAGGCTCAGTTTTTGTAAATTTCGGGATTCTTGATATTTTTTGATTATTTTCGATTGGGTTTTGTTCCCTTAACCTATTGTGACACATTCGTTATGGTTTTGGTCAGAATCGACGCGCGAGGAGGCCGATTTGAGAGGCAAGGGCATAACGAGCTAGAGTTTTGACCGGCGTGAGGTAAGTAGTGATTATAAATGATGTCCTAAGGGTTTAAAACCCTAGATTTGCATAACGTAGTGCTATATTAAGGTGAAACACACGCTTAATGACGAGCGCGAGGTTGTTTACTGTTGGGGATTGTGACTTGGTCCATCCCGCTTGATATTTTTACCACGTATTTGACTAAGACATGTTTGTTATCATCATGATTTGGGCTTATTGCCATATTTGTGTTTCATGCCGACTACTTGAATCCTTTATGGACTTTTATCACTGTTTCCTCACTATTTTGACATATTACTTGAATTCAGTCCAATTGATTACTACTATTTTACAAACTCAGCCAATTTTACTTGAATTTTGAGACTTAAATGATATTTTCAATGTTGTTTGGGTTGAGCACTACTGTTTTACTGATGCCCCAGGGGCTTGTGATGATTTCTGAACTGAGTGAGGCCGAGGGCCATATGTGAGAATTTGCTGAGTGATATGAGATACTTTACATGCCACGAGGTGGCTTGAGTGATGGGAAGCCGAGTGATGTGAGGCCGAGTGCCGAGTGATGGTACCACAAGATGGCTTGATATAGCACTTGGGCCTTAAGGGGCCCCTCTGGATCTACACACCCACTATGAGCACGGATACCCATATAATTTGAGAGTGAGCCTGAGGGACTGATGCTATGCTGAGTGACTAATATTGAGCCCAAGGGGCTGATAATGTTCTGAGCAATTGATACCGAGCCCGAGGGGCAGATTACTACTTACTATTTACTTGTTGTTTTACCTAAATTACCTATTTTTTTAAAAGGAGATTTCATTTGATTCTTCACGGTTTTACATCTTTAAGTGATTTACTGCTTGATATAGAATTTCTTTGTGATTTTATGTGTTTTCATGCTTTCAATCATTATTTATAATTATTACTTACCGGGTCGGAGTACTCACATTACTCCCTACGCCGTGTGTGCTGATTCCGGCAGTAAAGTCCGATTCTGAGCGCTGATCCTTCCAGACCAGACGCTGATTTGGAGCTACAAGGTAGTTGTTGACGTCCGCAACCCCGTGTCTCCCTATCCTCTATCATTTATGTTTTCTTCTGACGATTGTATCGGACTTCATACTTTATAGACTTATAGCAGACGCTGTAGTAGCTCATGACTTGTGACATCCCGGTTTAGGTTGTGTAGGGATGGTTTCCTTTTGTTATTATCGTTGTTTTTGCAATTATGGTTATCTTAATCATGTTTTAGATGTGCTTATGTTAATTAATTGTTAAAAGAGGTATTTCAGTTTGTTTGGCTAGTCTTGTCTTTACGAGAGGCGCCATCAAGATCGAGTTCGGGAATCGAGCCATGACACAGAGCTAGAATATTAGGTACGGATTCGAATGGACCCAATATAGTTTTTACTCATGATCTACGGGTTTAATGGTAAATTCGAAACTATAGACTTCAAATTATGGAACCATCTTTATTAACAAGCGCCCTTCTGTCTTGAACCCTTTGAAATAGTTCGAACTCTGAGATTGTCACATACAAAAGATTCTATACAGTATATATTTCCTAGAGTTCTCATGTTTGTTCAAATAAGCAATCAGTGTTTGTAGCTGAAAGGCTATAGTACACCAATCTTTTCTTCATTTATGGTCTTTATTCACTCGAGAAGGAGCAAAGAGATAGATTATACTACCAGGAAAGTAAGAAGTGAAAATCATTACTTTTTTGGAGTCCAACTGTAGATGAATAGGAGAATATGGAAGAAATTAAGGGTGTGTTTGGTATGAAGAAAATGCTTTTCGTGGAAAATGTTTTCCTAGAAAATGTTTTCATGGAAAATGAGTGATTTTATCACTTATTTTCTCTTGTTTGGTTGGTAAGTGGAAAACATTTTCCGGAAAGTATTTTCTATATTTGGTTAGAGAGTAAAAAATAGTTTTTTTAGAAAAATATTTTTTTTGCAACTCTCATACCCCTCCCCCTCCCACCTCCCCCACCCCTCCCTTTCCGAAGTCTCTAAAAATTGACATAATCTAAAGGAACTAATGTGATGCTTTACTTTTTAACGCAAAAATCGCGTATTTTCGAACCGGTAAATTTATAATTTCTAAACCCGTAAACTTTCGAACTTATAATTTTGGAACTTGTAAAATATTGAGCCTTTAAATGATAAATAATAAAATTAAAAACTAAAAAATATATTCTAAATTTTTTTCTGGGGGGGGGGAGGGGCAGGGGGTGGGGGACTGGGGGAGGGGCAGTAAAACAAAAAAAAACAAAAATTTAAATTACAAAAAAAAAGTAAAATTTGGGGGTGGGGTGGGGTGGGGTGGGGGTGGATGGTGCAGAAAAATAATAAAACAAAAATTTAAAATTATAGAAAAAAAATTAAGGTAAAAAAAAAATTTTTGCGGGGTGGGGTGGAAGGGTAGTAGGGTGGATGGTAACGGAAAAACTGAAATTTAAAAAAAAAATTATTTTTGGAGAGGGGGTAGGGTGGGTTGGTGAGGGTGAGAAAGGTTGAGAAGGAGCTTTGTAAAATGTTTTCCCTTCTTTTGATAAGGAAAACATTTTCCTCCAATTAGAGAAAAATGAATTGATAAGGAAAATGTTTTTCAAAACATTTAAGCCAACCAAACATGAGAAAATTGGAAAACATTTTCCAGAAAATATTTTCCTTCGTACCAAACACACCCTAAAATTGAATTATTTTCCTCAAAATGACCTTTAACTGGATATGATGATTCAATTGTCCAATTTTAGGATATATTTCTCTTGTTGCCACCTGATTATGTGAAGAAATTAAAGATCTACATTTATTATGGTCCTTTTTTTTTTCCCTATACTTAAAGTTCAATCTCTTTAAAATTAAAATGGATACTTGTATTATTGTATATTTTGACATGGACTCAGTAAGATTTAAGAAGAATACAGATCAGGAATTTGTCGAATAAAAGAAGATGCATGCTATTATGATGACATTTACTCAAACCTGGCCTCCTAATTTATTTAAGTTTTTTGATTATTGTTTCAAAAATAAAAATAAATAAATTAGGGATGATGTTTAGTTTGCACAAAACTATACAGCTATTGGATTCTAGTAAATGTCTCTCACTTGCAGATTCATGGAATCAACTTTATTAAAAGGAGAGGTTGCTATTGGCATTACAAAGTCAATGGAAGCATATGCTTTCAATTGATAACTTAGGTAGGCCTATTTAAATGACAAAATTGAATAAAAACAAGAAAAGTGATAGAGAAAAAAAAAGGAAATGAAGAAGACGACACCAAATGACACACTAACCAAACATACTTATTAGTGTATTGCCAATTTTGGTGACCAGCTTTTGCTAAGGTGGGATAAAAGGAGCATGGGGATCTATGATTGAACTAAAGCTTCATAAAGAATCAAATCCAACTATGTTGTTGTCTGATTTTAATTGGTCGGAAACTTGTCACTATATTTAAAGGGGAAGTAATTAACCTAATTTTGTATTTATTTAATTTTAATACAAGTATATTAAAGTAATTTAATTTTCCTAAAGTTTCAAAGAACTCATTAGGAGGAATAAAAGAAACATTTTCTATGATATCTGTATGGGGCCGAATCGGATGTAAGATGGTACGAGCATGTATACACGTATAGCCGACTCGGATGTAATACGGGTCGAGCACGTACCCTTATGCGGCAGTTGACATCGGATGACACCCACTTTCGTGTCCGTACGATGAAGAGGATACGCCCTCGACTATAGTGGCATATCAGCAGGCTCGCCCGAGCAGACGTCCCGACTCCCCCTCCCCTATACTTTCGTTGTAATAGCAATAGCTTTGGGACGATGTAATGTGTAGGTGAGGGGGAAGGGTCCCCCTCATTTTGTAACACAAGTATTATTGATCATTAATAATACAACTCTCTCTTACTCTGTCATTTTCTCTCTATTTTATCTCTTTATTACTTACTTGTTCAAACACTTAATTAAGCTCCACTACATTCTCACAAGGAAAACATATATACAAATCCAAAGATCGATCTTCAAGATATATTACCATTGATTCCGATTTACCCTTTATATAATCTTTGATTGTCCCTAACTCATAAAACAACCGATAGTTTTTGGGTCAAATAATTTGACGCCGTCTGTGGGGATTTCGAGAATAAAACTCGTAGTATACATCCACAAGATCCGATCATCGGAAAAAGCCCAAAAATGGCCGAAAACGACACTCGATCCAAAGATGTGGTAGAAGTTACTACCAACCTCATGAGTTCCATGAACGAGGCCGGTTGTAGCGCTGCTGTCACACCTCTTTTTTACCGCACCCGCGAGGGTGCAAAGAGTTTTTCCAATTAAAGGACGATCGAGACGGGATCCATTTTATTAAATTCAGAGTCGCCACTTGGGAAAGTAATGGTGTCCCAAGTCACCGGTTTGATCCCGAATCGAGGAAAAGAATGACTCTATTTAACAGTCCGCGAACCAGAAATCTGGATAAGGAATTCTGTTAACCCGGGAGAAGGTATTAGGCATTCCCGAATTCCGTGGTTCTAGCACGGTCGCTTAACTGTCATATTTGGCTGATTTATCTAATTCTTTGTAGTTATGTACTTAGTGCAAATTAGTATCCCTTTACCGCTTTGATTATTATTATGATTTACGAAAGAGAAAATTGCTTAAAAATATGCTTCCGAATCACGTCACATGAAATGCACCCGGATCCTCGACATATTCTCATTCAACATTTCGGGGTTTGGATTTGGGGTCGCATGAAATGCACCCCCGCATTTAAGAAGGTAGAACTAAAATATGCGCCCGGAGCGATTACTTATTTACACTGTGATATTCGCTCAGAAACGACACATCTCGACATCTAAGTATTTTATATGTACATTTATGAAGGCCTTGCGATTTATGTGACTGTTGGGCGAGGCGTGCCTCTAGTTCAAATCTAAAGCGAACTATGTCCCACTATATTTGTTTAGGAATTGATTCTAAATTATTTAAAAGCATGTTACGAGCCACACCGCATGAAATGCGCCTGTGGTTCCTGACACGCCCTATTTAATCTGATTCAAAATTGGAGTCGGGTCACATGAAATGCACACCCATTTTAAGAAAGTAAAAATTAAACCCGCGCTTAAAGTGACTAGTGTATTACTATTTTTGCGAAAGGCCATGAAATCAGTCACACGACTCATTCCAAAATTCTAGTCAGTTAAATATCTATATCTCCTATTTAAAATCAACCAAGTGATATCCAAGATCTAACAGGTCTAACATAATTCAACAATCCAGACCTCATAACAGTTGCAACTCGAACTAAATATCAGCTTCATCTAATGACCATACAGCATTCATCATCTTTATGTACAAAAAGAAATAAGAAAACTGAAATAGAAAAAAGATTGCAACAGCATGGCTTTGAATATCTTTCAATTTATCTCCATAAGCTTTAAGGTTTACGAAAAGTGTGTACCTGGATGATAACAATAGGAGAAAAAAAGGACCGTCAGCGATAGTAACAACAGTGGCATCAGCAGTAGCAAGACAACACCAGACCAGTCTCAAACACACAATAAGATCGACTCCTTCCAGAATGCTTTTTTGAATGATAAATCAGAAGCAATTGCAAAGAACCAAATAGCCATAAACAACACCCAACAGACCCTAAGGAGCTTGAACTTAAACCAGAGGAGGGCTGGTAGTTATCAGAATCACCTAGCCACTTGAATTAACTCAAAAATACCTACTGGAGCAATGTGACCCAATGTGTTCTAGGCTTTAATCTCAGAGACTGATTTCAACAAGACTAACTCTCAAAAGATCTCTCACGAAGATTCTTTGGATCTCTCAAGCTAATTCTTCTTAAGCTTCCTTCACTCTCTTTCACAATGTGAATCTATGTTTCCTTTCCCTCTCCATCACAGGAAATGTTTTCCTTTTCTTCTTTACCTCTTGCCTATTTTCAATGCTAGAATGCTCTTCTTCAAAGAACTCTCATTCTAATGTCTGCTGCTCTTCTATTCTCACTGTTTTCCTTAATCACAGGCTCTCCCAAAATCCAGTCTCCCTGCTTCTAATGTTTCTGTTCTCTCTCCATACCCTCCAGTGTCCTCTTTTACTTATAGCTAAGACCCCTCCTAAAGCCAATGAGCAGAACAAAAATAATCACCTCTGCCCATCCCTACCTCTGCTGAACCCATACCTCTGCTTTCACCACTACACTATGTCTAAGCATGGGTGTTAATATTAAATTGATAAGTGCAGGGCCTTTAATAGGAAACCCTGCTGTAACAGCAGGTTCCATTTAGCTATCCTTAGGTGCATTGCACCCTACTAGCTAACCTAATTCCTGACTATAAGCAGCTATAACCAAAGTATCCTTAATTCAAAATTAAACGATTACTCGCAATTATCAAACCAAGTAAAGTTTCGGATGCAACCAGGCAATCCTAATGGCACTTCTGCCAACATACTAACTATCGAGACTGCGACGATATTCGTTTAAACAACTACGATCTATACGATCGATAACGACTAATCGACATTTCCAACTATATCTTACGGGCAGAATCGGGGCAGATTTGCAGACAAAATTCATTTCAACTGTGCTAATATTGTTTGGTATAGTAAAGTCTACGAATTTAAACGACGACACTCAATATTGCATACAATTTAACAAAAATGACAGAGAAGTTTGACCAAATAAAGGTCGGATTGGAGAAGAAGAGAAAAAATTGAAATTAACATAACATTAGATAAATGAACACTACACTAATGTAATGAGCATATCAACAATACAGAAAGAGAAGAATAGAATACCTCCGAAAAAGAAATTGAAATGAGACGGACCCGGCTCCAATGGATTTAATTCTGCACCTTTTGAAGTAAACGGAATCTAATTGAAGTGTTTTTCAAACGAAAAACACTCCAATTAGAGTCCGTTGCCTTCCAGTGCCGCCGACTCGAACACAATCCCCTAATTTTTAAAGCTAGGGTTCTTGAGGCTCGGATTTGGGGTTTGAGTGTTTGGGCTTGATTCGAACCAAGGGAAGGCTGGGAGGGGTATGAGGGAGGCCTAGGGATGCTATGGTGAGAGATTGGGGTGGTTTGGTGTGGGTTCGAGTTTGACTCGAATCTTCAAATGAAGATTCGAAGATTTCCGGAATGATTCGAGGCAAGGGAAGACTGGATTCGTAATGGGGGAGGTGAGGGGAAGATTTGGTGTTAAAATGGGGTGGTTTGGGGTGCTTCCGCCGGCGGAGACGATTTCCGGCCGGCGGTTTGTGGTGGTGTGAGGCGGCAGTTTCATCTGCTCTCTGAAGAGATGCGAAATGAATGGGAATTAGGGTTTGGGAGGGGTTTGGGTAATTAAAAGGGGTGTTTAATCTTAGCCGTTGGATCATGTGAATCCAACGGTTCAGAATAGAAAGATGGTGGGTCGGTTCGGGCGATGGGGCGGGGCTGGACCGGGTAGGGACGATTTGGGGCCTTTTTGTTTGGGCCCTGTTGTGTTGAAATTGGGTTTTTTCCCTATCTCTTCATTTCCTACAAATAGACTCTATATTATATATATATATATATATATATATATATAATCAGATTAACTTGTAACACAATTAATTAATTTTTACTAACATACATAATTAAATATCAAATCACACAATTGTACATTAAATGACATACAACACAAAACTATTTTATTTTGAAATTTTGGGAGTAATTCTCATATAGGGCAAAAATCACGTGCTCACAGCTGCCCCTCTTTGCGCGGAAACATGAAGAGTTTTCGTGCAAAGATAAGTGAGCGGATACGAGCGATTTTTTGCCCGTTTGAGCACTCCGTATGAAGCATTTTTTTGGAAAAATTTTGACCGAACCTTTGCTTCAGAAGGTCTCCTACATATCCCTGGCTAAAAGGGAATCAGGTCAATGTAGTTCGGGAAGTTTTGGTAGCTGGGACTACCATGACCGCTGTGATCTTGCTGTTACTGCTGTTACCGCCGTTGCCACTGCTTGACTGATTTCCTTATTACATCGTGCTAAACAAAACAAAATAAATAAGAAGCTAAACTAAGTTACAGTATTGCAAATTCTTCTTATCTATCTTTTCAACTTGCTCTTGTCATGTTCCTTGCCATCCTGCTGGCTCTGATGTTTCTTCGCATGCTTCTTCTCTTCTGACAATTGTTATTTCGGCCTATCTTGATTGCCGAACTCCGACCATTGGTCTCTTCTTTGTGATCTTCGAACTATTCTCCTTCGAAGTCTGAACCTCTCTTTTTGATCCTTGTTGCCTTCCTTTTGACTATGAACTTGGATTCATGCTGGAGATTTTCGTTATACTCTACCACTTTCCGATTGTTCACTATCCTTATCAAATCTTGGAAACTGAGATGCCGTTCTGCTTTTCCGGCAGGCTTCTGACTTTAACATCTTTGAAAAATAAATCGCCATTCCTCTCTTCAGGCGGGCTCCTGACTTCAATAACATCTTTTGAAAATAAATCGCCATTCCTCTCTTCAGGCGGGCTCCTGACTTCAACAACATCCTTTTCGAAAATAAATCGCCATTCCTCTCTTCAGGCGGGCTCCTGACTTCAACATCAACTTCTGAAAATAAATCGCCATTCCTCTCTTCAGGCGGGCTCCTGACTTCAACAACATCTTTTGAAAATAAATCGCCATTCCTCTCTTCAGGCGGGCTCCTGACTTCAATAACATCTTTTGAAAATAAATCGCCATTCCTCTCTTCAGGCGGGCTCCCGACTTCAATCATCAACTCTGAAAATTAAACGCCATTCCTCTCTTCAGGCGGGCTCCTGACTTCAACGTCAACTTTTGAAAAAAGAAAATAAATCGCCATTCCTCTCTTCAGGCGGGCTCCTGACTTCAACAACATCTTTTGAAAATAAATCGCCATTCCTCTCTTCAGGCGGGCTCCTGACTTCAACAATATCTTTTGAAAATAAATCGCCTTTCCTCTCTTCAGGCGGGCTCCTGACTTCAACAACATCTTTTGAAAATAAATCGCCATTCCTCTTTTCAGGCGGGCTCGTGACTTCATCATCAACTTAGAAAATAAAACGCCATTCCTCTCTTCAGGCGGGCTCCTGACTTCAATCATCAACTTTTGAAAATAAATCGCCATTCCTCTCTTCGGGCGGGCTCCCGACTTCAACAACATCTTTTGAAAATAAACGCCATTCCTCTCTTCAGGCGGGCTCCTGACTTCAATCATCAACTCTGAAAATTAAACGCCATTCCTCTCTTCGGGCGGGCTCCTGACTTCAACAACATCTTTTGAAAATAAATCGCCATTCCTCTCTTCAGGCGGGCTCCCGACTTCAACAACATCTTTTGAAAATAAATCGCCATTCCTCTCTTCAGGCGGGCTCCTGACTTCAACAACATCTTTTGAAAATAAATCGCCATTCCTCTCTTCAGGCGGGCTCCCGACTTCAACAACATCTTTTGAAAATAAATCGCCATTCCTCTCTTCAGGCGGGCTCCTGACTTCAATCATCATCTTTTGAAAATAAACGCCATTCCTCTCTTCAGGCGGGCTCCTGACTTCAATCATCAACTTTTGAAAATAAATCGCCATTCCTCTCTTCGGGCGGGCTCCCGACTTCAACAACATCTTTTGAAAATAAACGCCATTCCTCTCTTCAGGCGGGCTCCTGACTTCAACAACATCTTTTGAAAATAAATCGCCATTCCTCTCTTCAGGCGGGCTCCTGACTTCAACAACATCTTTTGAAAATAAATCGCCATTCCTCTTTTCAGGCGGGCTCCTGACTTCAATCATCAACTCTGAAAAATAAACGCCATTCCTCTCTTCAGGCGGGCTCCTGACTTCAATCATCAACTTTTGAAAATAAATCGCCATTCCTCTCTTCGGGCGGGCTCCCGACTTCAACAACATCTTTTGAAAATAAACGCCATTCCTCTCTTCAGGCGGGCTCCTGACTTCAACAACATCTTTTGAAAATAAATTGACATTCCTCTCTTCAGGCGGGCTCCTGACTTCAACAACATCTTTTGAAAATAAATCGCCATTCCTCTCTTCCGAATTACCTTGTTTTGGAATTGCTTTCCTCCCGGGTTGTGTTATTTTTCTCTTGACTGCTGGGGATGTCTTTGGAACTAATTACTTACTGCTGGGGATAATGCTGCTGGGGAAATCTTCTTTATTTCCTCCTTTTCTACTTCCTTCAAAACCCTTATTCTCTCCCGAGATCGCCGGGGATTAAAATGTCATCAGCTGGGGATTACCCTGTCGGGAGATCCCTTTTCCTTTTCCAAAACTCCTTCGGGACTCGCGCTTTGCTCCCTTGAAAAACTTGTAGGATATAATGCTGCCGGGGAAATCTCGAAATCAGTGTTTCATTTTTCCGAGAATTGTTGAGGATGATATCGACCTCTTGCCTTTCTGAACGCAAGCTTCCTCGTTTTGTCTTATCTGCTGGGGGTATAATTTCCTCTATCACAACTTGTTGTTGTTGTTGTTTTTTTTTTTTTTTTTTTTTTTTTTTTCAAAGCTGCTGGGGATAATCGGGTTCAAAGATCATTTCCTTGCGTTATCCGGCTTCTTTCCTCAACCGGGTATTTGGTTTTCGAGAAAATTTTCGCAACGGGAGAAAATTTTCTGCCCCAGTTTGAGAATCTTCTTCGTGGCATGCTTTTCTGCCAACAACCCCTCTTTTTCCTGTTTCAAATCAAAGAAAAATTGGTTAGTTTTAAAATGTGGTGGCTGGTTGTGGTGCTCCTGCTGGGGACGGTTCTCCTCCTCTTTCCCTGCTCTGCGTTTCATTATCAGAACTTGCTGGGGATATTATTATTTGATGATATTCATGTTGGGGATAGCTTTCTCCTTTCTCGCTTCCCCGCCTTCCTTGACGACTCTTTATTCGCGAACCTTTCCACGTGGTTTTCCACTGGTATCCTGACCACCCGAATTCCTTTCTGCTGGGGATATCTTTCCTTCTTTTGCGGCATATCTAAGGACTGGGCATTTCCCAACCTTTGAGTCTCATTAACCTTCCTTGAGATATCCTTATTGACAACAATCCCTCCCTTTGTCATTTTCCTATTGCTGGGGAATATACCTCTGGACGCTGGCCTTGCGCTTGATCCTTCCCGACTTATACCACTTGGGTGTACCAATCAAAATCCCGTCTTGCGTAATTGGAAAGCTGATGGAAAATTTTGCAGTCATTTCTTGCAAACAGACTCTATTGGGGAATTTTCGATAAAAGGGAGAAAGATACAAGGAAACAGCATAAAAGACAAAAAGAAGATGACTCTCTAAAAAGAAAAATTATAAAGCAAACTTATCAAACGTGGATACCAACTCTAATGGACATGACATGCACATATAGCCTATATTCCGCTGTTAAACCGCCTTTTGTAATCTTTGCTCGAGGCTTTCCATCTGATTTTCGATCTCCGTTCGACTTGTAGTGTCCGAGGGATTATCACTACCAAGCCTCTTTCATTTCGATTTTTCTCTCAGCTTTCGTCGCCTTATGGTGCCTGTGAAGGTTTTCACCGCTAAGACTCTCTCATTTGTTTTACTTTTCCGCTGGGGATTGGTGGTGTTACTGCTAAAACTCTCCTATTTTCTGCTGGAGATCGGAGTCTTTCTGCCGGGAATCAGAGTGTTATGTCCCGATAAAACTTCTCTCATTTTCCTAACTCAGCCTCTTTTGAAGATTGGTCAAAAAGGTCTTCCTTTGGACCGTAATGTGGGTTTGGACAGGGCTAGAAAGAAAGGGTATTAAAGGCTCAAAATAAAATAAATTGGGTTCAAAATTACAACCTTCGGAATCCTAGACTTTCCTTACCTAAAAAATTTTCTTTTTTTTTATTGCCCCCGTTTCTTGCTTGGGGATTTTTTTTGGTTTTTATTTACATTATGACCGAGCTGTGAAGCGCCTACGTATCCTCTTTGAGGAATCAGGTCAAACGTAGTTCCCAATTCCTTTTTTCAAGTTTCTTTTTTTTCATACATTTTCTTTTTCTTTTCTTTATCTCTTTTTGTTGTTTTCTTTTTCTTTACTTTTTCTTTATCCCTTTCTTCTTCTGCCTTTCAAACTTGTGTTTCTAGTCTTTGCAACTAATTCCGAAGGAGGGGTATGAAAGAATTTAAAATAAGGTTCAAAGGGTTGACGATGGATAAAGTGTTTAGATAGCAGAACAAAATGCCTTCGTCATTCCAATCTTCAAAACATGCCAAGTGTAAACAAGACAATTAACATTCGTCATATCTTTAAAGCACAGTTGGACAACACTCTCATTATTGTGAATGACCCCACTTCGATTTGGCCAGCTTGCCTTTAACTGTTTCCTTTTTAGTTGCCCCGGTTTCACATGACTCGGGATCCAAATAATCTCAAATTGTTTTTATTTCCTTTAAATGACCCGATCATCTTCCAATTGCTTCATGATTAACTTTTAGAATTAAGCCACAATTATGTGCGCGCATGTCGTGTCACTAGATTCGGCGTTTGAACACAAGACAAACCTAAAGGGTAAAAAGAACTAAACAAATAAAAATGACCGGAAGTAACAAAAGACCGAAAGTTTCATTAAACTAATGACGAAATGGTTCAATGACGAAACACGCAAAACAAACTAGAGTACAGCCCTGAAACAAAACTGGGCAAGACCAAAGCAAACTGCTAGGACAAAAGAGTTTGACCACAAGATAACCCTGAAAATAACTCGGACAACAGAAATGACAACAAAACAAACCACCAAAGCTCCATCTAGCCGACCAAAAGATGGAGTGTCTTCCCAATTACCAGGCACAACATTTTAGCCACTAAGTTCTGCATCAATATTGCTGAGGCTTCCATCTGCTTCAACATTTTTAGCTTCAGTCAATATACCCCCCAGAGGATTCGTGTGCTCCCTGTCATCGTCATTGATCACAATCAACCATCCTTTTTGAATCATTCTTTCTATTTCCTTTTTCAAGGTATGACAACTCTCAATATCGTGCCCTCTGACATTGGAATGGTATGCACATCGTGCAGTAGGATCGAAGCTTCTTGCACGTGGATCGGGAGTATATTCGGGGAGCGGTGTAATCAGGCCGACATGCTTTAACCTTTCAAACGGACTTGCATAGGATTCTCCGATAGGGGTAAGAGCCTTTTCTCGCTTCAGCAACCTCTCCTCCCTAAACGCCTTATTTGGCCCGAAACCTGACCCAGGGGTTTTCCGGTATGTTCGTGGGGGTTGGTAGGCTTTTTGTGGAGCTGGGTACCTGGAAGGTGAAGTACGATTTTGGTTGTCCCGGGGAGAGTAGTGGTGTTGGGGACGGGAGTAGCGTTGGGAAAATATAGCTGGAGGACGAGTAATTGAGCTACTCGAGTGGTTGGACAAGTTGTGATAGGCGGGTATATATGGAGGATGTGGGTGACCATCTGGCCTTGGGTTTAGTGTCCAAGTAAGTATAGAGTCCCGGAAGCTAGGTGGTGGCGGGGGTGGTGCTTTTCCATCCATCCACGCCCGATACATATCAGCCACATGTTGTCTCAATATCTTGACTTCTTCTACTAACCCGTGGTTCCGTTCAACCAGCTGTTGTCGGATATCGGTATCAACCCACTCAGTCTTGAGATTATCTGCCATTGTCCTCCGACTTTGTCTTATAGGGAAGAGTTATTTTAGAACCACAACCAACCACCTTTCTGAAAATGGACACAACAAAACGAAGCCAGCATGTCAGCATTAAGGTATCCCGCTTATTGATCATTCTTCTTTTTTTTTCTATCTTTCTTTTCTTTTTCCCTTTTTGTGGTTTTTTCCTTTTTCCTTTTTTTTTTCTTTTGTAGTTTTTTTTTTCATTTTTTTTATGGAAATGGTCGAATCCTATGTGGATTGCCTACGTATCATGACCCCGCATGAATCAGACCGAGCGTAGTTCTTGCAAATTAATGCAAGAAATAAAGAGATTTTTATTTGATTTTTTTTTTTGATATTTTTTTTTGAAGGAAAATTATAGAAGCCGACTCCAACTACAAACTTGTGTAGGAGATTTCTACAAGAAAAAGAATATTTTTTTTTGGTGTCAATTATGACTATGTCTACAAAATTGGCCACAAAATGGCTTATTTGACAAAATGACTATTTTTGCAAAATTTATTTAAGAAAGATAAACTTGAAATTTTTAAATTTTTTTTTCCGTGGCTCATGGGGCATCGTTCGGCATCACCATAAACCAACACAAGAATATTTTTCATAAATTGGCCATATAATGGCTTATTTAGACAAAGTGGCTCTTTTTGCAAAATTTTATCAAGAAGATATAAATTCAAAATTTAATCCCGGGGCCTATGGGGCATCGTTCAGCACCAACACAGGCCAACACAAGACTGAGAAAGTTAAAATGCAAAAATGTGGCTATTTCAGTAAAATTTCGGCCATGTAATGGCTTATTGGATATTGGATTATTTTTGTAAAGTTGAGTGATGACTCAAAACTTGATTTTTTTGCGGATACAACCTTTCGACATTTCCGCGAGGGAATATTTTCAGGCTGTGTCCAAAATTATTTACAAATGACTCAAAGTGGCTATTCTTGCAAAAAGCCTTCCGGTGTCTTTTTGAGGGACATTCAGCTTATTTTAAGCAAGAATAGCATCACCCGACTTATTTATAACAAAATCAAAAATTTGACATTTTTTGGTTATTTTTGCAAAAGGGGTATGAACCCGGACTTGATTTTGCGGCTATGGCCTTGCAACATTTCCACAAGGAATATTTCAAGGCTGTGCCCGCAAATTATTAAAAATGATTCAAAGTGGCTATTTTTGCAAAAAAACAGCCTTCCGGTGTCCTTTCGGAACATTCGGCTATTTTATAAAACAGCATCACTTCGATTTATTGAAAACTAAAATTCAACATTTTTGATTTTTTTTTGAAAAAGGGTGGTAACCCCAACTTGATTTTTGCGGCTACGACCTTTCAACATTTTCCCGAGGGAATATTTCAAGGTTGTGCCCAAAAATTATTTATAAAGATTCAAAGTGGCTATTTTTGCAAAAACAGCCTTCCGGCGTCCTTTCGGAACATTCGGCTATTTGCAAAAACGGCATCACTTTGATTTTATTGACAAAATTAAACACACATTTTTTTTGATTTTTTAAAGGGGTGGTTGAACCCGATGAGGGTTGCCTACGTATCTCACCTAGTGGTGAGAATCAAACCTGCGTAGTTCGGTCAAAACAAACTACATCTGTAAATAAAACAAACTATTTTTTTATTTTACTGGAAAACAAATGAACTATTTTTTTATTATTATTATTTTTTTAAAAAAAACAAACTATAAAAAAAATTCTCCATATTTAAAAAAACCGGTCAGCATGCAAGTCTGAAACAAATAAATGCATAAAACAAACAGGATGCAGCAGGATGGTCTTTTCATTTCAGGTCACCTGTCCTAGACGGACCCAACCCCTGTGTTGAGTCCCCTAAGTCAAATGCAACATGATGCAAAATAAACGTTCCTACTAGGGATCCGGCATGAAGCTTTGTTATTCTAGGTTCAAAAACCTGGGTTTATTGTTCTAGACCTGGCTTACCCGAGCGGACAACTCGAGCCGAGGAGGAGGCAGCAACCCGGGAATACAGAAGCTTCACCGGTTTTGCAACTTATCCAAACCTCGTTCTAAAGTGGGAATTAGACACTATACAGAAAAGAAGTCACACGAAGTGCACCCTTCTTCATGATTTAGAAGACTCAGAGAGGAGATTGGTTTCGGCACAATTTATATGTACAATTCAAAAAAAATATCAAAGCGATAAAAATATCATTTTGCACATTAATACAAACATATAATAAAATCAGATAATAAATAAGCCAAATACAACAATTATTCCAAGCTCGAATTCTTAAACCCTCAGAGGTTTTATCTTCCCCAGCAGAGTCGCCAGAGCTGTCACACCTCTTTTTTACCGCACCCGCGAGGGTGCAAAGAGTTTTTCCAATTAAAGGACGATCGAGACGGGATCCATTTTATTAAATTCAGAGTCGCCACTTGGGAAAGTAATGGTGTCCCAAGTCACCGGTTTGATCCCGAATCGAGGAAAAGAATGACTCTATTTAACAGTCCGCGAACCGAAATCCGGATAAGGAATTCTGTTAACCCGGGAGAAGGTATTAGGCATTCCCGAATTCCGTGGTTCTAGCACGGTCGCTTAACTGTCATATTTGGCTGATTTATCTAATTCTTTGTAGTTATGTACTTAGTGCAAATTAGTATCCCTTTACCGCTTTGATTATTATTATGATTTACGAAAGAGAAAATTGCTTAAAAATATGCTTCCGAATCACGTCACATGAAATGCACCCGGATCCTCGACATATTCTCATTCAACATTTCGGGGTTTGGATTTGGGGTCGCATGAAATGCACCCCCGCATTTAAGAAGGTAGAACTAAAATATGCGCCCGGAGCGATTACTTATTTACACTGTGATATTCGCTCAGAAACGACACATCTCGACATCTAAGTATTTTATATGTACATTTATGAAGGCCTTGCGATTTATGTGACTGTTGGGCGAGGCGTGCCTCTAGTTCAAATCTAAAGCGAACTATGTCCCACTATATTTGTTTAGGAATTGATTCTAAATTATTTAAAAGCATGTTACGAGCCACACCGCATGAAATGCGCCTGTGGTTCCTGACACGCCCTATTTAATCTGATTCAAAATTGGAGTCGGGTCACATGAAATGCACACCCATTTTAAGAAAGTAAAAATTAAACCCGCGCTTAAAGTGACTAGTGTATTACTATTTTTGCGAAAGGCCATGAAATCAGTCACACGACTCATTCCAAAATTCTAGTCAGTTAAATATCTATATCTCCTATTTAAAATCAACCAAGTGATATCCAAGATCTAACAGGTCTAACATAATTCAACAATCCAGACCTCATAACAGTTGCAACTCGAACTAAATATCAGCTTCATCTAATGACCATACAGCATTCATCATCTTTATGTACAAAAAGAAATAAGAAAACTGAAATAGAAAAAAAAGATTGCAACAGCATGGCTTTGAATATCTTTCAATTTATCTCCATAAGCTTTAAGGTTTACGAAAAGTGTGTACCTGGATGATAACAATAGGAGAAAAAAAGGACCGTCAGCGATAGTAACAACAGTGGCATCAGCAGTAGCAAGACAACACCAGACCAGTCTCAAACACACAATAAGATCGACTCCTTCCAGAATGCTTTTTTGAATGATAAATCAGAAGCAATTGCAAAGAACCAAATAGCCATAAACAACACCCAACAGACCCTAAGGAGCTTGAACTTAAACCAGAGGAGGGCTGGTAGTTATCAGAATCACCTAGCCACTTGAATTAACTCAAAAATACCTACTGGAGCAATGTGACCCAATGTGTTCTAGGCTTTAATCTCAGAGACTGATTTCAACAAGACTAACTCTCAAAAGATCTCTCACGAAGATTCTTTGGATCTCTCAAGCTAATTCTTCTTAAGCTTCCTTCACTCTCTTTCACAATGTGAATCTATGTTTCCTTTCCCTCTCCATCACAGGAAATGTTTTCCTTTTCTTCTTTACCTCTTGCCTATTTTCAATGCTAGAATGCTCTTCTTCAAAGAACTCTCATTCTAATGTCTGCTGCTCTTCTATTCTCACTATTTTCCTTAATCACAGGCTCTCCCAAAATCCAGTCTCCCTGCTTCTAATGTTTCTGTTCTCTCTCCATACCCTCCAGTGTCCTCTTTTACTTATAGCTAAGACCCCTCCTAAAGCCAATGAGCAGAACAAAAATAATCACCTCTGCCCATCCCTACCTCTGCTGAACCCATACCTCTGCTTTCACCACTACACTATGTCTAAGCATGGGTGTTAATATTAAATTGATAAGTGCAGGGCCTTTAATAGGAAACCCTGCTGTAACAGCAGGTTCCATTTAGCTATCCTTAGGTGCATTGCACCCTACTAGCTAACCTAATTCCTGACTATAAGCAGCTATAACCAAAGTATCCTTAATTCAAAATTAAACGATTACTCGCAATTATCAAACCAAGTAAAGTTTCGGATGCAACCAGGCAATCCTAATGGCACTTCTGCCAACATACTAACTATCGAGACTGCTGTCACACCTCTTTTTTACGCACCCGCAAGGATGCAAAGAGTTTTTCCAATTAAAGGACAATCGAGACGGGATTTATTTAAATTATTTCAGAGTCGCCACTTGGGAGATTTATGGTGTCCCAAGTCACCGGTTAAATCCCGAATCGAGGAAAAGGATGACTCTATTTAACAGTCCGCGAACCAGAAATCCGGATAAGGAATTCTATTAACCCGGGAGAAGGTATTAGGCATTCCCGAATTCCGTGGTTCTAGCACGGTCGCTCAACTGTCGTGTTTGGCTTATCTATCTGCTTTTACAATTATGTACTTAGTGCAAGTTAATATCCCTTTACCGCTTTTATTATTGGTTATGATTTACGAAAGAGAAAGTTGCTTAAAAATATGCTTTCGAATCACGTCACATGAAATGCACCCGGATCCTCGACATATTCTTATTCAACATTTCGGGGTTTGGATTTGGGCCGCATGAAATGCACACCCGTATTTAAGAAGACAGAACTAAGATATGCGCCCGGATCGACTACTTATTTACATTGTTGAGAAGGGCGTGATATTCGTTAAGAAGCGACGCATCTCAAAATCTAAGTATTTTATATGTACATTTATGAAGGCTGTGCGATTAGTGTAACTATTGGGCGAGGCGCACCTTTGCTTCAAATCTAAAGAGCACTACATCCCACTGTATTTCACTTAGGAGTTGATTCCAAATTATTTAAAACTCGCTACGAACCACATCGCATGAAATGCGCCTGTGGTTCATGACATGCTTTATTTACTCTTGCCCGAAATTGGGGTCGGGTCACATGAAATGCACCCCCGACTCTTTTAATCTAATTACGTCATTCAGTTGAGTAATAACTCCCTAGCTAATCTTGCTTTTAACATAAGATCTAACATTTAACAGATTTGGAGATTACCCACATGAGTAGAGAAGATTGAACAGAGATACAATAGACTAATTCGGGTTTACGCGCATATCTAATGATAGTGTATCTTTGGTCTAGCTACATTTTCCATAACAAAACTAGCAATACCAACTTAATCAAAGAATAACAGAACGTAACCAAATATAAGAACTTGGGACGACTACATGATCCAATAGACTTTAAGCATAAGCTTCAAACTTCATTCTTTTCGAACCAAGGAATTACAATAACAGAGATGTGTACCTTTAAGGTTTTACTGAACAGAGATTCGGATATGATTTTTGCAATCAACAGAGAGTCGACAAATCGGATCTGCGCCTGGACCTTGGAACTCGTCGGAACCGCGACAAACCTCCACAACGGGACTCGTCGGCACCTCGAATTTGCTCGGTTTCTTTTGGAGATACGACTACACGTGTAGTGTGGTGAGTGTGAGGCTTCTGGGAGCTCGATGGCAATGGTGTTTTGTAGGCTAATGGTGGACTGCTGGTGGCTGGTTTGGACAGTGACGACTGGAGGTTGGAGCTGCTGGTCGACTTGGTTGACGAAGAAGATGGAGATGATGACTGGTTCGTTTTCCGGCGAGCTTCAAAGGTGGTCGACGGGCAGTTGTCACTCAACGACAATGGTGAAGGGTCGTTTGGGCGGGGTTGCTGCTGCTGAACGTGCTTAGAGCTTCACGAAGAAGAAGCTCATCACATGTCCCCTCTCCTTTCCCTCTCTTGTGTATTGTCTTTTTTTTTCCTTCAAATCCTCACTGCCGTGCAGAGGCAAGAAGCTGAAGAAGTGTCGTTTTTGCTCTTTAAAATCCTTGCTACCCGTTTTTGTTCTCTTCTTTTACTGAAGAAGAGAATGTGTCTTCTCTCTTTTCCGTTAGAAAATGTGTAGTATTTGTAGTCTTTCTTGTTCTTTTTCTTTTTTTGCCGTCCAGAGACCCTTATTTATCAAGAAGAGATTGTCTTCTTTCTTTTGTTTTTTTAAAATGAAAACCCCCCCCCCTCTTTCTTTTGCCGTCCAGAGAAATGAAGACCCCCTTCTTACGTTCTTTTTTCTTCTTTTTGTATCTATTCTTTCTCTCTTCTTTTTTAATTGTCTTACTTGTTTTCCTTTTTTTTTTTCCCCAGTCCCCCTTCACGTGTAACCCCCTCTCCCTTTTCATTTTAAATTCAAGACCCATAATATTCCCACCTTTATTTTAACAATGTTGATGCCCATCCCCTCCCATAATATTCTGTCCGTGTCCCCCATGTGTGTCCCCCACGTGTGGTGGACTCGGGTTATTACGGGCTAGGTCCAAAAATTATAAAACCGGGTAGTTCGAACCCGAATATTATTCTTCGCCCGGAACCGAAAATGAGAACACGGTGTTATTTAATTAATCCTAGGTAATCAAAATAACTATAATACTCGTAATTAAAATAAAACTATTTTTTATATTTTTCAAGTTTAAAAATGACTACGAAACATTAATAAAACTATATTTTTGTTATTTTTTCATTTTGAGGTAAAAATAAAGTAAAAGAGTCAAATTTAACTAAAATAGCTATATTAAAACTAAACTAAATATTTTACGCTAGAAATATAGAAAATCTCGGGGAGGGTCAAAAATCACGTGTTTACAATGCCGGAGTTCGACAAATGCCGCTTCGACAAAGAACGACTAGACAAGTGTTTTTGACCTGACCCTTATTGGGAGGGACTAAACTAAGAGAAGGGGAGTGTGACCGAGCCCTTGTATCTGAGCTGCCTACATATCCTTGGCTATAAAGGAATCAGGCCACGTGTAGTTCGAAAGTGAGTGAGGAAGGGGTATACCGAGGTGGAGAGCCCGTCGAGGTGTCGTTCCGTCGAGGTTCTGTTCCATCGAAGTTCCGGTCCGTGGTCCTGCTATTACATCAAAAATCAAAACATGAGAAAGACTAACTAAGCCTATCAGCTACTAGTTACAAAATTCATATCTATAAGTCTTCCGAAGCTTGATCTTGAGTATTGGTTGGTGCTTCATGCGGACTCTAAATTTGAACCTTGATACTTGCTAGTTGTAGGTACTAGTTCAATCTTCTTCAGCTTTCTGGATCTGAACCAGGTATGCAGTGCTTGTGACCTCGGCCATGTCTTGAGCACACCACATCTTTCATCAACTTCTGCACTTAGATTAACTCCTTGCCTTTTTTTTCATTATGACTAACTTCTGTTGATCATCTCGGACTGTTGACTCGCATTCTGGTTGCAAGCTTCTTTTGTTGCTATCTTGTATTGCACTCCGAAGTGAATTCCCTTACTTGTGATCTTCGAGCTATTCTCCTTCGAAGTCTGAATCTATCTTCTCTGATCCTTGTTGCCTTCCTTCCGATTCATGCTGGGGATTTCCGTTACACTCTGCCGCTTTCCTTAACCAACTTCAAAAATAAATCGCCGCTCCATTCTTCAGGCGGGCTCCCTGACTTCAACTACTACTTCAAAATAAAATCGCCACTCCATTCTTCGATTGTTCACCATCCTTATCAAATCTTGGAAACTGAGACGGCGTTCTGCTTTTCTGGCGGGCTTCTGACTTTAACAACATCTTTTGAAAATAAACGCCATTCCTCTCTTCAGGCGGGCTCCTGACTTCAATCATCAACTTTTGAAAATAAATCGCCATTCCTCTCTTCGGGCGGGCTCCCGACTTCAACAACATCTTTTGAAAATAAACGCCATTCCTCTCTTCAGGCGGGCTCCTGACTTCAACAACATCTTTTGAAAATAAACGCCATTCCTCTCTTCAGGCGGGCTCCTGACTTCAACAACATCTTTTGAAAATAAATCGCCATTCCTCTCTTCAGGCGGGCTCCTGACTTCAACAACATCTTTTGAAAACTGAGACGGCGTTCTGCTTTTCTGGCGGGCTTCTGACTTTAACAACATCTTTTGAAAATAAACGCCATTCCTCTCTTCAGGCGGGCTCCTGACTTCAATCATCAACTTTTGAAAATAAATCGCCATTCCTCTCTTCGGGCGGGCTCCCGACTTCAACAACATCTTTTGAAAATAAACGCCATTCCTCTCTTCAGGCGGGCTCCTGACTTCAATCATCAACTTTTGAAAATAAATCGCCATTCCTCTCTTCAGGCGGGCTCCTGACTTCAACAACATCTTTTGAAAATAAACGCCATTCCTCTCTTCAGGCGGGCTCCTGACTTCAATCATCAACTCTGAAAATTAAACGCCATTCCTCTCTTCTTGTACCATTTTATTCTTCTTGCATCGCTTCTTGGGCCATCCTTTCTTCCGAATTACCTTGTTTTGGAATTGCTTTCCTCCCGGGTTGTGTTATTTTTCTCTTGACTGCTGGGGATGTCTTTGGAACTAATTACTTACCTGCTGGGGTAATGCTGCCGGGGAAAATCTTCTTTATTTCCTCCTTTTCTACTTCCTTCAGAACCTTTATTCTCTCTCGAGATCGCTGGGGATTGAAGTGTCATCAGCTGGGGATTACCCTGTCGGGGATCCCCTTTCCTTCTTCCTCTTTCCAAACCTCCTTCGGGGCTCGCGCTTCGCTCCCTTGAAAAACTTGTAGGATATAATGCTGCCGGTGAAATCTCGAAATCAGTGTTTCATTTTCCGAGGACTGCTGAGGGTGATACCGGCTTCTTGCCTTTCTGAACGCAAGCTTCCTCGTCTTGTCCTGTCTGTTGGGGGTATAATTTCATCTATCACAACTTGTTGTTTTCTTTCTTTCAAATCTGCTGGGATAACCGGGTTCAAAGATCATTTCCTCGCGTTATCTAGCTTCTTTCCCTAACCAAGTATTTGGTTTCGAGAAAATTTTCGCAACAGGAGAAAATTTTCTGCCCCAGTTTGTGAATCTTCTTCGTGGCATGCTTTGCTGCTGACAACCCCTTTTTTCCCGTTTCAAATCAAAGAAAAATTGGTTAGTTTTAAAATGTGGTGGCTGGTTGTGGTGCTCCTGCTGGGGATTGTTCTCCTCCTCTTTCCCTCGCTCGGGGTTCCTAAAACATTGTTGGGGAATGATTTCATTTGCTGGAGATGATATTCCTGTCGGGGATGGGTTTTTCCATTTATCCCTTCCCCGTTCTGTGTTTCTCAACTTGCTGGGGGTTATTTTGTTGAAGATGGGATTTCCTTTCTTCCTTTACCACTCTGTGTTGTCCGACCACCTCGGAACTTGCTGAAGATAACACTGCCGGTAGATTTTCATTTCCTCAAAATTGGTGTTTCACTCTTCTTGAAGGTTGTTGAGGATGACGCTAGTTCGAAGACCATTTCCCTTAAGACTTTCCTTCTTCCCCAAGTGGGTATTGACTTCCAGAAAATTTTCAAACTGAAAAGAAAATTTTCTGCCCCAGTTTAATAATCTTCTTCGCACCCTACTTCTCTGCCGTCAATGGCATTTCTTTGCTTTGCATAATAATTGGAAAGTTGATGACAAGTTTTGAAGTCATTTCTCACTTGTTCTGACTAGACAGACCTTGATGGGGAATTTTTGATAAAAATGAGAAAGATAAAAAGAAACAAAATAGAAGACAAAGGAAAAAGAAAATGACTCTCTAGCAAGAAATATCTACAAAACTTATCAAACGCGACTACCAACTCCACTGGTCATGACATGCACATATGGTCTATCCTTCGTCTTTCACGATTTCTGTCTCGTGATTTCCATCTGATTATCACCTCTATTCGACCTGTAGTGCCCGAAGGGTTTTCACTTTCAAGCCTCTCTCATTTTGATTTTCTCTCAGCTTTCGTCGTCTTATGGTGCCTGTGAAGGTTTTCACCGGTAAGATTCTCTCATTTGTATCACTTTTAGCTGGGGATTGGGGTGTCACTGCCAAGACTCTCTCGTATTTCCTTTCTGCTGAGAATCAACGTCTTTTCTGCCGAGAATCAACGTGTTATATTATGATAGGACTCTATCCCTCGCCTGACGCGGCATCTTTTGAAGACCTGATCGGAAGGTCTTTCTTTGGACCGTAATGTGGGCTTTGGATGGGGCTAGAAAGAAAGGGTATTGAAGGCTCAAAACAAAATCAATTTTGGGTTCAAAATTTACAACCTTCGGACCTAAATTTATTTACAATAAACACAATTTTTATTTATTTATTTATTATTGCCCCTGTTTCTTGCTTGGGGATTTTTTGGTTTTTATTTACACTATGACCGAGCTGTGAAGCGCCTACGTATCCTCTTTAAGGAATCAGGTCAAACGTAGTTCCCAATTCCTCTTTTTCAAGTTTCTTTTTTCACACATTTTTCTTTTCTTTTCTTTATCTCTTTTTGTTGTTTTTTTTTTTATTTTTCTTTAGCCATTTCTTCTCTTACCTTTCAAACTTGTGTTTCTAGTCTTTGCAACCAATTCCGAAGGAGGGGTATGAAAGAATTTAAATTTAGGCTCAAAGGGTTGACGACGGATAAAGTGTTTGGATAGCAGAACAAAATGCCTTCGTCATTCCAATCTTCAAAACATGCCAAGCGTAACACAATTAATATTCATCATATCTTTAAAGCATTGTCGGGCAACACTCTCATTATGAACGACCCCGTGTCAATTTTGGCTAGCTTGCCTTTGACTGTTTCTTTTTACTTGCCCCGGTTTCAGATGACTCGGGATCCAAATAGTCTCAAGTTGTTTTTGTTTCCTTTAGATGACCCGATCATCTTCCAATTGCTTAATGATTAACTTTTAGAATTAAGCCACAATTATGTGTGCGCATGTCATGTCACTAGGTTCGGCGTTTGAGCACAAGACAAATCTAAAGGGTAAAAAGAACTAAACAGATAAAATGACCGGAAGTAACAAAAGACCGAAAGCTTCATTAAACTAATGACGAAATGGTTCAATGACAAAACAAGCAAAACAAACTAGAGTACAGCCCTGAAACAAAACTGGGCAGGACCAAAGCAAACTGCTAGGACAAAAGGATTTGACCACAAGAAAACCCTGAAAATAACTCGGACAACAAAAATGACCAACAAAAACGAACCACCAAAGCTCCATCTAGCTGACCAAGAGATGGAGTATCTTCCCAATTACCAAGCACCACATTTTAGCCACTAAGTTCTGCATCAATATTGCCAAGGCTGCCAACTGCTTCAACATTTTTAGCTCCAGTCGGTACACCCCCCAGGGGATTCGTGTGCTCCCTGTCATCGTCATTGATCACAATCAACCACCCTTTTTGAATCATTCTTTCTATTTCCTTTTTCAAGGTACGGCAACTCTCAATATCGTGCCCTCTGACATTGGAATGGTATGCACATCGTGCAGTAGGATCGAAGCTTCTTGCACGTGGATCGGGAGTGTATTCGGGGAGCGGCGTAATCGGGCCGACATGTTTTAACTTTTCAAACAGACTTGCATAGGACTCTCCGATAGGGGTGAGCGCCTTTTCTCACTTCAGCAACCTTTCCTCCCTAAACGCCTTATTTGGCCTGAAACCTGACCCGGGGGGTTTCCGGTATGTTCGTGGGGGTTGGTAAGCCTTTTGTGGAGCTGGGTACCTGGAAGGTGAAGTACGATTTTGGTTGTCCCGGGGAGAGTAGTGGTGTTGGGGACGGGAGTAGCGTTGTGAAAACATAGTTGGGGGACGAGTAATTGAGTTACTCGAATGGCTGGAGAAGTTGTGATAGGCGGGTATATATGGAGAGCGCGGGAGATCATCTGGCATCGGGTTCATGGTACGGGTAAGGACAGAGTCCAGGAAGCTAGGTGGTGGCGGAGGTGGTGCTTTTCCATCCATCCACGCCCGATACATATCAGCCACGTGTTGTCTCAATATCTTGACCTCCTCTACTAACCCGTGGTTCCGTTCAACCAGCTGTTGTCGGGTACCTGTACCAACCCATTCAGTCTTGAGATTATCTGCCATTGTCCTCTGACTTCGTCTTACGGGGAAGAGTTATTTCAGAACCACAACCAACCACCTTTCTGGAAATGGACACAACAAAACAAAGCCAGCATGTCAGCATTAAGGTATCCTGTGGTTTTCTTCTTTTTTTTTGTAGTTTTTTCATTTTTTTTTGGTTATGGATATGGTCGAATCCTATGTGGATTGCCTACGTATCATGACCCCGCATGAATCGGACCGAGCGTAGTTCTTGCAAATTAATGCAAGAAATAAAGAGATGTTTATTTGATTTTTTGATTTTTTTTTTTTTTTTTTTTTTTGAAGGAAAATTATAGAAGCCGACTCCAACTACAAACTTGTGTAGGAGATTTCTACAAGAATAAGAATATTTTTGGTGTCAATTATGACTTTCTACAAAATTGGCCACATAATGGCTTATTTGCCAAAAATGACTATTTTTGCAAAATTTATTTAAGAAAGATAAACTTAAAAAAAAAAAAAAATTTTTTTCATTCCGTGGCTCATGGGGCATCGTCCGGCATCACCATAAACCAACACAAGAATATTTTCATAAATTGGCCACATGATGGCTTATTCAGACAAAGTGGCTCTTTTTTGCAACATTTTATAAAGAAGATATAAATTCAAAATTTAGTCCTGGGGCCTATGGGGCATCATTCAGCACCGACACAGGCCAATACAAGACCGAAGAAGTTCAAATGCCAAAAGTGGCTATTTATGCAAGGACCGGCCATGTAATGGCTTATTGGATAAAGTGATTATTTTTGTAAAGTTGAGTGATGACTCAAAACTTGATTTTTTGCGGATACAGCCTTTCGACATTTCCGCGAGGGAATATTTTCAGGCTGTGTCCAAAATTATTTACAAATGACTCAAAGTGGCTATTCTTGTAAAAAGCCTTCCGGTGTCTTTTTGAGGGACATTCGGCTTATTTTAAGCAAGAATAGCATCACCCGACTTATTTATAACAAAATCAAAAATTTGACATTTTTTGGTTATTTTTGCAAAAGGGGTATGAACCCGGACTTGATTTTGCGGCTATGGCCTTGCAACATTTCCACAAGGAATATTTCAAGGCTGTGCCCGCAAATTATTAAAAATGATTCAAAGTGGCTATTTTTGCAAAAACAGCCTTCCGGCGTCCTTTCGGAACATTCGGCTATTTTAAAAAACAGCATCACTTCGATTTATTGAAAACTAAAATTCAACATTTTGAAAAAGGGTGGCAACCCCAACTTGATTTTTGCGGCCACGACCTTTCAACATTTTCGCGAGGGAATATTTCAAGGTTGTGCCCAAAAATTATTTATAAAGATTCAAAGTGACTATTTTTGCAAAAACAGCCTTCCGGCGTCCTTTCGGAACATTCGGCTATTTGCAAAAACGGCATCACTTTGATTTTATTGACAAAATTAAACACACATTTTTTTTGATTTTTTTAAAGGGGTGGTTGAACCCGATGAGGGTTGCCTACGTATCTCACCTAGTGGCGAGAATCAAACCTGCGTAGTTCGGTCAAACAAACTACATCTTTAAAGGAAACAAACTATTTATTATTTTTTCACGCATTTTTTTTTTAAGTTTAAAACAAAATTTTTTCTTTTTTTTTTTAGTAAAAAAAAACAAACTATTTTGAAATCACATATTTTTTATTTTACAACAAACATTTTTTTTCCTTTTTAAGTAAAAAAAACAAACTATTTTGAAACTATTTTTTTTATTTTCCTCAATATAAAAAAAACGGTTAGCCTGCAAGTCTGAAGCAAATATATGCATAAAACAAATAGGATGCAGCAGGATGGTCTTTTCATTTCAGGTCACCTGTCCTAGACGGACCCAACCCCTGTGTTGAGTCCCCTAAGTCAAATGGAACATGATGCAAATAAACGTTCCTACTAGGGATCCGGCATGAAGCTTTGTTATTCTAGGTTTAAAAACCCGGGTTTATTGTTCTAGACCTGGCTTACCCGAACGGACAACTCGAGCCGAGGAGGAGGCAGCAACCCGGGAATACAGAAGCTTCACCGGTTTTGCAACTTATCCAAACCTCGTTCTAAAATGGGAATTAGACACTATATAGAAAAGAAGTCACACGAAGTGCACCCTTCTTCATGATTTAGAAGACTCAGAGAGGAGATTGGTTTCGGCACAATTTATATGTACAGTTCAAAAAATATCAAAGCGATAAAAATATCATTTTGCACATTAATACAAACATATAATAAAATCGGATAATAAATAAGCCAAATACAACAATTATTCCAAGCTCGAATTCTTAAACCCTGAACCAGTGGTTCTGGGTTTATCGTCCCCAGCAGAGTCGCCAGAGCTGTCACACCTCTTTTTTACGCACCCGCAAGGATGCAAAGAGTTTTTCCAATTAAAGGACAATCGAGACGGGATTTATTTAAATTATTTCAGAGTCGCCACTTGGGAGATTTATGGTGTCCCAAGTCACCGGTTAAATCCCGAATCGAGGAAAAGGATGACTCTATTTAACAGTCCGCGAACCAGAAATCCGGATAAGGAATTCTATTAACCCGGAGAAGGTATTAGGCATTCCCGAATTCCGTGGTTCTAGCACGGTCGCTCAACTGTCGTGTTTGGCTTATCTATCTGCTTTTTACAATTATGTACTTAGTGCAAGTTAATATCCCTTTACCGCTTTTATTATTGGTTATGATTTACGAAAGAGAAAGTTGCTTAAAAATATGCTTTCGAATCACGTCACATGAAATGCACCCGGATCCTCGACATATTCTTATTCAACATTTCGGGGTTTGGATTTGGGCCGCATGAAATGCACACCCGTATTTAAGAAGACAGAACTAAGATATGCGCCCGGATCGACTACTTATTTACATTGTTGAGAAGGGCGTGATATTCGTTAAGAAGCGACGCATCTCAAAATCTAAGTATTTTATATGTACATTTATGAAGGCTGTGCGATTAGTGTAACTATTGGGCGAGGCGCACCTTTGCTTCAAATCTAAAGAGAACTACATCCCACTGTATTTCACTTAGGAGTTGATTCCAAATTATTTAAAACTCGCTACGAACCACATCGCATGAAATGCGCCTGTGGTTCATGACATGCTTTATTTACTCTTGCCCGAAATTGGGGTCGGGTCACATGAAATGCACCCCCGACTCTTTTAATCTAATTACGTCATTCAGTTGAGTAATAACTCCCTAGCTAATCTTGCTTTTAACATAAGATCTAACATTTAACAGATTTGGAGATTACCCACATGAGTAGAGAAGATTGAACAGAGATACAATAGACTAATTCGGGTTTACGCGCATATCTAATGATAGTGTATCTTTGGTCTAGCTACATTTTCCATAACAAAACTAGCAATACCAACTTAATCAAAGAATAACAGAACGTAACCAAATATAAGAACTTGGGACGACTACATGATCCAATAGACTTTAAGCATAAGCTTCAAACTTCATTCTTTTCGAACCAAGGAATTACAATAACAGAGATGTGTACCTTTAAGGTTTTACTGAACAGAGATTCGGATATGATTTTTGCAATCAACAGAGAGTCGACAAATCGGATCTGCGCCTGGACCTTGGAACTCGTCGGAACCGCGACAAACCTCCACAACGGGACTCGTCGGCACCTCGAATTTGCTCGGTTTCTTTTGGAGATACGACTACACGTGTAGTGTGGTGAGTGTGAGGCTTCTGGGAGCTCGATGGCAATGGTGTTTTGTAGGCTAATGGTGGACTGCTGGTGGCTGGTTTGGACAGTGACGACTGGAGGTTGGAGCTGCTGGTCGACTTGGTTGACGAAGAAGATGGAGATGATGACTGGTTCGTTTTCCGGCGAGCTTCAAAGGTGGTCGACGGGCAGTTGTCACTCAACGGCAATGGTGAAGGGTCGTTTGGGCGGGGTTGCTGCTGCTGAACGTGCTTAGAGCTTCACGAAGAAGAAGCTCATCACATGTCCCCTCTCCTTTCCCTCTCTTGTGTATTGTCTTTTTTTTTCCTTCAAATCCTCACTGCCGTGCAGAGGCAAGAAGCTGAAGAAGTGTCGTTTTTGCTCTTTAAAATCCTTGCTACCCGTTTTTGTTCTCTTCTTTTACTGAAGAAGAGAATGTGTCTTCTCTCTTTTCCGTTAGAAAATGTGTAGTATTTGTAGTCTTTCTTGTTCTTTTTCTTTTTTTGCCGTCCAGAGACCCTTATTTATCAAGAAGAGATTGTCTTCTTTCTTTTGTTTTTTTAAAATGAAAACCCCCCCCCCTCTTTCTTTTGCCGTCCAGAGAAATGAAGACCCCCTTCTTACGTTCTTTTTTCTTCTTTTTGTATCTATTCTTTCTCTCTTCTTTTTTAATTGTCTTACTTGTTTTCCTTTTTTTTTTTTTTAATTCCCCCCAGTCCCCCTTCACGTGTAACCCCCTCTCCCTTTTCATTTTAAATTCAAGACCCATAATATTCCCACCTTTATTTTAACAATGTTGATGCCCATCCCCTCCCATAATATTCTGTCCGTGTCCCCCATGTGTGTCCCCCACGTGTGGTGGACTCGGGTTATTACGGGCTAGGTCCAAAAATTATAAAACCGGGTAGTTCGAACCCGAATATTATTCTTCGCCCGGAACCGAAAATGAGAACACGGTGTTATTTAATTAATCCTAGGTAATCAAAATAACTATAATACTCGTAATTAAAATAAAACTATTTTTTATATTTTTCAAGTTTAAAAATGACTACGAAACATTAATAAAACTATATTTTTGTTATTTTTTCATTTTGAGGTAAAAATAAAGTAAAAGAGTCAAATTTAACTAAAATAGCTATATTAAAACTAAACTAAATATTTTACGCTAGAAATATAGAAAATCTCGGGGAGGGTCAAAAATCACGTGTTTACAACTGCGACGATATTCGTTTAAACAACTACGATCTATACGATCGATAACGACTAATCGACATTTCCAACTATATCTTACGGGCAGAATCGGGGCAGATTTGCAGACAAAATTCATTTCAACTGTGCTAATATTGTTTGGTATAGTAAAGTCTACGAATTTAAACGACGACACTCAATATTGCATACAATTTAACAAAAATGACAGAGAAGTTTGACCAAATAAAGGTCGGATTGGAGAAGAAGAGAAAAAATTGAAATTAACATAACATTAGATAAATGAACACTACACTAATGTAATGAGCATATCAACAATACAGAAAGAGAAGAATAGAATACCTCCGAAAAAGAAATTGAAATGAGACGGACCCGGCTCCAATGGATTTAATTCTGCATCTTTTGAAGTAAACGGAATCTAATTGAAGTGTTTTTCAAACGAAAAACACTCCAATTAGAGTCCGTTGCCTTCCAGTGCCGCCGACTCGAACACAATCCCCTAATTTTTAAAGCTAGGGTTCTTGAGGCTCGGATTTGGGGTTTGAGTGTTTGGGCTTGATTCGAACCAAGGGAAGGCTGGGAGGGGTATGAGGGAGGCCTAGGGATGCTATGGTGAGAGATTGGGGTGGTTTGGTGTGGGTTCGAGTTTGACTCGAATCTTCAAATGAAGATTCGAAGATTTCCGGAATGATTCGAGGCAAGGGAAGACTGGATTCGTAATGGGGGAGGTGAGGGGAAGATTTGGTGTTAAAATGGGGTGGTTTGGGGTGCTTCCGCCGGCGGAGACGATTTCCGGCCGGCGGTTTGTGGTGGTGTGAGGCGGCAGTTTCATCTGCTCTCTGAAGAGATGCGAAATGAATGGGAATTAGGGTTTGGGAGGGGTTTGGGTAATTAAAAGGGGTGTTTAATCTTAGCCGTTGGATCATGTGAATCCAACGGTTCAGAATAGAAAGATGGTGGGTCGCTTCGGGCGATGGGGCGGGGCTGGACCGGGTAGGGACGATTTGGGGCCTTTTTGTTTGGGCCCTGTTGTGTTGAAATTGGGTTTTTTCCCTATCTCTTCATTTCCTACAAATAGACTCTATATTGTATTATACATACATATATATATATATATATATATATATATATATATATATATATATATATATATATATATATATATATATATAATCAGATTAACTTGTAACACAATTAATTAATTTTTACTAACATACATAATTAAATATCAAATCACACAATTGTACATTAAATGACATACAACACAAAACTATTTTATTTTGAAATTTTGGGAGTAATTCTCATATAGGGCAAAAATCACGTGCTCACAGCTGCCATCAACGCTACCCCTGGTGTCACACCCGAGGCAGAAGCCTCACCTCCCCCCTCCGGGAACCTTGCAATCCCGCAGGAAGGAGACACCTACACTTTAAGAGAAGCACCCTCAACCGTCAAGAAGCTACTGGAGGAATGACTGACCAACACCCTGAGCAACTTAGTAGAAAAGCCACAAATAGGCTACGAGAATGCAGCACCAACAACGAGCAACACCACCGCAACAGATGAACAGGAAGGAACACGAACCAACGGCCAACCCGTCAAAACACAAACACACGATGACACGTATGCCTCCATCCTTAGGAGATGGGGGAAATGGAAAGCAAAAATCAGGCCCTCCGTGACCAAATAAAGAAGCACCAAGATAGGGTTGACAAGATCCCCGGAGCACCTAAACGGCTATCCAAACAGGACGTAGGAAGGTTTGTAGAACAACCCTACTCCGAAGAAGCCGCACCCTACACCATCCCGAAAACCTTCAAGATGCCCCCTACCTTAAGGTGTACAACGGAACCACCGATCCTGAGGATCATCTCATACACTATGTCATCGTCGTGAAAGGTAATGACTTGTCCAAAGAACATGTACTATCAATGCTGCTAAAAAAGTTCGGCAAAACACTGACCAGGGGAGACTTGACCTGGTATTCCCAACTACCCGCCAAAGCAATCTCAACCTTCGAAGAAATGGCGGATAAATTCGTCACAGCACATGCCGGCGCAAAGAAGGCAGAAGCAAGGTTGAACGACATCTTCGCAGTCAGACAGACCATGGGCGAGGGCCTCAGGGACTTCCTCGCCAGGTTCAACAGGGTAAGAATGAGCCTACCGAACATGTCAGAAGGCAAGGAGGTAGCGGCCTTCCAGAACGGACTCAGCAGGGACGGCTCCAGAGCTACCAAAAAACTGCTAAGCCGGCTCATGAAGTATCCCCCCACAACCTGGGAATAGATTTACAATGCCTACTGCGCTGAGGTACGGGCAGACAATGAGGATCTTAACGGTCCGACCCGACGGCTAGCCGCCGTGCATCCGGACACAAGGCGAGATCGACGACACGAGGGACGCCGAGAACTTCCCCCTTGTCCCAGTAAAAAGAGCGACACCAACCTTACATGAGGTCCCCACTTCCGCCCCCTCGCCATACGGATGCCCTGCAAAGCCACCTTGCCCCACTCAGGAATGAACGAGGTGCGCCCCCTTTACTTTCTTCGCATAACTTCTGTGTCTCTCCTTCAGAAATAGTGTACGCACTAGAGAAGCTCGGCACCAAGGTGCAATGGCCCCAAAAGATGAAATCAGACCCCGCCACAAGGAAAGTCAAATGTCATGTGTGAGTTCCACCAAGAACGGGGGCACAGGACCGAAGACCGCATCGGCCTACGATAAGAAGTCGTCAGGATGCTAAACCAAGGGTACCTGAAGGAGCTACTCAGCGACAAAGGGAAAGCCAATTTTGCACGCGGACGAGAGCACTCCCGTGGACCTCCAAAACCACCCTCTCCGACATGTACGGTAAACATGATCATTGGAGAAGGGAACGACGTCGCCATTTATCACGTCAAATTCGCCAACACGCACAGACTAAAGAGGACCATCTCCCGCGAATGGTACGATGACCTCGAAGGAATTATCACCTTCGATAAGTCTGACGACGACGGTTTGTGTTTTCCTCATTATGATGCTTTAGTTATTATTTTACGCATCATCGATACAGATGTTAGGAGAGTCATGATCGATGACGGAAGCAGCGCCTGCATCATCCATCCAAGAGACCTCTCACAGATGGGACTCGAGGACAAAATAACCCCCCGCTGCATAACTCTAACTGGTTTTAACAATGCAGTGGAGCGCACATCAAGAGAAGTGACCTTACCCGTCCTCGCAGGGGGAGTCACCCTGGAAACTAGCTTCCATGTGATAAACCAAGAGACAGCCTACAACGTCATCATTGGGCGCCCATGGATACATGTCATGCGAGCGGTCCCCTCGAGCTTATACCAAGTGGTCAAATTCCCTACCCCATGGGGAATATTCAGCATTAAAGGGGAGCCGCGACATCGTAGGAGTGCTACAAAATAACTCAAGACTGCGCCCACACCCGGTAATTAAACGGGGCGAGCGCCGAAGCATAGCAATCAACTATGTCGGGGACCCAAGCGGACCCGAAGACCAATGCTATAAGAGCCCAGATGTCATGGAAGCCTGCAAAGCTACAATCGAAGATCTCGACCCGGTTCAACTAGATCGTGATGACCTCGAAAAGAAGGCATACATCGGCCACGGGCTCGCCGACCCGGGTAAGTATCACGAATTTTTAACTGAATATGCATACACAATCGCTTTTTCCCATGCAGACATGCCAGGGATCTCTCCAGATATCTCCACCCACCGGCTCAACGTGGACCCGTTACATCCGCCGGTAAATCAAATCAGGAGAAAATTCAATGCCGCTATCAATGAGGCGGTCCGCAAAGAAGTGGACAAGTTGCTAGCCAACGGCTCCGTTAGGGAGTCGAAATACCTGCAATGGGTCGCCAACGTAGTGATGGTAAAAAAGAAGAGCGGGAAATGGAGGATGTGCATGGACTTCACCGACCTAAACAAGGCCTGCCCTAAAGATTCCTTCCCCCTACCTCACATCGACCAACTGATCGACACCACCGCCGGACATGAGCAACTAAGCTTCTTGGACGCATACTCTGGCTATAACCAAATCCTAATGGCCGAGGAAGATCAGGAGAAAACCACATTCATCACCCACCACGGTACCTACTGTTACAGAGTGATGCCCTTCGGGCTAAAGAATGCAGGGGCTACTTACCAAAGGATGGTCACCAAGATGTTCAAGAAGCAACTTGGGAAAACCATGGAGGTTTACATCGATGACATGCTAGTGAAATCAGCAAGGAAGGAGGATCATATCGACCATTTGCGAGAAGCCTTCGAAATATTGAACAAATACGGAATAAAGCTGAACCCCGAGAAATGCGCCTTCGGCGTGGTGTCAGGAAAATTTCTTGGTTTTCTCGTATCTCAAATAGGGATCGAAGTCAACCCCAATCAAATCAAGGCGATCACCTCGATACCCGAAACACTCAACATGAAGAAACAGGTTCAGAAGTTAACATACCGAATAGCCACCCTCCGTCGCTTCATCTCCCGATCGTCAGATAGATGCCATAAATTCTTCGGTGTGTTGTGAAAAGACAATGGATTCCATTGGAATGACGAATGCATCAAAGCCCTTCAAGAACTGAAAGCAGATCTATCGTCGCCACCATTATTGTCAAAAGCGAAGCCGGTTGAACCCCTACTGACATATCTGGTTGTATCAGAGGTCGCGGTCAGTGCAGTGCTCGTCCGTGAAGAAAAAGGTACGCAAACACCTATCTATTACATTAGCAAAACCCTAGTGGACGCCGAGACCTGGTATCCATACCTCAAGAAATTGGTGTTGGCATTGGTCACGTCTTCCATAAAGCTGAGACCCTACTTCAAGTGCCATCCCATCCGAGTAGTGACCACTTTCCCTCTGAAAAGCATCCCGCACAAGCCCGAACTATCGGGACATCTCGCCAGGTGGTCCTTGGAGCTCAGCGAGCACGACATCACATATATCCCCAGAACCTCCATCAAGTCACAAGTCCTCGCCGACTTCGTGGCCGATTTCAGTGTCAAAATCTCACCTGAGGCAGAGAAGGAGGCCCTGCAAGCCGTTCCAAACACCGACCCCTTGATACTCTACACCGATGGGGCTGCAAACGCCTCGGGATTGGGACTGGGACTCGTCCTCGAAGACCCCATGGGCGAAGTCATTCGCCAGTCCATACGATGTCCCGAGATGACTAACAACGAGTCATAGTACGAATCTGTTATTCCAGGTTTAAAACTAGCCGTCAGGTACGGGGCTCACTGGCTAGTCCTACATTACGACTCGCAACTTGTGGTAAATCAAGTCACCGGGACTTATCAGTTCAAGGAGCAGAGGTTGCAAAAATACCGAGCAAAGATCTGTAAACTGATGGACCAATTCGACGAATGCCGCTTCGAACAAGTTCGTAAGGTACACAACACCGAGGCAGACAGATTGGCTAAATAGGTCGCGGCAGCCACCAACGTGAATAAAGAAAGCACCGTCACCCTCCTGCACTCTGCAATCGACCACAACGAGGTACTCTCCCTGCATCTGACTTGGGACTGGCGCAATCAATTTGTATCATATTTACAGGATGGAAACCTACCACACGACAAAAAAGAAGCAAGAAAGCTCCGCACACAAGCAGCGAGGTACTGTTTGGTGAATAATGACATCTACAAAAGAACTTTTGGAGGGCCCCTGTCTAAGTGCCTAGGCCCCAACCAGACGACGCTGGTGTTAGAAGAGGTCCACAAAGGTCATTGCGGCGCCCATACAGGCAACCGAGCGCTCGTGCGATGTCTAATACAGGCCGGATACTACTGGCCCACCATGAAAGAAGATGCGGAAGAATACGCCCGCCAATGTGAAAAATGTCAAAAGTTCGCCCCCCTGATACATCAGCCAGGAGAAACCCTCCACTCGGTCACGTCTCCATGGCCCTTCATCAAATGGGGAATGGACATAGTCAGACCACTACCTATCGGACGAGGGAAGGTACGTTTCTTATTTGTTTTAACTGACTATTTATCTAAGTGGGTGGAAGCAGATGCCTACGCCTAGATCCACGAGCAAGAGGTCATAGCCTTCATCTAGAAGAACATCATATGCCGTTTCGGCATCCCTAAAGAGATAACGTATGACAATGGACGACAATTCATAGGACAAAAGACAACCAACTTCTTCGATAAATGGCGTATCAAAAGAATACTCTTAACGCCATATCATCCAGCCGCCAACGGCCAGACAGAGTCATCCAACAAAACCATACTAAACATTTTGAAGAAAAAACTCGAAGACGCCAAGGGATTGTGGCCCGAGCTGCTTCCATAAGTACTATGGGCACATAAGACCACCCCCAAATCCTCCACAGAAGAGACTCCCTACTCATTAGTCTACGGGACCGATGCCATCATACCGGTTAAAGTCGGTGAACCAAGCCTCAGATACTCGCATGCAAGCGGAGAGGAGAACAACGCAAACCGACTACAAGATTTTGATGAAGGCGAAGAAAGGAGGGAAATAGCCCACATCAGGCTAGTGGCCCGAAAACAGCTGGTCGAGAGATACTATAACAAAAGAACAAAAATCTGTCCGCTCAAGATAGGCGACTATATGCTAAAGGCCAAGACACTGGCATCCAAAGACCCTAACGACGGGAAGTTGGGCACCAATTGGGATGGGCCCTACAAAATCATCGCAGCAGTAGACAAAGTCTCCTTCAAGTTAGAAACCATGGACGGAAAGATACTCCAAAACAATTGGAACATCTCACACCTCAAACGTTTCCACTTCTAAAAGGTATCCCCCAAGCCATACTCTTTTTCCCTCATCTGAGTTTTGTCCCAATTGCGTTTTCTCGGAGAGGTTTTTAATGAGGCGACGAAGGAGATACCCGAAAATGTTTACGAGGTTCAAATATGATACCCGAAACGTACCTCCGGTCGGCACGAATGGCGTATCACAGGGACTAAGGCTACGACCATCTCCAATATATGAAAGGCTACTGCCATCTCCAATGAATGAAAGGCTACGACCATCTCCAATGAATGAAAAGCTACGACCATCTCAAATGAATGAGAGGCTACGACCATCTCCAACGTATGAAAGGCTACAACCATCTCCAATATATGAAAGGCTACGGCCATCTCCAATATATGAAATGCTACGGCCATCTCCAATGAATGAAAGGTTGCGGCCATCTCCAATGAATGAGAGGCTACGACCATCTCCAATGTATGAAAGGCTAAGGCCTCAACGACGAAAGGAGAGACTACGGTCTCCTCCATTAAAAGCAAAAGGCTAAGGCCTTAACGACGAAAGGAGAGACTACGGTCTCCTCCATTAAAAGCAAAAGGCTAAGGCCTTAACAACGAAAGGAGAGACCACGGTCTCCTCCATCAAAAACAAAAGGCTAAGGCCTTAACAACGAAAGGAGAGACTATGGTCTCCTCCATTAAAAGCAAAAGGCTAAGGCCTTAACGACGAAAGGAGAGACTACGGTCTCCTCCATTAAAAGCAAAAGGATAAGGCCTTAATGACGAAAGGAGAGACTACGGTCTCCTTCATTAAAAACAAAAGGCTAAGTCCTTAACGACGAAAGGAGAGACCACAATATCCTCCATCAAAAACAAAAGGCTAAGGCCTTAATGATGAAAGGAGAGACTACGGTCGCCTCCATAAAAAACAAAAGGCTAAGGCCTCAACGACGAAAAAAGAGACTACGGTCTCCTCCATTAAAAGCAAAAGGCTAAGGCCTTAACGGTGAAAAGAGAGACTACGGTCTCCTCCATTAAAAGCAAAAGACTAAGGCCTTAATGATGAAATGAGAGACTGCAGTATCCCCCATTAAAAGCAAAAGGCTAAGGCCTTAACAACGCAATAAGAGACTACGATAAATAAAGGGCCACGCCCCAAACAATACAGAATTAAAAAAAAAGACATAAAGAAAGCATTAGCAGTTCTCACGAAATCTCCAAAAATGTTATTAATAAATCACAAGATTACAAAACGATCTCGATTACAAGAAAGAGAAGGAAAAATCCTAGCTAACCACCATGACCCCTGTCGCCTTCGTCAGCGCCGGCCGCACCATCTTCGCCTTCATCCTGGAATGCCCTATCGATCCAGAATTCGGTACCCAGCTAGTCCACATCTGCAAAGGAACCGCCCATTTGGCCCGGAGAGTCGGGGTCATACCCACAAGCCTCACTTACGACCCTAACCAGGCGACACTGAGCTTTAACCTCCGCCTCGGTGGCTCTACCAGCAGCTAACAACTCCTCAAACATGATCCGCCTCGCCTTAGCGTACACGAGCATGTCATGAGCCTCGCGAGATATGTCGCTAGCCGGGGCAACGGTCTCTACCTGCTGAGGAATGGGCATCTTGGCCGTGGCTGTCTTGAGCTCGGTGGTAAGGGCGTCAACCTTTGCACGCAACTCTGTCACCTCCATCATCGCCATGCGACTAAGGTCCAACTCCCGCTCCCGCTGCTGGAGAAGACTTCCCAACTCAGCGTTTCGGGTCATAGCGACTAGCAGGTCCGCGTCCGCCTTCTCCAATTGGGCTGTACACTTTTGCAGCTGCTCCTCCGCCGCCTTAAAGCCCTCATGAAAGACTTGAAACTGGGGGTCTTGAGTGTAGACGTCCGCCAGCATCTTATGCTTATCCCAGACCTCTCGGTACTTTTTTGATGCCTTTCAGAGGGCAGCAGCCTTCTTCCGCTCCCTCCGGCCCCGCTCCACCTCCAAAATGAGGGTCTGTAGAAAAGGTAAAAAGAAAAGACAAGTCAAAATGGTGAAAAAACCTTAGGGTTCAAGAGAAAACAATGCGAAGCAACGACCGAGTCATACCTATAAGGTGGCACCAGCAACTCAACGAGACAGGTCTCTGTCACTTACGGACTTCAGAGATTCTGCCTCGGCAGTCCCGCACAACAAGGACATGTCCACTGCGGCCCGCTCGCTCTCCAGCAACAGGTTATATCCCGTGGGGATCATAAACCGACGGTTAGGACCCGTCACCGTCATGTCCACCCGGGCATAATCCTGCTGCGGCACATCGTGGGATTAAGAGCCTGTCCAGAAGCAGCCTCCTCCTAGTCTATAGCATCACCGGCGACAACCGGCGCGCTATCATCCTTGACACGTGGAGGAGCGGCATTTCCCGCGACCTCCCTTAAGGGGGTCGCCCTCTTCGAGCGGATGGCATCACCCATGAAGATCGGTCTCGACTCAGGGCGGCGAGTAATCACCTCCACCTATTCCACGGCTACCCTTTTCCAAGGAGTAGCCTACCCCTTTTCCGCTCCAACGGTTCATCGTCTGATGGAGCGTCCTCTTCAATAGGAAGAGGTGGAGTCAAAATGTCCACTCTGGACGCAGGGTCAATCACCGAATCAATTACGGGACAAGAAGCCCCGCGAACATCAGCAAAGACCGACTCCCGAATTATAGCATCACCCTTCGAATGGGCAGCGTCAGCGACATCGTCACCAGATGCTCCCATGTCCGCTCGATCATCCTCAGGCTGAACAGCCTCAGGGATATTCTCCCTCACGAGAAATACGAGTTCGAAATCCGACGACGAGTAATTAGCGGCACGACGACTCCATCTCCTCAGTACACTACGAGCTGCCAAACACAATAGTATAAGTATGTCAGATATAACAATGATGACGTCCAAATGAAAGACAAGTTCACCAAATCAAAAGTCACCACCATACCTCGAAGGCCATTTTTGGTAGTGAAAGCAACCCATGTCCTACACTCCTCAGCAAAGGGGATCAACCGCCCCACCCAGACTTTTATGTCCGGTACGGATTGGGGCGTACGCGCCCTCGCCGCATCCATAAAAAATATTAAGACGACAAAAAGTTGAACAGACGTAAAAAAAGTAAACATGAGAAATAATACTTACGGTTGTCGTTCCACGCCTCGGGAAATCCGGCCGGTCCGATACCAAGTCCGAGGTACGGACAAAAAAGTATTTCAGCCAGAATTGATGGTTGGGTTTATCGTCCGCCTCGATGACTAGGCCCTTCGTCCCTCGGTTTTTCAGCTGAAGCATTGTCCCTCTCATGAAGCCGGGATTGAACAGCTGCAGCATGTGGTGCATTGTGACGTCCAAGCCGGCTTTCTCGGCATACGTCATCAGTATACGACATATCTTCCATGTATAGGGAGTAAGCTGAGCCGAAAATACATTGTAGAACAGGCAGAGCTCCTCCGCCAACGGATAGATGGGGAGTTTGCACCCCAATATGAAAGGGTACTCGTAAAAAGCACAGAACCCCGGCCTACGAACATTGGCTAGGTCCCTTCCAGCCGCCTTCATGACGGCCACCTCCGGAATCTAGCAAGACGCTCAGAGGTCATTTAGGAGAGGTTCGGTGTAAGTAGAACTCTCCCATACAGGTGTATTCACTTTTGTCGGGAAATCATTCCGAACATATAGTTCACGGGGGAGGAGATTATCTACAAATAAGGGGACGAGCGGTTTGCGAGTTTTCTTGCCATCCTTTGATGGTCGGGCGGCCCTGAAGGTAGCCTTACCCTCTTCTGCTCCCCGGCGGCGACTACCCTTAGCCATTTTAGAGGTTTTTTATACTAAAAGTATAACGGTGAGCCACAACGTCAACGTGAAAAGTTGTAGTTCTATCAAGAAAAGTTGAGAAATGAAAATATCGGAAAACTTTCTGATGATCCAAAGAATGGAAAGTCTTGAAATCGTTCGCTATTTATAATAAGTCATTACACGAGATTCGAAGAGTTTTTCACCGGAAAAGAGGCGGGAAATCAAAATGTCAAATTACCTTTATGGCCTTCCTCGAGAACAACAGCAATTATGACACACGCCGTCAGCAAACGACAGTTCAGAAGAACATGCCACGTGTATGTATATAGATAGATCCAATACGTGTCGGCTTTATCCACCCATTGCAGATATACTCCGAGTACATCTCCAATAGGCGGATGGACTAACTGTATGGGGCCGAATCGGATGTAACATGGGGCGAGCATGTATACACGTATAGCCGACTCGGATGTAATACGGGTCGAGTACGTACCCTTATGCGGGCCGTTGACATCGGATGACACCCTCTTTCGTGTCCGTACAATGAAGAGGATATGCCCTCGACTATAGTGGTGTATCAGCAGGCTCGCCCGATCAGACGTCCCGACTCCCCCTCCCCTATACTTTCGTTGTAATAGCAATAGCTTTGGGACGATGTAATGTGTTGGCGAGGGGGTCATCCTTCTATATAAGGAAGAGTCCCCCTCATTTTGTAACACAAGTATTATTGATCATTAATAATACAACTCTCTCTTACTCTGTCATATTCTCTCTATTTTATCTCTTTATTGCTTACTTGTTCAAACACTTCGTTAAGCTCCACTACATTCTCACAGGGAAAACATATATACAAATCCAAAGATCGATCTTCAAGATACACTACAGCATTTTAGGCCTACAACCACCCTAGAGAAGTGTGGCCTAAAATGCCAAGAAGTGTAGCATTTGGGAAAAAGCAACACTTTATGACTTTAGGCAACGCTTTTGGGGGGGTGGCCTAAAGTACCGTAACCTTTGATTATTGGCCACGCATTGTAGGCGTTGCCTTAGAAGCCACGCTTTAAAAGTGTGGCCAATACGGTACAAAGGCCACACTTATATTTTCTAATATAGCCACGCTTTTTTGACATAAGGCTACACTTATACGTGATTATTGTTACGTTATAGGCTACACTTAGAAAGTGTGGCTTCTAGAGAAACATTTACCAGATTGACATTCCCCATTGGCCACACTTTATAAGCGTGGACATTTTGTCTACACTACAAAATTATTTTACAAAATTATTTTATTAGCCACAATTTTGTGGTTAAAAAATTATATTTGTTTACATCAAGTTCACTCTCACACACACACACACACACACACACACACACACACACACACACATATATATATATATATATATATATATATATATATATATATATATATATATATAAAGTATTAATTTAAATGATAAGTAATAGAATAAAAATAATTCAAATGCATATACTTGAAATAAATTTCAACAAAAGAAACACACTGTGTACTTTAATTTCTATAGTATTAAAGCAATATTCTGAGCTTTAATTTGTCCTTTACACCTGCCACACATCCTAAAAATGCCACTCAAAATCTTTACTTTGGATTAAACAAGAAAATTCTCCTCCATTTCATTTTACACCAAAAAAGCTAAGCAAATGCAAACTTAATCAAGTCGACTGCACAGTACCCACTTGGAGCAAAAAGTCAAAACAATCAACAGTATGGAATATGACCCAAAAATCGTCTACTTTTTTTCTGCTGACGCATTCTCAATAAGAAAGGTTAACACATGAATTATGGGTTTTTGACATATTGTGGACTGATGATATCAAATTATAATGGACCAAAGGTCCCACTTAATTCCAAGAAAAACACAAAAATAAACATCTTGTTCCAAAGGTCTTCACCATTCACTTTAATGATTCAAATTGATTTCTGACAACCATTTCCAATTGCATCATCTGTATTTTCCTACACATTCAAAACGGAAAAATTAGGAAGAAATGTTTGTAACGAGAACAAGGATTAAAAAAAAACATGAAAATACTTGAAATTAATTGGTAAAACCAACAATCTAACACCACATAAATCCAAAAGATTAAAAGAAACTATGTATTCCTAACTCATTAGTCCCTTTGCTCGTGGGAATACGATGAATTCTGCTAACGTTAACAATAAAAAAGAAGACCAAGCTACCCAATACATATTCAGGGCAGAAAACCAGAGAAACCAAGCTACCCAATTGCCCTGAATATGAAGCAAACGGGATTGAACCACCCAAAAGACCAGGTAGTTCTCGACCCAATAAATCAGCGTCTGCATGCACCTCTGCTGAGCACTCGAAGATTGAAAATCTCCTGAGAAAGCTCAAATCTGGCAGCCCTGAAGAGGAACGGTCTGCTGCAAGTGAAATCCGACTTCTTGCGAAACGTAATGCTGATAATCAGTGTTGCAATAGCTGAAGCGGGTGCCATTCCTCTGCTGGTCCACCTTCTGTCAACACCTGATTCTCGGACCCAAGAGCAAGCTGTTACAGCACTTCTTAAGTGCCTGGTATTGTGCATGTGCTAAAGAAAGGGAGCATGGACCTGGAGAGATCGTTTAAGTGTCAATATCTACGTTGGCGTTGCTGATTCATCTCTTAGTAATCTCTCTACTAGTTGTGTGAACTCTATAATTTTGGGCAGAATACCTCTAGTATTGCCTATCTTTCCACAGTTGTAGTGGTCGCGAGCAAGTTTCTTTAAAATAAGCAGCCCCAAATGATTGAATGTCCAAAATCCATAATTTTCATTGTCAAAGATGATTCTGTTTTCACAGATTTCATCATTTGCTCCAGTAGACCCTCTGCTGATTTGGAGAAGTGAAGATATGGACTACATAGCACCAGGTATACCCACGACATGGAGAGAATTTTGCTTTTTACCTGTAAGCTTTGATATAATCTCTACTGCTGATAACCTTAACTCTTCTTCTTCTATGTCTTTCCAATTCAGCATCTCAGCCAACCTCTCCATTACTACTATGTTTGTTCCAATCTTCTGAAGTGTGTCATGACAAAACCGTGGACTCGTAGCAAATTTTCACAAGATTTTAGCACCAATAAGTTGCTCATCAGGTGAGTTAGAGGCTAAGAGTTCAATAGCAAGCCCGCGAAAATGCAGCAGCCACCCTATAGTGCCTCTGGAACATTATAGGTGATTTAAACCATATCATGTGAGATCCAACTGCTCAGCGACCGGTATTTCAGCATTGAAATAACCAGCACAAACACTTTTACATATATGACCACCATGTTGTCTGCTAAGATCTCGTTAAAGTGGATTTACATGTTTTACCTGAATCATATTGCCCCCTGTATCCCTCTAAAGAAAAGTGAAAGGAAGATGATTTTTTCACATCGGCAAGGTCATGGCTCAAGCCAAAAAAAATCTCAAAGGCAACTTTTCTAAACTCAACCTCATCGCGAATGATAGATTGCTGATTCTTTTCAACATTTGGAGTTAAATCAGCAACAGAAACGTGAAAACCTCAGACCACTATTCGCCTACTCACAGTACTCAGTCTCACTCTCAGTCTCTCACTATCGTCTTTGTCATCTATCAGAGAGTATCTGTAGTTCAGTACAACTGATTGTTGATTCAGTAGTTCAGTACTACTGAGAGTCTCACTCTTAGTCTCTCACTATCAAATGAAAGATTGCTGATTCTTTTCACCATTTGGAGTTATATCAGCAACAGAAAGATGAGAACCTCAGACTCTCACTAATCACCTACTCACAGTACTCAGTCTCACTCTCAGTCTCTCACTATCGTCTTTGTCGTCTATCAGAGAGTATCAGTAGTTCAGTACTACTAATTCTATGGGATATGATGACAGAAAAGGAAGGCCAAACATATGAATTGGCTATTAAATATTACAATCTGTTATGCCATCCACGAGTCATAGAGAGAGAAAGCAGATTGACATAATTTCATAGTGCCTTTGCGCAAGTAAAAACAAACTCTACACTTAGTCTTTCACCAATGCGGGAACTACCACAAAAGTGATGCCATATTTAAATTCAATCGCGGATAAAAGCCAGCAAGAAGAAAAGAAAAAGACTTCAAGCTCAACACAAGAAGCTGGCAGAGAATCTTCTAATTCGAATAAGCTACAAGAGAGACCGATAGAGAATACTAAGCATTCCTTAACGAATAAACCATATGCAAGATGACTCAACAAGAAATATGTGAATTAGAGACAGTAAAACACGAGACAATATGCTCAACTCTCTCGTTCTCAAGCTCCTATTAATGGTGTTACCCTTACTGTGAATCCCATCGCATATAATTCTAAGTACAATAACACATTGTTTACCGATATCTCTGCATATTCCACAAAAGAACGAAGATGGCTCGATCGATGGATACAACCATAGCTCATGGAAGTTCAAATTGTAAGATTCAACACTGACCCATAAACATGGTATTGACTCTTCATTTCTAAAAAAAACATCTGCTCATCTGATCTGCTTATCAAATGAGAGTGAAGTCCAAACCAAAACTATTACTTCTAAATTTCAGTTTCCAAGCTAACAACACCTGCTATTCATACGATTGAATGAAAGCCTTTTCTAAGAGAGTGCAATGCGAGTCAGTAGCCTAGTTTCCTTCTCTTTATCAATCAAGCTCATGGAATACAACACAAATAGATATGCCTAGCAGGGATTTACAACAACAAGCACTTAAGGTTAACTAGAAGCTTGACTCGTGGATTTCAGATTAGCGCGCGCAAAATATGATTACTACAACTAGTACATTGTTTTTTAGAAATATATGTATATTGTTGTGTATGGAACTGAAAGAACTTCTATAGTATATACGAAAGCATATGCTCATGCTTGGATGCAAGAATAGCTAAACACGTAGTCAACATAAAAAACATTATGATTATTAATGGAAAATATGTATATGAAATTACATGTTTAAGGTAAGTAAAAGTTGTTTTGTCTCTCTCTCAACTAGAAATCCAAAGAAATGAGAATGTGCAAGATGAATATGCCAATACTATTAACTAACATAAGAAGGAACAATTCTATTTTTGCTACTGTTACTACTGAAGAAATGTTTGACAGTATTTGGTTCTAAAATGAGACATCAACATATAAAAGAGCATCAAATTCAGAGAGGTGTCCACTCAATTGGTTAACCTAGCAAACAGAGACAGTAAAGTACCTTCCTATACGTGTTGTAATCATTTGGAGTTCCTTTATCAATTCTGGTCTTGGTTATTGGAATCCCAAGAATACTCTATTATTTTACCCGAGTAGTCTGACATGTCAGAACTATCTGTAACCATGAAAGAAACCAATTTCAGGACATGCACCAGCATATAAAAACCAGCGCAGGAAAAGCTCAAAAATATATTAAAAGAAGAACAAGAGTTTACATGATACAAAATAAAGTGCAAGAGAACTGTTCAGATACGTGTCTACAAGGACAACAGATTATGCATTTCGCTGGATGTTTATATAATCGCTCAGTAACTCCAAGAAACGAAAACCAACTATTGGAAAGACCATTTTAAAGAGCAAGAGAAGAAACAAAGCTGTTGAATTCCTGTCAAAAGCCTGAGAGGTGCACATCCTATTTTGACAAGCATAATCTTGCTAATTTCACATAAAGACTAACGTGACACCTTATGAGGCATTCTCATCATGGCTAAACCTAAACCTATCAAAGTTACTGCTAGTTACAGAGTTACTGCTAGTTATGGAGGTAAAGTTGTTGATGTACCATTCTCGCTTAGTCGCGGCAACGAGACTAAGCATTTTAGCATTTGTGACTAGTAGTAATACTCATCCAATGTGAAACTGTAACTTAAAAGCATAGAGCATTCAAATTAGGGCAACTCATGTTATCAATTAACGGTTAATGACTATCATAAAACTTTAAAAATCAAATTTATCATCTATGTTGAAGGCCCAAGCTAGTCCCCTTAAACAATGCAGACTCAACACTTTCTCAATTATTATAATTTTAGTGGTCAGAAAATTCGACTAGAACAGGTTCGATCAGCAACAACCAGACATCGAACATACACATCTACAGAAAATTAGATATGAAACTACAGCAATCAGAGACCATAAGATGGTAAAATATTGAAATAGAAGAGCACCAACCTGAGATTGTAAGAATTCTCCGTTTCTCTAGCTTTACAAATTTCTTCAATCTGGAACGAGGAGGATGAGAAAGTGCAAAACAGTACCTAAGAGAAAGGGGGAAACATGAAATCTTCCTTTGAGACAACAGTTTGAAAACAAAAATACTACCCAAAGTAGGGTGAGAAGGTGCGAAATTAACAACCTAATTAATCTTTCCGGTGCAGAAATTAACAGTATGTTTCCGGTGCAGCAGAAATTCGATCATTCGCCAGTCTCCCACACGAAGCCAGAACCCTAATACACAGAGAGTTTCGCGATGAGAGGTGTTGCAAGCAAGGAGAGTCGTTTTTGCCCTTTTCAAACTGACCAAAATAAAATTTCTCTAGGAGGGAACATTATATTTTTTTGGAGGGAATATTATATTTAGCCAAATATTTTGTTGGATTTTTAGAGCACATTTGTAAAGTGTTGCTTTTTCAATTATAATAAGAGCACGCTTAAAAAGAGTGCCACATACTCAAATAAATATTGCCAATTATTTTATGATTTAGCAACGTTTAATAAGTATGACCTAATAAATTAAAGAGCACATTTTACAAGCGTAGCCAAATTTTTCGTACCCAAAAACTCCATACAAAGGCCACCCCCGAAAAGTGTGCCCAAATATATTTTTGGCCACACTTTTCAGGTGTTGTCTAAAACTAGTGTGGTGTTAGACCATAATTGTTGTAGTGATATATTACCATTGATTCCGATTTATCCTTTATATAATCTGGGATTGTCGCTAACTCATAAATCAACCGACATTTTTTGGGTCAAACAATACCTAAATAAATCGAATGACTTTTTTGATTAAAAAAAGATTTTTAGTAGCTTTCTATGATACTTTAAGGATCAAATTGATGGAGTAATTTTTGAGAAAAATTACGTGACACATTAAATATTTATACTCTATTAATTACTTGTAACTATAATAGTAGCAAATTTGCCATTCATAGTTATATTTGAATCTTATAGCAAATCTATGAAATCAGAGATTAAGTTTTTTAGATTGAAACAAGAGAGCAACAAGCTCTTGTAACTTAGTTGGTTAGAGTGCATCTTTAGTTAGCAAAGGTCTTGAATTTGACTCTCAATAATATCACTTTATATATGTATATATATATCAATACAAGTTGTATCCATTGTATATATCCTTGTACTTCGCATTGGTTACATTTGATATATATTTTATTCATCGCACGTTAGAATACAAGTAATACAAATTAATGACAATTGAATAGTAACTACGAATGATAATTAGGAAAATAATAGTTATTAGGCTCTAAATTATAATGCTTTAGGAAAATTCTTCTAATTTTTGGCATTGTTATATACGGCCATTTTACTATCATTGGCCACAAGAATAATGCACTTTTCTTGAAAGGTTCATCGTTGGATTACAATTTCAATTATTTTTTTCCTGTATTATGATAAAGATTCCCGTAATTGTTGACTAGCTTTATCTCTTGTTAATATGATATAATGTAAATGTCTTTAGTGGAGGAGAAAATGAATGTGCTCCAAATGGACCTAGCTCATGCTTCCCAATCAAGAAATGTGACGCACGTCTGTGGACTCTTTAATTTATTTCTTTTACTGAGAAATAAAATATTAATTTAGTGAGAGAGCTTGCAAAATTTAGACATAATATACACATTTTTTTTATATTTATAAATTCTTAAATGATGTAAATATTTTTTCCAGAAATCTGATATTTCCATTCTATAAGCTTGAGAGAAATCAAAACACAAAACAAGTAAATTTTAGAATGGCGTGTAGTTTTTGCTTCTTTAGTGTACTTTTTATGAGAATTAGTAGTGGAAGTAGCTTCACATAATTATAGTTTTCCTTTTTCATTTATTATTACTAATACCAAATTAACGGTTTACCCTTCCTACATTCATATGTATGCTACAGTACTATACGTTTTTCTGTTCTTTATGATCGTTCAGCAATCAAAAAGAAATCATGCAAAAATTTGCTCTAATTTATTTCTTTGTTGCACTTAACAAATTACAAACAGGCCAACTCTACATTTGTTTTTGTATTTTTGTCTTTTCTTCTTTTCAATTAAGAGATTAATTAATTTGTAATTTCGTTATTAGAATATCTACGGACCCCACTGATTAACTTTTACTAGGTCGTTTTAGTTATTAGAATATTGTTTTTACCACTACTTTCCAGACCATAAGTCTGCCTTACGAGCATGGCATTTGATGTAACAATTGTATAAATACCTGTACGCGGTCCTCCATTTTAAAGCCAAAATAAACCACAGCCATTCTTCATTTCTTTATAGTTTTTATCCTTTCATTTGCCAGCCCATTTGTCAGTGTTAATTTGATCAGAGAAGGCCAATGGCGAAGATTGCTGTTGGAACTGGCCGTGAGGCTATTCAGCCTGACTGCATCCAAGCACTCATTGTTGAGTTTATTTGCACTTTTCTCTTCGTTTTTGCTGGTGTCGGATCTGCCATGGCTGCCAGTAAGTTGCATCAATTTTGAGTTTTTTTTTCACTTCCATTATTACAAGTGATAATGGAAGGAATATCTATCTAACCCGATCATTTGCGTAAAGTCAGGTTTTTAGATGATCAAATATAACCCATCCTAAATCCTCATATAATAAAATGAACCAAAGTATGATCTATGAAATGGTTGATTTAAATACAAAGAGCTTATGATATATTGAAAGTGAAGCAATGGATTTGATTATTGAATATTGAAAACAGATAAGCTAAATGGAGATCCACTGGTGAGCTTATTTTTTGTGGCAATGGCACATGCATTGGTGGTGGCTGTGACAATCTCTGCTGGTTTCAGAATTTCTGGTGGACATCTCAACCCTGCTGTCACACTTGGCCTTTGTATGGGTGGTCATATCACTGTCTTCAGATCAATTCTTTACTGGATTGACCAATTATTGGCTTCTGTTGCTGCTTGTGCTTTGCTCAATTACCTCACTGCTGGATTGGTTAGTAATCCTACTACTACTACGTACACCTTCTCGGCAAGAACCAATAATAAAAAGCAAAATCTTGTGTACTCTAATCTACTCGTCCTAGTACTAGATACTACATAGATTGTCCACTTACCGGTGGCATATAGATAGTCCACTTACGTGAACCCATGGTCCCTTTGCCGAACTAAGTATTATGTATTTTTTTCTAGAATTGGTCTAATATTATGTATTGGTGCCCATACTTTAGACAAGTTGAATGATACACTTGGTTCAATGCTTAATTATTTAGTCAAAGAAATAAACCCTCAAGTGCCGTAAATTCGCCCTGGGGACATTGGGGTTGTTGGCATTATAGGCAGCTTTGCTGGCGAAGCGGTTACTAATAACTTCGACCATCTCACTTGGTGATGGAAGTTCACCCAAGTTGCGGTGCCACAATCTTCTAACTAGTCGTGCCTTCTCCGATTCAATCAGAGGGCTAATCTGTTCGGCCAAGCGATCTTGGCCAATTCAAGTTGATCCAAGGCTCTTTCGATCTCGGACCGATCCCCAACAATCACTCAAAATAGTCATACGAGGGATGGAACTAATATGGTGTTGTTGTATGTGATCTTTCATGTTTGTATTTTTGCAGGAAACGCCAGTTCACACACTAGCAAATGGAGTGAGCTATGGTCAAGGGATAATTATGGAGGTGATTTTGACATTTTCTTTATTGTTCACTGTCTATACTACCATTGTGGACCCCAAGAAGGGAATTCTTGACGGGATGGGCCCACTTCTAACTGGGCTTGTGGTTGGGGCCAACATCATGGCTGGAGGGCCTTTTTCAGGAGCTTCAATGAACCCAGCAAGATCATTTGGGCCTGCTTTTGTTAGTGGAATCTGGACTGACCACTGGGTTTATTGGGTTGGGCCTTTGATTGGTGGTGGGCTTGCTGGCTTTATATGCGAAAACTTTTTCATTGTTAGAACTCATGTTCCCCTTCCTAGTGATGATTCTTTCTAGGTTTTGTATCTAATGTACCCTTCCTGTTGTGCAGTATTGAAGTGGTTTGCATGTACTATTTTCTATATGTCTTTTTTGTAAGTTTATATGCAATAACACTCCTATGAAATTGTGTATCTAACTCCTTCGATTAATTTCCCCATATTTTTAATTGTCCATTCCAATATTAAGCTAAGATGATTTTTTTTGAATAACATATCACCCGGTTTAAGTGATAATATGGTTTTATTTTAGGTGTCAAATGTACCAAATTAGTGAGAACTCAAGCTCGTTTGATTTAAATTTGGAACGTCTAATGAGAAACTCCTATTAAGTCTATTAGATTCTCAAATCCTGGGAAAGTATGAAACGTGACCCAAATTTCTCTCACTATTGCTCAAACGGGACAAGAGTTCCTCTGTAAGTTTATTTTTAACACCAGAACATAATCATGTCCACCACTTGAGGGAAATATTTTTGAGAAAAGAATTGAAGGAGAACTTTGTGTATTTCATTCCCTATCTTTACATGTATATATACAGAATAAAAGAATCAAAATCTATTACTCTACTTTATACGTGTCCTATTCTCCTTTGTACATCTATAACTTTCTAGTTAAATATTTACAATCATTCACGTGCTGTGCAAGTATAAAAATGGACATCTGTATAAGATCAAATGGTCCTAATTATATCAAACATGATCTGATGGATGATCTTGATCTTAGATGGACCTTGCACTTTGGACGGCTGAGATGCAATCTTGATTTAATGAAAACAAATACCAAAGTCTTCATTTACTTCATTAAGACCAAGTCTTCATTTGCAATCTCTTATTTCTTCTTCTTCTTCTTCTTCCTCTAATGCTCTGTCATCCATGGCATTGAATGATACAGCTCCAACACCCTCCCTCAAGTTGGAAGGAGGTGTAACCACACCCAACTTGGTGAGAGCGAAGCTGTGTGCTAGCCCAGGAAGTGGTTTTGCGAATATGTCGGCGAGCTGGGTTTGAGAGGGAACATAAGAAAGGGAGATGATGCCGGCGAGAAACTGTTGTCGAACAAATGACAATCCAATTCCACATGTTTGGTTCGCTCACGAAAGACCGAATTTTCACGATGTGAATGTCAGCCTGACTTTCGGAGAGTAAATCAACAGGAAGAGGAGCAGAAATAAAAAATTCTGAGAGTAAACGCACAAGCCAGGTAACCTCAGCAGTAACCCGACGCATAGGTCTATACTCTGCTTCAGCAGAGGATAAAGAGACTGATGTTTGCTTCTTTGATTTCCAGGAAAACCCCCAAAGCTGATAAAGAAGCCACTGATGGATCGACGAGATTGGGGACAAGAACCCCAATTGCAGTCACAAAATGCAAGGAGCTGATAATCAGGACTGGAGTTCAAAAAAAGCCCTAATCTTGGATCCTTGAGGAGATAACAAAGACAATGAAAGGAAGCATCGAGATGAGGTTGGCGAGGGGTCTGCATGAATTGGTTGAGATGCTGCACTGCAAAGGACAAGTCTAGTCTAGTGTGGGTTAGGAAATTAAGTTTTCCTAACAGACGATGGTAACATGTGGGATCTTGGATAGGAACCCCAACATCTGCTTTCAATTTCTGAGTGGGGTCCAAAGGGGAAGAAGCTGCTTTCAATCTCAGATAACGAAATTTAGACAAAAGATCTAAGGTAAACTTTCGTTGAGTTAAAATGATGCATTGTGTCTCCCTTAGGATTTCAAAACCTAAAAAATAATGTGCATCCCCTAAATCTTTTATTTGAAACTCAGAATGAAGGAAAAGTTTGAGACTGTTTTGCTCAAGAATATCATCCCCTGTAATTAAAAGATCATCAACATATACTGCAACAATTGTAATCCTGTCGGCTGACCTTTTAAAAAATAATGAATAATCATTGAGTGAGTGAGAATATCCTTTAAAATTCAGTGCTGCGGTGAGTCTTGCATACCGTTTCCTTGAGGCTTGTCGCAATATATACAGGAATTTTTTAAAAGACAAGCACGATTGGATGAGGGTGGTATAATCCTGATAATAGGTGAATTTGACTATAATCATGCCTAAACAATCACCTTCTTGTGTAGTTTTGATGATAAAAGTGATAAAAAAATGCTCTTATTAGTATTTTTCATGATTTGTAGGTGATATATGTTCAAGGAAGGCTAGGGAGCAGTTTTCGAATAAAAAATGGAGAAAAAGAGGCCAATCGTGTAAATTCCCAATGAAACTACGCCTGTCAGCCCTGAAAATCAAAGAAGCAGTTCGGTCGTGGTTCTACCGCGACCACGGCAGAACCGCGGTGGAAGGCAACAGCAGAAGTTTTGAGATTCAGAGAGGGTCATTGGCCGCGGTTCCACCGCGATCGCGGCAGAACCGCTGCAGGCATAGTAAACTTTGAGGGCGAAGTGTAAAAGATAGGACTTTTGGACCTAAACCCTATTTAAAACATTAAACTTCGCCCAAAAGAGGAATGTATTGATTTTTAGAGTATCTTGGCAAGGGAAACTATTGTGAGAGAATACTCCGAACATCTTTTTTCTTTTCTTTGATTTTTATGGTGAATTCTATCTTAGTTTATTTTCCCATAGCCATGAGTAGCTGAATTCTTTGTCTAAGATTTTGATGGAACCTATTGGGAGATGAACTTATTTATGTGAATGCAAATTGCTAATTTTATCTCTAATTGTTCAACTTTGTGTTTGTTGTAGTTAATTGACAGGATCCTCAATTAGCTGTACCTATTAGTGTGCATAACTTAGAAAAGAGTGCATATTTAGGTTTTTGTTGAACAACACCACTCCTAGATAATAAGAGGATCCTGAGGTCTGTAGAATCCGGAATACCACTGGTTGATGGAAGAGCTAAATGAACATGGAGACTCATATAGCCCCTACCATGATGACCTGCAACTGGGGCATGGGCATTAGAATCGATTCTGGAGACCTCTTGGCCTCCATCTTCTCTCTGTCCCGAGCATACACACCATCTATCCTCCTATCTATGCTCACCACCTACTGATAAGAAATACCCATCTCCAACTCACGAACCATGTTGGAAATAAGCCCCTCAACGAACAGTAGAAACCAAGGCTGGTACATGTCTAGCCAAGCTAGTGTAACAGATAGCATACTCCGAGACAATCATAGTCTCTAGCGTAAATGTTCAAAATCTATGTGTCAATCGTTTCTGAGGCTCTGAGGAACATACTCTCTCAGGAACATATCTAAAAACTGAGTCCAAGTCAGGGAAGCTTCCTTATCCGGACGGTCTAACTCATAAGTTCGCCACCACTCATAGGCGACTCCTCGAAGCTAGACAGTAGTGAAGGAAACCTCGCTCGATCCTAATATACCCATGGTACGGAGAATACGGTAGCACTAATCTAGAAATCCCAGAACATCATATGATGCTAGACTACTGAATACAATAGGCTTGTACTTCTAGAACCTCTCAAGCCTCTGCTGCTCATTCTCGGAAGCCGCTGCCCTATCCTCGGGATGATCTGGGACTGCAAGTTGTACATGAATAATTCCTGGGACCTGATCAACATGCACTCGCTGCTCAGGTTTGCGGGAGGTGAGAGTCTGTGCTCTTCCCCCAGCCTGGGATATGGCTGCAGCAAGGGGAAGCAACCATGCCTGAGTCAGAGTGGTGTACATGCTCATGAATTGAGCTAGAGTCTCCTGAAGTGCTGGTGTGACGACCCAAAGGGTCATCACTTATTTAATTAATCATTTCGGGCTTCTGAGGCCTTGAAAACCTTATTCTATGTTGCCTCGATTTACGTGCACAATCCGAGCATGTAGCCGAAAAGATTTTGTGATAGAAAATATGAATTCTATGAGAAATTGGGATAAAAATGATATTAATATTGATATGGTTGACTTCGGTCAACATTTTTGGTAAACGGATCCGGACCCGAGATTGGATGGTCCCGGGAGATCCGTAGAAAAATATGGGACTTGGACATGCGTCCGGAGTCGAATTCCGAGGCCTAGAGCCCAAGTTATGAATTTTTATGTGAAATTGTTTTTGATGTAATTATTAAAGGAAATAAATTAATTGACCTTGGTATCGGGCTCGTATTTTGGTTCCGACGCCCGGTACAAGTCTTAAATATTATATATGTGATTTCTGTAAAGTTTGGTGACATTTGGATGTCGTTAGAGATGTTTTGGACCTTGAGTCCCAAGTTTGAAAGTTTTGAAAACTAAAGGTATGAAAATCATGCATTTGAGGCTTGATTTGATGAAAACGAGGTGATATTGGCGATGTGATCGCACGAACAAGTTCATAATGTGTTTTTGAGGTTATGTGCATATTTGGTTTGGAGCCCCGAGGGCTCGGGTGAACTTTGGATAGGCCACGAGATCAATTTTTCATGTTAGAAGTTCCTGTCTGCAACTGGTCTGCAGAGTTCGCAAATGCGAACAATAGTTCGCAAATGCGAACTCCCCACTATTCTGCGGAGTTCGCAAATGCGAACAATAGTTCGCAAATGCGAACTCCCCCTATTGTGCCTGTGTTCGCAAATGCGAACAATAGTTCGCAAATGCGAACTTGACCCTACTGTGCCTGTGTTCGCAAATGCGAACAATAGTTCGCAATTGCGAACTCGACACTATTCTGCCTGGGTTCGCAAATGCGAACAATAGTTCGCAAATGCGAACCTCCCAATATTTAGCCCGTGTTCGCAATTGCGAACAATAGTTCGCAAATGCGAACTTCCCAGTTTTGCCTTGGCTTCGCAAATGCGAACAAAAGTTCGCAAATGCGAACTTCCCAACCTTAGCTTATTTTTCAAACTCCAGAAATTGGTCGGGGTTCGCAATTGCGAACCCATGTTCGCAAATGCGAACACAGAGACCTGTAAAACACGATTTTCAGATCATTTCTTCACTTTTTACAAAACAAAAACACCCATTTGCGATTCTTCACGGATTCCTTCTTCATCAAAACAATTGTAAGTCACTTTTTACTTAATTCTTTCAATTCCTAACATTATTAAACATGTTTTTCATTAAAAATCAAAGGTTTTCATGGTAAAAATTCTTGTTTTGTTAGAAAATAGGGTTTTTCATAAATTGGGGAATTGGACCTCGAATTGAGGTCCGATTTTGAAACAAATTATATATATGAACTCGTGGGGGGATGGGTAACCGGATTTTGGTCCTAACCCCGAATTCCGACCATGTGGGCCCGAGGTTGAAATTCACTATTCATGGCAGAATGTTGTAAAAGTGGTATTTGGTCTTATGAATTAGTTTGTTGAGTAGTATTGATGATATTAAATCAATTGTGTATAGATACGATTGGATTGGAGTCAAATTCGAAAGAAAAGGGCATTGCTACGGATTAAATCATTCGTAAACTTTCGAGGTAAGTGTTTGTTCTATCCTAGTTTGTAGGAATATGAATAACTTGTTGAATAAGAGTTATTGGTGTTATACCGGTAATGAAGGTAAATTGTCGAAATTATAATAAATTATTGGTTTAAAACCGGTAATTACAAATATTGTTGATATAGAGATTATTGGCTAAATGCCGGTAATATATATATTTTATATTTGGGATCGTGTGGTACGCCGACCACAAAGTGACTTAAATCTTGGCATTGGCCATAGTTGCCGTAGCCGATTGATATATTTGGGAGCGGGTGGTACGCCTACCACAAGATATAATTATTGATATATTTGGGAGCGGGTGGTACGCCTACCACAAGATATAATTATTGATATATTTGGGAGCGGGTGGTACGCCTACCACAAGATATAATTATTGATATATATTTGGGAGCGGGTGGTACGCCTACCACAAGATATGATTACTGATATATTGGGAGCGGGTGGTACGCCTACCACAAGATGTAATTACTGTGATAGTTGGGAGCGGGTGGTACGCCTACCACGAGATATGAAAAGAGAAAGGAATTGAGACATGAAAGTAAGATTTATTATGTTGATTAGATTATTCTGGATATCGTGAGTTATTGACTGTTATTTCAGAGCAGAGTATTTCCCTTATAAATGTATTGTATATATATGTCTATATTGCAACTGTACAGGTTTAGGTGGGTGACTGGCCTTAGCCTTGTCACTAGTTCGCTGGGATAGGCCAGGCACTTACCAGCACATGGGGTCGGTTGTGCTGATACTACACTCTGCACTCTTTTTGCGCAGATACAGGTTACGGACAGCAGCAGCGGCAGTAGCGACTTGTGGATTTTCCGACTACTGAGACTACGAGGTAGCCTTGCAGGCGTCTGCAGGACCCGTTGTCTCTTCTATCTATGCTTTTCATTCCGTTATCTCATGTAATCGAGATAAACAACTTGTATTTTCTTTCAGACAATTATGTGTATTATTCTTAGAAGTTCGTGAGTATTGTGACACCAATCTTGGGTAGTGTATCAGATTTGGATTTTCTTTATCATATTTGACTAAGTCTTCCGCTAATTTTGATTATTCCGCTGAAATTTTTATATTGTTAATAAGAAGTTGGTAATTAATGGAGATGTAATTAATATTTGGCTTGCCTAGCTTCCATTTAGTAGGCGCCATCATGACCCCGATGGTGGGAAATCCGGGTCATGACAAGTTGGTATCAGAGCACTAGGTTGCATAGGTCTCACAACTCACGAACAACCTTGGTAGAGTCTGAGGGATCGGTACGGAGACGTCTGTATTTATCCCTTAGAAGCTACAGAGTTAGGAAATTTTCACCTTCATTCTTTCCTATCGTGCGAGTTTGTTCTTCAAATATTAAGTTGAATTTCTACTCTTGTCTTCCCACGAATGGCGAAGGCATGTACCGCTTCTTTAGCCGACAATGGCACAGGTTGGTGATAGATCAACGATGCCTTCAGAAGCTTTACGGAGTTTCGGATAAGTTTCACCAAACTCTTCGCTATCTCCTTCAGTGGTGCATCTTTCGAGAACCCAAGGTAATTTATTGACCGTTGCTATGAGATATTGCAGAAACGCGGGAATAGTTGAAAGCGAGAGGGTTGATTTTAGTGTGTTTCGGTAGCGAGTGAAGTAGTGGAAACATAATGTATTTACTAACAGGCTGTGATTTTAATGGACCTTGACGTCTGGTTGATTTATTTGAAGTTGTGAAAGCTAATTATTGTGGACTATCAGATGTTGTGACTTTGATTTATAGCCAAAATGGGAGAAAACCACTATTAGTGAATGGACCGAATGGCCATGTTTTATGTCAGTTTTGGCTTGGAATGTATACATATGGTATGGAAAGGTCCCCCAAAATAAATTATGCATGTTTGAGGCTTAGTACTCTGCAGGGGCCCAAAGAGTAATAAAGAGTATATGAGCAAAAGAGGTAATGGGTCGTCAATGTTTGTGACAAGCCTATGAAGAGGGCAGACCGGCCATGCGACATTACCTACTCAATCCTATTTGTAGAAATGTTTGGAGGAGTTACCTCCCTGACTCTTTGAAAGGTGTGGTATGTATGATCTGAACGATCATGCCAGGTTATTATGACAGTGTCCGAATATGTCGTCATGTCCAATAAGTTAGCTGAGCCTCTAAGGAATTGTTGTGAATGTGGCAGATTGGAAAAATATAATTTACGAAGGCACTCAAGCGACATGCCCGTTGCAGTCAACACTTAACTCACATGACCAGCCAGGGTTAGAGGTCAGGATGTTGAGGTGGAGGTGAGACTCCTAGAGGTGGAGATCTAATTGTTGACATAATTTCTATGGTGTGACTGAAGTCACTACACAAGATGATGGTATCACATGTACAATTCCGATTTGTTATAAAAAGAACATTTTTCCTCAATTTGATTTGATCTTTGAAGAATTGAGGCAAGTCCTCTTAATATGCTCCGCTCATGAGTGAGCTTCGTAATCATCAAATCTACTTATGTGAATTCTCACGCTGTGTTATTAAATGGAGATAATTATCTCTATTATTATGTATTGGTCACTAGGAATATTGATGAGGTCAAAAGTGACTTATATTAATTATTACAATGGGAATGAATTCCTGAAATAACTATTTTCAATGGTTAAATTGTATACCATGTCGGTATGAGGGTTCTTTTATGTCGTGATACTCTTCGACGGACAATAGTTGAAAAGAAGAAAGAAAGGAAATGAAAAACATCAGTGGCACAATGTGCAAATGCTTGTGATTTAGAGTGGAGGATGAGATCCTCAAAATTTGTATAACGTGAAAATATTTGTTTTAAAAACCGAGCTGCAAGCTGCGGTGAATATTATATGAGGACAAGGTCCTGGTGGTGAAAAGTTTGTGTTTAAAATTTTCCCTTTTTGGAAATAAAAATCTAGCATAATATCCTAAATTTGAGCCATGCCTGTTAGGATTATTTGACAATCCTTGCACAGTTCTATTCATATTTAGCCGTTTCTACTCTGTGACCGTTGAGTTCTATACTTTGAGATGAGCACCAGGTAAGGATAAATATGACGCATTAATTCGACAAAGTAATCATGAGGTTTCCATACCTCACTGTGAGTAAAGTGGGAGTTTTGGAATAAGATATTTGATAACAGGGTTAATTGACAATGTTGTAATTTAAGAACAACTCTTATGGCCAGACTTCAGAGCCATGGATATGTACATACGCATGAGGTGTTCGTGCCTTATTTAGACTTGTTCGTTGTAGTCTTCATTGTTTCCATATTGACCTACTCCTGCAGTCAGGAGGAGCATGCGCAATATCTCAGAGTGGCCTTACAGACTCTGAGAGATTGCCAGCTATATGCAAAATTTTCAAAGTGTGAATTTTGGCTAAGTTCAGTTGCATTCCTGGGTCATATTGTGACGGCAGCAGGTATTCAGGTTGGTCCAAAGAAAATTGAGGCAGTCAAGAACTGGCCTAGACCGACATCAGCCACAGATATTCGGAGTTTCTTGGGGTTAGCGGGCTATTATCGCCGATTCGTAGAAGGATTTTCGTCTATTGCAACCCCACCTGACCAGATTGACCCAGAAGGGTGTTCAATTTGAATGGTCCGATGAATGTGAGACGAGCTTTCAAAAGCTCAAGACAACCTTGACCACGGCACCGGTATTGGTTTTACCCACAGGTACGGGACCTTATACTGTTTATTGTGATGCTTCCCGTATTGGGCTTGGTGCAGTGTTAATGCGGGATGGCAAGGTTATTGCCTATGCTTCGAGGCAGTTGAAGATTCATGAGAAGAACTATCCAGTGCATGATCTAGAATTGGCGGCGATTATTCACGCATTGAAGATCCGGAGGCATTATTTGTATGGTGTAGCATGTGAAGTATACACCGATCATAAGAGTCTTCAGTATTTGTTTAAGCAGAAAGAGTTGAATATGAGACAGAATTGGAGATGGTTAGAGTTGCTGAAGGACTATGATGTTACTATCCTATATCACCCAGGTAAGGCCAATGTGGTGGCCGATGCATTGAGTAGAAAGTCCGCCGGCATGGGTAGTCTTGCCTTTATCCCGGTTAGTCAGAGACCATTTGCTCTAGATGTCTAGGCCTTAGTCCAACCGGTTCGTGAGATTGGACATTTCTGAGCCTAGCAGGGTGTTAGCCTGCACGGTCGCTCGTTCTTCTTTATTAGAGCGTATCCGTGAGAGGCAATTTGATGATCCTCATTTGCGTGAGTTGAGAGATACGGTACAGCGGGGAGGTGCCACACAGGTAAATCTAGATGATGATGGGATATTGAAATTCTAAAGTTGGTCCCCAGCAGAGTCGCCAGAGCTGTCACACCTCTTTTTACGCACCCGCAAGGATGCAAAGAGTTTTTCCAATTAAAGGACAATCGAGACGGGATTATTTTAATTATTTCAGAGTCGCCACTTGGGAGATTTATGGTGTCCCAAGTCACCGGTTAAATCCCGAATCGAGGAAAAGAATGACTCTATTTAACGGTCCGCGAACCAGAAATCCGGATAAGGAATTCTATTAACCCGGGAGAAGGTATTAGGCATTCCCGAATTCCGTGGTTCTAGCACGGTCGCTCAACCTGTCGTGTTTGGCTTATCTATCCGCTTTTTACAATTATGTACTTAGTGCAAGTTAATATCCCTTTACCGCTTTTATTATTGGTTATGATTTACGAAAGAGAAAGTTGCTTAAAAATATGCTTTCGAATCACGTCACATGAAATGCACCCGGATCCTCGACACATTCTTATTCAACACTTCGGGGTTTGGATTCGGGTCGCATGAAATGCACACTCGTATTTAAGAAGATAGAACTAAAATATGCGCCCGGATCGACTACTTATTTACACTGTTGCGAAGGGCGTGATATTCGTTAAGAAACGACGCATCTCAAAATCTAAGTATTTTATATGTACATTTATGAAGGCTGTGTGATTAGTGTAACTATTGGGTGAGGCGCACCTTTGATTCAAACCTAAAGCGAACTACATCCCACCGTATTTTACCTAAGAGTTGATTCCAAATTATTTAAAACTTGCTACGAACCACACCACATGAAATGCGCCTGTGGTTCCTGACATGCTTTGTTTACTCTTGCCCAAAATTGGGGTCGGGTCACATGAAATGCGCCCCCGACTCTTTTAATCTAATTACGTCATTCCGTTGAGTAACAACTCCCTAGCTAATCTTGCTTTTAGCATAAGGTCTAACGTTAACAGATTTGGAGATTGCACACACGAGCAGAGAAGATTGAATAGAGATACAACAGACTAATTCAGGTTTACGTGCTTATCTAACCACAATGTATCTTTGGCCTAGCTACACTTTTCCATAACCAAGACTAGCAATACAAGCTTAATTGAAGAATAACAGAATGTAATTAAACATAAGAACTTTAAACGACTACATGTTTCAATAAACTTTATGCATAAGCTTCAAACTTCATTCTTTTCGAACCAAGGAACTACAATAACAGAGGTGTGTACCTGGAATGCGGAAGAACAAGGAAGAGTGAGCAATGGCAATGCAGCAACAGTAACAGGAGCACAACAGTAGACCAGTAATAAACACAGTGAACCAACAGCCACACAAACACCACAGCAACAATGGTAACAAACCAAATAGCCACAAACACTGGACCAGCAACAAATGACCACCACAGTAGCAACACTAGACCAGCTAAAACAGTAGACCAATAACCAATGGCAGCAACAATAACCAGTGGCAGCAATCGAATGGCCCCAACAACAACCAGTGGCAACAAAATAGACCAAAAGCAACTCAGGAGCTACCACAACACTCGGGTAAGGTCAACACAGCAGCAACAAAGACACAACAACAACAACAAATGCCTAACAGCAACAAACCAACCCAGGCAGCAACAACTATAAACCAGCCAACAACACAAACGACCAAGAGCAGCAACACTACTGACCAACAGTACCAAATGAACACTGCCACCAACAGCAAAACACAACCACAACACACGAAAGCCTAATAGCTCGGCCACTGAATCAAAACTCACAAAACAGTGACCCCGGAACCAATGAAACAGTAGCCTTTCTCTGTATCTTTATATCTATTTTTCTCAATGTAGCTTGCTGTCTATTTTCTCCCTAAGTATTCTTTCTAGCTATCACTGTTTTAAAATCTTTGTATCTCCAGGTACTCTCCCCTCACTGTCTGTGTTTTTTGCTCTCCAGGTACTCTAGTTCTTTTCAGGTATCCCCCCTTTTCTATGCTGTTAGCCCCTTATACTTATAGTTAAAAAAAGGACTCCTAAAAGCCAGAAGATTCAGGAACTCCCCTCTGCCCATCCCTATTCCCTGAACCCCACTATCTACTGTCCAAAGTATGGACTCAAACATTAAACAATGCTGGTGGCAGGAACCTCAGTGGGATGCCCTGCTGTGCAGGTTCCACTAGCCCTTATATGGGTGTGTGATTTAAAAATTAACCTGTTAACTACAACCAACTAATTCCCTTCAATCTGAATCAAACAGTAACCAGCCCCTACACTAATGAATTGCATACAGGCAGATTCAGGGATCAATACTACGAACTAATTCCTTGACGACTTTAATCACATTGAACCTATGATTCATTTTAACTACTGAAAACAGAGGGAATTGGCCAAATAAAAGGCCTCAAATGAGGAGAACAGACCAACGGATATGAGAAATTAAAAGCATGAGAACTGAAACAATGAATAAAACAAACACACATATTCATACAATCGAATTAAATCGACCAAAGAAGGAATGAATACCTCGTAAGAAATCTGCCGACCCAAGCTTCGAACTAAGACTTGGAATTATTGAAGCCAAACGGGCTTTAATCAAGATGTTCTCGATTGAGAACACCTAGACTAAAGTCCCTTGGACTTCAATTATGGCTAACCCGGCTCGAATTGGGTTTCTTCAAAAACTAGGGTTCTTGGGCTCGGATTTGGGGCTTTTGCATTTCTGGTTAGATTCGAGGCAAACGAAAGCCGGCGGGGGTACGAGGGAGGCCATGTGAGGGTTTGGGGTGAGTTTGGGGTGATTTGGCATTGGTTCGAGTTTGACTCGAATCTTCAAATGAAGATTCGAGGAGCTCCGGCATGATTCGAGGTTAGCGGAGGCTAGGTTCGTAATGGGGGAGGTGAGGGGAAGATTTTGGCATTGGTTTGGGTTTGATTGGCCTACCGGAACCGCCGTGAGGCGATTTCCGGCAGGCGGGGCACGGCGGCGTTACGCTGGGTGTTCTGAGGACCTTTGGGAGATGAAGGGAGAGGGGGGGGTCTGGCTTGGGGGGGCGGGGTATGGAATGAGCCTTATATACGAGATATGAGATTGAATCCTGATCGTTGGATCATTTACGATCAACGATCAGGATCCCCTCACTTAAACCAAACGACGTCGTTTGGTTAAGTCATAGGCTGAGTGTATGTTGGAATTAAAGGATTAATCTGGGCCGTTGGATAATAAAATCCAACGGTCCAGATCAAGCGTTACCCAGGCTGAAGCTTGGACGGGTATTTGGGCTGGATTAGAGGAAATTCGCTTGGGCCTGGTTTTTAGGCTAAGTTTCGGCCCAGATCAGATCTACATGATGTACTATATGCATATGTGTATATATATATATATATATATGTATATATACATATATATATATATATATACACATATGTATATATACCAACCTATAACACCGCTGTTTTTTACTACGATTAACGCACATAATTACGTATCACCAAAAAATATAAATCACATGACTTCGATATCAAACACTAAAAGTGCAAAACCTAGCATATATTTTTTGTATTTTTAATTTAAATAAATAAACGTGCACACAAAAGATAAAATAACACAAGATCACAAAAATCATGCCCAACACGAAACTATTTTTATTTTTTTTGAATTTTCTGGGAGTACTTCTCAAGTAAGGCAAAAATCACGTGCTCACAGCTGCCCCTCTTTGCGCGTAAACACGCAGAGTTTTCGTGCAAAGATAAGTGAGCGGATATAAGCGATTTTGCCCATTCGAGTACTCCGTATGAAGCATTTTGGAAAAGTTTTGACCGAACCTTGCTTCAAAGGTCTCCTACATATCCCTGGCTAAAAGGGAATCAGGTCAATGTAGTTCGGGAAGCTCTGGTAGCTGGGACTACCATGACTGTTGCGATCTCGCTGTTACTGCTGTTGCCGCTGTTACTGCTGTTACCACTGCTTAGCTGATTTCCTTGTTACACCGCGCTAAGCAACAAAAGCAAGAAGCTAGACTAAGTTACGATACTACAAGTTCTTATCTATCCTTTTTAACTTGATCTTGTCGCGCTCCTTGCCATCTTGTCTGACTTGGCGTTCCTTCCGATGCTTCGTCTCTTCTTACGAACTTGGATTCATGCCGAAGATTTCTGTTACATTCTACCGCTTTCCTCTACCAAATTAAAACAGATCGCCACTCCATTCTCCAGGCGGGCTCCCTGACTTCAACTACTACTTCAAAATAAAATCGCCACTCCATTCTCCAGGCGGGCTCCCTGACTTCAACTACTACTTCAGAATTAAATCGCCACTCCGTTCTCCAGGCGGGCTCCCTGACTTCAATTACAACTCCAAAATTAAATCGCCACTCCATTCTCCAGGCGGGCTTCCCGACTTCAACTACTACTTCAAAATTAAATCGCCACTCCATTCTCCGGGCGGGCTCCCCGACTTCAACTACTACTTCAAAATAAAATCGCCACTCCATTCTCCGGGCGGGCTCCCCGACTTCAACTACTACTTCAAAATTAAATCGCCACTCCATTCTCCCGGCGGGCTCCCTGACTTCAACTACTACTTCGGAATTAAATCGCCACTCCATTCTCCGGGCGGGCTCCCGACTTCAACTACTACTTCAAAATAAAATCGCCACTCCATTCTCCGGGCGGGCTCCCCGACTTCAACTACTACTTCAAAATTAAATCGCCACTCCATTCTCCGGGCGGGCTCCCCGACTTCAACTACTACTTCAAAATTAAATCGCCACTCCATTCTCCGGGCGGGCTCCCTGACTTCAACTACTACTTCGAAATAAAATCGCCACTCCATTCTCCAGGCGGGCTCCCTGACTTCAATTACAACTTCAAAATTAAATCGCCACTCCATTCTCCGGGCGGGCTCCCTGACTTCAACTACAACTTCAAAATTAAATCGCCACTCCATTCTCCAGGCGGGCTTCCCGACTTCAACTACTACTTCAAAATTAAATCGCCACTCCATTCTCCAGGCGGGCTCCCTGACTTCAATTACAACTTCAAAATTAAATCGCCACTCCATTCTCCGGGCGGGCTCCCTGACTTCAACTACAACTTCAAATTAAATCGCCACTCCATTCTCCAGGCGGGCTCCCCGACTTCAATTACAACTTCAAAATTAAATCGCCACTCCATTCTCCGGGCGGGCTCCCCGACTTCAACTACAACTTCAAAATTAAATCGCCACTCCATTCTCCAGGGCGGGCTTCCCGACTTCAACTACTACTTCAAAATTAAATCGCCACTCCATTCTCCGGGCGGGCTCCCCGACTTCAATTACAACTTCAAAATTAAATCGCCACTCCATTCTCCGGGCGGGCTCCCCGACTTCAACTACAACTTCAAAATTAAATCGCCACTCCATTCTCCGGGCGGGCTCCCTGACTTCAACTATTACTTCAAAATTAAATCGCCACTCCATTCTCCAGGCGGGCTCCCCGACTTCAACTACTACTCACTGATTTCATCCTATCTTGATTACCTTCCTTTGCCTCTTGTACCCTATCCTTGTTCCTGCATTACCTCTCGGACCACCTTCTCTTCTGAATTATCCTGTCTTGGAATTGCTTTCCCCGGTCGTATTACTTTTCTTCTGGCTGCTGGGGATATTTTGGAACTGTTTACTCGCCTGCTGGGGGTGATGCTGCTGAGGAAGTATTCTTTGTTTCCTTCACCCCTCATTCTCTTCCTTCTTCCCCCACCTCTTTTGGGACTCACGCTTTTGTTTCTTTGATCAAATTATAGGATGTAATACTGCTGGGGGAATCTCGAAGCCATTTTTTCTTTTTCCAATAATTGCTGGGGATGATACCAGGCTCAAAGATCACCCCGTCTTGTGTTGCTTTCTATCCTTATCCCCTGGGTCCTTGCTTTCAAGAAAATTTTCGCAACAGGAGAAAATTTTCTGCCCCAGTTTGATAAACTTCTGGACGGTATGCTTTTCTGCCAACGAACCCTCTTTTCCTGCTTTTAAATCAAAGAAAAATTGTTAGTTTCAAAATGCGGTGAGTGGTCGTGCCACTCTTGTTGGTGCCATTTTCTTTTCTCTTTCAGCCGCTTGGCCTCTCTCGAACTTTGCTTGCTTGGGACGATGCTTTTCCACGAACGACCTCTCATCTTTCCTTTTATTCCAATCTTTGGTTTGATCCGGCTCTTTTAGCCGGTGACCTGTTGCGTGAAATCATCTCTCGGACATGCCACATGTGTCCATCATACTCCATAATTCTCGCGAACCTTCCGCTCAGCCTGTCATCCCAATCTCACTATCGTAACGACTTCTGTCTTATTGCCTCGTTCCACGCCTATTCACTTTCAATATACTGCTTTGGGAGACTTGGTAGTAAGTTTTGAAAAATCAATTTTCGAAAGAATGAAAGAAAAGAAAAGAATACTGACCGCAAATGACAAAAGAAGAGAAAAACTTTTCTGAACTCAAAAATAGGAAAACTTATCTGAATGTGTGCCTGATCCAATGTTATGCCGCGCCTTTGAGATTAAACTACCCAGTCTATTCATGTCAATCACTTTCCGATACCGCGTCCTGCTAGAGGTAAACGGATGTCCCAACCTTGTCTCATGCAGACATCTTGTAACCATCTCATCCTGCCACCTCACAGTGCCCTTCAAAGGGTTTTCACTAATGAGATTCTCTCATTTCTCTCTATCTCCCGTCGCCTTAAGGTGCCCGTGAAGGTTTTCACCGTAAGACTCTCTCATTTTACTTCTCTCAACTTCCTTCGCCTTAAGGCGCCCGCGAGGGTTTTCACCGTTAAGACTCTCTCATTTATGCTTTCTTTCCTTGCGGCGGGGTATCACCCCTGAGATTCCCTCTAGAGCGTCATCCCCTTTCGGCTTGCATCCCGGGTTCAATCGAGGGTCGGGATGTCACTCTTGGCTTTCATTCACATGACTCGGCACTTCTCAAATACTGATCGAGAGGTCTTTCTGGTTCTTAATATGGTTTCTGCGCGTGAGGCCGAAGAAAGGGGTTTAGCCTCAACGGTTAGCTTGTTACAACTTTCGGAATCCACACTATCTTTCCAACGAAACAATGACTTCTGCCCCAGTTTTGTTGCTTGGGGGATTTTTGATTTTTATTTTATTATGACCGAGCCGTGTGGCGCCTACGTATCCTTCTTGAGGAATCAGGTCGAACGTAGTTCACTTTTTCTTGTATTTTTTTCTTTGTTTCTTTTTCTATTTCGTTACACATCTTCCTTGATGATTCCGAAAGAGGGTATATGAAAGAATAATTAAGGCTCAAATGGGGAAACAAAGGTTAAAGTGTTTGGGTAGTAGAAAAATTGCCTCTGTCATTTCATTCTCCGAAAAATGCCAAATACACACAAACGAAACCAAACGTTGACAAATGCATTAAAGAATTACACATAATATCTCTTAACCGCATCAGAATTGATAGCCATATCGGTGCATCTTCCCTCGACATCAGTCAGACATAGAGCGCCGTTGGATAATACTCTAGTCACTACAAAAGGCCCTGCCAATTTGGAGCGAACTTGCCTTTCGCTTCGGCCTGATGGGGTAGAACTCTCTTCAGCACATGCTGTCCCACTTCAAATCTCCTGGGACGTACCTTCTTGTTATATGCTCTCGCCATTCTCTTTTGATACAATTGACCGTGACATACTGCTGTCAATCTCTTTTCATCGATCAAGCTCAATTGCTCTAATCGGGTTTTGACCCACTCGTCGTCGTCAATCTCAGCTTCAGCGACGATTCGGAGGGATGGAATCTCAACTTCTGCGGGTATTACTGCTTCAGTCCCGTATACCAACAAGTAAGGAGTTGCACCTATCGAAGTCCGGACGGTAGTGCGATAACCCAACAGCGCGAATGGTAGCTTTTCATGCCATTGCCTAGATCCTTCTACCATTTTCCTCAATATCTTCTTTATGTTCTTGTTTGCTGCCTCGACCGCACCATTTGCTTTTGGGCGATACGGTGTAGAATTTCGGTGTGTAATCTTGAACTGTTGACATACCTCTTTCATCAATCCACTCTTAAGATTTGCACCGTTATCTGTAATGATCATCTTTGGAATTCCAAACCTACAAATGATGTGGGAGTGTACGAAGTCCACCACCGCCTTCTTGGTCACTGATTTGAATGTTTTGGCTTCCACCCACTTGGTAAAATAATCAATCGTTACCAGAATGAACCTGTGACCATTGGAAGCCGCAGGCTCAATAGGTCCAATAACATCCATACCCCATGCGACAAACGGCCATGGTGCTGACATTGTATGCAATTCAGTCGGCGGAGAATGAATCAAATCTCCGTGTATCTGACACCGATGGCATCTTCGCACGAAACTTATACAATCCCGCTCCATAGTGAGCCAATAGTATCTGCTCGAAGAATCTTCTTTGCCAATACGTATCCGCTCATGTGTGGTCCGCAAACTCCCGAGTGTATATCCGTCATCACCTGTTGTGGCTTGACTTGCATCTATACATCTCAATAATCCCAAGTCTGGGGTTCTTTTGTACAGCACCCCTCCACTAAGGAAAAATCCGTTCGCCAACCGCCGAATAGCTCGCTTTTGATCTCCAGTTGCTTGCTCTGGGTATACTCCTAACCTGAGGTATTCCTTGACATCATGAAACCATGGCTCACCATCCACCTCTTCCTCTATCACGTTACAATAAGCATGTTGATTCCGGACATGGATATGTAACGGATCGACACGAACCTTGTCCGGGTGATGTAGCATTGACGCTAAAGTAGCCAACGCGTCGGCAACCTCATTATGCATCCTTGGGATGTGCCTGAACTCTACCGATCGAAAGCGTTTGGTCAAATCATGCAAACACCGACGATATGGGATAAGCTTTAAATCTCTGGTTTCCCATTCTCCCTGAATCTGATGTACTAGAAGGTCCGAGTCCCCCAAGACCAAGACGTCCCGTACATCCATGTCCACCGCTAATCGCAACCCCAAGATACATGCCTCGTACTCGGCCATGTTATTGGTACAGTTAAAACGCAGTTGAGCAGTAACAGGATAATGATGTCCTGTTTCAGATATGAGCACAGCCCCTACTCCGACTCCTTTTGCGTTTGCCGCTCCATCGAAGAAGAGCTTCCATCCTGGATCCTTGGTTGGTTCCAACCCCTCAATCTGCAATACTTCCTCATCTGGAAAATACGTCCTCAAAGGTTCGTATTCGTCATCAACGGGATTTTCAGCTAAGTGATCGGCCAGGGCTTGAGCTTTCATAGCCGTCCTTGTCACATATATGATGTCGAACTCCGTAAGTAATATTTGCCATTTTGCTAACCTCCCTGTAGGCATGGGTTTCCGGAAAATATACTTCAACGGATCCAACCGCGAAATGAGGTACGTGGTGTAAGAAGACAAGTAGTGTTTCAGCTTTTGGGCTACCCAAGTTAGGGCGCAACATGTCTTTTCCAGATGAGTGTACTTGACCTCGTGGACTGTAAACTTCTTACTGAGGTAGTAAATGGCCCGTTCCTTCCTGCCAGTAAGATCATGCTGCCCCAGTACGCAGCCAAACGAATTCTCCAAGACCGTCAGATAAAGAATCAGGGGTCTACCTGGCTCAGGCGGAACTAGTACGGGTGGATTTGACAGATACCCTTTGATCCGGTCAAACGCTTCCTGACATTCTGCCGTCCATTCTATCGCGGCGTCTTTCTTCAATAGGCGGAATATGGGTTCACGAGTTGCCGTAAGCTGGGCAATAAACCTACTGATGTAATTCAACCTTCCCAACAGACTCATTACCTCTGTTTTATTCTTCGGCGGGGGTAACTCCTGAATGGACTTAATCTTGGAGGGTTCCAACTCAATGCCCCGTCGGCTGACGATGAATCCTAGCAACTTTCCCGACGGAACTCCGAATGCGCATTTGGCTGGATTGAGCTTGATGTCGTATCTTCGAAGTCTTTGAAAGAACTTACTGAGGTCAGCAACATGGTCCTCTTGACGTCTGGATTTCACGATCACATCATCCACGTACACCTCAATTTCCTTGTGTATCATGTCATGGAATACCGTAGTCATCGCCCTCATATATGTTGCTCCTGCGTTCTTCAAACCAAACGGCATCACTCGGTAGCAATAAGTCCCCCACGGTGTGATAAAAGCCGTCTTTTCTGCGTCCTCTTCATCCATCAAAATCTGATGATATCCCGCATAACAGTCCACAAAGGATCCGATTTCGCGTCCGGCACAATTATCAATCAGGATATGGATATTGGGAAGTGGGAAATTATCCTTAGGACTTGCCTTGTTGAGATTGCGATAGTCCACGCATACCCCGATCTTTCCGTCTTTCTTTGGCACCGGCACTACGTTAGCCAACCATTCAGGGTATCGAGTGACACGAATGACTTTCGCCTGCAACTGCCTTGGTTACCTCCTCCTTAATCTTCACACTCATCTCCGTCTTGAATTTCCGCAGCTTTTGCTTGACGGGAGGATATGCCGGATCGGTGGGTAATCTATGAACCACTAGATCAGTGCTGAGTCCTGGCATGTCGTCGTACGACCATGCGAAAATATCTTTAAACTCCATGAGTGTTTTGATCAATTCTTCTCTCGGATTGGGTTCAATATGGACACTTATCCGGGTTTCTTTGACGTCATCCGCATTCCCTAGATTAACGGCCTCGGTATCATTTAAATTCGGTTTGGGTTTTTCCTCGAAGTGACTTAATTCTTCACCGATTTCTTCTACGGCTTCATCATCGCCGTACTCGGACTCACTCTCGTCACTTCTTATTTCATGCGTTATTATTTCCAAACCCGATTGACTTTCTAGACTGGGTTGATTAATCTTTAAGCATGCCATATCATTAAGATCAGTTGCAAGAAGGCTGTTCGGAAAAGTAAAAAGAAGAAAAGATAAACAAAATTAGACACGAAGGAACCAGATTTCATTGATGGGAGTTGTACAAAGGGAAAACAAACTGCAAACTTAAATCAGAAATGAACAAAACAACGGGATTTTACTCCGGGGACAAACCCCCAACACAACATTTCGAAAGAAAAACAATCCAAGACAAACTACCAAGACTCCTTCCGGACGGGGAGAGGAGTAGCCTTCCAGTTATTCAGTTTTGCCTTTGGTCCCACAAATTGTATCTCGGCGTGACTAGATCCTTCACCGTCCTCGAGCATACATACATCCGTGAATAGGTCCTCGAACTTCCTGAAGAACTCTTCATCTGGCCTGATCGTAGGACCGGGAATCTTTGTCGCTGGATGTCCTCTTGCTCCGGACCTGATAAAAGATTGGGAAAGGCGTGGAACAGGTTTTGAGAGCACCCATGTCTTCTGCTTACTCTTCTTTGCTCGCCGGATGTCCTCCGAGGTTGGCTGGAATCCCAAGCCGAAGGTTCCCAAGTTCTCGACCACCGATACCGGTTGTATGATTCCTTCCAGAGATGCACCTAGACCTCTACCGGGTATGAAGCCATGTCGCAACATTTCGTGAGCCACCATGACATCTGCAGTAATCGTCCTGTCATCGGGAATGCATTCCCCTTCTGGAACTCGGTTGGCGGACACCACATCGCAGACCTGATATACCCACGGCCCAACATCTTCTTCTGTTTCAACAAAGGGAATGATGGTGCCTGATTGTGGATCGTTCTCTCCATGGACGACGATCTCTTGTTGATCCCACTCGAACTTAACGAGTTGGTGTAAGCTGGATGGAACTGCTCTTGCGGCATGGATCCATGGTCGCCCTATCAGGAGGTTATATGACACCACCATGTCCAGCACCTGGAATTCCATGGTGAACTCCACTGGCCCAATTGTCAAGATTAGCACTATGTCACCAACCGATGCTTTGCCTCCTCCGTCAAACCCTCGAACACATACGCTGTTCTTGCGTACCCTGCCGATGTCTACTTTTAATTTGCCCGGTGTAGAGAGAGGACAAATGTTAGCACTGGATCCATTATCGACAAGGACTTTGGTAACCACCGCCTCTTCACACTTCACCGTAAGATATAAAGCCCTGTTGTGCTCAGTGCCTTCCTCAGGCAACTCATCATCGGTGAAGGTGATCCGATTTGCTTCGAAGATCCTATTGGTGATCTTCTCCAGATGACTCACGGAGATTTTATCCGGTACATGTGCCTCATTCAGGACTTTCATCAAAGCTTGCCGGTGTTCCTTCGAATGTATCAGCAAGGATAGCAATGATATTTGTGCCGGAGTCTTCTTCAACTGCTCTAAGACAGAGTAGTCATGCAGTTTCATCTTTTTCAAGAATTCTTCCGCCTCTTCATCAGTGACCGGCTTTTTCAATACCGCCGGAGTGGTCTTCCTCAATTCCGCAGGGGCAAAACATCTCCCCGAGCGGGTCAACCCTTGGGCTTCACAAACTTCCTCTTTCACCTCCTTTCCTCTGTAGGTCGTTGTAATCCGAGCATAATTCCATGGGACGGCCCGGCTATCAGTTACTGGCAACTGTGTTGCCGGCTGGATGATGAAGGGGTCCATTCGAACGCCTGCTACTGTCAAAATGGGCTTGATTGCTGCCCCCGGTACAACTATCTTGGCCGGCTTCACCGGTACTTCGTTCACACTTTCCTTTCCTGCTTCCGACTCTCCTGGTATGTCCTTCTGGCAACTGGGCGACTCATCAAGGCTTGGCCCTTTTCTCGTTCTCGCCCCGCTAGACTTAATCATCATTACAGTCTGAGAGGCTTTCTCCTTTCCTTCCTCCGCCCGTACCAACTCGATCATATTGGTCTCATGATGAGTTGGAAGCGGGTTTTGGTTGATGTTGGGCTCTGTTGGAGTCCGGACCTCAATCCTGCGAGTGTCAATGAGCTCCTGGATGGCCGTCTTTAGCCTCCAACACTTTTCCGTATCGTGCCCCGGACATCCCGAGCAGTAGGCACAATTTACTGAATGGTCCAGGTTCTTCGGAAGAGGGTTTGGCAGCTTAGCTTCAACCGGATTCAGCAACCCTACTTGCTTCAACCGGTGGAACAGACTGGTGTAAGACTCTCCTAAGGGAGTGAAAGTCTTTGGCCTCGGCGCCCTGTCGCCCCTGAATGCCTGGTTCGGACGGAAACTCGCGCCCGAGGGGTTTCTGTAAGCTCTTGGGGGTGGATGATTGTTCTGGGGGTTTGGTGCACGCCACGGTGCATGAACGGGAGGTGCAGAATAGGACTGTGCATGGTGGACAATAAAATGGGGATCAGGTGCGGGATAGTAATGTTGCGGGTGGCTATATGGGTTGTGGGAGTAATTTTGGTGGTGAGGTTGGGGTGGGCTATATTGGGGTGCGGGGCCTCTATTTCCGAACCATGCCCCGGACTCGACGGCCGCAACTTCCTCTCTCCTCTTTTTCCCCAGTACTCCTCCAGTACCACTTTGGATAGCCTGAGTGGTGGCTTTCAGTGTTGAGTAACTCATGATCTTGTTGGCCTTCAAACCTTCCTCGATCATACCCCCCATTTTTATCACCTCAGTGAATGATTTGCCTACGGACGTTACCAGATGTCCGAAGTAGGTGGGCTCTAATGTCCGCAAGAAGTAGTCCACCATCTCGCTTTCTCTCATCGGCGGATCTACCCTGGCCGCCTGTTCCCTCCATCGGAAACCAAATTCCCTGAAGCTTTCAGCAGGCTTCTTCTCTAGTTTTAGCAATGATAGGCGGTCGGGGATTATCTCAAGATTGTATTGGAACTGGCCGATAAAAGCTTGAGCCAAATCATCCCACGTAAACCATCTACCTGGGATCCTGTCTAGTGTACCACTCCAACGCCGATCCTCCCAGACTCTGGCCGAAGTAGGCTATCGGAAGCTCGTCCCGTCCTCCGGCCCCTCTCATTTTACTGCAAAACCCCCGCAGGTGGGCCACTGGGTCACCATGCCCCTCGTATAGGTCGAATTTGGGCATTTTAAATCCTGCCGGCAACTGGACGTCCGGAAATGGACACAGATCCTTATAGGCGACGCTGACCTGGTTGCCTAAACCGTGCATGTTCCTGAAGGACTGCTCCAGGCTTTTAACTTTTCTGGCAACTTCCTCGTGTTCCGAACTTTGGAAGTGTTTATCCGGTTCTGCCGGATTATCCCAGTGAGGTGTATGTGATTGTGGTTCAGGAGCCCTGAAAGTAGGCTCTGGAGGATAGTAAGAGTTGTCGTGGATCTGAACATATGGCTCGCTGGCCGGCCTTTGCAGAGGAGCAGGTGGAGGGGCCACAAAAACAGGGGTGATCGGAGGAGGATTTGGTTTGGCTGGTGGAATGTGGGTGGCATATGGGTTTTCCCCCTGAAAGTAAGGATAGCTTGGGGCGCTTGTTGAAGGATCGATGGGCGGATGTTCCGGAGCTGAGGCGAGAGTAGGGCGGTTTGGTGAAGACTGTTCCCTGGCCCAGGCCAGGTGCATCTCTGTTATCCGTTGTTTTAACCGGTCTACCTCTTCTTTCATGATTTGTAGCTCGGATTTTTCTTCCTCGAGACTCTTGCCAGAACTCGACATGCTTACCGTAACTGGTCCTTTGGATCTAGTACGGTAGTGATGGCTGGCCAGGATATTCCGTCAAACCAACTGCTAAACTTTCCGGAATACGCAACAAACTTGTTAGTTCACCGAGTTTGACAGATATGTTATAGCACGTTGGATGCAATGCACCTAACCAAATAACCCTTTCTACGTGTACTCTTTAACATGCGTCATTCCGACCCTTTTTCTTTTTCTTTCTTTTTCTTCTCTTTTTTTTTTTTTTTTTTTTTTTTTTTTTTTTTTTTTCGACTATCTTTGCCAGCCTTTATTGTTATTTAACCTATGGATTCCTTTCTTTTTTAGTGGTGGTCGAATCTTATGTGGATTGCCTATGTATCACGACCCCGCGTGAATCAGACCGAGCGTAGTTCTGGCAACAAGATTGTGGCAAAATTCAGTAACTTTTATATCAAATAAAACCGTGGAGTTACAAAACACGTCTTACAACAATCAGCAAAACAAAAGAAAATGCTTGACTTGGGAAAGTAAAGATAAAAATGCCAACTAGCTTGACTTAACATTTCAAAATACATTTTCAATCAAAAATCTAATGCCCTAAAACTCCTGGGGGCCTGCGAGGCATCATTCGGCCTTGCCGCAGGCCTCGGTGTGAGGTCCTTGTGCAGTTCCCTCAACTCTTCCATGATCCGACGAACATAACCCATAATTGAAGCGAAAAGGTCGGCGCGGGGCATTCGTTCACAAGCTAGGCACTTCATGGTGACATAGTGCCCGATTTCTCCAATTCTATCCTTGATCATGTCCCTTTCTCCGAGTAGCCGCTCTATTTGCTGGTTTTTCGCCCCCAATCTTCGAGCATTATTGGTGACTTGATCTAGGAGCCTATCCACTTGTCCTTGCAGTCGGGCCATCAAATTGTGGCAACGGTCGAGGTCCGTTCTGGCATTTTGGGCTTGCTTGAAAACCCGCTCCCTAAGGACAACATTTGCTTCCCTCAGGCTAGTGATGATCTCAGTGTAATCTTCTTCCACCCGCTTTAGGTGAAGTGCATGTTGATGTGCCTCCTTTTTCCAGCTAGCACGGATCCTCATTATTTGGGTTTTTGACTCGTCCAATTCTCTTTGGATGTCGGTGACTTGGCTTCTCAAACCCCTTATCAATTTTTCGTCGGCCCGACTCCTCGACTGTCTGTCAGCATCTCTTTTCATTTGCTGGATTTGAGCTCTCAAGAAGTCATTTTCTTGTGCCAACTTCTTTTTGTCTCCTTCGTCGGTGGCAGCTTGCATGTTCTTCTCGAATTGGAGGTCCCGGACTTGCTGTTCTATCCTGCCAATCTTCGTCCTGTACCCCTCCTCCTTTGCTAACCAATCCCATTGTTCCCGTGAATCTTCCGTGAATTGTTGGATATGGGCTCTTTTAGAACATTTCCGACGAATCCGAAATCTTTTCCCGAACCACACGTTGTACTTTGGGTCCACCTCTCCCTTAGCTAGTTCCCGGACCATGGTTTTAGGCTCAAGGAACCGACATTCGTGCCACGGCCTTCTAACCTTCTCTTCGGGGAAGACAACTCCCGGGCTCAACTCAATGGCGTACTTCCTTAGGTCTTGATCGGTAGGAATAACCTGAAACCTTCCTAGTTGACGTAATACACGGTGAGGGACATATGGTTGGACACTGCGGATCCCCATCAGAAGGATATAACACTCCTCGGCTGCCATATATATTACTTCGGTATCGGGTAACCACCCGAATGCCCATTCAATCTGATCGGCTTCTATTGAGCTCAGTCGTGCAAGCCATGCCTCGACGCCTTCAGGGAATACAGCACCCATCATCCGTTCTTCGAAACCCCTGATACAGTTTTTTCCGGTCAACCCATGGTTCATGTATTGTGTTCGGTGATGGAGGTGTTCTTGCATCCATAATTGGAGTAACAGATTGCAACCTTGGAAGAAATTGCCCCCTTCTCGGCATACGGTCAAGGCTCGATAGATTTCGGACAAAACCAAAGGGACCACCGTGCTGGTAGCCTTTTTGATTGCAACATCGGCTATTCCTACCAGACTTATCTCTATTTTCTTATCTTCGCGCGGACAAATCACAATCCCCGAGAATGTCGTTATGAATGCTAGAATTCGTCTGGCCTCCCACTTGGTTCTATTCCCTGCGTGAGTCAGTCCAAGGTTTGACTCTTCAAAACCCCGAGGAGCGCCGTACCGTTGATATAAGAATTGGAGATCGCAACACCCTTTCGGCAGATCATCATTTTTCACCTTCCGACTAATGCTCAGCAAATCCAGAAACCCATGTGGAGATACCGGTCTTGGTGAGAGCAGGTATTGCCCTCTTAATTTCCCATTAAGTCCTGCATAGCCCGCAATTTCCTCTAATGTGGGTGTCAATTCAAAGTCAACAAAACGGAACACATTGCGGGTCGGATCCCAGAAAGATACCAGTGCCTTGATGATGTCCTCCCTTGGCTCGATATTCAACAGATCAACCAAACCTCCCAAAATTCTCCCTACAACCTTTTTGCTACTGTCTTCCAAATCGTTCCACCATATACGGAGCTGCCGAGGGACCTCACTAAAGATTGAAAATGATTTATTCTGATTCGTGCTCATCCTGCACATTTATTAAGGTGATTTAAATAAGAAAACAACTTTGTTTTGCTAAAAGTAAAAAAAAAATCAGTTTTCAATCACGGCCTTTCAACGTCTCGGGGACGAAGGCTTTTAAGGCTGTGGGGTAAATTGATCGAAGTCAAAATTGACCCAAAGGTGGCCGTTTATACGAAATTAGCCTTCCGGCGTCCCTTTCGGGAACATTCGGCTATTTTTAAAAACAGCGTCACCGACTTATTTAGTACAAAAGTTAGTTTTGATTTTTCGGCCATTTTTTTTCAAAAGGTGAAGTTGGACCTGATGGAGGTTGCCTACGTATCTCACATCCAATGAGAATCAAACCCACGTAGTTCGGTTTTGACGAAACAAACGACATTATTTATTTGTTCATTTTACTAAAGGAAAAACAAATAAGCTATTTCTATCTTAAGAGCTTATTTTTTTTTTTTTTTTTTTTTTTTTTTTTTTTTTTTTTTAAAGCCGGTCAGCATGCAAGTCTATAACAGATAAATGCGCAAGACAAACAGGATGCAGCAGGATAGTCTGTTCATTTCAGGTCACCTGTCCTAGACGGACCCAACCCCCGTGTTGAGTCCCCTAAGCCAAATGCGACATGATGCAAATAAACGTTTCCTACTAGGGATCCGGCATGAAGCTTTGTTATTCTAGGTTTAAAAACCCGGGTTTATCTGTTCTAGACTTGGCTTACCCGAGCGGACAGCTCGAGCCGAGGAGGAGGCAGCAACCCGGGAATACAGAAGCTTCACCGGTTTTGCAACTTATCCAAACCTCGTTCTAAAATGGGAATTAGACACTATACAGAAAAGAAGTCACACGAAGTGCACCCTTCTTCATGATTTAGAAGACTCGGAGAGGAGATTGGTTCCGGCACAATTTATATGTACAGTTCACAAAATATCAAAGCAGTAAAAACAACATTTTGCACATTGATGCCAACATGTAAAAGAATCGGATAATAAAATATGCCAAATACAACAGTTATTCCGAGCTCGAATTCTAAAGATATCCCCAGCAGAGTCGCCAGAGCTGTCACACCTCTTTTTTACGCACCCGCAAGGATGCAAAGAGTTTTTCCAATTAAAGGACAATCGAGACGGGATTATTTTAATTATTTCAGAGTCGCCACTTGGGAGATTTATGGTGTCCCAAGTCACCGGTTAAATCCCGAATCGAGGAAAAGAATGACTCTATTTAACAGTCCGCGAACCGGAAATCCGGATAAGGAATTCTATTAACCCGGGAGAAGGTATTAGGCATTCCCGAATTCCGTGGTTCTAGCACGGTCGCTCAACCTGTCGTGTTTGGCTTATCTATCCGCTTTTTACAATTATGTACTTAGTGCAAGTTAATATCCCTTTACCGCTTTTATTATTGGTTATGATTTACGAAAGAGAAAGTTGCTTAAAAATATGCTTTCGAATCACGTCACATGAAATGCACCCGGATCCTCGACACATTCTTATTCAACACTTCGGGGTTTGGATTCGGGTCGCATGAAATGCACACCTGTATTTAAGAAGATAGAACTAAAATATGCGCCCGGATCGACTACTTATTTACACTGTTGAGAAGGGCGTGATATTCGTTAAGGAACGACGCATCTCAAAATCTAAGTATTTTATATGTACATTTATGAAGGCTGTGTGATTAGTGTAACTATTGGGTGAGGCGCACCTTTGATTCAAACCTAAAGCGAACTACATCCCACCGTATTTTACCTAAGAGTTGATTCCAAATTATTTAAAACTTGCTACGAACCACACCACATGAAATGCGCCTGTGGTTCCTGACATGCTTTGTTTACTCTTGCCCAAAATTGGGGTCGGGTCACATGAAATGCGCCCCGACTCTTTTAATCTAATTACGTCATTCCGTTGAGTAACAACTCCCTAGCTAATCTTGCTTTTAGCATAAGGTCTAACGTTAACAGATTTGGAGATTGCACACACGAGCAGAGAAGATTGAATAGAGATACAACAGACTAATTCAGGTTTACGTGCTTATCTAACCACAATGTATCTTTGGCCTAGCTACACTTTTCCATAACCAAGACTAGCAATACAAGCTTAATTGAAGAATAACAGAATGTAATTAAACATAAGAACTTTAAACGACTACATGTTTCAATAAACTTTATGCATAAGCTTCAAACTTCATTCTTTTCGAACCAAGGAACTACAATAACAGAGGTGTGTACCTGGAATGCGGAAGAACAAGGAAGAGTGAGCAATGGCAATGCAGCAACAGTAACAGGAGCATAACAGTAGACCAGTAATAAACACAGTGAACCAACAGCCACACAAACACCACAGCAACAATGGTAACCAACCAAATAGCCACAAACACTGGACCAGCAACAAATGACCACCACAGTAGCAACACTAGACCAGCTAAAACAGTAGACCAATAACCAATGGCAGCAACAATAACCAGTGGCAACAATCGAATGGCCCCAACAACAACCAGTGGCAACAAAATAGACCAAAAGCAACTCAGGAGCTACCACAACACTCAGGTAAGGTCAACACAGCAGCAACAAAGACACAACAATAACAACAAAGGCCTAACAGCAACAAACCAACCCAGGCAGCAACAACTATAAACCAGCCAGCAACACAAACGACCAAGAGCAGCAACACTACTGAGCAACAGTACCAAATAAACACTGCCACCAACAGCAAAACACAACCACAACACACGAAAGCCTAATAGCTCAGCCACTGAATCAAAACTCACAAAACAGTGACCCCAGAACCAATGAAACAGTAGCCTTTCTCTGTATCTTTATATATGTGTATCGAAATGTAGCTTGCTGTCTATTTTCTCCCTAAGTATTCTTTCTAGCTATCACTGTTTTAAAATCTTTGTATCTCCAGGTACTCTCCCCTCACTGTCTGTGTTTTTTGCTCTCCAGGTACTCTAGTTCTTTTCAGGTATCCTCCCTTTTCTATGATGTTAGCCCCTTATACTTATAGTTAAAAAAAGGACTCCTAAAAGCCAGAAGATTCAGGAACTCCCCTCTGCCCATCCCTATTCCCTGAACCCCACTATCTACTGTCCAAAGTATGGACTCAAACATTAAACAATGCTGGTGGCAGGAACCTCAGTGGGATGCCCTGCTGTGCAGGTTCCACTAGCCCTTGTATGGGTGTGTGATTTAAAAATTAACCTGTTAACTACAACCAACTAATTCCCTTCAATCTGAATCAAACAGTAACCAGCCCCTACACTAATGAATTGCATACAGGCAGATTCAGGGATCAATACTACGAACTAATTCCTTGACGACTTTAATCACATTGCACCTATGATTCATCTTAACTACTGAAAACAGAGGGAATTGGCCAAATAAAAGGCCTCAAATGAGGAGAACGGACCAACGGATATGAGAAATTAAAAGCATGAGAACTGAAACAATGAATAAAACAAACACACATATTCATACAATCGAATTAAATCGACCAAAGAAGGAATGAATACCTCGTAAGAAATCTGCCGACCCAAGCTTCGAACTAAGACTTGGAATTATTGAAGCCAAACGGGCTTTAATCAAGATGTTCTCGATTGAGAACACCTAGACTAAAGTCCCTTGGACTTCAATTATGGCTAACCCGGCTCGAATTGGGTTTCTTCAAAAACTAGGGTTCTTGGACTCGGATTTGGGGCTTTTGCATTTCTGGTTAGATTTGAGGCAAACGAAAGCCGGCGGGGGTACGAGGGAGGCCATGTGAGGGTTTGGGGTGAGTTTGGGGTGATTTGGCATTGGTTCGAGTTTGACTCGAATCTTCAAATGAAGATTCGAGGAGCTCCGGCATGATTCGAGGTTAGCGGAGGCTAGGTTCGTAATGGGGGAGGTGAGGGGAAGATTTTGGCGTTGGTTTGGGTTTGATTGGCCTACCGGAACCGCCGCGAGGCGATTTCCGGCAGGCGGCGCAAGGCGGCGTTACGCCGGGCTTTGAGAGCTCCTGAGGGAGATGAAGGGAGAGGGGGGGGTCTGGCTTGGGGGGGCGGGGTATGGAATGAGCCTTATATACGAGATATGAGATTGAATCCTGATCGTTGGATCATTTACGATCAACGATCAGGATCCCCTCACTTAAACCAAACGGTGTCGTTTGGTTAAGTCATAGTCTGAGTGTATATTGGAATTAAAGGATTAATCTGGGCCGTTGGATAATAAAATCCAACGGTCCAGATCAAGCGTTACACAGGCTGAAGCTTGGACGGGTATTTGGGCTGGATTAGAGGAAATTCGTTTGGGCCTGGTTTTTAGACTAAGTTTTGGCCCAGATCGGATCTTCATGATGTACTATATGTGTATGTGTATATATATATATATATATATATATATGTATATATACATATATATATATATGTATATATACATATATATATATATATACACACATATGTATATATACCAACCTATAACACCGCTGTTTTTTACTACGATTAACGCACATAATTACGTATCACCAAAAAATGTAAATCACATGACTTCGATATCAAACACTAAAAGTGCAAAACCTAGCATATATTTTTTGTATTTTTAATTTAAATAAATAAACGTGCACACAAAAGATAAAATAACACAAGATCACAAAAATCATGCCCAACACGAAACTATTTTTATTTTTTTTGAATTTTCTGGGAGTACTTCTCAAGTAAGGCAAAAATCACGTGCTCACAGAAGGGATTCGAGAGTTAATCTTAGCAGAGGCCCACAGTTCGCGGTATTCTATTCACCTAGGCGCCGCGAAGGTGTACCAGGACTTACGTCAGCACTATTGGTGGCACAGAATGAAGAAAGATATCGTTGCGTATGTCGCTCGGTGTCTAAATTGTCAGCAGGTGAAATATGAGCACCAGAGACCTGGTGGTGTATTCCAGAGGATTGAAATTCCCGAGTGGAAATGGGAGCGGATCACTATGGATTTCGTTACTGGACTTCCTTTGACTAGAAGGAAAATTTGATGCTATTTGGGTCATTGTTGATAGGCTGACCAAGTCAGCACACTTTATTCCAGTATCTGTCTCCTACTCATCGGAGAGGTTAGCGGAGATTTACATTAAGGAGATTGTTCGTCTTCATGGGGTGCCAGTATCTATTATCTCTGATCGGGGTACACAGTTTACCTCGCGGTTCTGGAGAGCAGTCCAGCAGGAGTTAGGCACCCAGGTTCAGTTGAGTATAGCATTTCATCCTCAGACGGATGGCCAGTCCGAGAGAACTATCCAGATTTTTGAGGACATGCTTCGAGCCTGTGTTATTGATTTCGGAGGCTCGTGGGATCAGTTTCTACCATTAGCAGAGTTCGCCTACAATAACAGTTACCAATCTAGCATCCAGATGGCTCCGTATGAGGCGTTGTATGGTAGGCGATGTCGATCACCAGTTGGATGGTTTGAACCGGGAGAGGCTCGGTTGTTGGGTACAGACTTAGTTCGGGAGGCCTTGGATAAGGTCAAGACTATTCAGGAGAGATTGCGTTCAGCTCAGTCTAGGCAAAAGACTTATGCGGATCGCAAGGTTCAAGATGTAGATTTCATGGTTGGTGAACGAGTATTGCTTCGGGTGTCGCCTATGAAGGGCGTGATGAGGTTCGGAAAGAAGGGCAAGCTCAGCCCTAGATATATTGGTCCATTTGAGATTTTAGACAGAGTGGGAGGGGTGGCTTACAGATTAGTTTTACCGCCTAGCTTATCAGCCGTGCATCCAGTTTTTCATGTATCTATGCTTCGGAGATACCACGGTGATCCCACACATGTGTTAGACTTCAGTACTGTCCAATTGGACAATGATTTATCTTACGAGGAGGAGCCGGTAGCCATTCTAGACCGGCAGGTTCGACAGTTGAGGTCGAAGAGTTATCCTTCTGTGCGTGTTCAATGGAGAGGTCAGCCTCCTGAGGCATCGACCTGGGAGTCCGAGTCTGATATGCAGAGCCGCTACCCACACTTGTTTCCTGACTCCGGTACTTCTTTCTTTTGTCCGTTCGAGGACGAACGATTGTTTTAGAGGTGGAGATTGTGACGACCCAAAGGGTCATCACTTATTTTATTAATCATTTCGAGCTTCTGAGGCCTTGAAAACCTCATTCTATGTTGCCTCGATTTACGTGCACAATCCGAGCATGTAGCCGGAAAGATTTTGTGATAGAAAATATGAATTCTATGAGAAATTGGGATAAAAATGATATTAATATTGATATGGTTGACTTCGGTCAACATTTTTGGTAAACGGATCCGGACCCGAGATTGGATGGTCCCGGGAGATCCGTAGAAAAATATGGGACTTGGACATGCGTCCGGAGTCGAATTCTGAGGCCTAGAGCCCAAGTTATGAATTTTTATGTGAAATTGTTTTGATGTAATTATTAAAGGAAATAAACTAATTGACCTTGGTATCGGGCTCGTATTTTGGTTCCGACGCCCGGTACAAGTCTTAAAAATTATATATGTGATTTCTGTAAAGTTTGGTGACATTTGGATGTCGTTTGAGATGTTTTGGACCTCGAGTCCCAAGTTTGAAAGTTTTGAAAACTAAAGGTATGAAAATCATGCATTTGAGGCTTGATTTGATGAAAACGAGGTGATATTGGCGATGTGATCGCACGAACAAGTTCATAATGTGTTTTTGAGGTTATGTGCATATTTGGTTTGGAGCCCCGAGGGCTCGGGTGAACTTTGGATAGGCCACGAGATCAATTTTTCATGTTAGAAGTTCCTGTCTGCAACTGGTCTGCAGAGTTCGCAAATGCGAACAATAGTTCGCAAATGCGAACTCCCCACTATTCTGGCAGAGTTCGCAAATGCGAACAATAGTTCGCAAATGCGAACTCCCCCCTATTGTGCCTGTGTTCGCAAATGCGAACAATAGTTCGCAAATGCGAACTTGACCCTACTGTGCCTGTGTTCGCAAATGCGAACTATAGTTCGCAATTGCGAACTAGACACTATTCTGCCTGGGTTCGCAAATGCGAACAATAGTTCGCAAATGCGAACCTCCCAATATTTAGCCTCGTGTTCGCAATTGCGAACAATAGTTCGCAAATGCGAACTTCCCAGTTTTGCCTTGGCTTCGCAAATGCGAACAAAAGTTCGCAAATGCGAACTTCCCAGCCTTAGCTTATTTTTCAAACTCCAGAAATTGGTCGGGGTTCGCAATTGCGAACCCATGTTCGCAAATGCGAACACAGAGACCTGTAAAACACGATTTTCAGTCATTTCTTCACTTTTTACAAAACAAAAACACCCATTTGCGATTCTTCACGGATTCCTTCTTCATCAAAACAATTGTAAGTCACTTTTTACTTAATTCTTTCAATTCCTAACATCATTAAACATGTTTTTCATTAAAAATCAAAGGTTTTCATGGTAAAAATTCTTGTTTTGTTAGAAAATAGGGTTTTTCATAAATTGGGGAATTGGACCTCGAATTGAGGTCCGATTTTGAAACAAATTATATATATGAACTCGTGGGGGGATGGGTAACCGGATTTTGGTCCTAACCCCGAATTCCGACCATGTGGGCCCGGGGTTGAAATTCACTATTCATGGCAGAATGTTGTAAAAGTGGTATTTGGTCTTATGAATTAGTTTGTTGAGTAGTATTGATGATATTAAATCAATTGTGTATAAATACGATTGGATTGGAGTCAAATTCGAAAGAAAAGGGCATTGCTACGGATTAAATCATTCGTAAACTTTCGAGGTAAGTGTTTGTTCTATCCTAGTTTGTGGGAATATGAATAACTTGTTGAATAAGAGTTATTGGTGTTATACCGGTAATGAAGGTAAATTATCGAAATTATTATAAATTATTGGTTTAAAACCGGTAATTACAAATATTGTTGATATAGATATTATTGGCTAAATGCCGGTAATATATATATTTTATATTTGGGATCGTGTGGTACGCCGACCACAAAGTGACTTAAATCTTGGCATTGGCCATAGTTGCCGGTAGCCGATTGATATATTTGGGAGCGGGTGGTACGCCTACCACAAGATATAATTATTGATATATTTGGGAGCGGGTGGTACGCCTACCACAAGATATAATTATTGATATATATTTGGGAGCGGGTGGTACGCCTACCACAAGATATGATTACTGATATATTGAGAGTGGGTGGTACGCCTACCACAAGATGTAATTACTGTGATAGTTGGGAGCGGGTGGTACGCCTACCACGAGATATGAAAAGAGAAAGGAATTGAGACATGAAAGTAAGATTTATTATGTTGATTAGATTATTCTGGATATCGTGAGTTATTGACGGTTATTTCAGAGCAGAGTATTTCCTTATAATGTATTATATATATATATATATATATATATATATTGCAACTGTACAGGTTTAGGTGGGTGACTGGCCTTAGCCTTGTCACTAGTTCGCTGGGATAGGCCAGGCACTTACCAGCACATGGGGTCGGTTGTGCTGATACTACACTCTGCGCTCTTTTTGCGCAGATACAGGTTACGGACAGCAGTAGCGGCAGTAGCGACTTGTGGATTTTCCGACTAGTGAGATTACGAGGTAGCCTTGCAGGCGTCCGCATGACTCGTTATCTCTTCTATCTATGCTTTTCATTCTGTTATCTCATGTAATCGAGATAAACAACTTGTATTTTCTTTCAGACAATTATGTGTATTATTCTTAGATGTTCGTGAGTATTGTGACACCAATCTTGGGTAGTGTATCAGATTTGGATTTTCTTTATCATATTTGACTAAGTCTTCCGCTAATTTTGATTATTCCGCTGAAATTTTTATATTGTTAATAAGAAGTTGGTAATTAATGGAGATGTAATTAATATTCGGCTTGCCTAGCTTCCATTTAGTAGGCGCCATCATGACCCCGATGGTGGGAAATCCGGGTCGTGACAGCTGGAGTAGTAGTAGCAGTATCAGGTGCCTAGGCTCCAGCTGGAACTGCTGGTGGCTCCTCGGTGAAAGATCGCGCAGGTGCTCTAGCTCTACTACATGCACGTCCTCTGCCTCTATCTCGGCCCCGACCTCTGATGGCTCTAGTAGGGGGCACGAGTGCTTGATCATATCGGGTAGTATGTGTACTCACCATCTGTGAGAGAATGGAAGACAAAAGTTTAGAATTGTGATATCAAAAATCTCGCACGACAAGGAAATCAAGTAAAGTAAAATTTTCCTAACAGTTATATAGCCTCTCGTAGATAAGTAGAAACGTCTCAGAACAGATCCGCGAGACTTTAATAGATCGACTTGTGATTCATGACTCCTATGAACCTAGAGATCTGATACGAACTTCTTACTTTCCCAGTTCATCCTCTGTGAAATATCATGATGGCACCTAGTCTCTACGACTAGGTAATCCTAACAAATTACAGAAAAAGAAACAAACAGGATAAAACTACCCAAAATGTAGAAATAACAAACCGAAGCTTTTAAGATGCCGACGGCATATAAAATACAAACTCTAAAAATAAAACTACATTTCCCAAAACCCAAAATCTCATGAAATCACAAGCTGTGGAATAACTACAGTGTTCTAAATCAAAAGTATCTAAACAAAATTAAATACATAAGGGCTAATACTATAAGAGAGAATAGAAATGGACTCTTCGGTCTGCGAACGTGGCAGACATACCTCGAAGTCTCTGATGGATCATCCGCCTCAAGGGTAGTAGAGCTGAGTCAAAGTACCCGGATCTGCACATAAAAAATATACGCAGAAAGGGCATGAATATACCACATCGGTACTCAATAAGTGCCAAGCCTAACCTCGGTCGGGAAGTGACGAGGAATGTCAAAGCTCTACTAATTACAGTTGAAAAATGAGATAAAATAGTATAGAATACGATAATATAATTAAATGTTAACAATATAAAATAACACATGATAATAAGAATAACAACAACTATTACAGAGACAGAAGTAATCATGAAAAGAATACATCTCAGCATAGAGATAACAATCAGGAATCTCCCAGGATACTGTCATGTAGTCCCAAATATAAATATTCAGTGGATCTCCCGGGATACCGCCCTGTAGTCCAACTCATAATGCGTGGGGATCTACTGGAATCCAGATCTGTAGTCCCAAATGTAAATACCTAGTACTGGGGAATCTACCAGGTGCAGTCCTGTAGTTCCAATATAAAAGTGTAGGGGGATCTACCAGAATACAAATCTGTAGTCCCAAAGTAAACAGGCAGGGGAATCTCCCGGGATACCGTCCCATAGTCCCAAAGTAACCACACAACATCAACACGAAGAATACTCAATTCAATTCAAATTTCATACCAATATAAAACAAGTATTTCTAACCTAACATGCTACACATAATCCAAATAAGGCAGTTTGAGAAAATAACAATTAAGTTAATTAGACATGTTTCCCTAAGCTAACAACATGCTTAGTTACTTAAGGAAAACATGCTTTTCAATAATTAGCACAAGTACACACTCGTCACCTCACGTACAAGGCATTTCAAATATCACCAATACCAATTCCTAACGGGAGTCCCTCCCCCCTTCCCCCCAAAGGTTAGGCAAATCACTTACCTTGAACCAGCTCAAAATCCACTACGCTTTTTCCACGAGTACTCGATTCCAAATGACCCAGATCTATCCAAATCAATTGCTTAATTTAAATATAACTTCAAGTAACTGATTTCACTAATTAATTGTAAGTTAATACGCGAAATTAGGAAAATAACCAAAATGCCCCTGGACCCACTTCTCGAAATTGGGTAAAATTTATGGATTATGAATCTTCATACACTCACGAGTCTAACCATACCGAAATTATCCAAATTCAATGTCAAATTCCCAGTCAAAACTCGAAAACTAGGTCTAAGAAATTTTTCCAAAATTTCCCCCAATTTTTCACCCCAAATCCAAAATTAGATGATGAATTCATATTTAGATTAATGGATTCTGGTGTATATCATTATTTCAGCAGGACAATTGTAGTTGACAATATAACAAACTACTTTGAAATTAAATACTCCTATAATTATTTCTGGTCGATATTAATTACATAATTATTACAGTATACATTTCAAATTAAATTAACACAGACAGGATTGTCTCCTAGCTAGCAAATGCCATTGAATACACCACCAAAATCATGCAAAAAGTGGAAAAAGTAAATTGATTGGGGACTTTAATTACTGCTGGTAGATATTGTTAATTATATTATAGATGTTAAATCTTTATCAATCTACTCCATCAGATTTCTTCCGTGTTCTATTCTACAACAACTTATACCATGATTAGTACAGTGTAATGCCGTGATATTGTAGCCAGTGACATTAAAATCATATTGCCTAACGAATGAAAGAAGGTGCATGTATTTATTTTTGCTTATGTAATATCTTTCTGTACCAGTAGTTGTGTACAAAAAGTTGCCACTAACATACGGCTTTTAATAGACAATTTTCTTTTGGAATAACTGTAAAATCCCCAAATCATCCAGAAATGGCTGTCAGCTTGTTGTTCTTTTCTGTATAAAAATAAAAAATACCAAGTTACTTTAGCTGGGATTTTATTTGAGGAAAGTCTCATATTGTAGTGTTTTTAGTAAGTATTTCTTAGTATCTAGGTTTGTTTTCAAAAGAAAGATGGATTAATATATACTAAAGGATTTACTCTAGAAACCAATTAAATGGATATTGAGAACCGAAATAGGAGAATCAAGTGTAGAAAGTAGAAGTTCCTTCCTAGGCTATCCAAAATGGGCGAAGCCACTATTTGCTATGGGTGGTCAATTGAATTCTTTCACCGGGATATTACGAAAAATTATAATATATATATAAAGTAATATATATATATATATATATATATATATATATATATATATATATATATATATATATATATATATATATATATATATATATATATATATATAAAAAAACTTTTTGTTGGAAGTTTTCTTTACTTCTTTCTAGTATAAATTATAGTAATACTTTTAAAGAAATTTCTGGTTTCGCCACTTATCCAAGTAATAATTATATATGTCACATAAAATAAAACAGATGGAAAGTAGATGTTTAGCTATGTCAATAATCTAGTCATAGTGGTACAAAATAAAACCGGACAGTATATGAGTTGTCTCACCATAAATAAGATGTCATCAGCAACACAGATTTTGGGATCATTATATAGATCTTGAATTTTGAAATACAAAATAATATACATGTCGCCTTCAAGTATACTAAATCATATAACTAACTTTATTTTTTTTTTCCTAGTGAAAATGATGGCTCCCTCGTAGTTTCTTCTCTACCCATGAAGGAGATAAAACAGGATTTAACTCATATTCCATTGTTTTCATTTTATTTTCACCATTCTGCTGATCATTTTCCTCTGAGGAAATATTAACCTTATTCTCATCAGGCATAACCTTAATTCTCCAAACTTTAAAAGTTTGATCCAAACTAGCACTATAAAGCAAAAATCCCATTACAACTTTGTCAATTTCCAAATTAGCAGCCAAACACTTAACTGGACCTCTATGTGCATCTAACACAGCAAGACACTCATGAAAACAACTCCCTTCTTCTCTTCTCCAAACCCTAATTGTTGTATCCTCTGAGCCACTAAATATCAATTTCTCAATTGCAACCAAACAAAGCACTGAAAACCTATGCCCTTGCAAGAATCCTCCATGGTTAAATCTACCTGAAGTTTTCTCCTTTTCCCAAAAGTTTATGAATCCATCTGAGGATCCAGAGTAGAGAAAACAAGAATTTAGTGAAGTGCTTAGGGCTAATGCATTAACCGGTGATGGCTGGAATTTTAGAGTCATTGTAAGAGTATGAGAGTTTTGTCCATATACTCTTCTCCAAATTTTTATTGAACCATCGGATGAACATGTGAATACACAACCATCTTCTTGGTTTACTACAATTGAGTTGACATTATCTTCATGAGCCAAGAATGAGTCTACGCATCGATTATCAGAGATTCTCCATGTCTTGACTGTTTTATCCCATGATCCTGTGTATAAAAGCCCTTCTGCATGGTAATATGCCATGCAAGAAATGCAATCTTTATGTTGATTGCTACTACTTGACCTAGGAAATTTGAGAAATGAATAAGTGGACTTAGGTAGGGTTATGATTTTCTTTCCTCGAAAATTATCGGATGCATTCACATTCCATATCCGGATTTTGTGATCTTTATGTGAAGTGAATAACATGTTACCATAGACCACAATTGCCCTAACATCACCACAACTTGCCTTAAGATACCCTCGCTCGATATAATCCGGTTGTCGCCATGCACGTATCCGGCTACTCTCCGAGCCGGTGAAGACAATACCTTTTGCAACGGCGATGGAATAAATTGTGCCCTCGTGGCGATGAAAGGACGCGATGCAATGGTAGAGGAGAGAGGGAGATGGTGTTTGTAAAGGGGAAAGTGTCCAAGGAGAATCCGGGCTAGGAGGGGGCATTAAGGAATACATAGTGGTTGCACTAGCATTAGAAGATCTTGATGGACTATAGACAAGTTCATGTTCAGATAATTTTAGATGAGAATTGAAGGAAAGACGAGGAGGGGACTGTATTGATGTTCTTCTTTCTTTATCAAAGTAACTATGGAGGCTTCTCTTGCCATAATATTCCATATTGGTCTAGAGAAATATTGGATAAGAAAAGAGTGCAACAAAAGGATTGAATCTGTGAGTGTTTATATAAAGGGGGAGTACTGTAATACTTTAATTTTGAGTACGATAGGGTATTGAATATAGACTTTATGATGTATGCCTACAACTGTGGTTAGTTGGGTTTGTAGATATGGGTGCGCCAGGAACAATTAAGGAAATACTAAATATTCACCTAGAAATATATGAGAGAGGTTTTGTAAATTAAATATCTGAGGAAGATGCATAGTGCTTGATAAATACTTCAAGCTGTAATTAGAAGTATTTTTTGTCCAATTTTTTTGACGGGTAGCTTTACCAGAGGTGGTTGTGCTGAAATCGGCTAATTTAATATCAAACTCAAATGCATGCCAAACTTAATGTTATGACAATGCCAACAAACGGTCTCCTCTTAGTCCTTTTCACTTACTTTTTTTATTTATCTAAATAATTATAGGAAGAAGACATCTACTCCTATTTCGAATTTTCTAAGGACATGCAAATTGATTTGTCCCCGACAAATCTGCGAATCCAGAAATTCATTTTGGCCAATTGAACCTTCTCGAACTGTTTCTTTTTAAGAACCAAAAAGATTTGTGCCAAAATAATAGGTATCGGAATTCAAAAAGTTCTCTTTTTTTTTTTGTCAGCGGATTTCGCTCATCAAGTTCTTCTTTGATCTGCCGCTGCTCTAGCTAATTGTCCACCCCTTTTAAGTGTGATTTTTATGTTATGTATGGCCGTGCCTAAGGGCATATCAGTTGAAGTAGATTCTTCTTTTGATCAATCTATTTTTGTGCCGTTAGTAGGCCTAGTCTTTCCGGCAATTGCAATGGATTCTTTATTTCTTCATGTTAAAAAAAATAAGTTTGTTTAGATGTGTCCGTGTCTGGTAGAGGCGGATTGAGAATTTAAAGTTTGTGAGTTTTTACAGAAATTTCAAGTTAATATATAATAATAACGGGATTATGGATTGAGTTGCAAGCTAAATATTCTTATATATTTAATGGATTTTTAAATACAAATACAGTAAGTATCTGGACAAAAACTACTAAATTCGCGAGAATCCGTAACTGTTCTGGATCCCCTGATGTCCGGTCTAATTTGTGCATACATTGACTATATTTCATCAGTTATCTGCTACCAATTTTGGGTGTTTGATAAAAGTAATTATCAAGCAATAAATCTTAACTTCTTCATGATTTTTATATGCTAATATATAGTTTAATATCAATTCCCCGATGTCATCTTATTTGTTGCTGCTAGACCATGTGTAATATTAGGAGATTGGTTGTTATACTGATCCAATGCTAATAAATTAGACATACTAGCATTTGTGCATGTTGTACCCACTAGAATACTAGTCCACTAGGTCGACTATTAAACTACGTACTGTGCATATATAATGAAGTTAATTGTAAAGCTAGTACATTTCTGGAAGGTCCTCAAATTAATTCTCATTTATTAGCTCACCATATACAATAATATAAGTGGGTCTCTACTCCACTGACTTTGAAAAAATTAGCTTTATTTGTAACCAGTTTTAAATGAAAAAATTACTAGGAAACGAAAAAAAAAAAGGGATAGCTAGAGTGTGCTTCTTATTAATTAATTATGATATATGCATCAAGATCCGTATAAATTAATAAACAGTAGTGGGAAAAAGATTTAATTTGAAGAGAAGAGCTAGGTCTTGTATCTTGCTTAGCTATGGACCAATATATACATTACCTGGTCCAGTTGTTGAGAACAAATATAAAAAAGGCAGCCCGGTGTACTAAACTCTCGCTATGCACGGGGTCCGGGAAAGGGCCGGACCAGTTGAGAACAAATATAATGGAAAAATAATTAAGTTAACCTTCTTTTTCTAGTCTTTATCAGTGGTGGTAATATAAATGGATTAAAATTGAACATAAATTTATCACCCTGACACCGCATCCGTGCACACGATATTGTACTAATGGTCCAAGACTATGACCACGTCTGAGATTTCATTATCATAATTTAAATGGGAGTTCCCATTTCACCATAATTTACTGCTAAATCTGCTTGTTTATTTCAAGATTTCACCATAATTTACTCAGAAATTTCAAGATCCTTCTGTTTAAATTCATTACAGGATTGAGCGACCATTGGTAGATCAGTTACTTTGTCCTTCATTTCTTGTTTATATGGTGAAATTAAAAATACTTGAAAAGGTCAGTTGAATCTTATAATGAAATAAATGAGCTAATAAAGATGTTACTATATTTCTATCCTGTATATAATAATCTATAGGATTCCATATATGTTTATCCTCTCTTAAGGATATGTTGTTTACTCTCTCTATATGTACTTTCTTGGCAGATGTGCAATTCAGTGAAACATCATTTTCTAGGATGTGATGTTACATTACTCCCTTTTTTTGTGTTGATATGTCCATTGTTTCTAACAGTACATATGTTTTCTTTCTTAATTTCTTGAAAGATACAGAGAAACATAACGTAAATTCAGTCCCTAATTCTAAGGACCACTCAATTCATAACTAAACGAGCCGGACAAGTTGTTTGCATAGTTTTAGGTTTTAAACTACAAAAGATAAACTTTCCACAATTTATACAATAAACTGATAGGGGAAGCTGATGGCAACTCCTAATGGTATTTATTTCCAGCCACATCTCCTAAAGTTAGTTCTTCCAACCATTTGTAGGGGAAAAAACAAAGCAAATGCAGAGAAAAACTTACCAATATAAGGAGTTACATTAGTCCAATGAATGCAGAACACGTGTCCTGGTACACTATTAATTTATTATCAGTAAACTATATGTTTTTATTTGAAGTTATTACACGTTGTGATAGGCTTCCAACGGCTGGCAGTATATATGCCATCACAGCACTCCAAAGGGTGAAGTAAACAGAGCACCAATATTCTAATTGTAACACCCTAGACAGAGTTCTATGTCTGTAAAATATAAGAGGGATGTTGGATATATAATTAACAAGCTTTAGACCCTAGTGATGCGTTTTAAACCCGTGAGGGCCTAGGCTCAGAACGGACAATATTAGTAGCGGGTTGCGCTGTTACAGATGGTATCAGAGTCACTCTTGTGTCAGCCTTGCCGATGATGGGTCAGAGTTCAACTGAGCGTTTAGGCAAATCCCGGTTAGACGGGCAAACCTCAGTGCTGAGTCTAGGCAAATCTCATGCAGCGAGGCAAACCTCAGCGAGGATGCTGAGTCCATAAGAGTGGGTGTAGCATTTGTAACAGCCCAACCCGCTAGCAATATTGTCCGCTCTAGGCCTAGATAGGTCCTCACGGGTTTAAAACGCGTCACTAGGATCTAAGACTTGTTAATTTATATACCCAACATCCCTCTTATATTTTACTGATGTGGGACTCTGTCTAAAGCCTGGGGTGTTACACTAATTAAGCTTCACAAAATATATTTGGAAAGGCAAAATGGATGGTAGAAATCCTAAACTAGTGTTGACTTCTTGTTTCCGTGTTCCTTTTGGTCCTCTCTTTTTTAGTGATGAAGTTTTGAACAAAACCCCACAATTTTTTAATGGCGAAGCGGCATGCTGCATGTATATACATTTATTGAATTAATAAGATGAAGTTTTTATAATCAAAGACATGGACCATTTCAATGCTCATTGAAATTTTCTCATTATTCTCAATATTTGTTTTAAACAGGTTACTAGTATTGATCTTAATTTGATTAGATTTATGCGGTTTGCAAATATATATATTGGTCTCATGTCGCAGCTTTGTAATTGATATTGGTCCTTAGAGTAGGTAGGGCAGATGCGGCCCTTTGTAACTATTTGATCAAAAAGTATAACCCTTTCAAATAATTAATTAAATTTACATGATAAGGAATTAAACCTAATTAACTATAACATTTCTAGATGTGAGTTTCGAAAATGTGATTAACGTTGGACAGATTTGGTAGTTCTATAATAATGGTATGCAATAATCAATCCAAGTAATACGAACAATATTAATAGAGCATTTGATAGCAATTGATAGCAATAAATGACTTTTAAATAAATAGAAAAAGTGAATCACCCAATAAAGGACGAACTATATGGTTATTCTCCTGACAATGATGCGTGACAGACAAATTCTTGAATGTTCGAATTATTCTCGGATCTGATGGGCAGTGGGGAACAATTTAGACAAGAATCTTGATGAAAAGGTCCTTGTATCCTAATAAGAGACAAAATCTTTAGCCAAAAGTTTGTTCTTACAGACGAATCTCTCGTCCCCACATTATTGGCCCCTCATTCTAAATATACGAGTCATATTTCTAACAAGCCCTAATAGTACAAACTGCAGAGAATATTCGCTAGAATATTCCCTTTAATATCTTATTTCAAAAACTAGTCTTTGTAGCTTCATTAGTGATGCTCGACCTCGACTATTGTCGACATCTCGACCACGACTCCGGTTGACTCTTCGGCTACGAGTATTTTTGCTTCCTGGCCCAACTCGGCTAATGACGACTCGAGAATTCTTTCTTCTAGGTAATCTTATTTTGAATATTATAAGACAGATTTTGATCCATACAGTTAGTCCATCCGCTTATTGAGGTAGGCCTCAGGTGGGCTTAATGAGCGGCTTCTGTTCGTCGTAGTCGAGATGAGTGGACGAGTGGGTCGACTCCTGAGGTTTGTGGCAAGCTGGAAACATGGCCTTTCATGAGCCGCAACTTTTGGGGTTATGTTCTTCCTAGATCAAAGTGACGTCATGATGTCGTACGTCATTATAATGCATTTTTCTGATGCATTGCATTGTTTCACATGCATCTTTTGGTTGGATTTGCCGCTTCGATAGTGATGCTAAGTAATAATGACCTAATTTCTCGATTCCGATGCCTGAGCTCTTTTAAATTCGGTTGTGAAAATGCACACACTCAAGTTTTACAGATTTCCCATATTGAAACCTTGTGTCTTCTTTTTCTTATTCCATTGTTATGCATCTTCTTTCCCTTCCGTAGTGATCCTTGTTGTTTTTAACTCCCCGTTTCTTTGAATACCCTCTCTTTCATTGCAACTATGTCTAACATATCTTTTGGTCCCATCAAGGAAAGTTATCTGGTTCCCTTAGCGATGGTTCCCCCTCCTCACATGTAGGGCATCTCCATTTCTGTTGAGGACAAGAACTTTCCTACGGTGGAGGAGATAATTCCCCATAGTGAGAATGTGAGGCCATTAAGGCGCCTGAAGCTGAGCCCGAAATCTCTGAGTCGGCGATGAAGGAGGCCAATTTATTAGGGCTTAGGGATAAATACAACATTGCCGCTCGCATTAAGTTGGTCCCTGCCGGGCGAGACGTGGTACAAGACCGCTACCCTGGGTACTGTGCGATCTATGCATACTCCTTTCATGTCGGCTACACTTTTTCCCTTTCTATGGCATTTGCTCGGCTCAGTTCGCACCGTATATCTATAAGCTCATAAGGATCCTTACTAAGTTTGCGGAGTTGTCCAAGGTTAAGATCACATTTTGGCATTTGATGCATCCCTTCGCCCCTAGTTTCTATAGGTGGCGATGTTAAACCTTCGCCACCAAGGGGGAAACTAACTGGTGGTGAAGATGGATGAAAAGGCTAACGACCAGTTCTGGCATAATGTTTTCTTCGTTAGAACTGAGGACATGATGGCCAATGCAGACAGATTGCCTGAAACTTGGAATTGTACTAGTAAGCGTCTAACCTTTATGCACTTAGGCATTTCGGTTACTTCGATTAGTCGTGGGTTCTGATCTCTTGCTCCTTTCTAATGCATCCAAGACTTCACCCCCTTCTTTGGTCTGGGTTATGATTGGGTAGGTCGTCTCCTACTTCATATCGGGGAAATTCATGAAAGGCCTGGCTTTTTCAAGAAGTATGGGCCTGCTCCTTTCTTAACACGTGAGTTTCTTTGTTTTGGACTCTTAGTCACTTACATTTTGTAGTTTATTCTGGTTGACCTTTTTTTCTTTTGAAATTATCTTAACTCCAGCCCAAGGGTCTTCGAGGAGCCCGAAAGCTCCCGCACTTGTACTTCGCAAGAGGAAAGCCGCTACCTATTCGGATGCTGCCCCTTCTACAATCATGGCTGATTATCCTCACTCATTGATCCCACCAACTACTTCAACATCAATTCCTCCTTTAACTATATATACTTTGGTAGCGAAATCTTCTGCTTCCCTTTTGTACCGTCTTATGGATATAGAAGAGGAATCGCTGCTAGGTGATGGAGACCTATTGCCCGAGCCGTAGACTTGTGATGGATGACTTTACCCTTCATGAGACGGTGTCCATTTTCCATGAAGATGATGACAGACTGGCGTCTCAGGTTCCAAGATCGATGGAGGTAAATGAAGGTATGTCTCTCCCTTCTGTGAGGACGAAGGCCAAAGGGCCAACGACCAGAGTTTCTGATTCTTCGCGGCAAGAGGAGACGTCGACTTCGTAGCCAGCTAATGATATTTCTTTGCCGGCTGATGGGAGAGTCAAAGGCGCTACCGAAGATGGTTATGTGACAGGTTCAGATGTTGATGTCGTTGACCTGAGGTGATGAAAGAAGGGCTTAACCAACTTGAGGTGAGGTTGGAGGTGTCTACGCGGACTATTGTGATCCTCGTGAATTGTGAACTGTTGAAGAATATAGAGAACGTAGTCCCTTCCCTCGGACCTCTTTGCTCCGACAAGAAGGTGAAACCCTCAAAGAATTGGACGATGTTACTCTGTCGAGAAGCATAGCCGCCTTGCCCTCAGGGTGAGTATTTTATGGCTTCGTCTTTCTAACTGTAGTGTTTTTTGTTTAGTGTTTTGCTCTTTTTAGCGGAGACATTCTTATTTTTTCTTTCTTTCTTTTTCATCTAATGATTACAGACCGTGATCTTGGAGATGGAGAGCGCTCGAAGGGCGGAGATGCATAAGAAAATATTTGAGAAGTTGGAGCACAAGTATTTTGAGTACCACGGCAAGTACTGGGAGATTCACAGATGTTTTGGCGAGGGGAGCAACTTGCTTGCCCTCCACGAAGAGTTGAAGGAGAAGGAGGACGAGCTGGTGAGGATCATCGAGAAATGTAGTATCCTTGAAGGGACGGTGAGAGGCGGGGAAGAAGAGCTTAAAATCAGCAAAGGGTTCGAAGCCCAAAGCTCAAGTGGTTCACTACATGCCCAGCTTGAGGAGTGTCAATTCAGAGTGGATGCTCTAAGTGGTAAGCTCGCTGAGAAGGAAAATGATCTTGATAAGGAGGAGTTTGCTCGGTTGAAGGCTTTGAGGAAGGCAGAGGCTCTTGATGTAGTGATCTAGACTATCCGTTCTGAGTGATAAAATTACTTGGAAATGTCAAGGCTTAAAGAAGAGTGACTTGATGAGAGGATTGGAGAGTTGGAGAAAGAGACTTCTAGCCTCTACGACTGAGTTGTTGATCTTGAGGCTGAGAAGGCCTGATTATTGGCGCAATAGTGCTCTTCCCATACTTCAGATTTTCCTAATATTCCTCTAGAGTTGTATGAGGAGTAGATTCATGTCGAGGCCCAGTTAGATGTGTTTCGAGATTTGTATGCTGCATGATCTATTTCCCACCCCAGCTCTTTCAACTTATTTTTAGATTAATCCATTCATTTTAACCGTGAATGCACTAGAACCCCTGCTAGAAGGTTCTAGTGGAATCCACATTGTTCTAATTACCCTTAAATGTCTTTACTACCCCCACTTGCTATTAATTTCTGCTTATTCACCCTTTCAGTATATCCAATGTTATACCCCATTTAAACCGGGTCAAATTAGAGTATAACGTATTAGCGATTCTGAGATTTAATTAATTTTAAAAGAGTCGTCACCTAATTATTTTAACGGTGAATTAGGATACCGATTTTAGCAAAATAGTGCTTAAACTTAACTCTATTTTATGGTCTGTCTAAACTTAAGATTATGAGTAAGGGTTCTAATTAACCATATAGGGAAGGTTATTAAGGCACCCTATATGATCCGTTAACTACGGTTAACCGGTCAAACTTAGGTTAATAGTAAAATTATATAAGTAAAATATTTTATAAGTATTAAAAAAAGAATAACGCATAGTTAAGTAGTAAATTATTTGACTTAGGATTACAAAGTGATCGAGTAGAATGACAAATTAGCTGACTAAGTGGAATAATCATTCTTCCTAGATAGTGAGTCTAAGCTTGGCAGAAAAAGGTTATAAATATATTGTAAAGGAGGAGAAATTTATTTGTATGTTTCAAAGTGTTCGACTATCATTTTCGACTCAAAATATATTTAGCCTGACGCCATTGGAAATTGATTTAAAATATGTCTAACTTGATTTCATAAAAAACAGATTTAAAAACTATTACGGTAAAAGCTGATTTACAGTACTATTTTTCAGTAATCTAATGCATTAAGTGTTTATGTATAAAACATTGTGATAGCACTAGTTTAACAACATTTATAGGTGTTCTATCCTATATGACGTAGGTGGTACTTGTCTACCTAGACACAAAATCTCTATGATTAAAATAACTATATTATTAAATCTACATTAAATATGAGTTTCTAAAACTATCTTACATTGAGATAAATTCAAAAACACAAGTTAGTCGGCAATAAACAATAAATATAACACATAATAAAGGAAGAATAAGAACGCCATAAGCGTCCCAAGCGTTTCGCTTGTTTCTTTTTCTTGCTATCTGATGCTCTAAGGAAGATGGTATGCAATGACTCCATGTGATGGTGATAGCGTTAGGTCTCATTTTGAGACTGCCTCGCAAGAGTCTCGAATTAAGACTCCATGTGCCCAAGGTGTACATGTAAAGAAAGAAAGAAACAAAAAAATTAGTAAAGAAGCCCTATACGAATGTAAGAACAGTTAAAATGCACCAATTTAAAGAAACGTATCAATTCACAATTCTTAATTTCCAGAAATTTTACATTACTACAAATAGAACATGCAAAATTACTGCATATGTCCCTTACTAACATCACACTGTTGACAGGACTATGTACCCCATTATCCCTTTTCATAAACCATGAAAGTAGTTATTTTAAAACCCACAGGTTAATATGCTAGGTATAAACACGTCGTTTATTCTTCATTAGAGTCCTATAGGTATGCTGTCTAGATGTGAAAGATACGAAATAAATCAAATCTTCACCTAACAATGCATATTTAGCTAAACTTATCTTAAACAAAGTGTTTAAAATCATATGGGCAAAACATCTAAAGCGAAAGGTTCAAAATCATATTTGCTACTAACATATGAACCAAGGGAACTAGTTCTTAAAAAAAAAATCCTTAAGTCAGATTAATAATCTTAATGGCTAACATATTTCCAAGGTCATCATTATTTATGATAGGTAAAAAAGTACAAATTTTGATGGAACATAACTAAGATTGGACTAACAAGTAAGATCTCATTGAATATTCATTAGTCATATTTAAGTCACTCCAACATTCCCTTATGATCATGGTTCTGAATAAGAAACTATAAAGTTAAAAAATAATACTACTTGTTAACTGTTCTTTAATTGATAGGTTGCGGCGGTACAATCTGAAACTGAATCCCGCAAGGTGTGCATTCGGAGTTCCAGCTGGAAAATTATTAGGTTTCATTGTTAGTAGAAGTGGCATAGAGTTGGATCCTTCAAAGATAAAGTCTATCCAAGACCTGCCACCTCCAAAGAATCGGAAGGACGTGAAGAGTTTCCTTGGTCGCCTTAACTACATCAGTCGTTTCATAGCCCAATCAACAGTGATTTGTGAGCCAATATTCAAGATGCTGAGGAAAGATGCCACTACCAAATGGACAGAAGAATGTCAATGATCTTTTGATAGAATAAAGGAATATTTATCTAACCCACCTGTGTTGGTTCCTCCGGAACCTGGAAGGCCATTGTTGTTATACATGTCCATATCAGATAATGCATTTGGATGTGTTTTGGGGAAACACGATGAAACTGGGAGAAAAGAGCAAGCCATATATTACTTGAGAAAGAAGTTCACACCGTATGAAGCACGGTATACTTTGTTGGAACGCACTTGTTGTGCCTTAACTTGGGTGGCACAAAAGTTAAGGCATTACTTGTCGGCATACACCACTTATCTCATTTCCAGGATGGACCCGCTCAAGTACATCTTTCAGAAACCTATGCCTACAGGAAAGCTGGCGAAGTGGCAGATTTTGCTAAGAGAATTTAACATCGCGTATGTTACTCAAAAAGCTATCAAAGGACAAGCTTTAGCTGACCATCTTGCAGAAAATCCTGTGGATGAATAATACAAGCCACTTAGGACGTACTTCTCAGATGAAGAAGTATTAGTTGCGGGAGAAGACATTTCAGAAACATATTCTGGTTGGAGAATGTTGTTTAACGGAGCAGCAAACTTCAAAGGAGTCGGAGTTGGAGCAGATTTAGTTTTAGAATCTGGACAGCATTATCCAATCTCAGCAAAACTTCAGTTTCCGTGCACCAACAACATGGTAGAATATGAGGCTTGTATACTTGGTCTTAGAATGGCTGTTGATATGAACATCCAAGAGTTGTTGGTTATAGGTGATTCAGACTTGCTGATTCATCAAGTACAAGGTGAATGGAATACAAAGAATACGAAAATCCTACCGTACTTACAATGTGTAAAGGAGTCGTGTAAGAAGTTTATCAAGGTGGACTTAAAGCATGTTCCAAGAGTTCAAAATGAGCTCGCAGATGCTTTGGCAACTTTCTCTTCAATGATTCAGCATCTAGATAAAAACTATATAGACCCCATCAATGTGAATGTGCAAGATCAACGAGCTTATTGTTTCCATGTGGATGAAGAGCCAGATGGAGAACCATGGTAGTTTGACATTAAGAGATATCTCAAGACAAGGGATTACCCTGAAGGAGCAAACAGTGCCCAGGAGAACACTTAGGAGATTGGCAAATCACTCTTTCCTAAACGGCAAAATGCTATATAGGAGGACCCCAGATTTTGGACTGTTGAGATGTGTAGATGCCAGAGAAGCAACCAAACTGATCGAAGAGATACATGCAGGGACATGTGGGCCTCACATGAATGGTTTTACTTTGGCAAAGAAAATTCTGCGAGCAGGTTACTTTTGGATGACCATGGAAACAGATTGCATTCGTTTTGTACAGAAATATCATCAGTGTCAGATTCACGGTGATTTGATTCGAGTCCCGCCAAATGAACTCAATGTGACGAGTTCCCCTTGGCCATTTGTAGCTTGGGGCATGGACGTCACTGGCCCTATTGAGCCTACCGCATGGGCATAGATTTATCTTGGTAGCTATTGATTACTTTACAAAGTGGGTAGAAGCCTCTTCTTACAAGTCAGTTACAAAGAAGGTGGTAGCAGATTTTGTCCTGCAACAACATCGTTTGCCGATTTGGAATTCCTGAGTCAATCATCACAGATAATGGAGCCAATCTCAATAGTGAATTGATGCAAGAAATATGTGATAAGTTCAAGATTACTCACCGAAACTCCACTCCCTACCGGCCTCAGATGAATGGAGCCGTTGAAGAGGCCAACAAGAATATAAAAAAGATATTGCGGAAGATGATTGATAACTACATGCATTGGCATGAGAAGCTACCATTTTCTCTCCTCGGATATCGCACTACAGTCAGGACATCAACTGGGGAAACGCTTATCTTCTAGTCTAAGGAACTGAAGCCGTATTACCAGTGGAAGTTGAAATACCATCTTTGAGGGTCATCCAGGAAACTGAGCTGAGCAATGCAGAATGGGTGAAGAATTGGCACGAACAACTAATGCTTATTGATGAGAAGAGAATGAATGCAGTTTGCCATGGTCAACTCTATCAAAACAGGATGGCCAGAGCCTTCAACAAGAAAGTGAAACCAAGGCAGTTCAAACCGGGGCAATTGGTTTTGAAGCGCATATTCCCACACCAAAATGAAGCTAAAGGAAAGTTTGCACCAAATTGGCAATGTCCGTACATGGTGCATCAAGTATTGACTCGAGGAGCATTTATTCTAGTAGAAATAGACGGAGAAGTGTGGCTCAAGCCTATAAACTCAGATGCAGTCAAGCGATACTATGTCTAGAGGCACATCTAGCAACCTCTTCCTTTTGTATGTAATGCTTCTTAATGTAAATGAACTATGTTTGACATGATTCCCGTTTAAGAGGGGATACGTAGGCAGCCCTATGGGTTCAATCTCATCATAATAAAATTCAATATTTCCCCCCAGATCGGAAACTAGGGCAGCTTTTGAAGGCGTTGTCATGAGGAGGCATCAGTCATCGACAAAGGATGGTCAAGCAAGACGAATGACAGATTTCAGATGAGGACGTTCACTTTGTTTCACGAGCATGTCACAATGCAGAATTCGGCAACAACTTTATTTTATAAAAGAAAAAAAATATGCATATTTTATTTATTAAAATAGGATTTTTCATCAAAATTTCTTAACTATTTGTTCGCCAAGATTCAGTAATGGGTGGAGGTTACAAGTCAAAACAAAGTGGGAAACGCGAGATCATCAAAGGCCAGAGCATCAAAGTCAACACGAATCAACCTCCCCCCAAACTCACAAATTTTCTTTGAGTGCAGATTTTCAAGATAGAGGAAGAAGAAGAATTAATGACAGACATAAATACCAAGGCCCTTCGTCGAGCGGTTTGAATGTCTTTATAGTATTTTATAGAAAATCACACCTTTTGAATATTGATTATCTTTAAATCCAAGTTTGAGATGTTTTCTAATTAGTTTTGGAACTTTACAATATATATATATATATATATATATATATATATATATATATATATATATATATATATATATGCACACACACACACACATTCGATTGACATTACTTCTCAGATGTTATTTTTTATAAATGCAAACTACATCGCACACAGCTTTAAATATATTTCACATTGACTTTTAAATGCACCGCACCATTACTTTCAAATGCACCGCGCCACTACTTTCAAATGCATCGCACCATTACTTTTAAATGCACCGCACCATTGCTTTCAAATGCATTGCACTACTGCTTCAAATGCATTGCACCGTTGCTTTCAAATACACTGCAAATGCACTGCACCATTGCTTTCAAATGCACCCGCACAAATGATTTCAATTGCATTGCACCATTATTTTTCGAATGCACCATTGCTTGTAAATTGCATAATATTCTTTCAAATGCACAACACTTTTGCTTTCAAAGGCACTGCAAATTCACTGCATAAATGCTTTAAAAATTATTATATCATTGCTTGCAAATGCACAATGCAAATGCTTTCAACTACACAACACCATTATTTCTAAATACGCCACACAAGAATTTTCATTACCATAAATCATCTGGCTTGGAGAGCCTCATCAGTCATTTGGCTTAAACGCCTCAACTACTTCATCATTTGGCTAAATGGCTCATTTTCATCAATCATTGGCTTAAATGCCTCATTTTTTTCAATCATACATAAGTCATCGCTGAAAGGCACCATTTACATGAATCATTGGCTCGAAGCCTCATTTTATTAGTCATGATCAAATATTATTCTTAACATACTTGGCTTATTTTATGATAAATTAACGGCTTAGAGGTATTATTTTAATAAAATATGACTTATAATATTTTTTATTTCGTTTACTAACAATTCTACCTAGCCTGTTGAGTTTAGCAGGAAATTTAGCACGACCTGGAACTCTATCTAAGCAGCAAACTGGGGCAGTTTGTTGGAGAGAAAACCAGACTCGCCAGCTAAATTCAAAGGTCTACTTTCGGGTTCCGTTCGGCTTGATGACCAAAATCTTTGCTAAAATCCTTATTTCGAAACCTTCTCTTTCAACCATGATTTCCAGCGTTTGACACCGTGTATCTCCATAAATCGACACTGAGGCAGCATTAAGAATCCGCATCAATCACTAGGTCCTACATCATAGCACCATCAGTCTGGAATTACATATGAATTAATTTTCGTAGAACCCGAGGTGTGTGAGTGTGTTTGAAATCAGAGTTTGACTAACTCTATAAAGTTTCTTTTCTTCTCTAAGCCTGCCAAGTTTCATGTTATAATCCTTCCAACATTCTGATCCATATTAAAAACTAAAATCGGGACAAAATTGGTCACTAAGTCAATTTCTTTGCCCGAAGACTCTTTCATCATCCACGGTCAAAGAGGGGCAGTTGTTGACAACCAATTTTGGCCCTCCCTTTCCATAAGCAATTACTCTATACTTCCAAATTCTTAATAATTTACTAAATATAGTTTACATAAAAAATATGTAAACTATATTTAGTAAATTATTAAGAATTTAGAAGTATAGAGAAATTGCTTATGAAAAGGGAGGGCCAAAATTGGTTGTCAACACCCAATATACCCTTTATTGTTTGATTAATTACCCAAGAGCAACGCAATATTGCCCTTTATACCCTTAGCCCTTTAGTTTAATTGCAAAATATCATTTTATCCCTTCCCATTTAATCCATGTGTTTTCCTTTTATTTACCCGACTAACCTTTAAATTAATCAGACCCTTAAAGGTCAAAGTCAAAATTGAATTACACAAATACCCAATACTAGATAGTCTTACGAATAAAGTCAATTTAAGACTAACTGACCAATTTAATCTCTTATTCAATCACAAGTCTAAGTTGTAAAAATGGCCAAATTAAGACTAATTACTCAATTAAACCTCTTAATCAAAAGTTCATAAGAGTCAAAGTCAAAATTACATTGCAAAGATAGCCAACATTAGACGGTCTTACAGATATAGCCACATTAAGATTAAAAATTCAATTAACAAGATTCAGAGGAACAAGTAGATAATAGGTTGAGTCCAATTAACAGAACACTTTAATCATTAATTTCGACCTATCAAGTAAGAACCTTAAGTGTGGATACAAAGCATGTGATTTAACTAAAGACTTTATCATAAAAGAGAACATATAAGCATGCAAATCCAAAGTACAAGATCAGAAAATTACATAGTCAAGATTTTCATGATTAAGTATAAACAAAGAGGACTTGAACATGTAACAGACTCATATTATACTCAGGAAGGCAAGAAATAGACAAAGAATATAGGCAATCAAAAAGACATGCACAGTAGAAAAACTAATGTTTTCTGGGTACTTAGCTTTCTCGTGTATTTTCTTTTCTTTCTTTCTATCTTCTTTCTTTTTCTTCATTTTTCTTGATTTCCAGTACCAGAAGTTCACAAGCCTTTTTCTTGGCTTTTGGACCTTCGAACAAACTCTTTGAGTCATTTTTGTAAAAAAGATCCTTGGAAGAGGCATAGGGGTTTGATGGGGTGGTTTTGGGGCTAAGTGTATTCGCCGGAGTAGGGTTCCGACGAGATACTTTTTAATATTCGATGAGTTTTAGGGACATTCGAAAGAAAATAGGTAGATGGGGTGATAGAGGATGTTGAGGTGGTTCAGAGGTATTAATGGCAGACAGTGGTTCAAAGAGTAGTGGTCGTCGGCTAGGGTTCCGGCGAGTTATTATTCTAGATTTGGACCAAACGAAGGGCTTTTGACATAAACTGAAGAGAGGAGGTGAAAGAGGAGAAGAAATAGACTCTTTAGTGTAAAGGCTGAACGGAAAGGGTGAAGGGAACTGAATCACCGGTAAGGTTCCGATGAGGTTTGGGTGGCGGCTGAGATGGAAGGGAAAGGAAGAAGGAGAAGAGGGCGGCTAGGGATTGGATTACAAAACCATGGGGGGAAGTGAATTGAGAGTTGGAGGGGTTTTGATATATTAAATATTGACGGATGAATTTCGTCTGTTAAATTGGATCAAATGAATGGCCAAGATTCACTGACCATCACACGACGTCGTGTGAATTAATGAAGCTCTCAATTTCAACTGTTAGATGAACTAAACGAACGGTCTTGATTGTTTCATAGGAACGATGTCGTTTGAATTAAAAACGGGCTTGAGGTTTCGACCGTTGAATCAAACATTATCAACGGCCTGGATTGATTCTTTTTAAAAGGTGTCGTTTTGGCTATGCAATTGGGGCAGACCTGTCACTTAATTTTGGACCTGGTTTGTGTATGGTCTATTTGGCCCACTGGATTTCCCAATTCATGTATTATATTTGGTATATTTTTATTTCTTGTATTATCTCTTTGTATTTTCTTGTATTTTCATATTATGTATTTTTTATTTATTTTCTTTTTTATATTTTTTTTTGTATTGCTCCTATATTTATTATTCCTCATATTTTCTTTGTATTTTCTTTTAATTTTTCTGATTTTTCAAAGAGTAATTTTCTATTTTTGGTGTTTTCTAATTAATACAAAAAATGTATTTTGTTTTAATTTTCTTTGCTTTATTTTCCAAAATAAACACAAATCTTGGTATTTCCACACAATTATCAACAAGTTTCCACACAAAATCATTTTTGCATATATTTTTTTGAATAATTTGCTTGAGGCGAAATTCACGTGCTCACAACGGCTGCTCATTAAATGTTGTCTTTTTCAACTGATATCTTCCTTTTACATTTTCGTCACCAGTTCCAAGGCCTTCGAAACTATTCAGCACCGATGAGATATTCATAACTGGTGTCAGCTATTGGTTGACTCATATCTCACTTGCCCTTTACTTTCACGTGTCAGCTAGTCGAGTTTACTTGTCGCTTGTCAATTTTACCCCGTACAACAAGAAGATGGACATCTAGAAGATATATATGAAAGAATACAAGTCTCTATTAATGGAAAATATTTCAACAAATAAATAGCATCTGTCAACTGACAATGTTGTACAAGGAACTAATATACATATGACTTTTAATTATTCTCTATTAAAAGACTGCAGATCATAAGAATCTACAAATGGAGGTAACTAATCATCTATCAATACAAATGATAACCTTGATCTGAGCTATCAACATCTGAGTTGCTGCTACCCTCATGACTATCTTTCTTCACAACTTTCATTTCCTCAACTGTACTAGTATTACTCTTTGGACTTTCCTCTTTCATCTTCTTATTTTCTCTTCTTTTTCTCCAATTTGTCTTCCTTTGCACTTGTCTAACCAACAAAATTCCCAAACTGAGAAACACAGCCAAAGTGCACCCTCCACCAATAACCACAACCTCAGTTAGCACCCAATTAGACCCCTTTCTTTCTGGCATAATTGCCCATATTGCAGCTATATAAGCTGATGCCATAAAAAGTGTTGAAATCCACATTACTTTGTGTGTTGCCACCATTAGTTTCATCATTGACTTTCTCTTGAATGGAATAACACTAACAAGAACATTAACAATTCCAAGGGAAAGGAATAGTGCCACAATGTTACATACCAAGAATACCTTAAATGCTGCATTTTTACCCAATAATGCTTTTCCACTAAGCTGATTAAATCCACCAGGGGGGTTAATTCCAGCAGCAAATGTGACAGTTGCTATTAGCACTGCTACAACTGTTATGGTTTTTCTTGCATTTCTTAGACCTTCACTTTGAAGCTGAATTTTCTTTGCCCGAGTAGTGCGATAACTATTAGTATTGTGCTTCCTTTGATGATTATAAGAATGTTGAGATGAGGATGATGGAGATTCAAATGTATTTTTTCTTGGCCAGGGAACCATATTTAGGCCTGGATTTGGTGATGCTAGCTGCTTGATGTCTTGAAAAACAGGAGGTAATTGGTCACATCTTTTAGCACCTGCTTCTTGTAATGCTGGGATTATTGCAAGTGCACCTGAGTTACTTGCATCTGCTTCAACTACATCTAAAGCTGTATATCCTTTTTGATTCAATGCATTTACTTCAATCCCAAGCTTAAGTAGATAAATGACCATCTGAAGAGAGGAGTGTACAGAAGAGAACATTTAGTTTTTGGGCTTTGAATTTAGAATGTAGTCTTTGTGCAACTTGATGTGCAAGGACATAAATTGGGATATAAGGAGTAATATTGTATTGTTAGGTGTTTGCCATAATTTTCTTACCATATTTGTTTTTCCTATCTCTTGAAGGAAAAGGGCAATATAATTACCTAAGTTGGGGTTTCCTTTTTGTAAAAGGAAATTGTAAATTCTTCCATATTTGACTAGTCCGTTTTCTTGTAGGAAAAAGTTTGGACTTCTATAAATTGAGGATCATTCCTTCTGTTGTATTTGCCTCTTCGTGAGGTTGTTCTCTCGATATTTTGTACTCTCTTTTTATTATAGTGGATTGCTCATCTCCGTTGTGGAAGTAGGTCAGTTGACCGAACCACATTAAATGTTTGTGTTTCTTTTGGTAGATTTCTCTTGTGTTGTTGGATTTATCGTCATTCAAGATTTGCTTTTACTAGCTTTCGCATGATACCTGTTTTTTTTCGGTCCTAACATGTATAAATATGAACACTATTAAAGAGAAAAATCCATCCGTAATCCAATTTAGCGACAGATTAATGATAGATTATCAAGAAATTCTTTTAGATACGGCTGATTTAGCAATAAATTAGTAGCGAAATTTGTAGTTAATTTTAATTTATTTATAGTGTAATACATAAAATGAAAATTTACATAACTAGTGTAATTTAACATGCTGTAGAAGATTATTTGTCTTGCTTTTCAGGAAACTTAACTGACTATGAACAAGAAAGTTTTTATTACCTTTAAAGTGAGTTATAACCTAAAATAGCCGAAAAATTAAATAACCTAGGACTAATGTATCATAGGTTTTAAAAGTTTTTCGTTCTTCTTGAACTCCATGCACGATTCATAAAATAGCACGACAAGATATTAAACTAGAACTGAAACACAAAAAAAGTGCAAAAAAGTAATATCTTACCGTGGTAAGTTTCCTAACAGTTGCCAAATGGAGAATGGTATTTCCATGATTATCTTGAACGTTCATGAGATTTGAAACATTAAGACTCTCCATCAAAAACTTAAGGACTTCAAAATGGTTATTCTTGACAGCCAAATGGAGAATGGTCTCTCCATTTTTTGTTATCATTTCAGCAGATTCAAGACTCACTGAGAGTATCTCATCAATGATGCTCACTCTTCCTTTAATTACACTCCAATGAAGTGGTGTTCTTCCTTCATTATCTTGTTGGGCAGAGAGATCCATGTCCAGCTTTAACAATTCTCTAGTTATATCTAAGTGGCCTTTGCTGCAAGCTATATGTAACGGGCTGCACCCGTTCAAGTCCTTTTTCCAAGCAAAATCTGGTCGCACTTTAACCAATTCCTTCACTATTTCTGCAAATTAATTGGTCTTAATTAGACTCTCAGTCCAATAACTTCACGCATATGATTTTCTGAATTTAATTTCCTACAGTAGAGCTTTTGCTTTAGTGTTGTCTCATTTAGTGTGTCCAAAGAAAATAAGATCACTATCGCCGTTCTCATGATTTTCGTATGATCAATTATTATATCCACAGTGAGACGATCTTTTGATGTCATTAAGGGTGTGTTTGGTATGAAGGGGAATATTTTTTATGAGTAATTTTCTCACTTATTTTCATGTCTTATTGGTGAGTGAAAAACTTGTTCCGAAAAATAGTTTCTAGTGTTTGATCAAAGATAGAAAATATTGTTTAGAAAAATAATTTTTTTATGCTACTCTAGCCATCCCCTCCTCCCCCAAATCCCCATGTTTCCCGAACTCCTTCCCTCCTCTAAATATCCAATATTTTTAGGACTCTATTTTCTTCTAAAAATTTAATTAATTTTTAAAAAATAATACACATTTTTTTAAATGAAAAAAATATATTTTTTCTATACATAAAAAAGAATATCTTCATTTTATTGAGATGAAAAAGAAAGTACTCAATCTACAATATGAAAAAAAATATTCTAAATAATATTTCTATTTAGGAGTGGCGGTGATGGGGTTAGAGTAAGGGGTCTGGGTGGGGTGGTGGGTGGGTGTGGGTTGTGGTGAGGGTGGGAAGTGGGTGGGATTGTGGTAGGGTTGTGGGAGTTGTTAGGTGGATGGGATGGGGAATAGGATGAGGAGGTTGAAAAATAATAGGAAAAATATTTCCTCCAACTAAAAGAAAATAAGTTAATAAGAAAAATAATTTTAAAGTATTTGAGCCGAGAAAATTGGAAAAACAGCTAAAACACAAAGAAGAAGAGGATAAGAATTGGACAATCATTCTTAACTAGTGAAGCAATGAGGATCTTGGCCCAGACGTAGACTTAGGCCGTGTGAACATTGGAAAATAGAGGACCTATGACATAACAGTTGATGGGTACACAAGTTAAAATGAAGAAGCACATTTACGTACGTGTTATTTTGGCATGATGAAAAGTATTTTAGTATCTTTCACAAATTGTCTACTTTGATGGCTTTAAAAATTGTTTTGCAAAAACTAATTTTCTTATTTGTCTCTTCTATAAAAACTTGCTCTACCGACACCATCCATCTTTATCATCCTTTATTGCCATTAGGAAGAGTAAGACATAGTTAATCGGGTCGGATATGGTTCGGATTAAAAACGGGTAATGAAACACGGATAAATTATTCGATCCTACCCATATTTAATTATAAAAAAAATAGATTAACCAATGGGTAACCATATTATCCATGACCTCTTGAATATGATTACTTTTAAGAGAATTTCTAATTTTCCAAACTCGAGAAACCCCCCAATTTGAGGTTTTTCAAATGTAAAGTTAAACCTATTAGTTATTCGTTGGTTAATCATTTGCTGAACGGATAATATAGTTCTTATCCATATATGACTCATTTTAAAATTTGTTATCTAACTTATTTTTAGTAGATAATATGGGTGGTTAACTGCTTTCTTTTAACTATTTTGTCAGCACTAATTGCCGCTAATTTCAGAAACGTATTAGCTATATACAAAGTATTAATTCTAAAATCTAATAACTTAAATGGAATAGAATCTTCTGTTCCCGCAAATTTCAAATCCTGACTCTGTTTGTCACATGATTATAAGTCCCTCTTTACCCCATCCTCAAATCCAACACAACATTGACAAATTAAACTGATTTCAGTTCAAAGACAGATTTTGTCTAAGCTTATTTGAGATAGTAATACTTTTCCAAAAATAAAGATGGTACTAATTTATAGACCTAAAATATTTAGTTTAAAAGCTTATGCAGACATTAATTTGGATGAACTCTTTACTTAAGTTTAATTTGGTTATAAGGAAATAGGCATAACTTGGCTAAATTTTATTGTCACTACTTTTTGTGCTCGCAAATTTTCTTAACCAAAGCAAGCTCCCTTTCCTTAATAGTTAAAACAAAAAGACCTTTACAACTTATTATATCTAAACAAGCCATCAATATTTGTGTGATTATAATCATCTCATTAAAAGTCATATGATATAATTAAAATTAAATTCTATTTAAATTTAGTAATATGTCATTATTTTGAAACAAACTATAGGGAACCGTAACACATAAAATAGGACGATGGAAGTATAGTTATCATATAGTTCTAGTTTATAATTAGCTGTATATTATAACCCCATAGTGACTACTAACTACTAGGTATGTTTCCTTAATAAGTTCACATAGTGATTTTATGCATGAATTTAACATCAATCCAAGGCATCTTACATATTTTGCCTTTATGTACATATTTTCACAAACTTCTGCCGAGCTTCTCAATGTAACCAGTTGTTAATATGAAAATGTCAAACAATGTTGAGAGAGTCTAATCTTCGAGTTACGCCCAAGAGTTTGGCGTAGTAGTATTTAAGCTGGCTCGAACACCACCATGTAAAAGGAAGAAAAGGAGACTAATTCGAAGTCTGAATATCCAAATTATGTCAGAACTTTTACCTGTATGGCCGGAAGAAGCTGCAACATGAAGTGAACTAGTCAACATATCAACTTCAAGCATCAATAGCCTATGGACATTGCTAAGCAAATGCTTAGCCACTTCAATTCTACCCCTCTCACATGCTACATAAAGCACACTCTTATCCCACAAATTCGTCTTGTAACCAACCCAAGGATCATTCTCAAGCAGCATTCTCACAATTTCAATCCTTCCTTCTCTGCATGCTTCATGTAGAGGCGTCTCAAGATCCCGGTTTTCGGCCGACGCCATCTCCGGGAATAGTTTCACGATAGCTGTGGCCAATTCTACGTGGCCAAGTCTAGCTGCTAGATGCAATATGGTGTGTAATGATCCTGGAATGGTTTGTTTTATTATGTTTTCATCTTCTTCTATGAGTTTATGAATGGCTGAAATATCTCCCCTGAAAACTGCTTCATAAAGCCGCCGGTCCATTTCTTGAATAATGTTTTGTAACTTTTAGGTTATTTGGATGCTCGAGTTGCAGATTGTGTCCATTATCTTTGGGACTATTTATGCAAACTCAAGTCATTTTTTTTCCACGGCTGCAGCTGCCAAGAAAATTCCTAAGGGATTTTTAGAAAGTGTTCCTTTTTCGTTTCATAAATATATGGTGGGCATTTGTTCCATGTGCGTAGCTAGAGTACCGTCGGAGGGTTCGGCTGAACCCATTAGCTTTAGTTCAAATTATGTATTTGGCTTAAAAAATTCATTGAATATGTATAAATTATTAATTTAGAACTCAATAACTTAAAACGATTAGAATCTCGAACTTATAAGCTTAAAATCCTGGCTCCGCCTTCTACACGTAACAAAATGGTGAAAGTCTAAGTCTTCTGTGAAATAATTCTTTTGCATGGGTTGGTGAGGAGTGTAGTAACTAGCTAGGCCAAAGACAAGTACCTAAGCCAGCTCGGGGCTATGTTAACTCGACTCAACTCGACTAAATCTAGAATGAGACGGGCTCAGTTTAATTAGATCGATAATTTGGTCAAAGCTCAGTTCAACAATGCTCTATCAGTGTTCAATTAAAGCTCGATTAAGGGTGTGTTTGGTACGAAGGAAAACATTTTCTGGAAAATGTTTTTCAATTTTCCCATGTTTGGTTGGCTTAAATATTTTGGAAAACATTTTCCTTATCAATTTATTTTCCTCCAATTGGAGGAAAATGTTTTCCTTATCAAAAGAATGGAAAACATTTTCCAAAGCTCATTCTCAACCATTCTCACCCGCACCAACCCACCCCACCTCCTCTCCAAAAAACAGTTTTTTTGTTAGAAAAATTTTAGTTTTTCCGTTACCATCCACCCTACTACCCTCCATCCCACCCCGCAAAAAAAAATTTCTTTTACCTTAATTTCTTTTCTATAATTTTAAATTTCCTGTTTTCTTATTTTTTTTGCACTACCCACCCCCACCCCTACCCCCTACCCCCTCCCCCACCCCCACCCCACCCCCACCCTCCCCATACCCCCCCTCCCGCACAAAAAAAAATTACTTTTTTTTTTGTAATTTAAATTTTTATTTTTTTCGATTTACTCCCCCCCCCCGAAAAAAATTTAAAATATATTTTTCAGTTTTTAATTTTAATATTTATCATTTAAAGACTCAATATTTTACAAGTTCCAAAATTATGAGTTCGGAAGTTACGGGTTTAGAAATTATAAATTTACCGATTCGAAAATACGCAATTTTTGCGTTAAAAAGTAAAGCATCACATTAGTTCCTTTAGATTGTGTCAATTTTTAGAGACTTCGGGAAGGGGAGGGGTGGGGAGGTGGGAGGGAGGGGTAGGAGAGTTGCAAAAAAATATTTTTCTAAAAAAACTATTTTTTACTCTCTAACCAAACATAGAAAATATTTTCCGGAAAATGTTTTCCACTTACCAACCAAACAAGAGAAAATAAGTGATAAAATCACTCATTTTCCATGAAAACATTTTCTAGGAAAACATTTTCCATGGAAAACATTTTCCTTCATACCAAACACACCCTAAGTCGAAGTTCGGGCTTTATCTACTCGGTTCGCTTGGCTTGATTGAGTCGTGTAATTATCACGATAGAGATTAAAATTATCCTATAGACTTGAGGAGTAAGAAAATTGGTGATTAACTTAAAATTAATAATTACTGCTTTATCTGTTCCAGTTTATGTGAACATTCTTTACTAAACACGAAATTTAAGAAAGAAACGAAGACTTTTAAAACTTGTAGTGATACATAAGTCATAATATTTGTGTGGCTATAATTCTTTTGAAACTTCTATGACCATTAAAATTTCTCATTAAGGATACAATTGGAATTTTAAGTTAAATTATTTCAAATTTAGAAAGAGATCACTTTTTTTAAACGGATTAAGAAAATAGGTATCACGACCCGAATTTTTCACCATCGGGAGTCGTGATGGTGCCTACTCATGGAAGCTATACAAGTCGCGTATTGTAGAATTACTAGGTCAATTATTATTCCTTTTTACAATTTAAACTAACATGTGATCAACAATAAAATATTAACATTAAATAAAAACAAGTGGAAAACTTAATCTGATAAATTAACCATAACCAGTACGATAATGCCAACATACGTCTCTACCTGGAATCCGGTGTCACAATATTACAGACTGTCTATGAATACTACAAGCAAATATCTTAAAGGAAAATACAATTTGTTTGAGAAACAAATGAAGAAAGAATACATAATGAGATAGAAGAGAACACCGGGCGTGCGGACGCTTGTACGACTACCTCGGGATCTCTACCTAGACTGAAGGTAGCCACCCAAATGCTATGATCCAAAAGTTGCTCCGGGATCTGCACATAGTGCAGTGTGTAATATCAGCACAACCGACCCTATGTGCTGGTAAGTGCCTGACCTATCCCCGACGAAGTAATGACGAGGCTAGGACCAGACTACCAAGTAAATATGTACAGTTATATAATATGCAGCGGAAAAACAAAATAGGAATAACAAGTAAAGATGGGAAGGGGTACGTGTTGCGGGGTATATCAATATCAACTGTAAATTAAGAGAAAAGGCATAAGGACAACTTAGAATTCAAAGCAAAACGATAAGGAACTTCCAACCAATATATATACACTTTGTACCGTCAATTGTTACGGCGCGCAACCCGATCGCAACAAATAACAACAGTGTTGTCGCATGCTACCCCATCCATATCATTTATCATTGTTGCAGAATGCAACCCGATCTGATTATATTATTATTGCGGCGTGCAACCCAATCCAATTATATTATTGTTACAGCGTGAAACCCGATATAAATATAATATTATTGCGGCGCGCAACATGATCCACATATACAATCAATAATAATCATAACAAGAGTCCCATTAATGGATCAATAAAGAACTACACTATCCCGGCAAAGGAATCGATAAAGAACTACACTATTCCGGTAAGGGAATCGACAATATAAATAAATACATCCCGACAAGGGAGAAACAACTATAACCAAGCTTGCTCCAATATCTAACTACCTAAACTAATACCAATACCCAATCACAAGTAAGTTCCACAAGAATAATCATAATCTTTATTTATCTAACTATTTTATAATTGTCTATGCAAATTTACCAAATCCAGTTAAAAGTAATGGATGCTCAAGCACCCATAAATATCTATGTACATCCGCCACTGATGAGATGAACTTAATTTTTCAGAATATAACAGGAAAAAGATACTCAAAGAATTTAAGCTTCATTAAATGTGTAGAACCAAAAATACGCTACATCACCTTATCACCACAACAATGAAAAATAAACTAAAGCTTCAAATTATACCAACCAGAGAAAAAGAAAATTAGCAACAAGTTATAAATGTACCACAAACATTTACTCGCAATCATCCCAGATTGAAAGAAAATGTTAGTAGGGGTAAACACAACACATAAAGGTTCATGAAACAAAAGCCATGCGTTTTTTGCATCACATAAAAGTATATATCTAATGTCAATATATATTATAACAGAATTCCCTCAAAATTGGTAAAATAAATTGCAAATATCTCAAGTAAGAAATATAGCTAATTATATTTTAATGATTTTGTAAATTATTTTAATTATAAATCAAGTGTTAGCGCAAATGGGAAAAAAAGTAAACAATAGCGGTCCAAAATGCTAAGTAACCTGATGGTGGTGGACTGGTGGTCTCTCAAGACAAGATGACAAATATTCATTTTCCCCTTTTAAATCTTTTAAAGATTGTTTTTTGTTTGTTTACGAGTATCAAGTGGAGTGATATTTTTTTTTTTCCTTCAGAAAAGTTCTTAGTCAGACGAAAAGTAGGAAATAAATTCAAATCCACCTGCATTTCTTCTCTTTTACTTGGAAACTACGTACCTCATAATGCACATATTAGGGAGAATATATGTGACCTCATCACTTGCATCAACATTTGTTCATCGTCGTAGTATTTACTTTTGACGATTTTAAAGTCGATTACTTTTGTTTTATTCCCACCCAAATATTTGAGAATCGCCAAAAAGTTCACTCTTGTAGAAGCCGGCGGGAAAAAAAGATACCCAACCCCAACGCCAAAATTTATGTGTAGATATGGCAGCAGCGGCCTAACTAATTTCGTGGCTTAAAGCTAAATTTTAGGAATTTTAATTTTTTTAGAAAATATTATTTATTTATATAAAATCTATTTTTCTAAAGTTTTTTGGATACATAGTTATTAATAGTTTTCTTATAATTAATAATTCTTAATAAGTCTTTCTCAATTGACAATATAGCTAATCCGTTTAACCGTTATTAAGATATTATTGATCTAAGGTAAGATTTTATCAATTTTGAATATCGAAAATTTCTTTTCGTTGAAGCGACAGAAATAAAAGTTATTAACATTATTCGATAAGTAATATAAGCATTGGAAAAAGAATCATTTTTTTTACTTGACCGAGTGTATCAATTAGACTTTTATCTTCTAATTGTACTTTTTTCTTAATATATTTAATTCCAAAAATAAATCTAAATCATCAATACAAATTGATTATTATACTTTAAGGAACATTCAAGATTAAGGCAATATTTTTCAAAAAAATTTATCATCTACCGATCTTCATTTTCACTGCTAAATAGAAATCCAAAAATATTTTCATATGCTTCGAATTGTTCAAATCTATTTTGAAGTAAAAAAAAAAGCCTTATCTACTATGTATAAAGTAATCAACTTCAAAAGACTCTTCGGAAGATTTTGAGATTTTATTATCAACATTCTCATCAAATTGTTACTTATTATATATCATATGTTTCTTACGAAATACGAGTTCGATATTCATTTCTAGTGTAATTTTCTCGGCAAAAATCATAGCAGTTATAAATCCTTCTTCTCTATACTTGTTAAAGAAAAAAATCAAACGTTTTCACTTCACAAAACCTTTTTTAAAACTGATACATAGCGTGTTAAGTGTAACAAAATATAAAAAGCAGTTGCTTTACTTGCTTTATGAAAGGGTTGCCCCAGAAATGGCACTAGGTAGCCGTTCTAAAGCATTGCTATTTAGAAATTAATCAGCATGTCGTAAATATTAGTTTTTCAGTTCAAATTTTTTAGGATACAAATGTCATGAATTGTCTTGAAATTTAGATTTTTAGTTCAAATTTTCAGGACAATATAAGTAGTGGTTAATCGCTAAATAAAAGCTTTAAGATGGCTATTTGTATACTTTTGTCAGTTTTGATATCCGTCAAATAGCACAACTATTTACCGCTTGCTCGTCACTAATGAGCCGGATCACTTGAGAGTTTTCTCCTATAACTACGAGCGCGTTTGGATTAGTTGATTAAAAGTACTTATAAATGCTTACATTAATTTATTATTAAGCAGATACGTATTTATATATAATAGCATGTTTGTCCGAGTTTCTCCAAGTTGAAAAAGCACGAGGTTTGTGTTTTCTTTAAATTTACTTAATTAATTCATTTCCGCTCTTTATTATTTTATATTCTTGGATCAAATTTATGTGTCTATAAAACCATAATACAAATTCAATTGTAATATTTTACGGGTAAATAGTTTGACGTCCACCGTGGGGCATAGACTTTGCGCCATTACTTTGATCCATTCATCCATCACTAATGCATTTTGATGCTTTTCTTTAGTAAAAAAAAACAAATATGGCAGCTATCGATTTGAACAACTCTTTCAATGTTGGAACAAACAACGAGCGTGTGGATATATTCCAGCGTGATGATTCAACCATTGAAACTCACAACGAAGGAGATGAGACAACTCTGATTCACGAAGAACGAAATCCTCTACATGTGAGAAGTCCAACTCTTGATGACATCAACGATGACCCTGTTATTGAAACGGTAAAAGTTTTGAGAGCACAACAAAGGAAAATTATGAATCCTCTCTCAAGGCAAGACCGTGTGATGACAGAGCTGAAGAAAGCGCTTTCGATTGCTTCCAATAATTCTAATGGAAGAGTTCAAGCCCCCACGGCGTGCCTACAAATCAAACAACGCAAAGAATCGATAATGTTTCTATGGGGGAGGAGTTCGGTTTCAATAAAACTTGTGTGTAAAACTTGAAATCAATCGGATGTGATTTGTTAGGTTTAAACATCAAAAGTAGAAGTTTAAAATTCTAAATTTTATAACGCTTGGATTGGAGGTCCATTCATGAATTTAGCATTGTTTGATGTGATTTGAGGCCTCGAGCAAGTCGGTAATTTATTTTGGGATTGGTTGGTATGATTGGTTGGGATCCTAGGAGCCTCGGGTGGATTCCGAGTGGTTAACAGATCGAATTTGGAGTTTTAAGAAGGGCTTCAGTAGCTGATATCTGGTGTAACCAGACCTGCAAGAGTGTGCCCGCAGGTGCGGAGCCGCAGAAGTGTCCTAGGAGTCGTAGGAGCGAAAAGGGGCAGCCAAGGGAAGGACCGCATATATAGTGTATTAGCCGTCTCTGAGCAAGCACAGAAGCGAGGAAGGGACCGCAGAAGCGGTGGTTGGCGCATGTGCGATGAGCGCTCCGCAGATGCGGACTCGCAGAAGCGGCAACGAGCCCGCAGGTGCGAAAGTCACTGGGCAGAATGTTTTAAAGAGCGAGGTTGAGTCATTTCACACATTTTCTCTACTCTGTGCCATCATGGAGCTTCTTGAGAAGGGCTTCCACCTAGCAACTTGGAGGTAGGTTAATTATACCTAATATGAGTTAAATACACTAATTATGGGTAGCTTTTAACATGAAAATTAGTGGAAAATTTGGGGGTTTGAGGAAAACCTAGAAAATTGATATTCTTAGAAATTGACCACGATTTTGGGTGTGGAAGTAAGAGCAAATCATAAATTTGAGTTCTTGAGTTCATGGGTAAACTTTATCTTCAAACAATTTTGGAGTTCGAGCACATGGGCCCGAGGGCATTTTTATCAACTTTTCTATCGGGGTTGGGAATTGTTATAAAGTGGATCGTAATGAGCAATCGTGCATATATTAATAGACTTGCATAATTATTGGCTTGTTTTGGAGTGTTGTGCATCAAATTGAGTCTTCGGAAGGGTAGAATGCCGGTTATGGATCTTCGACGCGAGGTGAGTCTCATTCCTAACCTTGTAAGAGGGAATTATCCCCATATGTAAAATAATTAATTATATGCTCTAAGTTGTGGGGGCTACGTACGCACGAGGTGATGAGAGCCCGCGTGTAGTTAATATTATGTTATTGTCTGGGTAGTCTAGGACCCAAAAGCATGATGTACTTGGAATAATTGTAATGTTGTTGACGGTTGAATTGTTTAAATCCAATCGAATTGGTAAATAAATTTCTAAAATGATTAAACTTCATTTCTTAAATCATTAAAAGAGAATTGGCTTTTATTTGGATAAATGCTCCCCGATAAATTCTTAATTGGCTGTTTGAGCATGTATTTTCTATATGTACCTGAATCGCATGTATGACTCACGAGCAGGGTGATTGTTTATTTAAGTTTGATCGCGTCGCACGTATAATTCGCGAATGGGGTAATAGATGCATATGTGGTTCGCGCCATTCGACCCTCTAGCAATGCACAGTTTAAATATTGTTGGATCGGCGCGTACATCCTCGACATGATTTGCGCATGCTTGTATTGCTTGCCCTGGAACTTAATGAAGTTGTTATTGCCTATTCCTGGCTTGAGAATATTTGTATAAATGATAAAAAGGAATTTGGAAATTTCCTATAAAAGAAAGAATTGCTTACTTGCTTCATCCCATTAAATTACAATCATATTTATAAAAATCCATGATTTAATATATTATTGATATAACATTATTAGACCACTAGTGAGTGTCGAAGTCGACCTCTCGTCTCTATTTCTTCGAGATTAGACGGGATATTCATTGGGTACACATTATTTTCTTACTCATACTATACTTTTGTGCATTTTTATTGCACATGCACATGCATCTCTAGTGGCCTAGTAGGCATAGCAACATGGTGGATTCGCATACGTAGGTGAGCTATATTTCACGAGACGACCCGCAGCCAGCAAGACCCTTTCAGATTACTGTATTTTTTTTCATTCAAATATTGTACTCTGGATGGTTGATGTATTGTATTATTTCTTAGAAATTGCTCATGTACTTATGACACCGGATTTTGGGACGTCTATGGGTTTATCCAAAAATTTTAAAAAGTTGTTAACACTTTAATTATTCATTCGGTGGAATTTACTACGTGTTGTTTGAACCTGCAAAAGAAGTATTTTCGGAAATATTTAAAACGAGAATTTAGTTAAGTATTTTGGTTGGCTTTGACAGCGGTGTTCGGCGCCATCACGATCCTTAGTGGATTTTGGGTCGTGATAACATAGTATCAGAGTACTGGTTTCCTTAGGTCTCACGAGTCATGAGCAAGTGTAGTAGAGTCTCGCGGATTGGTACGGAGTCGTCTATACTTATCTTTGGGAGGCTACATGCTTGTTAGGAGTACTTCACTTCTTAATTCCTCATCATGCGATTTGATTCCTTGAGTCTTATGGCCTTGTTTCCTTCCTACTCAATCTTACGCGACGCGAATCGTTGGTTATGAATCCAGAATTTAAGGATTGTAATGGTACTACAAATGTGGTGCGGGGTGTTTCCTCCTGCGGGGTTGTTGAGCTATTATCGTCGCCTTGTGGGAGGATAATTTGTCATTTCAGCTGAGTAGCGGTACTTCTGAGAGCTCTAAGACTAGGCATAAGTTGACATGATGCTTATGAATGATTGTTCCAAGGTATTGTTATGATAGTAGGATGTTTGCCTACGTGTCGGGGAAGTGAATGACTTGAAGGGAGGTTTACTTAGTATATGATCTAGAGATTCGATATTTTATTCCCGACAGGGGAAAGGCAATCGGACTAAGAATGTTCATATTTGGGTTAACGAAGTAACGAGGCTTCGTATTCGCGAGTATGGTGGAGTTGTCTCCTATGATGAGGTGTCATTGTCCTTATTGAATGTACTAAGTTCGCCGGCATTATGATTTTCTACAATTCGCCTTTGGGGCAGGATATAGTGATATAGTATTGAAGAAGTGAATGTCAGGGATCACGGGGTGCGATGGTTCAGGATTGAATCAGTGATTCTAATGTCGTCGGCGAGAAAGATGATCCTAAAAATGTGTAAAGTTATTAGCGGCCTATTGGTTCAGGTGCTATTGAGGTGTGTTTCGATCTAAGCCATCAGCGGAGCAGCAAAGAATGAGGAAGGACATGTGAGAAGTGTCAAGCGGTGTAGACGCGTGATTTTTGACCCTCCCCGAGATTTTTTATATTTTTAGCGTAAAATATTTAGTTTAGTCTTAATATAGCTATTTTAGCTAATTTTGACTCTTTTACTTTATTTTTACCTTAAAATAAAAAATAACAAAAAATATAGTTTTATTAATGTTTCGTAGTCATTTTAAACTTGAAAAATACAAAAATAGTACTTTATATTTTTAGCTTTATTAAAAAAACGAAAATTACAAAACAAAAATAATATAATTAATATTTTGTGGTTACTTCAATCTTGAAAAAATGAAAATAATTTTGTTTAGTTGTCGGTCTTACTTTTATAGTTATTTTGATTACCTAGAATTAATTAAATAACACCATGCTCTCATTCTCGGTTCCGGGCGAAGAATAATATTCGGGTTTTAACTACCCGATTTTATAATTTTCGGACCTAGCCCATAATAATCCGAGTCCACCACACGTGGGGAACACAGACAAAACACACCCATCACTATACCCATCCATGTGACCCCCTCTAAACAAAACACAAAAGAGGAACACATGCACACACTAACGGACAAGGGAATGGGAGAATAACTTTTGAACACAAAATAAATATACACATGCACACCACATATAAAAGAAACTGAAACGGACAGGGGGAGGATTTAAAAACAAAAAGAAAGAGATGGGAGGGGATTAAAAAAAAAAGACAAGAAAAATATACATAGATATATACTACACTATTACTGTTCATGATTCTTCTTCATAAAAGATAGCAGAAGAACACGAGAAAAAAGAAGCATCTCTAGCCCTTCCCCATCGACCAGCCCCCTTCCCCGTTGCCTTCCATCGTCGACCAACCCCGTCACCAAGACCATAATACTATCAGTTCGTCGACCAGCCCAGGCCACCCTCGTCTGCCATTAACGCCACCTATTAACCAGCTCCAAGACCCCATCAAATACACTCCAAAATAGCTCCAAGTCGTTTATTACTGTCAAGTAGTTTGTTAGTTACGTGTTTTAGTATTGGTTCAAATTTTCCGGTTGAGTCTCGACTACTGTTTATACTCGTTCATAGTCGAAGTTTGGTCGAGGCAGGTTCAGATTGTTGCTCGGGTTTTAAGCTCCCATTTCCGTCGAGATCGGTTCGAGGTGTGATCTGTTGGTTTTGTTCGGATTCGATCGTTGTTCGAGTTTCATTCGTAGCTTCGCTTTCCATCTGTTGTAGCTGCTGTAATTTTATATCAAACAAGCTTCGTTGTACCAGTTCGTGGTCGCAGTTTCTGTTGAACTCGATTTTCAGAACCCGTTCTTCATTTCAAGCTCGTCGCTAAGTCCATTTAATTCCGTTAATTGAAGTTCTGTTTTCTAATTTCAGGTTTGTCTTCTTTCATACTTTTATTTTCTTTGATATTTGAATCCATATTTGTCAACGTTGTATATTTTATTTTTGTTTAACAAGTATGTAACTTTGGCTTAAGTTTAACAATTATGTAAAGATAAGTAGAGGAATTAAAAATAGGAGTGCTTTCGGATTGAATAGGAATTGTACTATCGTAAAACGTTTCTGTTAGTTTTATGATGGCTAAGTCAGTTTGCACATTCCAAATACATTATGTGCAAAAATAGAGTTTGGGAATACTGTTCATTTTATCCTAGCTTGGTGATTAATTGTTTGCTTGATGATACGATTCCATTGATTCCGTAATTGTTTCTCGTGGTTTTTGAATTTGTTTGCTCGGTTGTCTGCTCGGGTTTACTTGAATTGGTTATAGCTGAACATGATCCTGTAACGATACAAATTTGAGCTTTCGGGTTAGGCAGCGGATCCAAACTAAAAGGCTTGTCCTTTGTTTGAACCTGGACTTGAATTTGAAGCCCGAATTTAATAAAAATAGATTAATTAGGATTCTTTGGAGATAAAATTAAATAGAGAATTATAACTTGCTTTATGATGGACTTTAAATAATAAATGAGATAGCCCCGCCAAACAAAAAATATATAAATTGCGGGGCCCTCATTAGATGCTTATATTAAATGAATTAGAATTCGGGATGCGCCATTTATAGAATTTCCATGGCACTCACAAAGTTAAAAACGCGTAGCTGCTTTAGGCGCGTCTTTAATAAAATTATATTCGTAAACTCGGGTGCACATTTATGTGACCCAAATCCAAATCTCAACAAAGTCGAAATGCATCGACAATCACGGGCGCACTGGAGTGACGTTGTTCGAGATGCATTTCCACAACGTTGCAGTTCTTTTATTAAAATAATAATAATAACACTAAAAGTGGTTAAAGGTTAAAATTTGCACATAAGTTAAAGCATGTTATAAAAATCAGATAAAGAAGCCAAGTATGATAATTGAGCGACCGTGCTAGAACCACGGAACTCGGGAATGCCTAACACCTTCTCCCGGGTTAACAGAATTCCTTATCCGGATTTCTGGTTTGCGGACCGTTAAATAGAGTCAAACCTTTCCTCGATTCGGGATTCAACCGATGACTTGGGACACCATAAATCTCCCAAGTGGCGATTCTGAATCTCTTGATAAATGAATCCCATTTTCGATTGTCCTTTAATTGGAGAAACTCCCTTATACTCGCGCCCTCGCGGGCCTGCGTCGAAAGGAGGTGTGACAAGCGGTGTCACACCTCCTTTTTCCGCACACCCGCAAGGGCGCGAAGGAGTTTTTCCAATTAAAGGACAATCCGAACGAGATTTATTATTAAGATTCATAGTCGCCACTTGAGAGATTAATGGTGTCCCAAGTCACCGGTTAAATTCCGAATCGAGGAAAAGATTGACTCTATATTATAGTCTACGAACCAAAAATCCGGATAAGGAATTCTATTAACCCGGGAGAAGGTGTTAGGCATTCCCGAGTTCCGTGGTTCTAACACGGTTGCTCAATTGTCATATTTGGCTAAATTATCCCATTTTTACAATTATGAGCTTGTATGCAAGTTTAAAACTCTTTACCGCTTTATTATTATTACTACGAAAATGAACGTCGTTTAAAAATGTGTTTTCGGATCACGTCGCATGAAATGCACCCGGATCCTCGACACATTCCTATTCAACGTTTTTGGATTTGGATTTGGGTTGCATGAAATGCACACCCGTAATAGGAATGTAATATTAGTAAAAGTGCGCCTAAAGTGACTAACGTCTTTTTAACTTTGTGGGAGGCCGTGAAATTTGCAAAACGACACGCCCCAAGTTTCTAAGTATTTTTTTTGTTTGTTGAGACTCGTCTCATTCATTATTATTATTTTTTTTATTTAAAAGGCAAACCTAAATGCGACTACGATTCTCTACTTTATTTGTCTCTAAAAAAAGAGAAATCTAAATTCATTCACTAAGATTATCCAGAGTCGTTATAATCGCGTTACATGAAATGCACCCCCAAATTTTAGAGATTAAGTATCACAATCACTTCACGGGAAACATACTCATAACTATGAAAATTTATTTAATTAGACACGCTTAAACAAACTACGAGAGTTCAGAAATTGCTCATTTTTTAGTGTTTGAACCCTTAGAACCAATCAAATTACAAGATGCCAACTTCTTCCATTCTTTTAATTCATAAGCTGGCGTCCAAATCTACACTATAGATCTTTAATACAATTGCCTTAATTTATTAAGGGGGCCACAAAACCAATAATAATATTAAAAGAACAAATACACAATGTAAGACAAACAGTGATGCGTGAATGCTAAACAAACGAAATATTCATACCAAATATAATAAAACATGGAAAGATATAATCATAAGAAGTCATGTCATATCCCACTTGAATGCAAAACAAGAAAAACTCTTAATTAAGACACTGCAAAGACTTCATGAAGCTGATTTATGGAACTTACTAATTTTAAATAAGCTAAGAATCTCATTAACCTGTGAGGCTCAAACCCATTTTTATGGATTTTGTTATATTTCAATCATACCAAAAATAAAAGGAATGGTAGGTGAGGGAATAAACCTGAAATTGCCTTCAAAATTTTTCAGAAGAAACGACGATTACACTGGCAGAAGTGACCAGCATCTATAACCGGACTTCGACGGACAAACTCGAACCTCGACAGAACAAGAAAACTCGAACCAAGACTGTCAACGACCTCGACGCTCACCTTCTCTCTCTCAACACCCTTGACGGGCTGTTCGTGGTGTTACAGGATGGATAACGGGGAAGGTTTTGGAGATGGCACACAACTGTAGTTGTTTGACGATGGAGCATATGGTTGTCGACTGTGCGTATGGCTGCTACTGCTGGTTATACGACGGGATTGTTTGGTCGATGGAATGGTTAGAGACGGGCAGAGGTTGGTCGTTGTTGTTGTGACAAGGCGAAGGCAGCAGCCACTGCTCGTCGATGGCGGACGCGAGCTGGTTCGTTACTGGTTTTTCCCAGCGACTGGAGGTCGCAGACAAGGAGCTAGCAGCTATGGCGTCGAGCTGCTGGCTTGGTGGCCTCGCTGCACAGTCCGTATGTCCTCCGAAGAAGATGAGTGCACCGTAGCTTCTTAGGTTTTTTTCATGGTATCTCTTTTTTAAAATGAAGAAGAAAATGAACAGTGTAGTCCCTTTCTATGTCTTGTTCTCCTGTTCTTTCGTTTTCTTTCTTATTTTTACGTATTGTTTTTTTTTTCTGTTCCAAAAAATATGGCCGCCCTCTCCAGTTTTTTCTTCTTCTTTTATAAAAGTGAGGAAGCCTATATATAAAATCTAGTCTCCATCATTTGTCCGTTGGACAACATTCTGAAAATTCCCACGTGAGAGACCAAGAGTCATGGGTCTCCACGTGGGTTTCAAGGATTATGGGTTTCGTCTCGTGCTCCGTTCGTGTCCCCCACGTGTGGTAGGCTCGGATTATTATGGGCTAGGTCCGAAAATTATAAACCGGGTAGTTTGAACCCAAATATTATTCTTTGCCCTGAACTGAAAATGAGAACACGGTGTTATTAATTAATCCTACGTAAGCAAAATAACTATAAGACTAATAATTAAAACAAAAATTATTTTTTATATTTTTTCAAAATTAACGTAACTACAAAATGTTAATGAATCTATTTTTATTATTTTCATTTTTATAAAAAGATAAAAATATAAATTAATATTTTTGTATTTTTCAAGTTTAAAAATGACTACGAAACATTAATAAAACTATATTTTTGTTATTTTTCATTTTAAGGTAAAAATAAAGTAAAAGAGTCAAAATTAGCTAAGATAGCTATATTAGGCCTAAACTAAATATTTTACGCTAAAAATATAAAAAATCTCGGGTAGGGGCAAAATCACGCATCTACAATAGCTGACTGAAAATACAAAGGGTTTTCAGACAAAGAACGACTAGACAAGTGTTTTTGACCCGACCCTTATTCGGAGAGACTAAACTAAGAGGAAAGACGAGGATGTGACCGAGCCCTGATATCTGAGCTGCCCATATCCTTGGCTATAAAGGAATCAGGCCATGTGTAGTTCGAAAGTGAGTAAGAATATGGAGTATACCGAGGTGGAGAGCCACTCGAGGTGCCGTTCCGACGAGGTTCCGTTCCGTGGTCCTGCTATTACATCAAAAATTCAAAACATGAAAAAGGCTAACTAAACCTATCAGCTACTAGTTACAAGATTCCTATCTATGAGTTTTCTAAAGCTTGATCTTGAGTATTGTTTGGTGCTTCATGTAGACTCTAAATTTGAACTTTGATACTTGCTAGTTGTAGGTGCTAGTTCAATCTTCTTCGGCCTTCTGGATCAGGACCAGACTTGCAGTTCTTGTGTCATTGACCATGTCTTGGACAACTTTCATTAGCTTCTGCATTTTGGGTTGGCTTCTTGCCCTTTTTTTCATTGTGACTAACTTCTGTTGATCATCTCGGACTGTTGACTCGCATTCTGGTCGCAAGCTTCTTTTGTTGCTAACTTGCATTGCACTCCAAAGTGAATTCCCGGACTTGTGATCTTCGAGCTATTCTCCTTCGAAGTCTGAATCTATCTTTTCCGATCCTTGTCGCCTTCCTTCTGATTCATGCTGGGGATTTCCGTTACATTCTACCACTTTTCGATTGTTCACTATCCTTATCAAATCTTGGAAACTGAGACGCCGTTCTGCTTTTCTGGCGGGCTTCCGACTTTAACGACAAACTCTAATCATAAATCGCCATTCCATTCTTCAGGCGGGCTCCCTGACTTCAATAACATCTCAGGAGAAAAAAAATTCATCTGACTAAGATTTTGATATCTTAGGAGAAAGATTCACCGGACTGAGATTTTGATGTCTTAGGAGAAAGATTCATCAGACTAAGACTTTGACGCTAGGAGATAATTCATCAGACTAGGTCTAAATTGTGGTGATCTCAGGAGAAAGATTCATCAGACTGAGATTTTGATGTCTTAGGAGAAAGATTCATCAGACTAAGACTTTGACGCTAGGAGATAATTCATCAGACTAGGTCTAAATCATTGTGATCTTAGGAGAAAGATTCATCAGACTAAGATTTTGATATTTTAGGAGAAAGATTCATCAGACTAAGATTTCGACACTAGGAGATAATTCCTCATACTAGGTCTAAATTGTTGTGATCTCAGGAGAAAGATTCATCGGACTGAGATTTTGATATCTTAGGAGAAAGATTCATCGGACTAAGATTTTGATGTCTTAGGAGAAAGATTCATCAGACTAAGATTTTGACGCTAGGAGATAATTCCTCCGACTAGGTCTAAATTGTTGTGATCTCAGGAGAAAGATTCATCAGACCGAGATTTTGATATCTTAGGAGAAAGATTCATCGGACTAAGATTTTGACGCTAGGAGATAATTCCTCAGACTAGGTCTAAATTGATGCCTTACTTGAAATCTTCCAATTGTTGCTTCCTTCTTCTTGTTGCTTTCATCTAAAACCTCTAATTGTTGTTTTTCACTTCCTATTAAATTATCTTTAACTATAACTTCAAAAACTAAATCGCCACCCCATTCTTCAGGCGGGCTCCCTGACTTCAACTACAACTCAAAACTAAATCGCCACTCCATTCTTCAGGCGGGCTACCTGACTTCAACTACTACTTCAAAATAAATCGCCACTCCATTCTTCAGGCGGGCTCCCTGACTTCAACTATAACTTCAAAACTAAATCGCCACTCCATTCTTCAGGCGGGCTCCCTGACTTCAACTACAACTCAAGACTAAATCGCCACTCCATTTTCCAGGCGCCACTGACTTCAACTATAACTTCAAAACTAAATCGCCACTCCATTCTTCAGGCGGGCACCCTGACTTCAACTACAACTCAAGACTAAATCGCCACTCCATTTTCCAGGCGGGCTCCCTGACTTCAACTATAACTTCAAAAACTAAATCACCACTCCATTCTTCAGGCGGGCTCCCTGACTTCAACTACTCAAGACTAAATCGCCACTCCATTCTCCAGGCGGGCTCCCTGACTTCAACTATAACTTCAAAACTAAATCGCCACTCCATTCTTCAGGCGGGCTCCCTGACTTCAACATCAACTCACTAACTCCATCCCATCCTTTCTTCTGAATTACCTTGTTTCGGAATTGCTTTCCTCCTAGGTCGTGTTATTTTTCCCTTGACTGCTGGGGATATCTTTGGAATTGTTTACTTACCTGCTGGGGATGATGCTGCTGGGAAAATCTTCTCTATTTCCTCCTTTTCTACTCCCTTCAAAACCTTTTATTCTCTCCCGGGATCGCGGGGGATTGAAATGTCATTAGCTGAGGATTGTCCTGTCGGGGGACCCCTTTTCCTTTTTCCTCTTTCCAAACCTCCTCCGGGACTCGCATTTTGCTCTCTTGAAAAACTTGTAGGATATAATGCTGCCGGAGAAATCTCGAAATCAGTGTTTCATTTTTCGAGAACTGTTGGGGATGATACCGGCCTCTTGCCTTTCTGAACGCAAGCTTCCTCGTTTGGTCCTGTCTGCTGGGGGTAAAATTTCCTCTATCGCCGCTTGTTGTTTTCTTTCTTTCAAAGCTGTTGGGGATAACCGGGTTCAAAGATCATTTCCTCGCGTTATCTGGCATCTTTCCCCAATCGGGTATTTGGTTTCGGGAAAATTTTCACAACGGGAGAAAATTTTCTGCCCCAGTTTGAGAATCTTCTTCGTGGCATGCTTTTCTGCTAACAACCCCTCTTTTTCCTGTTTCAAATCAAAGAAAAATTGGTTAGTTTTAAAATGTGGTGGCTGGTTGTGGTGCTCCTGCTGGGGATGGTTCTCCTCCTCTTTCCCTGCTCTGCGTTTCATTGTCAAAACTTGCTGGGGATGTTATTATTTGATGATATTCATGCTGGGGATAGCTTTCTCCTTTCTTGCTTCCCCGCCTTCCTTGACGACTCTTTATTTGTGAACCTTTCCACGTGGTTTTCCAATGACCACCCCAATTCCTATGATAGTGACCCTTCGTGAAGACCTTGCATGTTTTACTGGTGAATCATTTTCTTTTTTCACCCTTGTCACTGAAAATACCTTTTTGCTGGGGATATCTCTCCTTCTTTTGCGGCATATCTAAGGACTGGGCATTTCCCAACTTTTGAGTCTCATTAACCTTCCTTGCGGTCATTAACCTTCCTCGAGATATCCTTATTGACACCAATCCCTCCCTTTGTCATTTTCCTATTGCCGGGGAATATCCCTCTGGACACTGGCATTGCGCTTGATCCTTCCTGACTTATACCACTTGGGTGTATCAATCAAAATCCCGTCTTGCGTAATTGGAAAGCTGATGGAAAATTTTGAAGTCATTTCTTGCAAACAGACTCTATTGGGGAATTTTGATGAAAGGAGAAAGATAAAAGGAAACAAAATAAAAGACAATGACTCTCTAAAAAGAAAAATTATAAAATAAACCTATCAAACGTGGATACCAACTCTAATGAACATGACGTGCACATATAGCCTATCTTCCGTCGTTAAACCGCCTTTTGTAACTTCTAGACGTCCAGGTATATGAAGCGAAGGTCGAGTAGTCAGCTAAAGGGGTGAGTTTCGCCAAAGTGGGAGAGCGGCGGAATTGCATATGGGCTTGTGGTAGGATGACCAAGCATCTTAAGTAGACTTTGGAGTGACTTGGGAATTTTGATGATTGGTGATTTGGGCCTACATATTAATTTAAAGTATGAACTATTATGCGGCAGGACATTTGATATAACGGAAGGGGGCTGCTTGATATGAAGAAGATACAACCTAACTTTGAATTGGAATGATGTTGCCGCACACTTAAATGATGTCCATGAGGAGTGAATGGACTGGTGCAACTAGAGACTGAGCTTGAGCTCACACTCAGGATGAGCTATTAATGTCGTAGTGATTGTACCCCGTGTAGTAGCATTGGAAGATGTGGGCACGCAAATTCCACATGTGGATTATCTCCAGTGAGCAGATCGACAGTCGCATGATTTGTCAAAGCTTCTGCAAAGAATTCTATTAGTTATACAACAAAGATATTGGTCGTGTGAATGTGGTTGATGATTCAGAGTATAAAAAAAGTGTTTTACAGAAAGGTTTCGAGAATTTTTGCGGTTGATTGCGTAAGGTTATGTCAATAAGAGATAAAGAATCTTGATGAATTATAGAGTTGTGTAATAGTGGCTTCAAGGTAAGTGGGAGAGTCCCACCATGTATGATTGGGTTTCATGGTTACTACTTGCGAGATTTCTCGTTATTAGCATATTGTTGAGTTATTTCAGCTACAGGAAAAGAACATAAGTGGTAATTTGAGCAAAGGAATTGTTAAAGGTGTGCTATGATTGGCCTTACTGGCTCATGCTCATGCTTTGGGAAGATTCAAGATTTACGCTTTGCATAGAGGTAGTTTACAAAAGAGGGATTCAGTCGAGTGCTTCATTAAGATGGGTGTTCATATGGCAATGGAGCCTCGGAGTTGATTATATTTGGGACTAGTCAGAACGGGTGGCTCTCAACAACGGTCCTAGTGAATTTGAAGGGGTAAAAGTATGGTGCCTAATGATTTCGATTCTATAGATATGGTTAGGAATCAAGCTTTGTAGCAGCTTATGAGAAGAGCCCAGAATGTTCTATGATGTTTTTCTTCACAGTGTAGAATTTGGGAGGTATGAGATGGTTCATGGGATTTGAGACAGCATGGTCTCGTGATTCATTGTCGTGTTATATGTTGAATGGAGATATTATTTCTAAGGCAATCAAGGATAAATTTAAAGAAAATAGACTGGTTAGCCATAATTGAATTGGCGTATTGGTGGTAGTATCAGTTTCTTCAACTGATTAGGCAAGTGATCTCTGGCGGTACGTGCGAGGCCTATCGGCAGCTGTAATTGATGTTATTAAGGAGTATTCTACTGTTATGGTATGTTCCGTGTAGGCAGATCCCGGAAGGGTTATGATGGTTTAGACCACTACTTGGGGATTTGCATATTCTGCTGTTATGAGAATTCACCTGCGTGTGGTGATGGTTCTCCTTAAATGAGTTAAGTGAAAAGTTTTATATGACGAAACGTCAATCTATTAGTGGTTCCAAAGTTATGATGGAAATCGTGTTCTATTGAATATTGGCATGTTGGGTGCAGTAAGCGGTATGGGATTTAAAGTACGAATCAAGGTTGCAGTTTAGTGTTAATAAGGATGTCACGAGTTCAGATGAGAAAGAAAGTAGTTTCAGTGTTTAAAGTAAGCTGGTATTATCTTCAGCGTCACGTGAGATAGGTGTTTTGTGAAAAGGATTTGCATCCTAGTTAAGGATCCTTGATCACTTTTTAGCATGAATACGACAGGTGGTTTGGATGTGTAGACCTGTTGTCTATTACGGAAGATTGTGGGAGCGTGCCCACCTGAGGGTTGTATAAGTGTGACATATAGCCATTTGATTGATTGAAGAGTTAAACCAAGTATGAAGATTGTAGCAATGTCGTTAAATTGAGAATTAGTGCTTGGAGGTCACTTGGTTTATTAGGTCACAGACTGTGGAGGATTACTCTGGCTATGATGGTTGTCCTTGTGTGTTATGAGTAAGAAGAGGGTGACTATATATCTTTGAAAGGTTATCAGCCTAGTTTAATGCGATCAGAATCAGCATGAGGTATGTGGATGGATTTAAATGTGAATATGGGCTCTATCAGGCCAAATGTGTTCATTTCAGCAATGCGCTCCTTATGGAAGAACAGTCAGGGTGTTATTTCATCGTCAGCTAGTTCATGTAATGATATATTGCACCGTGTGAGTTGTGAGACAACTTGGTGAATTTCATATGTGTTAAGGTTCCACGTAGTGATGGCGTTATGTGAGCAGGATTGCCCTTTAGTTTTAGAACATGTATCGCACCTCAATTATGCTTGAGTTTGTTAGATTATGTGCTATATGTCCCTTCAGGGATGGTACTATGCACTTACCGTGCTTATGACCGATATTCGGTATTTTGTTATAGTGAGTAATTTAGCTCGATATGCACCTCCTTAGGTGAATTTTATGTGTGGATCGGGTGGCGTGCTGCCATGGGTATGTTGTTCGGATCGGGCTGCACGGCGCAATAGTGTGATGTTGAATACGGTTTTCATACCTCATCTTATGTGTATTTGTTTCCCAATTTTCCGAGGGAAGTTTATAATAGTTGTGCGAGTCGAGTAGTTCCTTCTAGAGTTCATTTCCCTTCGTATCCCGTTCGAATTGGTGGCCTATTGGAAAATTGAGGCATCATATGAGACTTTTGATCATGTTCGGGGTGGCTTATTGCCTGAGCAGTTCGTACTGTTTGAGACGAGATCATTGGATTTAGGATAAGTGCAATTTGATTGTATGAAGTATATTAAGGAGCTAAGACCATTATTTGGTTCAGAATGAGGTGATGGTTCTACTCAGGAGTATAGACCCAATGATTTGTTGATACGGCAGTTGGTTATGAATTTCTACATACCTTTTCTGTTGTAGCAGTGTTGAAAGAGTTAGAGCAAGACCCATGTGGGTTATGAGATGCAATGTGAGCATCAGACTCGTGGAATGTCAATTTATTTGATTAGAGAATGTTATTGTCGTCACGTGAGTAAAGTGGTGCAAGGTGTGAATTCAGCTAAGCTATGCAATCATGTTTTGGTGTTGCGTGTGTTTGTTGATACGGTGAGCGTATGTTGGAATAGGCATGGAAGAGAACTCCGGATGATGGAATTGAGCTCTAAGACTTATTTGCTTAAGTGAAAAAGGGTATCTTCATATTGATCAAACGGGGGTTCTCAGCTGAGTTGTGATAGCATGGGTAGGTGTTCAAGGTGTTAAATAGTGATTTCGGACAACCCCAGCACAATTCTTACCACGTTCGAGGACAAACATATATTTTAGTGGGAGAGAATGTAACGTCCTGATCGGTCGTTTTGAGCTCTAGTGCGCCATTCAGCATTTTGAGGCTATAAGCAGCTTCATTTCAAGTATTATGACTTGAACACATGGTCGGAATTGAACTTCAGGAAGTTCGGAGTTGATTTGGAAAGAAAATTATCATTTTAGAAGCTTATAGTTGAAAGAATTAGCTAAGATCAGAATTTTGAATAAACATCCTCGAAATCAAGATTTGAAGGTTCCAACATGTTTGTATGATGATTTCAGACTTGGGCATCTGTCCGGGTCGGATTTTAGATGACCCGAGAACGTTTTGGCACCTATTGTGGGAGTTAGCATTTTGAAAAAAAATCATAATTTTTGGTTGAAGTGCATTTCAGTGTTATCGGTGTCTGTTTGGGATTCCGAGTCAGGGAGTAGCTCCGTATAGTGATTCTAGAGTTGGGAGCGCGATGGGAAGTGAATTCGGAGGTCCGTAGGTCATTTTGAAGTCATTTGGCTAAAGATAGAAATTGGAATGTTTTTGAGAAATTTGACCGAGGGTTTGACTTTTTGATATAGGTGTCGGATTCCAATTCCGAAAGTTGGAGTAGGTTTGTAATGTCGAATATGACTTGTGTGTAAAATTCAAAGTCAATCGAACGTGATTTGATAGGTTTAAACATCAAAAGTAGAAGTTTGAAATTCTAAAGTTTATAAAGCTTGGATTGTAGGTCGATTCATAATTTTAGCATTGTTTGATGTGATTTGAGGCCTCAAGCAAGTTCATAATGTGTTCTGGGACTAGTAGTGTGATTGGTTGGGGTCCCGGGGGCCTCAGGTGGATTCCGGGTCGTTAACAGATCGAATTTTGTTTGAAGAAGGGCTTTAGCAGTTGATATCTAGTGTAACCGCACCTGCGACAGTGTGGCCGTAGGTGCGGAGCCGCAGAAGCGATCTAGGAGTCGCAAGAGCGGAAAGGGGCAGCCAAGGGAAGGACCGCAAATGCAGTGTATTGGCCGCATCTACGCACGCACAGAAGTAGTGGTTGGCGCAAGTGCTATGAGGGCTCCGTAGATGGGGACTCGTAATAGCGTCGATAGCCCACATGTGCGAAAGTCACTGAGCAGAATGTTTTAAAGAGCGGGATTGAGTTCATTTTACCTATTTTTCTCTACTTTGGGGCGATTTTGGAGATTCTTGCGAGGGGCTTCCACATAGCAACTTGGAGGTAAGTTAATTCTACCTACAATGAGTTAAATACACTAAATATGTGTAGATTTTAACATGGAAATTAGTGGAAAATTTGGGGGTTCGAGAAAAATCTAAAAAATTGATATTCTAGCATTTGACCATAATTTGGCTGTGGAATTAATAGAAAATCATATATTGAGTTCATGATTTCATGATTTCATGGGTAAAATTTATCTTCAAAAAGCTTTGGAATCCAGGAACGTGGGCCCGAGGGTATTTTTGTCAACTTTTCGATCAGGGTTAGGAATTGTTATAAATTGGACCATAATGAGTAATCGTGCATATATTAATGAATTTGCATAATTATTAGTTAGTTTTGGATAATTGTGCATCAATTTGAGTCTTTGGAAAGGCGTGGAATGCCGGTTATGGATCTTCGGAGCGATGTGAGTCTCCTTTCTAACCTTGTTAAAGAAACTTTTTCCCATAGGTGACATAATTAATTATGTGCTCCAAGTTGTGAGGGCTACGTACGCACGAGGTGACGAGAGCCTGTGCATAGCTACTATTATGTTATTGTCCGGGTAGTCTAGGACCCAAAAATATGTTGTACTTGGAATAATTGTAATGTTGTTGACAGTTGAATTGCTTAAATTCTATCGAATTGGTAACTAAATTTCGAACAGGATTAAACTTCATTTTCTTAATCGCTAAAAGAGAATTGGCTTTTATTTGGTTAAATGTTCCCCGATAAATTCTTAATTGGTTGTTTGAGCATGTATTTTTATGTGTACATGTGTCGCATGTATGATTCACGAGTATGGTGATTGTTTATTTGTGTTTGATCGCATCGCACATATGATTCGTGAGCGGGGTGATAAATGCACCTATGATTCGTACCATTCGACCCTCTAGCAATGTACGATTTAAATATTATTGGATCGGGTCGTACGTTCTCGGCCTGATTTGCGCATGCTTCTATTGCTTGCCCTAGAACTTAATGAAGTTGTTATTGCCTCTTCCCAGCTTGAGAATACTTTTATAAATGATAAAAAGAAATTTGGAAATTTCCTATAAAAGAAAGAATTGTTTACCTGCTTCATCCCATTAAATTGCAATCATGTTTATAAAAATCCACGATTTAGTATATTATTGATATAACATTATTGGACCAGTAGTAAGTGTCGAAGTCGACCTCTTGTCTCTACTTCTTCGAGACTAAATGAGATACTCATTGGGTACACATTGTTTTCGTACTCATACTAAACTTTTGTATATTTTTATTGCATATGCACATGCATCTCTAGCGGTCTAGTGGGCGTAGCAGCATGGTGGATACAAAGACTTAGGTGAGCTGCATTTCCCGAGATGAACCGCAACCAGCAAGTCTCTTTCAGATTATCGTATTTATTTTCTGTCCAATATTATATTTTGGACGATTGTTGTATTGTATTGCTTCTTAGAAATTGCTCATGCACTTGTGACACCGGGTTCTGGGATGTCTATGGGTTTATCTAAAAATTTTAAAAAGTTGTTAACTCTTTCATTATTCATTTGATGGAATCTACTATGTGTTGTTTGAACGTGCAAAAAAGTAATTTCGAAAATATTTAAAACGAGAATTTAGTTAAGTATTTTGGTTGCCTTGCCTGACAGCGGTGTCCGGAGCCATCACGACCCTTAGTGGATTTTGGGTCATGATAATAGCCAATGGCAAACAACCATACGCTATAGTAATGGGCTTACATAAGCCGAGCAGATTTGATAGCGATGGCAAAACTATAAAATAATTGAATTAATGTCTTGGCACATTTTTAAAGTAAAATGACATGTATAAACATACATGAACCCTTGTTTGTTAAAGGTGACCCTTTCCACTTCATTGGGGGCTATGATCTCAATTTTTTTCCAACCGCGATCTTCCTTCACAATAGGATTATTAGTAGGGTGGATAAAAGAATGATTTCTGTTGATAAGCAAATTCCTATCATTTTGGGAGTTAAGAAGTTCATTTTGTACTTGAAGATCTGTGTTAGAGTTTAGTTGAGAGGGTATGATTGTGTTGGTGATAGGAGGACCGGCATCGACTTTGTTGATTTTGTTCTTCTTAGACGGGTCACCACCGATGTGAAGGTTGGAGTTTCGAGGGACGGAAGTAGTAAAAGACATGGTGGTAGAAAATTCGAGCAAGAAAATTCTATTGTGAAAAAGGGGTTTGCAGGAAAGTTTTAAGAAAATTCGAAGAAGAAGAATTTACAAAAGTGAAAGGTACAAATGATGAGTAGTGGAGAAGTTTATACGCCGCAGAATTAATGGTCATCATTACCTTGAAAACTGACAAAAATATTTATTGAATTATGGGATAACATGTGTTGTGTCATTAAATGTAAGGGGTGTACGTCCTTTCAAGTGTCAAAAACCATTCAGGAACTCTTTCACTAAGGAAAGGGATTTTATCTACTTCTAGTAGCACAAGTTTTGTCACCGAAAAATAGGGGGCCATTTGTATGGGGTAAAATTAATAAGTGACATGTGGATGCTCAACTAGTTGATACGTGGAAGTAAAAGTAAAAATGAGATATGAGTCAGCAAATAGCGGGCACCAGTTATGAACATGTAACTGGTGCTGAATGAGTTCTAAAGGCATTGGATGAGCGGCTATTTGAATTAATTCTTTTGGTACATACAATTTGAAGAGCTAACCCAAATAGCAACATTGAAAGTGCCTATCATAGATGCATTGGACAGGCTACATGGACTCATCAAGCCCGTTAAAAGTGCTCGGTACATCAAATTGGGGCAAGTGCATAAATAGCCATTCTCAGGAATGATATTGAGAGATTAGCTAATACTTATTTTGTTATGAAATTTTAAACTAAAATCTTAACTTCCGGATATTTTTGTCCCAAAAAAATAAACTGAAAGCTGAAATTCAAGATTCATTGGCTAATTCCTAAATACCATCCCTTTAGAGTGGCTACCTGGTGTCATTTCTACTATCAAATTTGAGCAACTTAGATTTTAGCCCAAATCCACTAACCCGTCCAAAGTTTAACCTGAATGTATCCCATCCATAGGTGAGTAGTCATTTTCTCCTTTTAACAAACACTAGCTTTCTTTCTTCTCTCTCCCATTTTCTTCTTCTTCTATTAAACGATACCCCAGCAGATCCATTTCTCTTTGATCTACAAGGAAGAAAGAAAAAATGGAAGCTTTTTACTTTCTGGTGTTTGGGGCATTGAGTGCAGTAGTAGCTGCATTGGAGCTGAGCAAAACAAGCAAAGATCGAATAACAACCTCACCTGCTTTCAATTCTTTCAAGAACAACTACATCCTTGTCTATTCTCTGATGATGGGTAACTTCCTTTTTCTTTTTCTTTTCTATCATATATAATGCATTACCCTATTTTGAAACTCTTATATAAGCAATGACCTTCTTGTATATTCATTCATGGCGGGTGCAAATTTTTTTCTTTATTTCTTGTTTAAATCAATATTATGCCCACTTGTAAAAATTTATGGGTCTTGAGGCTTTTGATTTGATAATTTCCATTAAAGATTGTATCTTTTGTTTTTTGTCCAACCATTCAATGTGATAATGTAGTTTGTTTTCTTGAATTATTCCTTTGTCAAAATTTCAATCATGGTTATGATGGCTTGAGTTAGGCATCTGTTTGCCTTTACACTTTTTTCCCGTCTTTGTTACCAATTCATCATGTACAGCATGGGATGTGTGAGATCATAGCTGGTGAACCAAGTCTAGTATTTAAACGGAGAAGAATTGAGAGGCGGTCCCAAATAACAGATTTCGGGGTTATCAAAAGCATATAAATGGTAGGCAGGAATCCTAACTATGGAATTAAAAAAAAATGCAAAAATGCTATACCTAGAAGCTTTCCTTGTGTTAAGAGGATTCAACACTCTATGAATAGTATAGAAACTGATAAATATTTACCCTATTTGCACAGTGCAATTTGCGGACAAAAAGGATTCAGTTGAACTGTCTTTATTACCTTTAGCTCCACTGCTGGTAAACACAAAGTTACAGTATATGGAGAATGGTAAATACAAAATCACTTGGGGTAAAAAATATAAGCAAATCTTTGTTATCTAGCTTCAGTTAGAATTGGTTATGATACCGCATCCCTGGCCATTAGATCATGCACTTATTTCATGCGTCCTGAACAACCAGAATTCATTTAATTTTTATTTTTAGTTGTTTTGCTTTTTAGTTTTTTGAATATCACTCTTGGGTTCTTAACTTTATAATTTTCCATATTGCTCAAATAAACCATGATTTTTCAGTAACGGGGAACGAGCACTTAATTGTGACTTCCAAGTTTGGCTTGTCTCATATCTTATAATGATTATGTTCACTGTTTCTACTATTTTCTGAAGTTAGGTAAAAGAGAATGAAATCATGTTTGCAAGTTTGTAAAAAGGTGTGCTGATAAATTTTCTACGAGCAAAAGGTAATTTTCATTCTTAATCCATAGCAAACATGATTTAAAGATTTAGGATTTATAGAACTGCACGATCACAAAAGAGATTGTTAGTGGAATACCGAAGAACCCAGTGTACAACCTTTAAATTGACTAGCTTGTGCTTAATTTAGATTTGGCACAGAAGATAAGATTAGTGGTTCAAACAACGCCTGATCTTAAATTGGAGTACCAGTCTCTACGTAAGAAGAAAGGTAATGAATAGATGAACTTTCTCTTGAGTATAATGAAGGTAATATAAAAGCTTTAATTTTGCGAAAAGAAAGAAATTATCAATATAGTAAGTGCTTGGTTTCTCCTCTTATTGAAACAAGCTACCACGTGGACATATAAACTCAGTGGATAACGGGTTTCTCCTCTTTTTCTGAAATGGCATCATGATTGTTAGTTTTTTGGGTATGTATGTGTTTGCTTAACTGCTTATCTTTGTATCATGCCTCTGTCTACTCATGTATACGGTTGATCTTCCAAAGACTGCAACTTCTAATCCCTGTTAGTAAGTCACTGATATCCTTTTCTGGCAATAGCTGGTGATTGGCTGCAGGGTCCATATGTCTACTACCTTTACACAACATATGGATATGGGAAGGGTGAGATTGGCCATCTCTTTATTGCTGGCTTTGGATCTTCCATGCTGTTCGGGACAATTGTAGGATCCTTGGCAGACAAACAGTATGCCCACTATATTTTTGTAGTTGAATGCCCTTCTTTTCATTTTTGATGCATTACATTCACACTCAAATTTCTTTTAGGGGTCGAAAGCGGGCTTGTATCACGTACTGCATCACTTACATTTTGAGCTGTATCACCAAACATTCTCCTCAGTACAAAATTTTGATGTTGGGCCGTATATTAGGAGGAATTGCCACCTCTCTCCTATTCTCAGCCTTTGAATCTTGGCTTGTCGCAGAGCATAATAAGGTGCTTAAATTCTTCTATTATGACTTGCCTTGGTGTTCTGTTAAAATCCCTGCCAACGATATGGACACATTCCTCTATCAATTATGATTATTTTTTGTGGTTAGAAAGTTATTATTTACAAGAATCTTTATTTTCATTCTTCAGTAATAAAGCAGCAAACTGTTCTTCCTTAAGTCTACATTATACATCAAAAGTCCATCTACAACTAAGAACGTGTATCCTTAGTTCACTCATATCTGATGGTAGTATCATGTTCTCTGATGTATTCCTTTTTCAATGTATTTGATTTTGTATCTTATCGTGCAGAGGGGTTTTGATCAACAATGGCTATCATTAACATTCTCAAAAGCAATATTTCTTGGCAATGGTCTTGTGGCTATTTTGGCCGGACTATTTGGAAATGTTCTTGTGGACACACTAAATCTGGGTCCTGTTTCTCCTTTTGATGCTGCTTCATGCTTCCTTGCTATTGGTATGATCATTATACTGTCATCTTGGACTGAGAATTTTGGTGACCCTTCAGAAAGCAAAGACTTACTTACCCAATTCAAGGGTGCTGCTGTGGCAATTGCTTCTGGTAATTTTTGATATTTTAGCTTTTGCTCCATCCTTCCTAGCTTATTCATCTCTGCAGAGTATATCATATTAGATGTTTTTGTAAAAGAAAAAGACCGATAATGCAACAGAGAGACATTTTGATCCTTCCTTTACACGTTTTAGTGCTGCAAATTTTCAGTTCGATGCAACCTTTTCAAAATATCTGACCCATTTGCAGTAGGTTACAATCTTTTTCAATGACGGTGGTATCCGGACCAGCTTACTGCAGTAGGTTACAATCTTATTCTAATTTTTTTGTGTTATTCGAAGGTTTTTTAACAAAGGTAGTGCAGATGGAACAACTTTTTTGCTTTGTAGGATATTTGGGAGGCTTCTCTAACAGTTCTTCTCTTATGCAATCAGATGAGAAAATTGCATTGTTGGGTGCTATACAGTCACTATTTGAAGGTTCAATGTATACTTTCGTGTTCCTGTGGACTCCTGCTCTCAGCCCTAATTCAGAGGAGATTCCTCATGGCTTCATCTTTGCAACTTTTATGTTGTCTTCAATGTTGGGCAGCTCCCTTGCATCTCGATTACTGGCTCGCTCATCACTCAAAGTTGAGAGCTATATGCAGATTGTTTTTGCAGTATCTGCTGTCTGTCTCTTTATCCCTGTCTTCACAAGTGTAAGGAAGAATAGGGGTTGATTTTATTAAATGCATAGCTGCAGGTGTCATAATTCTATTGTTTCTCACTAGCTCCTATATTTCTTCACTTTAAACAGTTCTTGGTGCCACCTGCTAATGAAAAAGGTGGAGGCATTTCTTTTTCTGGCTGCATTCAGCTTCTTGGTTTTTGTGCATTTGAGGCTTGTGTTGGAATATTTTGGCCTTCTATAATGAAAATGAGGTCCCAGTACATTCCTGAGGAGGCTAGGAGCACAATCATGAACTTTTTCCGCATTCCTCTCAATATCTTTGTGTGCGTTGTGTTGTACAATGTGAGTTTTCTTTCCAATCTAACTGTTACAGCAACCTAGGTAATATTATTATTGTACTTATATATATTATGTAATTTTAAGCAGGGTTGCTCTAAGAAAAAAAGATACTAGCTTATAACCCTGTCTTGTGGCTGGCAGCGCTAAGTAACAAAGGCACACACAATGTGTGATGTATATCCTTATACAAAGATTGCTCTTTATATGATTACTGATCCATTTTTCTTTTGTTCAGGTTGACGCATTTCCAATAACTGTTATGTTTGGCATGTGCTCGATTTTTCTCTTTGTGGCATCAGTCTTGCAGAAACGCCTCGCTGTTGTTGCTGAAAAGTCAAGTAAGAATAGCTTCCAATTGTCTTTATAGTGTTCTTACTGCGAGTTTGATAGAAAGTTAGCACAATGAATGATTCATCACTGTAGATATGAGATTATGTGAAAGGTTGTTAACTCTGTTATACTAATATAGATTTTGGGACCAATGTTTCTTGTCTTCACGGGGTAGGGGTAAGGTTTGCGTACACACTATCCTCCCCCGACTTCACATGTGGGAATATACTGGGTATGTTGTTGTTGTTGTTGTTGTTGTTTCTTTTCTTCATAAAAAAACGACAATACTCATTTTAGTAGGTCAGATCTGTGTCCCGTGGTTTGTTGAAGGGTTAACTATGCGATAGTTGACACAGATGTAAGATTTTTCTTTGGTTGATGCATTTACAGGACCTCAAGATTGGGCAACACACAAGGAGAGAGAAATGGAAACCGCGCCCCTAAATGCCTAAGGTGATGCAAGTCGCTGGACACATTAATTCAGCGAGATTATGCAGATCAATTATCAGTTTTCTATACAAAGAATCAATGGGTAAATAGGGTGCTGCTTATGAAATACTACACCAGTGGTTTTTTCTCGTCAGAAGGATATGAAGAAGTTACCTTCCTGAGCTCATGCAACAAGGAGATTTTGCAACTATGACAATAGGGGTATCCTTCTATCAATATATGAAAGCTGATGCAGCATTGCTACACTGTTTTTTCTGATAATGTAAAAGCATATTTGCCATTTTGGGTTTTTCTTTAATTCATTTATAAATATGTCTATGATATGTAGAAGACAATGTTTACCTAGTGCTATTATATTTACTCTGAATAATACTCATTTTTGCATGTTGGTACATTAACAGTTCTGGCAATAATTTTAAGCAAGATAGACACTTAACTTGAAGAAATTAGAAGGTGTTATGAAGCAACAAAGAAGAAGATTATAGAAAGATTGAGTTTTTCTATGAACAAACCAATAGTGCAGCAAAAAATTTATACTTTGCAAATTCCTACTTTTATGCTGTATATTAGTTGATGATGCGCTATTCTATATCAGATATAGGTTGACTTTCATCACTGTTTAACTAATTATAGTAACTTACCATTTTATTAAACAATTAGAATTTGCAATTTGGGATCCCCAAAAATGAAGGATTTTACAAGGTTTGTCTAAATATGGAATCTCAACGTGTGTTCTTTTTCTTTTGGTTCTTGTGTTGACTAAATAGAGGAGCGACATGAATAATAAGGATCCATGGACGAAGATAGAAAGTTTGATTTCTAATCGTAACTAAATCTTCAATTTCTTATTTGTAAAGAATAAATTGAAGCAAAATAGCTGTTAAACTATGACTTTGGTTTACTAGAAACATCAATAGCTCAAGCTAAGATTTTGCTCGTGAGGGTACTGTGAGACCGACTGGTCGAATAGACACGAAAGTCGGCCATAGTGATCCGGGAGTCCCGTGTGGAAGAGCTCTCGCTCAACGGATCAAAGGTACACCGAAGATAACAGGCTGATGACTCCCAAGAACTTTTATCGACGGAATCATTTGGCACCTCGATGTCGACTTATCACATCCTAGAGTTTAAGAAGGTCCAAGGGTTCGGTTATTCGCCCAAAGATTTATACCATTGACATTAACTTACTCGAGATAGAAACATTGTTATTGTTAACAGCAACAAAATTACAAAAAGAAAAAATAACTGAAATAAACAATGGCAAGGCACATGGTGACATGTTGTATAAACTAAAATTATATGCAAACTGAGGAACCGTTTCCTGCTCTAGTCCTTTCCATTCCCATGTTAAGCTGCATCCAGTGTTTCTTTATCCAACTGTCCATGTGCTATTGTTATTCAAATAATTGACCCTACCCAATTCCACACTTTGTTCTTTTGCTGGAGACCCTCTTTTGCCCTTGACGGCAAGCAGCTTTCTTGTAGGTAATTATGCTATTATGGAGAAGATAAAGGGTATTTTAGTAACTCTGCACATGTCTGGTTCACTGTGCTACTCAGCGATATAGGTGCTAATTTCTCCCTTCTAAGTTGTGTATTTCCACTCAATTTTGTCAAAAAGGAAACAAAGAGTGAAGAGAGACAAAGTTGCGCAAGTTATGGCTACTCTTAGAATTCCAAGAAAGTACCATTCTTTGTACCTTATTTTTCAGTTCTTTCTATTAATACAAACCAAAGTATTGTGTTATCAGTACAAAGTTGGAGATTTAAGTGCTTGGAATGTACCCTCTTCTGCAAATAAAGATGTTTATACCAATTGGTCCAAGAATCATGTCTTCAAAATTGGAGATTCAATCAGTAAGCCTCCCATTTCTTGCTTAGATCTTCAAGATTTTCCCATTTTTACATACCCTTTAATAAAATATTCAACCCCATCAATCTGGTTCTTGAATTTATCTTTTTTTTTTTTGCAGTGTTTTTGTACCCACCAAGTGAGGATTCAGTAATACAAGTGACGAAAGCGAATTACAATAGTTGCAACCTTAAAAATCCAATCTTGTACATGAACAATGGCAACTCTCTGTTCAACATTACAAGACCTGGGGAATTTTACTTCACAAGTGGAGCAGAAGGACACTGTGAAAAGTCACAGAAACTTCATATTTCAATACCAGGTGGAAATGGAACAACTTATGAAGAAGATTCACCTGCTTTTGCTCCATCTGCAGATTCACCTGCTTACCCTACTGTTTTTGGCTCAATTCCTGTCCAATCTGCTAATCAATCATCTTCTGGGAAATTGCATTTCTCTATTTTTGCTGCTATTGGATCAGTGTTTCTGTCACTGATTCTAGGAAGCGCCATTTTTTAGAGAAATAATACTACATTTGGAACAGCACATTTTGAGATTTAATTCATATTTTTTCTTGTATTGAGCCATTAATTCTATTTACTTTGTATGTTGTTAAATTTGTGAAGAGTTCATTCATGATGATGAGTTTATTGGGAGGAGATTACCGTTTTCCCTTAATGGTCAATACTTTTGTGTCATCTATCTCATTCTTTTTAGACATCCAAAGGAATAATTCTCTCTCTCCTGCTTTTTCAATTTCATTCTCTCTTTTTTTCTTTGTGTTGGCTGTCATAATATTTTAATCTATTCCCCGGTATACATGGAAAAGCAATAGGAGAAAAAAAGATAATTAAAAAAAAAAAACTCAGTATACAAAGCATTTCATATTTAGGCACAGTTCGGAAAAGGTCACATTATAAGGGCAGTCAACCTGATTCAAATATAAGTTTTATACCTTTATATATTATATTTTAAATTTTCTTGACACAATCTAAAAACATAACTCAATAGTTTCACCTGAGGTCACTTATTAAATGTTTCACCTGAAGGAAGTACAAATTTAAAGATTGAGCTAAAGCTCATAATTATGGTAGCTCGCTTTATCTTCTCTTTCATTTTTTCTTTATTTCTGAGTCACCCCAAAGAAAAACTAAAATTGAATAAGTATCTATATGAAAGATAATAGTTTGACGGAGGTGCGATGGTATAACACCAACAAGGCCACGAGACAATCCAATAACCATCATAGGACTGGACTTTGAGGATTTCAAGACTTGCCTCTTTTGAATATTTTCTGAGTAAAAGAAAAGCATTTCACAAGTTTAATAGCAACTCAAAAAGACAAAACATTAGTCACCAATAATATAATTATAATATTATTTTAGCATATGCATGCTGGCTGTAGCCAGCAATTCGCCGACACTACTTTGCCCTTTCTCGTGAAAAGCCACGAAAGGGTTGTTGAATTAAAATTTTTATTAAACCCACAAGATAAGTGATGAAAGATTTAAACTTGGATACATAAATTGACGAAATGGCACTTGCAGTTTGTGTTAAAGTATAAACAAAAATATTACATGTGCTGCTTACATAAAGTCTCATGACTTTGAGTTTGTGTAGTTAAACAAGATTAAAAGAAAACATTAAATTAAAAAAGCACTTCAAACTAAGTAAGAATCAAGATCAAGGAAAACAAAAGAAAAATAAAATGATATGAGTGTCATATGACACCCAAAATCATATCCCAATTTTTTTTACAATTGAACATTACTCATAAAAATAACTGTTTATATAATCTAACATTGACGCAGCTAAAACTAAGTAATCTGGGTGTAAAGTGTAAACACAAGAAGGGGTTCGGTTGAGTTCCAAGGGAAAACCATACAGAAAAGTGGTAAACTGCAGTAGCCAGAAAAAGAGACGGCGTCTGATCATTCTTGAGCTATGATATAGATTACACTTGCAACCCAACACTCAGGGCAACCACTCACTACGCGGACGAAGCCTCCAAAAGGGATACATGTCCTAATAAAATTACATGTATATGACACATTACCTAATCTTCAGCAAACAACAAACAAGGTACTATTACATTCTATCAACCTACTATGCTTAAGATTGCTGTTAGGCTCTTTTTTTATGGCTAATTGCAGACACATTGTGACTTGTCCTGCCACCCGAGAATCTTAATGGAAGTAATACTCCACACCCATCTGCAAGAAGCTTGTCGGAGACAGGTAGAAATAGGCAGGGGCAAAACTACGTGGATGAACCAAGTGTTACAAGAAAATAACTAGTTCTTGAAACAAAGTTATTAGCTTGCCATCTCCACATCGCTTTTTACTTTTCCTTCAGTTGCACAGGCTGCATCTGGAGCTGTGGCCTCAGCAAACTGAGTCCCTGTAGTCTTTAGTTCCCCTCCTGCAAATGCGTTCTTCATTTGATTAGAACTTGAATCTACTTCCATTGCGGACGCCCTTGGAGGTGATGCAGGTTGCACCTCCACATCTGGATATGCAGCCTTGAACCGTGCCCTAAGCCCTTCATCAACTAATCGTACCCCTTGTAGTTGGTTTCCAAGTGCCATCCACCTGATACATTTATGGATTGTTACATTGAGAATTTATCTTAACTAAGTGCAATGGAAAATAAATCATTTCTCTACGAATGGAGTCTGATAAGGTTTTACTAATTACTCTCTTCACTAAAAAAAAATCATGAGAATCTTTCTGTTTTTCTCTTTTTTGGGGAGAACATTAAAGAGAATAGAATTAATTAGTATTCCACTAAATGTGGAGATATTATCAAGCTTTTATTTTTAAAAGTATAATAGAAAAAAACTTTCTTATACTATACTAGCACTGACCACCACAAACCTAATATTTCAAGCAGAAAGGACCAATTTTTGACATCACATATGGAGGATCATATTATTATGTTCTAAGATGCGATAAGGAAGTACTTTAAATAAAGAACATAAATTATTAGTAGAAGTTAGAAGCCCAAAACAGTTCCCTCCATATGTGATTGTGCGGGTGCAACATTTTTAAAAACCATGTTTAATAGTCTCTGACTTTCAGTTGAAGATCAGCAAGTAGATCAAGAATGCATACCCAGCATGAACATTGTGCATCCGAGCAAATAACTCCAACTTTCTTGTCCTTGGACTAATTCTTTCGAGCAAGGGATACATCTAACATGTCAAAGCAAAAGCATTGTTTATGTATAACCCAACAACAGTCAAAGTATCAAGAAAAAATAAGAATAGATGCTAAAATAGTACTCCTCAGTCCCAATTTGTTATACGGATTTCAAGAGTCAAACTTATTAATTTTGACCATGAATTCGGACATAGAATATTAAAGTTTTTGAAACAAAAATTACATATTTGGAAACTACATAAAAAGTACTAAAAGTCACAATAATTAACAATTCAAAATATTCAAAAGGCATATGCAAAAATCGTGGTAAGAAAAAGATCATTTGACTCTTGAAATCCGAACTGTATCAAACAAATTGGGCTTGACTCTTGAAATCAGAACAGTGTCAAACAAATTGGGTTTGACTCTTGAAATCCAAACTATATCAAACAAATTGAGACGGAGGGAGTAACACAGAATCACAACCACTAAACTTAATGTAACACTAAGGTTCGTTTGGTTGGGAAACAAATTATCCTAGGATTAATTATCCTAGGAATTAGTTATCCTGAGATTGTCATCCCACCTCCCATAGAGATAAAAACAACACTACAATCACCGGATAGATTAGTTATACAACGATTTTATCCCAACCAAACATGGGACCAACTCATCTCAAATTTAATCCCATGATTAATTGTCCTTTATCCCTCTTATCAAACGAGCCCTAAGAGTACAGACATTTTATAAAATTAGGCTATTCCATGAGCATCAATAAACGTGTCTATGCTTTCAAGCTTTCAGTTTCTAGCTCTTTTTTTTCTTTTACGAAAAGAACAGAAGAATCTAAATTTTTCTCACCTCATCTGGCTTACGACTCGTTTCCCGAACCTCTGCTACAATGACATCAGTATCAATATTCCTGTTTACCTCTGGATTTCCCTTTATTCCAACAAGGCAGTGTTCCTTACTGTGATTGAGCCAATGGCCTGTCCGACCAGTTCTGATGATTCGCTGAAGTTGATTGGTCTTAACCCAAATGATCTCCTCAACACGTTTGTAACCCCAAAGTTCTAGACTGCAAGAATGGTACCAATGTAATGGAACTTAGCAGCCATAACTCTTTTATTCACAGAGCAGGAATTATATAATATTAAAATATAAAACCAAATGATGACCTGAGTCTTCAGAGTTCTGTCAACTTCAAGTAAAATTTGCCCCAAGGTTAACAACGCAAGCTCTTACATATTTTTTTAATAAGCTTCTAGTGCTTGGTTCAATAATTTAAACAAACGTTCCCACTTGCCTATTCAGTAACTAACAATTCATAGCTCAGGCTCTCTTTTACCACTGAAATTATTACAGGTGTATAGCAAACTCTAAGCCCATCATCATGACTAGGGGTGGCAAAATGATTAAGAGAAAGCATTTAACCTCCCATATTATCCGCTAAAACATGGGTTGGATAATGAACTTTTTAAAAAGGGGTCCAATATGGATAAGAACCATATTATCTATTTGCACTCCTAAATTCATGACAAAAACTCTTGAACAGATGGTATTGCTCAATACACATAAGTGGTAGCCAACAAGCAGTTGTTAGTGACTGGCTTTGTGACATCAACTATGCAACAACAACAACAACAACAACCCAGTATAATCCCACTTAGTGGGGTCTGGGGTGGGGAGGGTAGTGTGTACGCAGACCTTACCCCTACCCTGGGATAGAGAGGCTGTTTCCAAATAGACCCCCGGCATCCTTCCCTCCAAGAACTTCCCACCTTGCTCTTGGGGAGACTCGAACTCACAACCTCTCGGTTGGAAGTGGGGGTTGCTTACCATCGGAGCAACCCCTCTTGTCTTATCACCTTATACTATGCATCTTCTGATATTATTTTTTTTTTTTTTGGATAAATGAAATAATCTCAAACTTGTTCCAAACTGTTAAATTATTGAATTGTGTGACCCTCTCTTTAAAAGCTTAAGCTATTACAGAAGGTTTTTTTTTTAAGAAGTAAGAAGTTATATTGCTGGCACCAAGAAGATGCAATGATTACAAAAAAAGAGGACACTTTCATTTATTTGTTCGCAAACACACCTCCTCACACGTGGACCTAACTCTTGTTCCAAGCACATAGAGATATATTTGATGACGGCTATCAGCGAGACTCAAATCTAGGATCTCAGCCTCCTCTGATACCCTATTTAATTATTTGACCAATCATCCAAAACTTAAGGTAATAGGCAGAGCGTCCCAGCACATTTATGGACTGTTTTGTCTGCCTTTTATATCTGATGTGAGATACTATCTACCCTCTCGTACGTGTAAGCCGGTATTGGGGGTTCACACATAGACCTTAATGTTGATTGTGTGAGAATAGGTTCGCCAAAGATTGGGCGTGATTTCATGTTAAATAACTGAAATGTATAAAACATTTCATCTAGAAGTTTAAGTTAGCAGAGAACCTTGGAGACCCGAGTTCAAGTTCTAGAAGAAACAAATAAACTATGTGATTCCTTCTCATGATCTGCCTAAACTTTGACGGGCTGAGTTACCATCAGTGCTAGTGGGAGGTAGTATGTACAGTTGTACACAATGGAATAGTCGAGGTGGGCGCACACTAGCATAGCACGGCCACCATCATCATTAAAAAAAGGTTTTAAGTTAATGGAGAGATACACTTCAATTTATTTATTTTGTTTGCATCACAAACAATTGGCAGAAAGATAAGAAGTGATTTTTTAGCCTATGCCCCATTGTTATAGGATCCCCATTACTTACTTCATTTGTACAACCAAAAAAGCCAGGAATTATGTTATCACAGCTAATAATGATTTCCACAAGAATGATAGTCAAGTCGCTCACTAATAATAATGACATTTCACAGCACAAACTACCAAAAAGCCTTCGATGTTATGCAGCGTCATACTACAGATTTTACACATCTAAGTCAAGCTATACCTGTCTACTTTTGTTATCACCTAGCAGAGAAGATGTTTAACAGATTGAGAGAGAGGGAAGAACTCTAACCATTCCCGCCCAAGCTCCATGGCACGTCCAGTCACCCAAAGGAATATAAGACCATCAGTTTGCAGTGCAGGGACATTTAGAGTGCGCATTTCATCATCAGCCATTGTCCCATAAGGCAATTCCATATGAATATCCCATGGTGGGTCAGCCATTATAATCCCAAACTGCCCTAAAATATCCACTCTAAATGACCGTATGTCACAATTAATCCATTGTGGTTCACCAAGCTCTACTTCTGAACAGTAATGAGCACGCTGAGGCTTCAAAGACTTCGGAGGGGGCAAGGTAGCTGCTCCCATCATCATGGGTGATACATCTGGTGTCGAGTCAAGCTCATAATGGACATATTTGCATGTCTGCCAATTAGATGAGTGTAAGTAATCTGTTTCCAGAAGATAAAAGCAAATCCTTTGGTAAACAAGTTAGTCATGGAAATTACCTTCATGTGGCGGCAAGTATCAAGAAAAGAGCAATCACCTAAGTTGACATCAGTATGCACAGCAATTATTCGCCGAAAATGAACCTAAAATGCATCATAATAACGTTATCGTATCAATCTGAAATAAAGGCAGCGCTTAACAAGTGATTTTAAAAGAGAGAAAACGCAAAAAGCGGCGGGATCCATGGAGCTTGAAGCACATGCTTCTTTAAAGGAAGTGCAAAGTTAAAGAAAATTAAAAATATCATACATATAAGAATTAGTACAATGATAATCAAAATTCTAATGAAATAATTAACTTTAACTTCCAATATGCTACAATGCCGACACCAATCCACCTACTGAAAGTTGAGAATCAAAGAATCCACTATTTCTCATTGGGACAATTTCTGTGTCATTGTTTGAATCACACACTTAGCTGAAACCTGTAGCTTCACCCATGAAGCGATAACCCCTCGCTTAGCCCATGAAGGGACAACCCCACGCTTCGCATCACTTTAAGTTACAAATCAATGGCTTTTAATAAAATTGTGATTAACACCATCTATAATTTTCATTAATGGTTAGGATTACTATTCTATGTTCGAAACAAAAAGCAATTTTCAGAACTCTAATTATCATAAGATATTTAAAGCAGTGACACCTAAAATGACTTGGTCTAACCTTATCACAAGCAATATAGGAACCAGATTGGCGTCGACAATCTTCCTTTGTTAAAGCTGAACAATATTCCTTCACCTGTGAACCACCTTTGCTTTTGAACTGAAATACAATTCAGATAAAAAGCCACCAATTAATATGAGATAATGTTCTACAAAAGTTTTGGGAAAGAAATAAGAGATAAGAAAACATATGCAGCAGAGCAACATAGGAAATTCAATCAATATGGATAAGAGAACCCATTTCAACTAAAAGGCTACAAAACGAAGTCAGGGAGAAGAAGAAATGAATTTGGACAGTGCAATTGAAGTAGAAATATGAAATTGATGTGACTTAGCAAGTTCCACTTATTTCCATAAGGCAATGTACCAAAGAATACAAATTAATCAGCTCATGATATCTGCAATAACTTTATAATAGAAGTCAGCATCTATTCGTTCAATAATATTATCAGTTAAAGCATATGATGAGATGAAATCGACAAAGGTGGAATATCCAATACCCTTGCAGCGACGGCAGATTCCTTTGCGGTAGGTCGATGAATAAGGTCCAACAACTCCTCCCCGGTTTTTGATTTTTGCAATTCCTTAAAACTCTTTTTATTCAACATATTCTCTAAATCCTTCATGTCATCTTCTTCTGTCCTAGGTTTCAAAGCAATAGAATTTCCTCCTCCTACAAACCCACCATTTGGCCCCATTGGTGGTCTAGGCATTGGAGGCGGAACACCAACACCTCTAGGCATCCCCATCATACCCACCATACCTCTATGCCCACCTCTCGGACCCATATTGCCGGGAAACATAGCTGTCATCCCCTGCATATGTGAATGCTCCCACATTTCACTCATTGCCCTTCCCATTCCCATAAATCCTCCATTATCACTCCCTCTTTTCACCATTTCCTGATTATTATTATTCCGATTACCTCCACTTACACTACTTCCCTCATTTTGCTTACTTTCGGGCAACTCTTTCAATAGCCTAGTCCTATCAATATTCAACACCATAACCCTAGATTTCCCACTAACAACAAAATTCTCCAATTCTACACAAGCATTATCCTCCGCCATTGATTTTAACGCCATTTCCACAGCCATTATCGGCCCCGACTCCCCTCCGAGCTCCCTAATCGCCGCCTTTTCAGCAGCCGTATGTGACTGATCATTCTCTAACTTCCTTAACAAAGTAGACGAATCAATAGCCGTAAACGGCACTCTCTCTAACAAACACACTGCAACCATCGCCCTTACGACGGACAGCGGTCCCCCGTATTCTTCAATTACCATTTTATCCCTCTCATTAACGCTTCCAGAAGCTTCCGGAACTGATTTTGCGTGTGCACCACTGCTAGAATTGGGGTTAATCTTCGGGGGGACGAGTAAATTAGGATTAGGGTTAGGGGTGTTAGGGAGGGGGTTGGGTAAAGGGGTAAAGGGTTTCCCATTGAAGGACGAAATGGTCTTGAGGGAGAGGTCGAGTGAAGAGACGATGTCGGGAACCAGGGTTTGTAGAGAGGCGATGAGTTCCAATTGAGCATTGTGCAGGGTTTGTATACGGGTTTCGTGTTGTTGCCGGAGCTCCTTGACGGCGGCGATTTCGTCGGTGCCGTCCGAGTGAGTTTCCATTGTTGATATTTCTTTCAGTCTTACCTTCAGATTGCGAGGTTTAATTATTATCAGTGGGAAGGGTTTATGTGAAGGGGTTTTGCTGATTCTTCTACATATTTTTTAAAAAAAAATTAAGGGTAAACTACACTAACTACTCATATTATAGTAAAAATTAGTATTAGTACTAGCATAATGCGCGAACAAAAATCATATCGGATTGTGATTTGAATTATTCGAATTATGCATGAATAACTTAAAATATAAAAAACCCAGATAAAATTTATAGATATTAATTAAGAAGTAGGACATGAAACCATTTCGCAAATCTCATATTGGATAACATGTTTTCTTTTTCTATATTTATATAATTTAATAGGTTAATTTTAGTACTTGAATTTCATTCGTTATCAATCTTAAAATTTACTAACTATGTCATGTGATGATTTGTCTCGTTTGGACATATTAAATTATATTATTTTAATAAAATTAGTATTAGTTTATTTTTTTTTATCTCAAGCTTAAATAAGTCTTATTATTTTAAATTTTACACAATTTTTTTTGTCTTATCTTATAATTATTATACTATTTATTATTTAATATTATTATACTTTCATGTGATTTTTGCGGCTTGCTAATTGATTTAATATTTTGCTTATTATCCTTTTAATAATTGTCGATAAATATTATTCTTTTCCCTACTATAAATTCAACCGCATTCTGAAGCGATCTTCTTCTAGTTGCAAGACGAAATCCAACAATCGACTGCTCACTCTAAATAACCAGCCCCACAGTTAGCTCAACTCTTTCATAACATAAGGGGGCGAGATTGCACTCAATTTTAATTAGTTTTTATATAAATTTTTTTTACCTATGACCAAAGGAATATCACATTTTACTTTAAATTGTAACTTTAAATTAGACTAAAATATCAATATAAGTTCTTTGATTATTATGTTCTAAATGTATTGAGGTTTTTTTATAACTGTTTTTGTATTAGATGCAGTTAGATTTTCTTTCTTTACTGGATTTAACATTTTTCTGAAATATTTAATTATATGAGTATATTCTGTTGTTAAGGATTGGCTGGCCTAGCTTGGATAGTAGGCGCCATCACGACTCCCGACGGTGGGAAATCCGGATTGTGACAAGTTATCCTTTAATATAATATAGATAAATTTAAAATTTTTTAATCTTAAAATAAATATCTATTTTATTTTAAAAGTATTGCTTGAATTCTTAAGTTATTTAAATTTATCAATAATATTTTAAAGTATTTTATTTCACTTTATTTTATTTTCTAAACTAATTCTCAGCATATATATTCTCATGCATTTCTAATTTATTTTTAATATTTTTTTGTTTTTAGTATTTTAAGTTAATATTTTATCTGTTATGCATATTATCCACAATGTCATCTTTCTTATCATAATAGATAAATAACAAGTTTCTCAACTCAGATGTAAATAAGTTTTATCATTTTTTGTTATGATGAAAGTTGTCACGACCCAAGTCCACTACGGGTCGTGATGACGCCGGACACTGCTGGCAGGTTAGCCATTTAAATTACCAAATAATTCCCATTTTAATACTTTTGAAAATGTTCCTTCCATTTTTCATAAATAAGAGATTTGTTTTTGATGATAATATTTTTACCTTATTTGTTCTTTATGTTCTATCTCTAAAAATAATAAAATTATGAAATGAAAGAAAACAGATCAAGTGGTTAGTGAATAATTATATTTGGAAAGGTATCAAAATTTATTTACTATAAGAATGTGAGTCAATTTTAATTTGTTTCTACCATCAATTAAATTTGATCAAATCTAAGTTGTTTTTAATCCTTATTAATATTGTCTAAAAATGCTAAGTGATATTTTCTGAATATGCCACTTGGCTTAATGTCATGCCTCACTACCTTCCTTTTAATATAATAATATAATATATAGAAGATATAAATATTTAGGTTTTTCTTATCTTATTAATTAACTGTATAGTTTATGTAAGATCTTATTTTACTACGTGAATTTTTTAATTTTTGATGTTAATAAGTCTTTAATATCTTAAGTAAATATTAGTTTTATTTTCTTTTTAAAAAAACTCACTTCAAAATATAAATAATTATAGGTTATCTCAATTTACGTCTTTATATATATATATATATATATATATATATATATATATATATATATATATATATATATATATATATACCTATAATATCTGATTGATACTCTTTACTTTCTCATATTTGACTAATATTTTTCTTATTTCTGTTTAATCTAATGAGTTTCATTTATTTTTACATTATTTTGCCCTAAATTAGAATTTCAGATATTTTTCTGGTTCGATTCTGCGTTTCCTTTTAAATAATCTCACATCTATGTTTGTTTTATGTAAATATGTAATTATTTGCTTTATTTTCTGCCGATTTTATGGTTTACCTAAATTTAGGGTTTCAAACCCTTTTACTTGAACAAAATGTGGTTCAATCCTACTATTTTTTTGAATAATTCATGTCTATGTTCATTTTTGTGCTAGTACATGATTTTTTGCCATTATACTCTGTTGATTTTGATATTTACCCAAATTAGAGTTTCAGACCATTTTTACTTGAACCAATTATGGTATTCCTTATGGGATTGTTTACATTTTCCCTATTGATTTTGTGTATCTCCACCCAAAGTTTAGGGTTCAATTTTACTGATTTAAACGCTTACCTTTTTAGAGTTTGACAAATTATTTTTTCTTTAATGTTTGTGTGTTTAATTCCTACATTATTTAAACCATTCCACATTCTTTTTTAAACAAGACTTGAACTCTCCTATTCTCACCACTAAACTTAAGCTCTCTCTTGCTCCTGTTTTGATTTCTGCACTAAGTGGTAATTGTTGGGTCGGCTGAAAGTCAAGGCCAATTACTTTGGAATTTAACTATTACTGCACCTTTACTTTCTTTTTTCTCAGTTGGTATGCCCTAACCTTTGAAATTTCCTTCTTTATGCTTTGTGTGACTAGCCTGTTTCAATTACTAGCATGATTCTGTCCTTTATCTGTTAATTTGATAATATTGTTAACTTAAGACTAAATTTTTTAGAATAATAGGAATCCTCTCATAAGTTGGTTTAAGGTTTGATCTGTTTGTAATCAAGTATGTTTGTGCTTAACTCATCTGTCATATCTGTTCAATTCAAGTGTTTTCTACATAAATTGCTTCTGTGACTAAGCCATGACTGTTTCCAATGCTAACATAAGCATTCAGCTTAATTTGTCTTCACTATGTTTGAATTGTATGTTGAACCTGAACCTTGTTTGTTTCTTAGAGCAGTTCTACCTACAACTCTATATTATGAACTTTCTCTCTTCTGAAAATTGAACTGTTTCAAACTTCCCCTTACCTTATATGCACTGGTTTTCAAACTCCTACTCTTAGGGGTCGTTTGGTATGAGGTATAAGGTGGTATAAGAATTTAATACCACCTTAAAATTCTGTTTAGTTAGCAAATCAGGTGTAAGTTATACCGGTGTTAATTTTAACACCGGGATAATTTATACCTCATAAAAGGTGGGGTAATTAGCACCGGTATAACTTATACCTTCCTCTTAGAAATTATTCAACTGTCATTCTTAATACAACATACCAAACAATGAATAAACAACAATCCCAGTACAACTAATCCCAGCATAACTTATCCCATTATAACTTATACCGGTATAACTCATATTCCAACCAAACGACTCCTTAGTCATTTAGGTTCTCACCACCCTTAGTGTGAGTACTACCTAGGGTCCTTGAGACTCCTTTGAACTCTGACACATTGGGGCTGGTTTTTTCAATCTTTTATGAACTTTATGCTAAATATGTGATTCTAGTGTGAGCATTGCCCGGGGTCCCTGAGGCTCTTTAGGAATTTTGACACACTGAAAGCCTGGTTTTAATGTGTTGTGAATAGATCACTGCTATGTTTCAGAGTTGTTGTGTTTGAAGGCCTGGTTCCCAGGTTTAGATGCCTATGAAGACTCCCTATAGTTTAATTATTACTATTATGTAGTTCATTCGATATTCTAGGCTATAATAATCTCTATAATAACAGATTTGGGTTTAATTAGTAAAATATGCGGGGTTTATTCTTATATCTTTTGTTAAAATTGGGTAGAAATCCTGCCTATAGGACTTAATTATGTTGATTGAATTATATGGATACTATACTGTGTTTAAAGATCCTGCATCTAGGATTTTTATGATCATTTTAATTTTATTTCACATTTTCATGCTTTAAACCCTGCTTATAGGACTTCATATTTTATTCCGCATTTAAAATCATGTTCATAGGATCTACACATATTTTCAACTAAATGTACATTAGTGACCATGCCTGTATGACCTTTTTTGTTTGATTCACTGTTAGTTTCAGTTTAAATACGATATCATGCCTATAGGAGTAGAAATCAGTTTCAAATCTAGAAATCATGCTTAAAGAATTTAAAACTAATAGATATCATGTCTATAGGGTGAAATCAGTTCTAAAACTTAAAAATCCTACTTGTAGTAGTTTGAATCAACCCCACAATTAGAAATCAGTCATATAGGAGTTCAAATCAGTTCAGCAATTAGAAAACACAACTATAGGATCTAAAAGGAATAAAATTATCTTTATGAGTTAAAATCAGTATTACACTTAGAAATGATGCCTACAGGTTTGTAATTGAACAACTCGTAGAAATCATGTCTATAGGATCATGTTAGTTTATTCTAAATTCAAGCGCTCTTGTTAATCACTTAGGCAATAGATCCGTAGAACTTATTAATGATTCTAGGTTTAAAATTGTAACACATTTCTGCCTGAGGAGCCCAGATTCATGCTGAATAAAATCAGTAGGCAAGCAAATAGGTCTTAATGGTCACCTTAACAAAGTTATCTCTGAACCCTGTTTTCTATGTATATATATATATATATATATATATATATATATATATATATATATATATATATATATATATATATATATATATATATATATATATATATATATATATATATATATCCTGCCTATAGGATCTCTAAATTAATAAGCGATAATAGGTGAACTGAACTATGATTAAGCCCCAAAAAAAACACTTTTGTGTAGAGTTTTTATTGTAAAAGTGATAGCAAAACGCTCTTATAAGTACTTTTTATGTTTTACAGGTTTCATGCATTAGAAGAAGGCTATGGAGTGGTTTTGTATCACTTATGGAAGAAAAAGAATCCAATCGCATCAAAGTCGTCAAATGAACCATTTGAAATACACAAATGAGGTCTGGAGGTGGACTGCCGCGGTCCCAGCGTGGGCACGGCCGGACAGCGATGAGTTGCTATTCAAGATTCAGAGAAGCCTTTTGGCTGCGGTCCCAGTGTGGGTGCAGCTGGACAACGGTGAGATGAGATTCAGAGAGGCCTTTTGGTCGCGGTCCCAGCGTGGGCGCGGTAAGAACGCAGCAGGCGACGAAAATTTAAGGGATTGAAGTGCAAATTCAGAATTCTTAGCCCAAAATCCTATTTAAATACTAGGATTCGCCCAATGAAGGCGTGTAACATATTTTGAGAGTACTTTTGGCAAGAAAAACAATTGCGAGAGATCACCCAAAACATCTTCGTTTCTTTTCTTCTTTATTTTTTTTTTAAATTCATGATTATGAATCCTTTAGTTTTTGATTTACCCATAGTTATGAGTAGCTAAATCTTTTGTCTAAGGTTTTGATGGAATCTATTTAAGGATGAATTTCTTATTTATAATTTCTATTTGTTCAACTATGTGTTTGTTGTAGTTAATTGACAGGATCCTCAATTAGCTGTGCCTATTTAGTATGCATAACTCAGGAGAGAATGCATATTTCGGTGAATGTTGAACAACACCACTCCTAAAGTATAAAAGGGATTTATAACTGCAGGTTTAAAGGCAGGATTAGGAATAACAAAGCCTTGGATGCAATCTTAAGTGAACTGTGATAAATAAAGCTAGTTATTGTATCTCGAGAGAGTGCATTTAGTACGTTATTGTGATTACTCGGGAGATATTTACGGTAAGAAGAGCATTCATGATTGATAGGAATGTGTTGGTGAATATGTATGAAACAAAAACAAAAGGAATTCCACTAATAGGGGAAATTATTACCTTAGCACTGTGAGCACGTGATTTTTGCCCTGCACGAGAATTACTCCCAAAAATTAAAAAAAAAAAATATATATATATATAGTTTTGTGTTGTGTGTGATTCTTTGAATTTTTGTTTGATTTTGTTTTTTTTTATTTTATCGTTATCCGCATTTTTTATATGTGCATGATTGTTTGTTAGACTAATACTAAAAAAAAAATATTTTTTTAAAATAAAATACAAAAAATAATAATGTTGCAATTTTGGCATTCAAGTCCTATTTAGTTAATTAGGTTTATTATTCAAATGATGGATAAAATAAAAGTCAAAAAGAAAATAATTCATCTTTTACATCTTTTTAGCATTTAAATGCCTAATTGCGTCGTTTGTATTTAATTGATGTTTGATTGTGTTTGATATTCGTTAGTTGTAATTTAGTTAGTGTTTAGTTTGATTTGATTTTGTTTTGTGTAATTAGAATTTTTATTTTTATAAATTAGGAACTAAATTAAGGAGAGAAAGAATTGGAGAAGAAAAGGCTAACTGGGCTGTCCATTCTCAAACAAAACCAGGCCCAAATAATATACCCAATTCCGGCCCAAAATACCCAACCCAGTCCATCTCCCAGCTTTTGATCTCGACCGTTAATCCCTTCTAATCCGACGGCCCAGGTTAATTCACCATTTTAATCTACCAAAGTCAATCCTAAACCTAAATTTACCTTCATTTCTTCTTTCTCCAGAAAAGTAACGCCGCCGCCGCCTCCCTCCGCCGGCCGGAAATCGTCTCCGCCGGCGGACAACCTCCAAACCACTTGATTTTTACACCCCAAACTCCCCAAGACCTCCCCATTCCAAACCCCTAACCCATTTTTCTCGATTCCTTTTTAAACTCTTCGAATAATAGATCGAAGTTTGCCGAAAATTGAGATTCACCCCAAATCGCTCCAAATTCACACCACACCACCACCAAACCGTCTCTTCCATAAACCCATACCCCATTTCATTCAAATCCAGCCCGGAACCATGAAGCCCCAAAAATCCGAGCTAAGAACCCTAAAAATTGATTTGGAATTTCCTTCGCCGGACGTTATCAAATTGAGGTCTAATAGACCTTAATTGATATGTTTTCACTTAGAAAACATCTCAATTAAGGTCCTTTCGACCTCAAATGCCGAAGACCAAGTCGGCCGAGTCCCAACTTCTTGTTTCAAGGTATTTCTCTTCTTTTTTTGTTCTTATTTACTTGGACTCGTCGATTTAGTTAATTGTTGTTGTAGTTTCGTTTGTTGTTTGATTTTTTCGGATGTTTCCAAATTTTCTGTTTTCTTCATCTATTTGGGACCGTTTTATTTGGTCGATTTGTTGTTTCTGATTGATTGCTATGAATGATGTTGTTATAAAATAGGAATTCGATTCGATAAATTCGTCGAATATCCAATTCTTCATTTTTGACTGCTTTGGCCGAGGGTTTTGAAATCACTGCCTTCGCGATTGATTTGTTATCAATCGTACATGTTATGATTCGACTTAACGAATGTCGTCGCTTGAATTCGCGAAGTTGTTGTGTTAAAAAACCTCGGGCAGTTGTTTTGTTTTGCTTGAATTGAGCTTTCTCTGTTTATTGTTTGTTTTGTGCACTGAGTTAGATGTTGGTTTGTTTGTTATAACTGATAAGTGATTGTGTTAAAGTGCCCACAACTAGTTGTATGAGAATAGTTCCAGAACAATGTGGCAGTAAGTTGGAATTGGTTTGTTTAATCTTTGAATCACTGTTAGATCAAATTTCAGCTTACCTGTAACTTTAAAATCTGAGTGGATTTGGGTATAGCTGTTTAGTTTGCTTAGGAAAATCAGAAAAAAAGCTAATAGTCATGATGCAAGGCACATGGTACAACCTGGTGGAGCCTGCTGTACAACAGGGTATCCCATCAACACCATGTGTTTAGCATTTTGTATCAATATCCCATACTTAGACAGGATTTAGTGGTTTAACAGTGGGAATATTAGGGGCTGGGCAGAGTTTTATTTTAATTGGACAATGAGTTGTTCCAGGGGATCTTTCTGTTATAAGTAGAGAGAACATTCTCTGGAAATGGACACTGGCAGTATACATACACACACTCATTGGAACATTCACACACACAGAGAAATATTGAAAAAACAGAAATACATTCCTACAGATTTTGAGAGCCTTGAAAACACACACATACAGAGAGATTCATAAAAACACTCTCTAAAAACACTCACACTGCTTCAAATATACAAAACTAGCAGAGCAGTTTTTCTTTAGAAACATACACACATGAGAGATACATAGATATACAGAGAGAATACATAGACAGAAAACAGATATACTCTCTGGAAATACATTCATACACATTGAGAATATTGGAAAAAACACATTAGACACTCACAAGAACACACACTGGCAGAAGCTCCGTAGTATTACCTACTTGAATCTCTGTAATATTACACCAAGAGTTTTCTCTCTTCATTTGCTTCAGATTCATTTCAGTTGTAAAGGAAGACTTCCTGTTTGGTTTTTGAACACTGTTTCATTAGTGTCTTGGTCTTTCTATTGGTTTGAAGATTCCTGGGCTTTCCTGTTTGGAGTTTTAAAACATTCCCTGGAATTTCTCTACTGTTCTGCTACTGTTTCTGCCGGGTTTTTACTGGAAATTTGTTGCTGGTGTTGCTATTCCATACCTGTTGCTGTTGGGTTCCTGCAACTGATTTCCTCTTTTGTTTTTCGAATTCCAGGTACACATCCTTTGGGCTTGTCCATTCTTGTATTGGAAGTTGAAATAAAAGCCTGCTTTAAATTCTGTTGTGAAGCCGTTACGTGAATGATCCAGTTAGCTATTTGTTAAAGATTGTTAGTTGAAATAGAAATTGTACTATTAATCAGTGAGGGGTTAAGACTATACGTAGTTTGCATATCTACTTAATTTTTGTTTTTTCCAGCATGTATACTTTGAAACAACATCCGTTAGGCTTGTATTTGTAAACTAGGACTGTCTTCGGACTATTGTTTAAAATAGATACTAATTTTCATTCATGTTTGTTTAGTACCTGTTAAATGTTCGAATCTGTATAAGTAAAAAGTTTGCTAGTTTGGAATAAGATTCTCTTCGATACTTTAAATAGATAATTTGTTAAAGTCAAGTAGTTTAGGCATATTTAAAGTGTTAGTTTGATTAATGTTAGCTATTAATATAAGATGTTTGGGATCATTTTCGAGTTTTCTTCACTTGAATTTTCCTCGAAATCTATTTGTAATTAAGCAAACAAGATAATGTAGCCAATACTTTAGATGTCAATGTTAGGTCGACTTTAATCGCATAGTTTCGATTTCGTCAATTAATATCGGATTGAGGATAGTAAAAAAAAAAATCCAAAGTAAACAATCTCACTTCTAATAATGAACCAAGGTAAATTATTTCTATTTCGTATATTTTGATCAATTTTCCGCTAGTTTATACATTTTTTATTCAATCTCCGGCCTTAAGTCAAAAGCTACGAAATAAGATATCATTTGGTATAGGTCTTTAATTAGAAATAACCTCAAGGGACATATCTTTAAATAAATTGATTTTTTTTTGTTTATTTTTACAATGGTTTTAACCGGCATAGTTTCAAATAAACAACCCGGATACTTTTTTTATACATTCACCTATCTGTCGAAAGTCCGAGTCTATGTTATAACTGGTTTTTCTTTTGGCATGGTTTCAAATTAATAGAGCAGTTTAAAAGGTTAATTGGAGCATATAATTTATAAACATGTATAAAATCAGATATTTTTAGCCATTTATAATAATTGAAGCGACCGTGCTAGAACCACGGGATCCGGGGGTGCCTAACACCTTCCCTCGGGTCAACAGAATTCCTTACTTAGAATTTCTGGTTCGCAGACTTCGTTTGGAAAGTCGAAAATTTCCTCGATTCGGGATTTAAATAAATTGGTGACTTGGGACACTTTAATTTATTCCAAGTGGCGACTCTGAAATAAATAGAATAATCCCGTTTCGAATATTGTCACTTAAATTGGAAAAACTCCCTTGCGCTCCTACCCCCGGGTAGCGGGCGCGCCAAAAGGAGGTGTGACAAGCACTTTCTCATTATTGTTTACAACTTAGCATCTTAGTTTACAGTTATTTAGTTACGGTTAATCTTAGTTATTTAAAACACCATCATCTGTGATTCTGAACGTTTGGGAAAATTGATTTTAAAGAGTTTAGTAGGTCTAAGGATAGTGATTGATATGTTAATTCTCTGTGAATTTGACTGTGGACATAATACTCCGGTTATATTTGCAACGTCCGCAGAGTCCTTTTTATAAAGAACAATTGGATGTAATCAAATTTTGGCGTCGTTGCCAGGGAGTTAATGGAATTATCAATCACCATTGATAGAAATATAAAAATTCTTAGTGTAGTCAGTTTTCTCTCTACCCAATTTTTCATTGAAACTGTGACGATTGTTGATTTGGTTGCACAAGTGTATGCCTAGAAATTCTACGAGGATTGGAGAACTACTTGAAGGACTCTTAGACCCCGAGAAAACATTTTGGATATTGTACCATGCCAACAAAAATCTTCAACAAATCCAAAAAACACACAAAATCGAAATTGATATGGATGACGTAGACAACGTCAACGGAAACATGAGAGAAGTGGCACCTTTTGTGCTTGAGGCTACACTATATGACTGGGTACAACACACAGCTGACAATGTGGCCACTGCTATTGTTGTGCGCGTGATACAAGTTGAATCGTTCCAAATCACGAATAACATGCTGCACTTGTTGAAAAACAAGGGACTCTTTTTGGGGACACAAGCCGAAGATCCTCAGCAGCACTTGAAGAACTTCCTGTCTATTTGCAAAACCCAAAGGCAGCCCAACATAATTTCAAAAGCAATCAGGCTATTATTATTTCCATTCTCGGTGACAGGAGCTGCTCAGGTCTCGCTAAACTCACTCCCCATAAACACTATAGAAACTTGGGATGAGTTAGTCAAGCAATTTCACATCAAGTTCCACCCGTCCAAAACAACGGCTCAACAAATTGATGAGATCGTGAGCTTTAAACAAAAACCAATGGATACACCGCATGAGACATGGAGCCGCTAGTTTATACATTTTTTATTCAATCTCCGGCCTTAAGTCAAAAGCTACAAAATAAGATATCATTTGGTATGGGTCTTTAATTAGAAATAACCTCAAGGGACATATCTTTAAATAAATTGATTTTTTTTTGTTTATTTTTACAATGGTTTTAACCGGCATAGTTTCAAATAAACAACCCGGATACTTTTTTTATACATTCACCTATCTGTCGAAAGTCCGAGTCTATGTTATAACTGGTTTTTCTTTTGGCATGGTTTCAAATTAATAGAGCAGTTTAAAAGGTTAATTGGAGCATATAATTTATAAACATGTATAAAATCAGGTATTTTTAGCCATTTATAATAATTGAAGCGACCGTGCTAGAACCACGGGATCCGGGGGTGCCTAACACCTTCCCTCGGGTCAACAGAATTCCTTACTTAGAATTTCTGGTTCGCAGACTTCGTTTGGAAAGTCGAAAATTTCCTCGATTCGGGATTTAAATAAATTGGTGACTTGGGACACTTTAATTTATTCCAAGTGGCGACTCTGAAATAAATAGAATAATCCCGTTTCGAATATTGTCACTTAAATTGGAAAAATTCCCTTGCGCTCCTACCCCCGGGTAGCGGGCGCGCCAAAAGGAGGTGTGACAGCTCTGGCGACTCTGCTGGGGACACAAACCCAGAACCACTGGTTCAGGGTTTAAGAATTTGAGCTTTGAATAATTATTTTATTTGGCTTATTTATTATCTGATTTATTACATGTTTATATTTGATATGCTAAATGTTGCTTTACCGCTTTGATATTTCGTGAACTGTATATAAATTGTGCCGATACCCATTTTTTTTCTCTTTTTTGAGTCTTCTGAAATACAATACCGGGCATTTGCTGGACATAGCCCGTTTTTCTCAAGATAGTCGTGGTGCTTGGCACCCGGTGAAGGATTTTGTAGTCACACATGTTTAGGCGGAGAGTTTTGTCAATTAAGCCGGAAAGCCATGCTACCGGTGCACTGACACTCTTCGGCTCGAGTTGTCCGCTCGAGTTAAAGCCAGTCTAGACACTTTTCCAACAAGATGATGACTTAGAATAACAAGACCTTATGCCGGATCCCCGATGGGAACGTTTATTTGCATCATGTGCATATTTGACTTAGGAGGCTCAACATAGGGGTTGGGCCTGTCTAGGACAGGTGTACCTGAAACAAAAAGACCAACTTGTTGCATCTTTTTGTGTGCATTTATTTGTTTCGATCTTACATGCCGACCGGTTTGTTAAAAAGAGGAAGAAATGGAAAACGTCAGGGTATATAGTTAAAATAATTTTATGAAAATAGTTAGATCTTTAAAAAATAAATTATGAAAAATAAAAAATAAAAAAAATAAAAATAAAAATAAAAATAAAAATGCAAAAATTCCAAATAAATTTTCTTAATTTTACGAAAATAGTTAGTTCTTTAAAAATAAATTTTGAAAAATGCAAAAAAAAAAAATTCCAAATAAATTTTCTTAATTTTACAAAAATAGTTTAGTTTCTTTGAAAATAAATTTCCAAATAAATTTTCTTAGTTCCTTTGAAAATAATTTGTTTTAGAAATGCTGTTTAAAAATAGTTTGTTTTCTTTTCTTAAAATGATTTAGTTCTTTTATTTTCGAACTACGCAAGTTTGATTCTCAACAAACATGAGATACGTAGGCAACCCATATCGGGCTCAACTAATACTGATTTTTTTTAAGGAAAACAATAATAAAAATATTAGAATTAGGATTTTTGTTCTTAGTCGAGAGTTAGGAAATTTTGCAAAAATAGCCAAACGCCTCAAAAGGGGCGCCGGAGGACTAATTTCGCAAAACGGAATATAGACATCACATTGGTATCCTGTTATACAGCCTTCAAATCTTCTTCAAGTGCTGAAAGGCCGTATTAACAAGATTCGTTTTTTTTATAATAAAAAAAAATTTTGAAAAAAAATCTTAAATCCATTTTTTTATCTTTTCTAGGATCAGCATGACTTCCTCGCAACGAATCGGCCAGAAAAGGGTGAGAGACGAAATGCCACCTATGTTCATGGTCCAGGACAAAACCCCGGATCGGCTCCGTAAATGGTGGACTAGTTTTTCAGCTTGGGAAAGAAATCAAGTTCACAAGCACCTCAAGTTTCTTCCGGACATCATGATGATAAAACCGGATAAAAATGTGATCAGAGCTTTAGTGAGTTTTGGGACTCAACAAGCAATGTGTTCAGATTCCGGGATTGCGAAATGACACCCACTTTGGAAGAATTGGGCGGACTCACGGGGCTCGGAAGAGATTTGCACAAGATGAGACCTGCAGCTCCTAGGCAGATGGGTGTGAATAACTTTTTGAAAAAGCTATGTCTCCGGCGGGTTCCCCTCGGTTGTCTGGAGAACGGCTTCGATCGGGAAAGGGCCGGTTGGGAGCAGGAAAGAGAAGCACTCCAAACTCAAATTCAAGAGATGCAATTGGCCGCAGAAAGGTCAAGGAGGAGTCGGAGTGATCAGATGCCGATAAACGATTTGGAAAGGAAAGCCTTTGAACACCAAGAAGACTTGGAGAAGGCAAAAGCGGCTTTGGTTGCAGTCCGGATAAAATGGAAGAGAGCGGCCCACCAAGAAGCACTCCGTCTACAACAAGTAGAGAAAGACTATGATGCGATCATCGTTGATTTGAGAAAAGCAAATGCCACTCTTAGAGAGCGAACTCTCAGGCAAGTCCAGGATGCTAAAGCAGATAGAGACCGTTGTCACAACTTGATGGCACGGATGGAAAGACAAATAGATAGGCTCTTGGACCATGTCTCCGGCAACTCTCAAGTATTAGGGGCAAAGAACGGGCACATAGGGCAGCTGCTCAGAGAAAAAGACATAATCAGAACTAGGATCAATGAGATCGGGCACTACATTACTATGAGGTGTTTGAACTGCGAACGAGTACCTCGGCCCGCCCTCTTTTCTTCAATCATGGAATGTGTCCACCAAGTCATGGCAGAATTGGGAAGTATACAGAAAGATCTCACCCCAAGAACTGCAGCAAGGCCAAACAACGCCCCCCGGGCGCAAAGATTCGAGGCGTTGGAACATGCTTAGGAGAGTTTTTTGTTTTAGAGTCTGTTGGTCCTTATACGAGTTTTTCTCCATTGTTGACATTTTGCAAGTGTTTCAAGTTTGAAGTTTGTTGAAATAAAATTCATGAACATTTCATCTTATGTCTATTGTTTCCGAACTACGCCCGGTCGGATTCATGCGGGGACATGATACGTAGGCAATCCACATAAGATTCGACCATCACTAAAAAAAAAAAAAATAAATAAATAAAAAATAAAAAAAATGGGGGGAAGAAGTTAAAAGAAAAAGAAGATTGATAAAGGATGAAAGTAAAGGAAAATACAAACCGGAATGACGCATCGCAAACGAATACATGTAGCAACATTATCACCTGTATAAGTGCATCACACCCAACGTGAGATTACTTATCTGTTATGTTGTTTCAGACTAACCGTTTGTTTGCCAAACTCCAGGTTTTAGTAAAAGTGGTTGACTTTGCGGTAATCTGGCACCACATTCGTACTTCACAAGGTCCAAAGGAAAAGTTCGGCAGCCTGAAAGTACTCATTCCTATTTTACTAGATCAAAAAAGGGTGCCGACATGTCTTCAGAAATGCCTTTAGCAACCATTCCCGTTTCAGAGGAAAGCTCATTGACAACCATCCCGGCTACTGAGTCGGCAGCTTTGGAAGAGAATAGAATGTTGCGTTGCCGCATGCTCGAGATGTTGGACGATTGGAACAACGGGAAATAGCCCCCGAGTCTGGTCCTTGGGTTCCCTGAAATTCTTCTCAGATCAAGCGGAATTTCAAATACCCCCATCAATTACCCGCCTACTCTGTTCGGGTATTCTAATGCTGCAACCCTCTCTGAATCACCCTCTACCTCTCATCCTCGGGTGACACCATATGATACATTTGCAAGAACGTCGGTTGAGTTGCCAGTTCCAGTCACAACGCACCCCGCCGCACATACTCCTTTCTTCGACTCCTCATCCTTTACATTCCCGGCACCACCATTTACACTAGACCATACCCAGGTTGCAGCCAATATATATCCTCAGCCACCTCGATATGAGTCTCTACCAAGCCAAAATCCAAAAGCTCCCGAGCAGGATGATGTGGTGAAAAGAATGAGGAGTTTGGAACAAAGCCTGAAGAAAATGCAAGGTCTGAGTGGACAGAAAAATGTATCTTACGCTGATCTATGCATGTTCCCGCACGTCCATTTGCCATCAGGTTTTAAGACACCAAAGTTCGACAAGTACGACGGACATGGAGATCCCATAGCCCATCTGAAGAAATACTGCAATCAATTGCGAGGTGCCGGCGGTAGGGAAGAATTGTTGATGGCGTACTTCGGAGAAAGTTTGGTCGGAATAGCATCCGAATGGTATATGGATCAAGACATATCTTGATGGCACATCTGGGATGATCTGGCCAGAGATTTTGTGAAACAGTTCCAATACAACATCGATATTGCGCCAGACAGGAATTCTCTATCGAACTTAAAGAAGAAGCCCTCGGAAAGCTTCAGAGAATACGCCATCAAATGGCGAGAGCAAGCATCTAGGGTAAAACCCCATATGGACGACATTGAAATGGTCACGACTTTTCTCCAAGCTCAAGAGCCGGACTACTTTCAAAATATGATGTCGGCGATGGGAAAACCTTTCGCCGAAGCAATCAAAATCGGAGAAATGGTAGAAAATGGCTTGAAAACAGGGCGAATTTTGAGTCAAGCGGCCATTCGGGCAACTTTCCAAGCCATTCAAGGCGGGTCTGAAGGGATGCCTAGAAGCAAGAAAAAAGAGGAAACTGCCATGGCGGCAATAGAAGATAGGAGATATCGGACTTCAACACAGGTATTCTCCGACAGGGCCCCCCAGCATTACTATCCACCTCACAGCATGGCTTATGCTTCTCCGCCTCCACCTTATGCAGTCATGAACATTCAACCTCTGGCACGGCCACAGCCACCAGCCAACAGGAATCCACCTCCTTTCCAGAGAAACCAACCCCCTTACCCAAACCAGTATAATCCACGGCCAAACAACACTCGACACCGTGAGCAACCCAAAATGAGCTTTACACCGATTGGGGAGCCATATTCCACGCTTTTTCCGAAACTCAGGCAAGAAAACCTACTGCAGCCCGTTCCGCAGAACAGGCAGAATCCAGACTCTCCTGCCTACCAGAGGGGGATATACTGTGCATATCATTCAGGTGTTGAAGGACACAATACCGACAATTGTTGGACGTTGAAAAAGGCAGTGCAAGAATTGATCAATCAGGGGAGGATCGTCTTCGCAGATGAAGACATCCCAAATGTGACAAACAACCCATTACCAGCCCACAACAACGGGCCGTTGATTGGAATGATTTGTGACGACAAGGAATTTGACCCAGCTTTGAAAGCGATAATCGCCATCGCCAACATAGAGAAGCGGCCTGAGGCTCCCCCGAAACAAGAGAAAATGGGGAAAAAGGTTGAAGTTCTTGAAACCAAATCTGAAAAGACGATTGAATTGAAAGCATCGTCTCAGAAGAGCGGAGTCCTTTACCTCCCACGAGTTAGAGTGGAAAAGCCATTGTCCATAGGTGCCCCCAAGAAGTTCCACTTAAAGAGAGAAGCATTAATGTATGTACCAAAGGGAACTTATGTGGCCCGAAAACCAGACGAACCCGTGGTTATTGCACGCGTGCAACAAAAACCAATGACAGATTCGTCCGCAGTACCTTGGAGCTACCAACGAACACTTGTTACGCGCAAAGGGAAAGAGATTGCGGAAAATTCATCTGAGAGCGTCCTACGGCAGAAATACTTAAACATACAGGAGGTAAATAACGCCACACAAAGGCGTTTCCCGTCAAAGAAACCTGTAAGTGCTGAAGAGGCAGAGGTCTTTTTTCAAAAGATGCAAATGCCTGATTATGAGGTGATAGACCAACTGCGTAAATGCCCGGAGCAGGTGTCGATGTTGTCCCTTCTAATGAAGTCTACTGGACATCAAAAGGTTTTGTTAAAAGCTTTGAATGAGGCGTATGTGCCTATTGAGACTTCATCCGAACAACTTGAAAGAATGACGGAGAGGTTCTTCGCAATCAATCAGATTATCTTTCAGTAAAGCTGATTTGCCTTTGGAAGGTGCCGCCCACAATAAAGCTTTGCATTTGACTGTCAAAAGCGAAGGCTACTACATGAAAAGGGTCATGGTTGATGGGGGTTCGGGGGTGGACATATGCCCGCTTTCCACTTTAGGCCGCATAGGAATCGGAGCTGAAAGGATTCGGCCTAACAACATATGTGTGCGAGCTTTGACGGTGTAAAAAGAGACACCGTCGGAGAAATTGATGTAATTATGACCATCGGCCCGGTAGACTTCGAAGTGACATTCCAAGTTTTGGATATGGATACTTCTTACAATTTTCTTCTAGGGAGACCATGGATTCATGCGGCCGGAGCTGTGCCCTCTACCCTCCATCAGATGTTGAAATTTGAGCACAAGGGACAAGAGATTGTGGTCCACGGTGAAGACGAGCAATCAATTTATCGAGATCCATCCATCCCTTGCTTGGAAGCGGAAGCGGGAAGCGAAAACATTGTCTATCAAGCTTTCGAGATTGTGTTGGCGGATCAACACGAAGAAGGGAACCCTCTCCCCCAACCTTTTTTGTCTAATGCCTCCATCATGGTGGCGAAATAAATGATCAAACATGGCTTCCAGCCAGGAAAAGGTTTGGGAAAGTCCCTACAAGGAGCGCCGAAGCTGATAACTTTACCTGTAGCTGAAAAGTTTTTCGGAGTGGGCTTTCGCCCAACCCCTGAAGATGAAAGATGGGCCAACAAGAGAAAGGAGAAAGGATGGGTTCTGCCGCAACCATTGCCACATCTGTACCAAATTTTTGTCCGACCAAGGTACAGTGAAGAAGAAGGCGAGGTCTTTACAGCGGAGGAAATTGAAGACATATGTGGGGCCATGAGGCAAATGCTCTATGATGTTAATATGGTCCAATCAGGAGAAGGAACAAGCACCGCTGAGGTGCTGTATGTGGGCCCTGAAGCTAAATTGCAAAATTGGAAAGCCACACCCTTCCCAATCAGGCGGGAGTTCTGGTAGATTTGTCCTGTCATTTTTCTTCATCACAAGTTACTTCAGGACGTAGCTTGGATGTTTTTATTTGTTTTCTTGTATTTTGGTTTCCCCAATGTAATTTTGTTTGTTTTCAGAAAATTCCAAGAAAATAAAATAAATATTTCCTTATTTTGCAATCTTTCTAATTTTGTTATTTATTCTTCCTTTTTCAGTCCTAATAATGCGGCTTTAAATAACATGACATGCTTGCGGTACTCATGCTCAAATCCGAACACGCTACCTAATCTGGAAATAATGAACGAAGAACCGGAATACGATGAAGACGAGGCTTTTAGGGAAATAAATCGAGAATTGGAACATTTCGAGAATAAACCTAAGCCAAACTTGAATGACATCGAACCGGTTAATTTGGGAACTGATGAAGAGGTCCGAGAGACCAAGATAAGCATCCACACAGATGAGAAAACACGAGATGCAATAATCCAACTCTTGTTTGAATTTAAAGACGTGTTTGCTTGGTCTTACGACGACATGCCGGGATTAGGAGCTGATCTAGTGGTGCACAAATTACCAATCTACCCTGACTGTCGCCCAGTGCAACAGAAGCAAAGAAAGTTCAAGACTGACATCAGTGATAAAATCAAAGAAGAAATCACTAAGCAGTTGAAAACCGGGGTAATTCGAGTGGTACAATACACCACGTGGTTGGCTAATGTTGTGCCCGTGCCAAAGAAGGACGGAAAAACTTGAGTATGTGTTGACTACCGAGATTTGAATAAAGCGAGTCCTAAAGATAACTTTCCTTTACTGAACATCCACATCCTTGTTGATAACTGTGCCAAACATGAGATACAGTCGTTTGTGGATTGTTATGCGGGATATCATCAAGTGTTGATGGATGAAGAGGACGCCGAGAAAACTGCTTTCACCACACCTTGGGGGACTTACTGTTACAGAGTCATGCCATTCGGCTTGAAAAACGCGGGAGCAACGTACATGAGAGCTATGACTGCCATTTTCCACGACATGATGCATCGGGAAATAGAGGTGTACGTAGACGATGTGATCATCAAATCCAGAACTCAGGGCGATCATGTGCGAGACTTGAGGAAATTCTTCGAGAGGTTGCGAAAGTACGATTTGAAGTTGAATCCAGCCAAATGCGCTTTTGGAGTCCCGTCAGGTAAACTTTTGGGTTTCATAGTCAGTAGAAGAGGTATTGAATTAGATCCCACAAAGATAAAATCCATCCGGGATTTACCTCCTCCCAGAACAAAGAAAGATGTAATGAGTCTTCTAGGCCGACTGAACTACATCAGTAGGTTCATCGCTCGGTTGACTTCCACATGTGAACCCATATTCAAGTTGTTGAAGAAAGACGCTGCAATCAAATGGACAATCGAATGCCAAGAGGCTTTTGACAAGATCAAAGAATATTTGTCAAACCCTCCAGTCTTAGTCCCGCCAGAGCCAGGGAGACCTCTTTTCTTGTATTTAACAAGTCTTGGAAAACTCTTTTGGTTGTGTTCTCGGACAACGTGATGCGGCAGAGAAGAAAGAGCATGCGATTTACTACCTGAGCAAGAAATTCACTAATTATGAGGTCAAGTACACTTTGCTGGAAAGAACGTGTTGTGCTTTAACTTGGGTCGCTCCGAAATTGAGACACTACCTCCAAGCCCATACGACTCACCTCATTACTCGGTTGGATCCTTTGAAGTATATATTCCAGAAACCGATGCCCACCGGAAGATTGGCAAAGTGGCAAATCCTGCTCACTGAGTTTGACATAGTCTATGTCACTCGCACGGCAATGAAGGCCCAAGCATTGGCGGACCATTTGGCCGAGAACCCGATCGACGAAGAGTATCAACCATTGAATACCTACTTTCCTGATGAAGAGGTAAATACGACAGAAGTTGTTTCGGAAGACAATCATGCTTGGAAAATGTTTTTCGATGGGGCGGTAAACGCTAAAGGTGTAGGGATTGGGGCAATCTTGATCTCTCCTGCTGGTCAGCATTACCCAGCCACGGATAGGCTCCGTTTCTTTCGCACGAACAATACGGCTGAGTATGAAGCTTGTATCATGGGCATGAACATGGCAATTGATCAGGGCGTCGAAGATTTGTTGATCATGGGAGATTCGGATCTAATTATCAAACAATCTCAAGGTGAATGGGAAACTCGGGACGTTAAACTCCTCCCTTACCGACAGCACGTGAATATTCTTGGCAAGCGATTTGCATCGATAGAGTTCAGGTATATCCCACGATGTCACAATGAACTAGCCGACGCACTTGCCACTTTAGCTTCAATGCTACCTTATCCGGGTAACGCCCATGTCAATCCCTTGGAAATTCAAATCAGGGAAAGCCACGGTTATTGCAATGCAATCGAAGAAGGACCGAGCGTCAAGCCATGGTATTACGATATCGGGAGATTTCTGAAAACGCAAGAATACCCAGAACATGCTACTGGAGATCAAAAGAGGACCATTAGGAGACATGCAGGTGGTTTCTTTTTGAGCGGCGAGGTCATGTATAAAAGAACCCCGGATCTTAACCTTTTAAGGTGTGTTGATGCCGAAGAAGCAGGAAGAATCATGCACGAAGTACATGCAGGAGTATGCGGGCCTCATATGAATGGGTATGTCTTAGCCAAGAAAATCCTTCGAGCAGGTTATTATTGGATGACCATGGAGAAAGATTGTTTCGGTTTTGTCCGAAAATGCCATCAATGTCAGGTACATGGAGATCTGATTCATGCACCTCCAACTGAGCTGCATCCTATGTCAGCGCCGTGGCCATTTGTCGCTTGGGGAATGGATGTCATCGGCCCGATTGAGCCAAAAGCTTCGAATGGACACCGATTCATACTAGTGGCTATCGATTACTTCACGAAATGGGTCGAAGCCGTCACTCTCAAATCAGTCACTAAGAAAGTCGTGGTGGATTTTGTACACTCAAATCTTATCTGTCATTTTTGTATACCTGCAACTATCATCACAGACAATGCTGCGAATCTGAATAGTCGTTTGATGGAAGAAATATGTGAGCAATTCAAAATAATGCATAGGAACTCCACCCCTTATCGGCCCAAAGCCAATGGTGCCGTGGAAGCAGCGAACAAAAACATTAAGAAGATTTTGAGAAAGACAATCCAAAGTTCTAGACAATGGCATGAACAATTACCGTTCGCTTTATTGGGATACCGTACTACAGTACGCACATCGGTGGGAGCAACTCCATACCTGCTAGTCTATGGAACTGAGGCTGTGATACCGACAGAGGTAGAAATTCCTTCACTTCGTACAATTGTTGAAGCAGAGATTGAAGATAGCGAGTGGGTTAAGACTCGTTTGGAACAATTAACTTTGATCGATGAAAAGCGAATGGCTGCGGTCTGTCACGGACAACTGTACCAACAAAGAATGGCTCGTGCTTACAACAAGAAAGTACGACCGAGAAATTTCGAAGTAGGTCAGTTGGTTTTAAGACGCATTCTTCCACATCATGAGGAAGCGAAAGGAAAATTCGCTCCTAATTGGAAAGGACCATACATCATCAGGAAGATACTGCCAAGAGGAGCATTATACTTGGGAGACATGGAAGGAAAAGATCCTGAAACGGCTGTGAATGCGGATGCTGTGAAAAGGTATTATGTCTGAACTTGCTTCAATGAGGTCCTCACAAGTCGAAATGATTCCCGCTACCCAAACACTACCAACCCTTTTTGTAAACCCTTTGAGCCGGTTACTTTTCTTTGGCTACCCTCTTTGGAATCCAAACCAAAAAAAAATAAAAAAAAAATAAAATAACAAAACAAAACAAAAACAAAGTTCCTAAACTACGTTCTGACTTGATTCCGAAAGGATACGTAGGCAACCTCTCCTTGAGGTTCAGTCACACCAAACCAAAAATCCCAGTTTCCCCAAAAAATGAAACTGGGGCAGATGATATTGTTGATTCGGTTTAAGATCCGTCAAGATGATTCCAAAGTTGTAATTTTGTTTACAATTCTTGTTACCCGAACCGAGTACAAGTCCTTCAAGATCGATTGGAAGTTGTGAAAACATCATTGTTGCGATTCGAGGTTCCTGGAATGAAAAGAAATAAAATGAGAGAGTCTTATTGGTGAAAACCTTCGGGCACCATAAGACGATGGAAGTAAAGAAATACAAAATGAGAGAGCCTGTTGGTAAAAACTCGCAAAGAGTGCTATCTGGCGATGGTAAGAAGAGAAATGAGAGAGGTCGATTGGCGAAAACCCGCAAAGGGCGCTATCAACCGAAAAGTTTGTTTCACCACGAGAGGTCCTGGCACGACTCCTTAGCTCGGAAATATAGACCCGTTTTGGTTCATAAGAAAATGGGAGTTTTGTGACGATCAAGCATCTGGTCCGAGGAGCATGTCATGTTGGTTAAAGTCAGCATATACCTCAAATAAGTCCTTCTTTTCTCCCCCGAAAGGGACTCCTCTATCTTTGATACGTTTTTCCATTCTTTGATTCATTCTTTTTCTTTGAATCCCTTTCGGTTTGATTTTAATTCTGAAACTATTACAAAGGAAGATGACAGGACCGGTTTTACAGGACTCCGCCTGGTAAAGAAGAAAAGAAAAACAGCCTCAGTGGTGTATTGTTACAATCCACGATTGGATCGTAATGACCGATTGTTTCCAAAGAAAAGGAGTTTAGAAAGGAAACGGAAATCAAAGGCTAAGGTCTTAGAAGAGACGGAATGAAGCAGAAGGATAGGACCCACACGGAAAATCCTCATAGAATTCCGGGAATGAACCCGGTCAGTTTGAAAGGAAGTCACCCCAAAGACAATTGGTAGCAAATTTCTCAATGGAAATGGGGAAACGATCAAGCAATGAAGATAATCAAGGCCGAAAAGTCAACCACTTTTTTTCAACTGATAAAATGTTCTTTGTTGAAAGCAGGTCTGTTCAATTGTGCAAGAAGAAGGTACAACTCGAAGAAGTGAAATACGCAAGCTTTGAAATGGCTTTGGAACAAGGAAAACACATAAAAGGGTAAGTTTCTTTTTAGAGATTTATCTTATGCATTTTTGATGGTTAAAAAGAAAGCCTAAAAGAAGGCCCAAAAAGAAGAATAAAAGAAAAGAAAATGAAAACTCCGAAAAAGAGAATCAAATCATATCAGTCCAATATCTGTTTGGACCCCGGTCAGAAAAACCGAGGGTCTTTCCGGCCAGAAAGCCGTGAAACTTTTATCCCCGGTCAGAAAACCGAGGATCTCCCAGTCAGAAAACTGCGGAGCCATTTACTTTTACCCCGGCCAAAAAACCGAGGATCTGACGGCCAAAAACCGTTAGATATTGTTTGAATTCCGGCCGGAAAGCCGTGAAACTTTTATCCCCGGTCAGAAAACCGAGGATCTCCCAGTCAGAAAACTGCGGAGCCATTTACTTTTACCCCGGCCAAAAAACCGAGGATCCGACGGCCAAAAACCGTTAGATATTGTTTGAATTCCGGCCAGAAAGCCGTTGAAACTTTTATCCCGGCCAGAAAACCGAGGATCTCCCAGTCAGAAAACTGTGGAGCCATTTACTTTTACCCCGGCCAAAAACCGAGGATCTGACGGCCAAAAAACCGTTAGATATTGTTTGAATTCCGGCCAGAAAGCCGTGAAACTTTTATCCCCGGTCAGAAAACCGAGGATCTCCCAGTCAGAAAACTGCGGAGCCATTTACTTTTACCCCGGCCAAAAAACCGAGGATCTGACGGCCAAAAACCGTTAGATATTGTTTGAATTCCGGCCAGAAAGCCGTGAAACTTTTATCCCCGGTCAGAAAACTGAGGATCTCGCCAGTCAAAAAACTACGGAGCCATTTACTATTACCCCGGCCAAAAAACCGAGGATCTGACGACCCAAAACCGTTAGATATTGTTTGAATTCCGGCCAGAAAGCCGTGAAACTCTTCTTCAAAATCCCGGCCAGAAAGCCGTGGAACGTTTATTTGTGAAATTGTGATTTTCTTACCCAAGACCAAAGAGTCTTTTTAATCGCTTTCTGTGTCACAACTAACTCACGAAATTTTCCTAGCAAAACTGGGGCAGAAAAATTTCGTTCGTTTGTTTGTTTTGTTGTCTAAATAGGTTTGACCTCGGGACGCAAGGATCGAGATAACCTACAAATGGAACATCAATCCAGAGTGAAGAAAAGAAGAAAAGAACCAAAAGAAAAGAGTTCAAATGTTGGAGTAAACAAAGGCGCAGATTGCTCAGAAGATGATTGAAGTAACAAGTTCCGCCGACTCCGTTTCATTCAATGTTACAGAAAATAAACAAGAACGTACAGTTTGTTGAGCATCAAGATTCAGATCGAGGTCTACAGCAAATCAGCTAAGATTCAAGATCAAGTTTTCGAGAGAATCATAGATAGGAATCTTGTAACTCATAGTTTGATAGCATAACTAGTTCGGCTTTAATTTCTTTTGGTGTAATAAGGAGGTCAGTAAGCAGTAAGCAGCAACATGCAGCAACGATAGCAACAGTAACAGCAAAGTGTCAGTCCATGGTAGTCCCAACTACCAAAACTTCCCGAACTACATTGACCTGATTCCTGTTTAGCCCAGGATATGTAGGAGGCCTCCCGAAGCAAAGACTCGGTCAAGATCTTTTCAAAATGCTTCACACGGAGTGCTCAAACGGGCAAAAAATTGCTCGTGTTTGCTCATTATTCTTTGCACGAAAACTCTTCGCGTTTTCACGCAAAGAGGGGCAGCTGTGAGCACGTGATTTTTGCCCTGCACGAGAATTACTCCCAAAATTTTAAAAAAAATATATATATATATATATATATATATATATATAGTTTTGTGTTGTGTGTGATTCTTTGAATTTTTGTTTGATTTTGTTTTTTTTTATTTTATCGTTATCCGCATTTTTTATATGTGCATGATTGTTTGTTAGACTAATACTAAAAAAAAAATATATATATTTTTTAAAATAAAATACAAAAAATAATAATGCTGCAATTTTGGCATTCAAGTCCTATTTAGTTAATTAGGTTTATTATTCAAATGATGGATAAAATAAAAGTCAAAAAGAAAAATAATTCATCTTTTACATCTTTTTAGCATTTAAATGCCTAATTGCGTCGTTTGTATTTAATTGATGTTTGATTGTGTTTGATATTCGTTAGTTGTAATTTAGTTAGTGTTTAGTTTGATTTGATTTTGTTTTGTGTAATTAGAATTTTTATTTTTATAAATTAGGAACTAAATTAAGGAGAGAAAGAATTGGAGAAGAAAAGGCTAACTGGGCTGTCCATTCTCAAACAAAACCAGGCCCAAATAATATACCCAATTCCGGCCCAAAAATACCCAACCCAGTCCATCTCCCAGCTTTTGATCTCGACCGTTAATCCCTTCTAATCCGACGGCCCAGGTTAATTCACCATTTTAATCTACCAAAGTCAATCCTAAACCTAAATTTACCTTCATTTCTTCTTTCTCCAGAAAAGTAACGCCGCCGCCGCCTCCCTCCGCCGGCCGGAAATCGTCTCCGCCGGCGGACAACCTCCAAACCACCTAATTTTTACACCCCAAACTCCCCAAGACCTCCCCATTCCAAACCCCTAACCCATTTTTCTCGATTCCTTTTTAAACTCTTCGAATAATAGATCGAAGTTTGCCGAAAATTGAGATTCACCCCAAATCGCTCCAAATTCACACCACACCACCACCAAACCGTCTCTTCCATAAACCCATACCCCATTTCATTCAAATCCAGCCCGGAACCATGAAGCCCCAAAAATCCGAGCTAAGAACCCTAAAAATTGATTTGGAATTTCCTTCGCCGGACGTTATCAAATTGAGGTCTAATAGACCTTAATTGATATGTTTTCACTTAGAAAACATCTCAATTAAGGTCCTTTCGACCTCAAATGCCGAAGACCAAGTCGGCCGAGTCCCAACTTCTTGTTTCAAGGTATTTCTCTTCTTTTTCTTGTTCTTATTTACTTGGACTCGTCGATTTAGTTAATTGTTGTTGTAGTTTCGTTTGTTGTTTGATTTTTTCGGATGTTTCCAAATTTTCTGTTTTCTTCATCTATTTGGGACCGTTTTATTTGGTCGATTTGTTGTTTCTGATTGATTGCTATGAATGATGTTGTTATAAAATAGGAATTCGATTCGATAAATTCGTCGAATATCCAATTCTTCATTTTTGACTGCTTTGGCCGAGGGTTTTGAAATCACTGCCTTCGCGATTGATTTGTTATCAATCGTACATGTTATGATTCGACTTAACGAATGTCGTCGCTTGAATTCGCGAAGTTGTTGTGTTAAAAAACCTCGGGCAGTTGTTTTGTTTTGCTTGAATTGAGTTTTCTCTGTTTATTGTTTGTTTTGTGCACTGAGTTAGATGTTGGTTTGTTTGTTATAACTGATAAGTGATTGTGTTAAAGTGCCCACAACTAGTTGTATGAGAATAGTTCCAGAACAATGTGGCAGTAAGTTGGAATTGGTTTGTTTAAATCTTTGAATCACTGTTATATCAGATTTCAGCCTACCTGTAACTTTAAAATCTGAGTGGATTTGGGTATAGCTGTTTATTTGCTTAGGAAAATCAGAAAAGCTAATAGTCATGATGCAAGGCACATGGTACAACCTGGTGGAGCCTGCTGTACAGCAGGGTATCCCATCAGCACCATGTGTTTAGCATTTTGTATCAATATCCCATACTTAGATAGGATTTAGTGGTTTAACAGTGGGAATATGATGGGCTGGGCAGAGTTTTATTTTAATTGGACAATGAGTTGTTCCAGGGGATCTTTCTGTTATAAGTAGAGAGAACATTCTCTGGAAATGGACACTGGCAGTATACATACACACACTCATTGGAACATTCACACACAGAGAAATATTGAAAAAACAGAAATACATTCCTACAGATTTTGAGAGCCTTGAAAACACACACATACAGAGAGATTCATAAAAACACTCTCTAAAAACACTCACACTGCTTCAAATATACAAAACTAGCAGAGCAGTTTTTTTTTTAGAAACATACACACATGAGAGATACATAGATATACAGAGAGAATACATAGACAGAAAACAGATATACTCTCTGGAAATACATTCATACACATTGAGAATATTGGCAAAAACACATTAGACACTCACAAGAACACACACTGGCAGAAGCTCCGTAGTATTACCTACTTGAATCTCTGTAATATTACACCAAGAGTTTTCTCTCTTCATTTGCTTCAGATTCATTTCAGTTGTAAAGGAAGACTTCCTGTTTGGTTTTTGAACACTGTTTCATTAGTGTCTTGGTCTTTCTATTGGTTTGAAGATTCCTGGGCTTTCCTGTTTGGAGTTTTAAAACATTCCCTGGAATTTCTCTACTGTTCTGCTACTGATTCTGCCGGGTTTTTTTTTTACTGGAAATTTGCTGCTGGTGTTGCTATTCCATACCTGTTGCTGTTGGGTTCCTGCAACTGATTTCCTCTTTTGTTTTTCGAATTCCAGGTACACATCCTTTGGGCTTGTCCATTCTTGTATTGGAAGTTGAAATAAAAGCCTGCTTTAAATTCTGTTGTGAAGCCGTTACGTGAATGATCCAGTTAGCTATTTGTTAAAGATTGTTAGTTGAAATAGAAATTGTACTATTAATCAGTGAGGGGTTAAGACTATACGTAGTTTGCATATCTACTTAATTTTTGTTTTTTCCAGCATGTATACTTTGAAACAACATCCGTTAGGCTTGTATTTGTAAACTAGGACTGTCTTCGGACTATTGTTTAAAATAGATACTAATTTTCATTCATGTTTGTTTAGTACCTGTTAAATGTTCGAATCTGTATAAGTAAAAAGTTTGCTAGTTTGGAATAAGATTCTCTTCGATACTTTAAATAGATAATTTGTTAAAGTCAAGTAGTTTAGGCATATTTAAAGTGTTAGTTTGATTAATGTTAGCTATTAATATAAGATGTTTGGGATCATTTTCGAGTTTTCTTCACTTGAATTTTCCTCGAAATCTATTTGTAATTAAGCAAACAAGATAATGTAGCCAATACTTTAGATGTCAATGTTAGGTCGACTTTAATCGCATAGTTTCGATTTCGTCAATTAATATCGGATTGAGGATAGTAAAAAAAAAAATCCAAAGTAAACAATCTCACTTCTAATAATGAACCAAGGTAAATTATTTCTATTTCGTATATTTTGATCAATTTTCCGCTAGTTTATACATTTTTTATTCAATCTCCGGCCTTAAGTCAAAAGCTACGAAATAAGATATCATTTGGTATAGGTCTTTAATTAGAAATAACCTCAAGGGACATATCTTTAAATAAATTGATTTTTTTTTGTTTATTTTTACAATGGTTTTAACCGGCATAGTTTCAAATAAACAACCCGGATACTTTTTTTATACATTCACCTATCTGTCGAAAGTCCGAGTCTATGTTATAACTGGTTTTTCTTTTGGCATGGTTTCAAATTAATAGAGCAGTTTAAAAGGTTAATTGGAGCATATAATTTATAAACATGTATAAAATCAGATATTTTTAGCCATTTATAATAATTGAAGCGACCGTGCTAGAACCACGGGATCCGGGGGTGCCTAACACCTTCCCTCGGGTCAACAGAATTCCTTACTTAGAATTTCTGGTTCGCAGACTTCGTTTGGAAAGTCGAAAATTTCCTCGATTCGGGATTTAAATAAATTGGTGACTTGGGACACTTTAATTTATTCCAAGTGGCGACTCTGAAATAAATAGAATAATCCCGTTTCGAATATTGTCACTTAAATTGGAAAAACTCCCTTGCGCTCCTACCCCCGGGTAGCGGGCGCGCCAAAAGGAGGTGTGACAAGCACTTTCTCATTATTGTTTACAACTTAGCATCTTAGTTTACAGTTATTTAGTTACGGTTAATCTTAGTTATTTAAAACACCATCATCTGTGATTCTGAACGTTTGGGAAAATTGATTTTAAAGAGTTTAGTAGGTCTAAGGATAGTGATTGATATGTTAATTCTCTGTGAATTTGACTGTGGACATAATACTCCGGTTATATTTGCAACGTCCGCAGAGTCCTTTTTATAAAGAACAATTGGGTGTAATCAAATTTTGGCGTCGTTGCCAGGGAGTTAATGGAATTATCAATCACCATTGATAGAAATATAAAAATTCTTAGTGTAGTCAGTTTTCTCTCTACCCAATTTTTCATTGAAACTGTGACGATTGTTGATTTGGTTGCACAAGTGTATGCCTAGAAATTCTACGAGGATTGGAGAACTACTTGAAGGACTCTTAGACCCCGAGAAAACATTTTGGATATTGTACCATGCCAACAAAAATCTTCAACAAATCCAAAAAACACACAAAATCGAAATTGATATGGATGACGTAGACAACGTCAACGGAAACATGAGAGAAGTGGCACCTTTTGTGCTTGAGGCTACACTATATGACTGGGTACAACACACAGCTGACAATGTGGCCACTGCTATTGTTGTGCGCGTGATACAAGTTGAATCGTTCCAAATCACGAATAACATGCTGCACTTGTTGAAAAACAAGGGACTCTTTTTGGGGACACAAGCCGAAGATCCTCAGCAGCACTTGAAGAACTTCCTGTCTATTTGCAAAACCCAAAGGCAGCCCAACATAATTTCAAAAGCAATCAGGCTATTATTATTTCCATTCTCGGTGACAGGAGCTGCTCAGGTCTGGCTAAACTCACTCCCCATAAACACTATAGAAACTTGGGATGAGTTAGTCAAGCAATTTCACATCAAGTTCCACCCGTCCAAAACAACGGCTCAACAAATTGATGAGATCGTGAGCTTTAAACAAAAACCAATGGATACACCGCATGAGACATGGAGCCGGTTTAAAGGAATGTTGGCTTTATGTGCACATCATGGTATTCCAGATTAGATGTTGGGACAATGATTTTACATGGGACTGTCAGATAGCATGAAGAATATTGTAGATGGCTCAGCTAGTGGGGTATTGTTTAGCAAAACTTGGAGAGAAGGTCATAGTGTGCTTGACAAAATAGCACAAAATTCGGGGTGGACAACCAGGAATGCACCTATCACTCCAGTGCTGCACTCAGTGCCTTTTGATCCATCCAATTCCATGGCTGAAAATGTGGCGACTCTATTGACACAGATGAGCATACTCACCAAAAGAGGTGGAGGAATCAAGGCAGAAACAACAAGTGCATATTATAGATGCTACCAATGAGGGCTTGTGCACATCTTGCATTAGTCAGCCAATTGGTAATCCTTGGAATGCGAAACATGATCATCATCGCCAACACTCGGAAGATATGAACTATGTGTTAAATGGAGGCCAAAGACAGGGTAATCAGAACTGGGGTCAGCAGAATCAGCAGCAATACAGGCACGCTCAGCCACAGTTTAACACTAGAAACATGGGAGGTGTGAGACCCCCCAACAATATGGCACCTTATCAATGACCACATGGATATAATAATCACAATCAGCAGCAAGGTTATCCCCCAACTCAGCAACATGGTGGAAGGCAAGAAGATGGGTTCGCTAGACTTGAAGCAATGATGCAGCAGGTTATTAGTTCCAATGCAAAAATAAATGAAAGAGTAGATGCACATGACGCAACAATCAAAAATATTGAAGTGCAAATGGGTCAGATTTCCATGCCTCTGAACAATCATCCTTAGGGGATATTACCTGCAGACATCCGGATAAATCCGAAAGATCGGGGCCTAAAATAGCTGATGGTAGTGAGTCTACGAAATGGCAGAGATTTGCATGTAGAGCAAGAGAGAGTTAGAGAAACTAGACAAGCTGAGACACTCATACCAGTACCCATTGAGTTGGACGAGTCAACTAAACTAACAGAGGTAACAGTACGACCTGCACAAGAAGAAGAGAGTATTTAGTAGAAGACCGAAAAAGCAGCTGACCTAGTTCAGGATCCAGTAATTGAGAAAGTAGCTGGTAAAGATCAGTCCCAAGTGATTGGGAAGAAGAGACCTCCTGCACCTTTTCCACAAAGGTAAGCCAATCATCAAAAGGAGGAGCAGTATAAAAAGTTCTTTGAGATGCTTAAACAAATCCAGGTGAATATACTATTGATCGAAGCTCTAAAGGAGATGCTTGGATATGAAATAATGATGAAGGACTTGATGTCCAGGAAGTTTGACTTTCAAGATTTGCCACAGTTACACTTACACAGACCTATAGTGAAGTGGTGTCCAGATCAATTGCAGAAAAGCTGTCTGGTCCAGGGAGCTTTACAATTCTATGCACTATTGGCAATTTTGCCTTTGCTAAGGCATTTTGTGATTTAGGGGTCAACATTAAGCTTATGCCCCTGGCTATTTATAAGAGATTTGACATTGAGAGATCTAGACCCACCTCCATGTTGTTGTAGCTGGCCGACAGGACCGTGAAACGACCGTCTGGGATCCTAGATGATGTGCTAATCTAGGTAAGGAAATTTGTGTTCTCTGCAGATTTTGTGATCCTGGATTGCAAAGTGGATAAAGAGATTCCTATAATCTTAGGAAGACCATTTCTGGCCATGGGGAGAGCTCTAATTAATTGTGAAATTGGGGAGCTCAAGATAAGGCTCAATGATGAAGAAATAACATTCAATGTGCAGAAATCTATGAGACGACCAAGCAAATTCGCCAATTGCTCTCTTATTGATGACGTACATGTAATAGTAGAGTCTGATGATGAGGTGTTGACTATTGAGGACCACATTTCTGCATGTTTGATGAACATAGATGAAGTGAGTGGTGAGGATTTGGCGGAACGGGTGTTGGCATTAGAAGGTAGAGGGTTCTGGGACAAAAATCTAGAATTTGAGTCATTGCACTTAGAAAAGAGGGAAACTCCTCCAGCTAAGCCATCTATCGAAGAACCACCAAAACTAGAGTTAAAGCCTTTGCCCGCCCACCTCAGGTATGAATTTCTGGGACCTAACTCCATATTACCTGTTATTATCTCATATAGTTTGTTGGATGTGTAGGTTCAGCAACTCTTACAGGTACTAAAGGAGTGCAAGATTGCCATTGGGTGGACCATGGCAGACATCAAGGGGATCAGCCCCGCCTACTGCATACACAAGATTTTGTTGGTAGAGGGTCACAAACCTTCCAGGGAACACTAGAGGAGACTGAACCCCAACATGAAGGAAGTGGTAAAGAAGGAGGTGATAAAGTGGTTAGATCTGGGAATTATTTTTCCAATCTCTAACAGCAGCTGGGTGAGCCCAATTCAATGTGTTCCTAAAAAGGGTGGCGTGACGGTTATGAAAAAGGACAACAATGAATTGCTCTCTACATGAACCGTCACAGGCTGGAGAATCTGCATGGATTATCGCAAGTTAAATCTAGCACTTGGAAAGACCACTTCCCACTTCCCTTCATTGACCAGATATTGGACAGACTGGCAGGGAGGTCACACTTTTATTTTTTGGATGGGTACTCAGGATACAATCAGATCTCCATTGCACTGGAGGACAGAGAGAATACCTCTTTCACCTGCCCGTATGGCATTTATGCTTTTTGACGGATGCCCTTTGGACTATGCAATGCACCCGCCACTTTCCAACAGTGCATGATGGCCATATTCACTAACATGGTAGAGGACATAATAGAGGTGTTCGCGGATAACTTCTCAGTGGCGGGGAATTCATTTGATGAGTGCCTGATAAATCTAACGCGAGTGCTAAAACAGTGCATCGAGACTAACTTTGTTCTGAACTGGGAGAAGTGCCACTTATGGTACACGAAGGCATAGTCTTGGGGCACCAGGTGTCAAGCAACAAAATTGAGGTGGATCGTACAAAAGTGGATATAATAGAAAAGCTGCCTCCCCTAACCTCAGTCAATGCAATCAGAAGCTTTCTCGGGTATGCCGGTTTTTGTCAGAGGTTCATAAAAGACTTCTCCAAAATTGCCAAAACTCTCTGTAAGTTGTTAGAAAAAGATCACCCGTTCTTGTTTTCTAATGATTGCAGGGTAACATTTGAGGAGTTGAAAAAGAGACAGGTCACATCACCCATCATTGTTGGCCCCAGCTGGGATCAATTGTTTGAACTAATGTGTGATGCCAGTGAATATGCAGTGGGAGCAATGTTGGACCAGTAGAAAGACAAATTGATGCACCCAATCTACTATGCCAGTAGAACACTAAGTGGAGCCCAGTTAAACTACACTGTGATTGAGAAGGAGATGTTGGTTGTGGTGTTCGCGTTCTACAAGTTTTGATCCTACCTAATAAGGTCTAAGGTAATTATATACTGACCATGCAACTCTCAGGTACTTAATCGAAAAGAAAGAATCTAAGCCATGCCTAATTCGTTGGGTGTTGCTACTGCAAGAATTCGATCTTGAAATTCGTGACAGTAAGGGCACTGAGAATCAAGTTGCTGATCATCTATCACGACTTGAGGGAGTTGAAAAGGCAGTTGAGGTTGAGGAAATTCTAGAAACTTTTCCAGACGAGCAGTTGCTCGCCACCACTCTTCAGGAAGCACCATAGTATGCAGACATTGCTAATTACCTGGCCAGTGGTATAGTTCCCTTCGACCTTTCATCGGTCCAAAGGAAAAGGTTTTATCACGAAAGCTGCCAATATTACCGGGACTAGCCTTATATGTTTAAAATATGCCTTGATAACATGATCCGGAGATGCGTCCTTAAAATAGAGAAATCTTCTGTTTTGCAGGCTTATCACGCATCGGCGTATGGTGGACACTTTGGAGGGGTGAGAACAACGGCAAAAGGTGCTAGAGGTTGCATTCTTCTGGCCAATAGTGTTTAAATATACGCACCTATGGGTGAAGGAATGCAATGAATGTCAACGAACATGAAACATTTCTCGGTTCCACGAGATGCCTATGAACCCAATTCAAGAGGTGGAAGTGTTTGACGTATGGGGGATTGACTTCATGGGTCCCTCCGTCAGCTCCTATAGCAATAAGTACATTCTTGTTGCTGTAGACTATATGTCCAAATGGGTGGAAGCTGCTACATTGCCCACCAATGATGCAAAAGTGGTAGTGTGATTTTTGAAGAAGAACATATTCACCCACTTCGGGACACCACGAGCAATTATCAGTGATGATGGTACTCACTTCTGCAACAGAGCTTTTGAAAAGTTGCTTGCTAAATACGATGTGCGCCACAAGGTGGCTACTTCGTACCACACACGGACTAGTGGACATGTTAAAGTGTCCAACAGACAAATCAAGTGTGTACTAACCAAAACTTTTAACGCCACAAGAACTGATTGGGTGACGAAGCTAGATGATGTACTCTGGGCTTACAGGACTGCCTTCAAGACGCCAATTGGTATGTCACCATACAAGTTGGTGTTTGGGAAGGATTTCCACCTGCCAGTGGAACTTGAACATAAAGCGTGGTGGCATTGAAACATCTGAACTTGGATATGGACGCTGCGGTGACAACAAGAATTACTAAACTGCATGGGCTCGAGGAGTTCCGATGTATTGCTTTTGAAAGCACAAAGTTGTACAAAGAGAGAATGAAGAGGCTACATGACCAGAACATTGTTAAGAGAAATTTCAAATCCGGGGACATGATATTGCTATACAACTCAAGACTACGTCTGTTCCCAGGTAAACTTATGTCACGATGGTTTGGACCATTTTGAGTAGTTGAAGTTTTCCCTTCAGGGGCTATTAAAATTGCCACAGGGAATGACTCTCGTACATTTAGAGTCAATGGTCAAAGATTGAAGCCATATGTGGGCATGAGCGAGCCAAAAGAAGTGTCTGAGTTGCACCTGACTGAACCACAAAGGTCGAGTGAGACTTAAATGCGCTCATCCTGCATCGTGACGCGACGTTAAATCAGGCGCTGAATGGAGGCAACCCACGAATTATTGTAAGTGTAATGTATAATTGTAAAAAAAAAACACAGTACCAAAAAAATGCCTCTACCGTGGTCCCAGCATGGCCGCGGTGAAAGAGGCTCTCAGAAGTTTCTCACCGCGGTCCAAGCATAACTGCGGTGAGACCGAGGTAAAACAGGCTCTCTGAACCTACTCTACCGCGGTCCCAGCATGACCGCGATAGGACCGCGGTGTTACGCATACGGGCCAACCAGGTAAGTTTCTAATTTTTTTTTCTTTTTTTATATTTCCTTTTCATCAAATTTTTTATCCCCACCCCCCTAATCAAACTTATCCCAACCCCCAACCCCTTATTCCCCAATCAAAAAAACCCACGACACTCTCCCTCTCTCCCCAATAATTCCCTCTCTTCCTCTTCTTATTCAAATCCTAGCCCCCATCCCCATCCTAATTTCTCCTCCTCCCACTCTCTCCTCTCACCCACAAGGTACACTCTCTTATATTCTCTTCTCTTTTATTCAATTAGTTAGTGTAAATCGCCTTAGATTTTGTTGTAATGTTACTTTGTATCTTTTTCTTTGTTTTCTCTTTTTATTTGATTATTATAGCCATGATTGATGATTAGTAGTTGGGTTTCATGATGTTTAAATTGTGGGATAGGATGTGTAATGTTTTTGAGACCTAACTCTAAGTTTTAGGGCTAACGGTGGTTATTGAGGCCTAGATGGTCAAAACTTTTGTAATTGTTGTAATTTTTAGAAGCCCTTTGTGCTCATTGTATTGGTTGTGGTGGTGGTAGTTGAAATAGTTCATTTATGAAAGGTTGGATGTGGTATTGTGGGAGAAAGTACTATGTTGATGGGGGTGTGACGTAGTAGTAGTATGGTTTGGCTTGTCGGAGCCACTTAGAAATTGGGCATTTTGGCATGGTTGGCCATTGATAATTGTTTAATGCTAGTGGTTTGTAAAGTCCGAGTAACCATTCACATGGCCCAGTTTAGGATGTATTTGATTGTTGACCTGGCTTGTTGCAGGTACTATGACACACAAAAGGCAAAGTGGCTCGGCTAATACGTCCCAGGGACCTACGTGTGATGAATCGAGGTTCCAATCTCAAGGGGCGGAGGATGCATTCCATGTAAAAGCCATAAAGACCTTCATCTAGGAAATTGCTGTAGATCGGGCTGCCCTCCACATGGAAAGCCCAGCTATGTATGAAGATATACGGTGGAGGGAAATGGAATTTTTATTTGAGGAGCCCGAGACAGCGAATCCAATGCTAGTCCGGGAATTTTATGCTAATTGCCCGGAGCATTTGGGCCGGGGAGTAATAGTGCGGGGCAAGGTGGTGGATGCTTCCATCCTTAAGATTCAGCAGGTTTTGTAGTTTCCCCACTTCAAAGGTGATGTTGATCATTACCACGATGCTCATGGGGTTAATTGTGATATCTTAATTGAAGTGATCTGCCAGAATGGCCAACCCACTTGGATTAAGGAGAACATCACTCTCCACTTCATGTCCTTCACTCACGAGGCCAAGTATTGGTTTACTATCATCTGCAACCGCTTCCTGCCTACGAGCAACTCCACTGATGTCAACCACCTCAGGGCTCTACTGATATGGTGTTTTGTCACTAAGCGTGACTTTTGATGCGGCGCGACTCATTGGTGATGAAATGATTCTTAGATCTTTGCTGCAGTCTAAGGGGTTTTATTTCCCCTCATTGGTGACTTGAATGTGTCTGCTCAAGGGCGTGACCACTCTGCCTACTGATGGCACATTGCCTGCAAAGATACCCTTCAAAACTTCAAGGATCAACGTGGGCAGATATGTGCTCACAACCATAGATATTGATGATAAGAAAGATGCCCCAGCACCAATGGCACCCTCCAAGAGGTCATATGACGGAGTCGGATCTTCCCAGCAACCCTACACTAGAGCCGGTCTCTCTAGGTCACAATCCACCTGGCCCATGTTATGTTCAGTGGAGGAGGAGCTCGAGGACCTTCGTACCTCGATGGATGGCCTGCATGTGAGGATGGATGCTATGTTGCAGTGCCATGATAGGTCTGAAAATTTCATGATGGCATGGTTCTGTGCATTGGGCCGAGCTTGTCATGTGGACCTAGCATAGTCTCCAACTCCGAGTGACACTGAGGGAAGTCTTCTTACCCTACTGCTCTTTATTTTTGTATGATATGGGGACATGCCATAATTTTAAGCGTAGGGTGGGAGACGTGTTGTTGTATGTGTTGTATTGTATATATTAGGCATGTTGTCAATTGATATCTAGCGTGTTGTATCACTATATATATAACTGGCTTGGCCCAACAACAGACACTTCTCAACGGGTTTCTTGAGGGTCAAAATCAGTTGTTTTAAAAAAAAAAAAAAATATATATATATATATATATATATATAGGGTTAAGGACTCTTCCTGAGGACGGACTACTTGGACAGTACTCTTGAGGGAAGTAGTCCACGTAGATAATTTTTTTATTTTTCTTTTCCCTTTTTAGGTAGTGTAGTAATCCCCCCTTGATTTTTCTTTTGACCACGGTTCTTTTCCAAGGGCTTTTTCTTGAACCGGATTAGGTAGATTTTTTTAAGACTCTCTTAGATTAATAGGGGTAAGGGCAGGAATCCACCCTTTTGATGTATACACCGGCTAGCAACTAAATGAACTTGAGACTGCAACGTCTAGGCTCATATGTAGACTCATAAGTTGTGCCTTAATTGTGTACATCTTGTCTTGCTTGAATGCCCATGTGAGTCTGTTGACGAATTAGTTCGGAATGAGTTACTTGCCAAGTGTGTGTGAGAATTACTTACATTCTGTGCTTGCATGTGATACCAAGCGAAATAGTAGTTTTGTTCAATCTTGGAAGTGATGTAGGCATTTATTGTTGAGACATATAGACATATTTTACCCACCAAATTATTATACATCTTAGTAAACCCCTTTGAGCATGTAATCTTGTTTCTTTGGCAACCACATTACAAGCCTTAACCATTTATTTGAATTAACCATCTATTTAAGCCTTTTAACCTCTTATGAGCACTTGAATGTTATGAACTTTATAAAAGTTAAAGTGTGGGGTGGTTGGTTTGGCTTTTGAGTGGAGCTTATTGAATAAGGAGAAATATGTAATGTTTGGAAGAATGAAGAGCCACTTAAACTGGAAAAAAAATCCTTGACAAGTGGTGGCTCTTGGTGTAAGTGCTTAAAAAAGTAGGGGGTAATATAAATTGATGAGAAGGTGGTGTTTGGGTTGACATAAGCATATGGCTTAAAATTAAAAATATATGTATTAAAGTGCTTAGGGAGGTGTAGTCACTCTTATATCTAAATGAATCCAACCCGTCCCGTAGCCTACATTACAACCAACTAAAGTCCTAGTTGATCCAAGATTAAATAACCTCGATTAGTAGAGTATTATACTAATGGCAAGATAATAGTGTTTCTGTGTAGCATATGAATATTCTTTGCTGAGAGTGAGTGAATTCTTTCTATCTAAAGTTCTTTGTGCTTGATTCTATATGTGTGGAACTTCTCTTAATTTAATAATGTGAGGGCATGTGACTCAGGAAAAAATAGCAAGTTTTTACCTTTGTCAGAGTAATTAGAGTGAGCATGTGTGTGGCATGGCATTAGAGTCTGCATCTGAGGTGTGACAGTTGCACTGCTTAGGTTGTTCTTTCATAATGGCAGGTGTGACAAAAATTGGGTAATTCGTCGAGCGATTAGGCATAGAAGCGTGGTTTATGTTGCTCGTGGACGAGCAAAATTTTAAGTGTGTGGTATTGACAATATGTAAATTGAACTATGATTAAGCTCTAAAAGAACCACTTTCTTGTAGATTTTTTATTATAAAAGTGATAGCAAAATGCTGTTATGAGTGCTTTTCATGTTTATAGGTTTCATGCATTAGAAGAAGGCTATGGAGTGATTTTGAATCACTTATGGAAGAAAAAGAAGCCAATCGCATCAAAGTCGCCAAGTGAACCATTTGAAATAGGCGCGGTAGGACCGCGGCTGGCGACAGAAACTTAAGGGACTAAAGTGCAAATTCTAAAATTCTTAGCCCAAAACCATATTTAAATACTAGGATTCGCCCAAAGGAGGCATGTAACATATTTTGAGTGTACTTTGGCAAGAAAAATAATTGTAAGAGATCACCCAAAATATCTTTGTTTCTTTTCTTCTTTATTTTCTTGAAATTCATGATTATGAATCCTTTAGTTTTTGATTTACCTATAGTTATGAGTAGCTAAATCTTTTGTCTAAGGTTTTGATGGAACCTATTGAAGGATGAAATTTTGTTTATGTACAGTTTGGTAGTTTTAATTTTTATTTGTTCAACTATGTGTTTGTTGTAGTTAATTGACAGGGATCTCAATTAGCTGTGCCTATTTAGTATGCATAACTCAGGAGAGAATGCATATTTAGGTGAATGTTGAACAACACCACTCCCAAAGTATAAGAGGGATCTATAACTGCGGGTTTAAAGGCGTGATTAGGAATAACAAAGCCTTATGTGCAATCTTAAGTGAAATGTGATAAATAAAGCTAGCTAGTGTATTTCAGGAGAGTGCATTTAGTACATTATTGTGATTAATCGGGAAAGATTTACGGTAAGAAGAGCATTCATGATTGATAGGAATGTGTTGGTGAATCTGTATGAAACATAAATAGAAGGAATTTCATCAACAGGGGAAATCATTACCTTAGCGCTTTCTCGTTAGTGTTTACAACTTAGCATCTTAGTTTACAATTATTTAGTTACAGTTAATCTTAGTTATTAAAAACACCATCAATTGTAATCCTCAACGTTTGGGAAAACTGATTTTAAATAGTTTAGTAGGTCTAAGGATAGTGATTGATAGGTTAATTCTTTGTGGATTCGACTCTGGGCATAATACTCAGGTTATATTTGCAACGTCCGCATAGTCTTTTTTATATGGCACAATTGGGCATGATCAATAAGTTTGCTGGTTCAATTGCATGCTTTGTTGATTATGTGTCGAGGTTAATATGAGCATATATTTGCTCTTTATCTGAAAGTCCTATTTTCTTTTTATGTGTCGCTTAGATTTCACATTTTTTAAGTAACATAGGTTGGTCTAGAAGAACCATCCCAAATAGAGGTCCTAATACCTCTAGGACCATTGGTGAGGGAGGGTAGTGCACGTATAGGGTATTATTTATAATTAATTAGTGTGCTTAAGTAACAACTTGAAGATAGTAATTTGGTTGTAAAGAAAATGATAGCCCATGCGCTAATGCTATGAGTAAAACCCTAATTGAGAGAGTTGCAAAGTATTGCATGGAATGATCCTATAGGCTAAAAAGCTTAGGACCCCCATACTCTTGTCTAAAAATAAATTGAATATTGTATTTGGACAAATTATTTTCTTCCCTTTTAAGACCGATTCACTTAATTTAAGTTCGGTCGGGATCCACCGTTGTGGACCTTAAAGGGTGCCTAACACCTTCCCCTCAAGGTAATTTCGAGCCCTTACCCAATCTCTGTTGATGTAGGCTGGTTATATGAGTTAATTATTCTAGGTGCCATAACGCACCTTAATCCGTTAGTTGCGACTCTTTCAAATCCAATTCCCTATCCTCACGGAAAATAATTTTTCCAGCAATATCGAAACCCGATTTTACGAGAAAAAGGGGGCACGACAACAACGGTAGGAATGGGAGTAACATAACCCGCGACCTTCAATCTCTCATACAGTTGGTCTATGGATTCAACCATTAGGGTGTATTGTCTAGGTGGTCTGTGGTCGAAATGTAGTGCATTTATAGGAAACGAGTTGATTTGGAATGGAAAGAATCAAATAGAATGGGAAGACAACCAAAATAAATAATATAACTTGTATCAATAGGTCGGCCATGGAGAACAAGTCTAATTATGGATAAGTTATATATGAACTCGAGTTCACCTCTTTTCGATAATGCGTGATTAGATAACAAGCTATAGGAGTAGTGAATAATGTCTGGGGTAATGCGAGTAATAAGATCCACATGCTAGTAGTGAATTCTTTCCGTATATGATTGAATTTCTACATAGAGCTTTAGTATAATCATTAATTGGTTTTGGAATGTTACAGCTATTTGTGCTCACACATCGCACCAACTATTTACTAGTATGATTTGTGTGTCAAAGACATCGGTCTAGCCCACTATACTCAAAATGGGAGATGTTGTATTATGGGTCGTGGATCGCTCCATGTGGGCTGACCTAACCCAGTAGGAGAGATAAGTAAGAGACTGTTAAGAGAAGTTACTACAAAATCACTAACTCCCTCTAAAATAAACGTGCAAAAGGGAGTGGAGAGTTATCTTCCTTAACTTCTATTACTCTACCTATTTATATTAAAGAGAAAAATTTAAGGAATTTTTCTCTCTAACTAATCCTCTCTACACGAAAAGCACACACAAGTTAAGGCATTCAATTGGTGAAAGATTAACTTTGTTTCCTAGTAATTTAGAGTAAATTTGAGAGCAATTTTCTTGGTAGAAACTACAACGATCTCCATTGCACGTAACAAGAAACACACAATTTCTTGTTCTTGCTCCATCATTTAGTACAACACAAGCATTTGGTAGCAAGTACAAGAATTCGATATTATTTTCACCACTATATTATAATTTCATTCCTACATGGACCCAAAAATCTCTTCCTATATTATTATTGAACAATTTTATATTATGATTCTTACGTAAGTAGTCCTAAAAAATGGCCCATCTAGTTATACAACCTTTTATGTACATAAACTCATTTGCGGATATATAAACTTGGTAAGAATAAAATTTGCGATTTTCGACCAAAAAAATTAGGAAAAAATAATGACCAACGCTTGTATGATCATGTACACAAATAGCTCTCTTAAATGGTATATGTTTAGTAAAAAAGTAGTAAATTCCACCATCTCTCGGACCTCCTAATGTTGTAAATATCATTCAGTTATAAAGGCATGAAAGCTCCGTGAAATCCATAGGGCACTCTACTTGGTAATGTGATTGTTGCAACAGGCTGTGTTGCAAAACTCTTTGTATCAACTACGTAGACCTGCATGAAATATTATGCACCTTAAATTAGTATTGACTTTCACTTGCAAAGGACCAATTTTAATAGCCTACATAATATTTTGGAAAGATTATATTGTTATGGTTGGCTGTCTGCATCACATCCCTTAGGGTGCAACACTTTCCTGAACCTTGCGTGTGAGTGCACAAGGCTACCTTATATTCAGCTATAGTTATGATAACTCACTTGAGATTCATTTGTACTTTCATTGTGTGTGAATGTGACAACCCAACCATCATCCTCATCAGTGCCTTGAGTTTTTGGAACAAAGGTTGCTCCACTGCAAAAAGTGCCCTTTGGGAACATATGATACTCAACTTCAACCAATTCCTCATATTCTTGAAAATGAAGTTTGGCAAGCCCTCCATATTTAGCTAATCCTTCTCATTATAATTTCAAAATATCAAATTACATACTCATAGCCAACCAAAAAAGGAAGAAATTCATAACAGTGTCAAGTGCAAATGATAGTAGTACCTGATATAGAGCTAGCTTCTAAATCTACCACTTGTAGATAACCAAATTTGTTTCTTAGACCAATGAAATTTTCATTGATCATAGGGAATTCCATAGAGAACTCAGTTGTGGCAATTTTCTCCTTTATTTCCCCTGTTCTCATGTTTAGTCTCCATTCACAAACATGAACAAAGAATGGTTTTTCTGAAGATTCATTGTTGTTTTCTATAGAACTTATCTCTTGATAACCTTTGAAACTTTATTGTCTTGGTAATATTGATTCACAAGCTCTGCATGCCCTTACTACCACCTTTTACCGAACAAAATCGAATCACATATAAGTTATATTGATCAATCACTTATATATCCTTACTACCACCTTTTACCGAACAAAATCGAATCACATATAAGTTATATTGATCAATCACTTATATATGAGATGTTGAACTAAGTTTAGGTATAAACAGAAGTAAAATTACCTCATCATTGTCTTCAAAACAATTTACTAGGTGAAGTATACAACAGGGTTGAACCTCAAACCATTTAACAAAATTAGCATCACCATAGCTAGGCATTACTCCAATCCGCGCATATCCATCTTTCTCATACTTTATTAATCTAGAAACCAGAAGATATAGCAAAGTATAATAATGAAAACGATTTCAGTGGATGGCAAAATCATTAAGGGAACCAGATGAACTAAAGTACTCACGAGTCTCCCATAAAGAGTCGATTTATATCAATGGTTAATGGAAAATCCAAGATCACATTGTACCTGTGGATAACCAGTAATACAGAATTAGCAAAAACATCAACTTAATAATATCATAGGTTAAAAATTTGTCTAAAGCTGGGATTTGAAGGAAAAAGAAAAAGGGGAGATTACTTTTGTGTAACTCCTATTTCATGGCAAAGGCTACACCTATTGAATTTGAGATCTACTTTGTGAACCATTTTCTTGCCATCAGCTGAAAGTAGGATTACACTAATTAACAAATTGTTACCAAATTTCTACACAAGTTTAAAAGGAAATATTGCATGTAGCATGCCTGAAATGACTCCTAGCTCAAAATAAGGTTTTCTTGGATATATCCCCATTATAACAAGTTCACCAATTCCAGGGGCTTTCTGCATAAAACAACAAGGTTATCAATAAAAGAATCGTAAATAAATTGAAAAAAACCGAGTTTAAGATGTTGAACATTACTCTTACACAGACGCGCACAAACTGAGAATTTTTTAGAACTTAATTACCTTTGGATGGCTAGTGAATGGTCGATCCCAAGCTCCATCGATATTCCAATTGCCCAGAGTTTCAAGGGAACTTATGTCTATCTCTTGAGGCATAAGATTTTCAGCAATAGAGTAGTATTTCTTTGAGTGCTCAAAAATATTTGTATTGCTTAGATATTTATTTTCCATGCCAAATCTCAGCTGCAACGCGCGCAAAACAAACAATACTGAGATTCATACATCATATCAATCCACCTCATTTCATGTTCCTAAGATACAATACTACTATATCAGATACTAATATTTATTCGAATAGTGTCATACCCCGTTCAAAATGTATGCCAGTAAGACAGCAGGAGAATCTCCTTCAATAGCTGGAAGAAAACCTGGTTTCTTTCTATCTTTTTCCATCTTGAAAGTGTCCGTTCGGACGTGTTTGTTATTGTAGAAGGTAGTCCAAGTTCCTCTTATTTTTTCTCTAGTGAAATACAAAGCATGAAGCATTCCTTCCCCTTCAATCCAAACATGACTTGATTTCCCAAATATCGACTTGGTCGATTTGAGTCCTCCAAACAGAGGATTTGAACCTGCAAAAGGGAGATATTTAAGTTTACAAGAGTCGAGCAAAAACTTCCTATTTTTACAACTAAAGTTATCAAACTTTAGTTTTGATAAGCATGTTATAAACTCTGATATTATAAGCAGTGGCGAAGCCAGAAAATTCAATAAGGGTGTTTAAACATTTGCTATTGGACTATTTAAGGGTGTTCAAAGTCTATTTTTAATCAATAACAAGTAATATTTTACCTTATACAGAGTATAATTTTTCGGCGAAGGGTGGTCAGTCGACCACCCATGAATGCATGTAGCTTCGCCCCTAATTATAAGGACTATGTACGTATTACCCTCTCCAGACCCCACTTTGTGGGAATATACTGGGTAGTTGTTGTTGTTATAAACTCTAATGTTCTTGTTGTTGTTCATTTGAGTTAGTGTCAAATGAACCAAACATTGGTCAAATTTATCACATGACAACAAGTAAAACCAGAATGGGTAAAGGGCGGCCCGATGCACTAAGTTCCCGCTATGTGCTCAGTGGCGGATTTAGGGGGGCGCAAGGGTGTTCACCCGAACACCTTTCGCCGAAAAATTACACTATATATATAAGGTAAAATCTTTTTTCTACATCTATATATTAAGTTTTGAACACCCTTAACACTATCCAAAAGTGTAGTTTAGTGGTCAAGGGTGTTCAAAATTTACATAAAGGTCATGAGTACAATTCCCACTAGCTACAATTTTTTTTCCTGAACACCCTTCATGAAGGTTCTGGCTCCGCCACTGTATGTGCTGGGTTAGAATGTATGTTTAATAAATTAATAAAACCACTAAAACCAAGTCTAATTTGTTTTCTTTTTAACATGGAAAAAGAAAAAATGAAAATTAAAGAGAAGGACGAGGCGAAAAAGTAAACATACTGACCATTTCTTATGTAAACTCCCTCCAGAAAATCATCTGGAATTTTCCCTTCAACTGTAGTAACTAGGACAGCTTCTCCAATTTCTTCCACTGGTGCAAAATTACTCTATCAAAATTAATTACATTAGTGAACAGAAACAAGTAGCTAATTTTCAAGAACTAACAACCAACATCAACAAACTCCGTTTAATTTCACAAGTGAGGTCTGGGAGAGTAGAGTGTACGCAGCCTTACCCCTACGTTGTGAAAGTAGAGAGGCTGTTTCCGACATACCCTCGTTTTTTCAAGAACCGAGTCTGGTAATTAATCAATGGACATACCTGAGAAGGGAGTAATGGCTGGTCAACAAATTCAAATACTAAGTCCACAAAGGCATCTAATAATTTGAAAGAATTCTCCTTGATAGCTTTTGGAATGTCCGCAGCAACAATTGGAAAATACATCAAGACCTTTGATATTGGCTGTTTCATCATCTCAAAACCAAAAACAATATAAGATTTTCTTTTGAAGAATGATATATAGTAAAAAATTTGCACAAGGACTAGAGGAAAGTTTACGTTCAAAGCAGATGAGATTGAGACTTTCAAGTCGTGAACTTTACTTGGAATAGAAGGCCTTTGATAAGAGCAATTTACTTGAAATGTGTAACTACAAAAAGCCATATTCCTATCACTGCCTCTTCTCTTAGTTATACTGTTAAAATAAATAACTTGCTTTGTAACTTTTTGGAATAAAAATGAGAGGATATTTATAGTTTGAAGGAGAGTGGCGTAAACAATGAGGATCCAATTCCTGGGATAAAAGCATCTTTTGGAAAATGATTTCTCAGAATTTAAAATTATCAAGTTACTGTCAAGTATTTTTTTTGAAGTTTTTCCTATCATGAGTTTCTCTATCTCATGAACTCAAATTCGGGACATTTGATTAACAACGGTGGAATCTCATCCATTTGACCGCACCCTTTAAAAAATATTTCTTTTAATTAATTTGTTTAATGATCAATTAACTGTTGAAAATCTTTTTATTTGTTAGTGAAGCACACAAGACTAGTCCATCACGAGAAGTTTTATTGTGTGTCGCACACAACTTACACTCTTTTTTATCTCACAAATTTGTATTGCGAGACAAAAAAATATCTCATACAACTGATGTTAGTTGTATGAAATACAAAATAAAATTTTCCGCCAACTACGGACATATATAACGTCTGACAACTGCATCGTTTAATTTGGAGGTTCTGGTTGTCAAGATGGATATATTAATCAGAATTAGATGTGGCATATTCCTATTATTAAGTGCTTATTGGCTAAAGCTACAGCATTGTGATTGTAATTATGAATTTATCAGAACAAAAGTATAGGATTCATATGTAAGACCAAAAAAGAATATAACCTATGCATTTATACGAGTGGTAAAGGACAATAAGATGAGACTATGTTTTTTGGAAAAATAAATAAAATTCATACAACTGATTGATTAAGAGGAAATTTTATAAATTAATCAATAGTTCAAATTGAAAACTGAATTTGAATGTTACCTAATTATATAAATTAGAAACTAAATTAAACGCAAATTAATTAAACATAGTATATATAATTGATATTAAAAGCCAGACAATTAAATTACCGACAGAACCAACCAGTATGTACCAGAGTAGATTCCCATCAATAGTTGGAATTGCATATATAGTCAAACCTCTTTATAATAACGTTGTTTGTTCACAAATATTTTTGGATGCTATTAAGATGACATGTGTATGAGTGATAATAAGTTGTTGCATATCTCGGATAATATAATTATGGCTTATGCCAAGTGATCGAGAGGGCCTACCGTCGACGACTGTATAATTGCACACGTTATTACAGTTTCTAGACTAAGGTGTACTTATGAAATGATGTTATGGAGAACATATATTGTAATAATATGAAAGTTGGTTTTGAAAAAGCTTGATTTTTATAGTGAAGTGTTGTTATAAGAGATATTGTTATATATAGAGATGGCTGACTCTATACTAAATTTCTTGATTGCACTTTACGTCAGTAGATATTTTTATGAGGTACAATGTCAATAAAAGTTTCATTACATCACATAAAGAAGAATTAGGACAATAATTACAATTTATAACCTTAGCATCTAACTAGGGTAAGATTCGTCTTTAGCATCTTAGATGTAGACAAAACTATATGTGGACTTTCAATTAATTGATTACATTAGCATCTTTTTTCATGCAAAAATGGTTCTTGTACTCATTGTTGAATCCTTCATGAATCGTGGAATCCATACAACATCAACACACCCAACTTATTTTAAAACTTAATTCTACAAGTGGGGTTTTGGAGGGTGGGACGTACGCAGATTTTACTTCTGTCTTGTATAAAGTAAAGAAGTTATATCTGATAGAACCTCAGCTCAAAAAACGTATTTCCAAAATAAATTTGAAAAATACAGAAGTAAAATACTATCATAAAAATAAAAATACTGATAGTATATACTGATAAGCTTTTGAGTGTTATAATTAATACTAAGACTCTAATGGCATGAAAGCTCCATGAAATCCGTATGGCACCCTACTTGGTAATGTGATAATGGCAATTGGCTCATTCGTAAATTTCTTTGCATCAACTATATAAACCTGCAACAAAGAAATTCATAGGCGTGGATTAATTCTTTCAATTCCAGTACTGTATTTTCACAAAATATTTATTTATAAAGAGAAAAAGAGCGTCAATAACCAAATTTTTACATACTTGAGAAATATTTTCATTTTCATTATGCGTAAATGTGATAATCCAACCATCGTCCTCGTCGACTCCTCCAGGTTTTGGAACAAAGGAAGCTCCAGAACAAAAGGTGTTCTTGGGCAACATATGATATTCAGCTTTAACCAATTCATCTTCTTCCTCCTATATATTTCCCAATTCCAAAAGTGAAAAAATTTGGTCATGGAAATAGATTAATTAGATATGAAAGTATAGTATATACATGAATAATTACCGTAGGGATTCTTTTTTCTTCAAAATGAAGCTTGGTTAATCCTCCAAATCTTGTGAATCCTGTTAAATTTTTAAATATAATGAGTGAAAAGCTCGAATTATTTCCAAGAAAAGTAACAAGGCTGTCAAAATTTGTACCTGAGCCAGATAGTTGTGTTGACTCAACAACTTGTAGATAAGCAAATTTATTTCTAAATCCAGTGAAGTTTTCATTGATCAATGGGAATTCCATTGCAAACTCGTCACCAGATAGATTCTTCTTCACTCTAACCTCTCCAGTTTTCATGTTCAATCTCCATTCACAAACACGAGGAAAAGTTGATTCTTTGGTGAATTCAATTCTGTCATCTTTGGAACTTCTTCCCTTTAACCATTTCTCAATGTGGTTGACTCTAGAATTAGGTCCTGGTATAACTGATTGACGAGCTCTACATGCTCTCACCACCACCTTTGCAAATGAGCATTTCGATTAAATATTGTAGTTGGTTCATGTAAAATAAAATAGAACAAGATTTAACTCTTGTATACTAACAATAACAACAACAACCCAGTATAATCTCACTTAGTGAGGTCTGGGGAGGATAGTGCGTATGCAAACCTTACCCCCACCCTAGGGGAGACTCGAACTCACAGCCTTTCGGTTGGAAGTGGAGTCTGATGTAACCACTCTTATCTCCTATATACTAACAGTCTAGTCTGATGTCATTTTTACACTATCAATATAAATTAACATGACGTACAAAAGTTAAATGTCTTATTTTTTAGGTTACTATTGTTGCTTTTGTGGATAATTATATGTAAGTAACTACTTTCAAGTGACCTGATAGTGTTAAAAAAATTATATCGAGAGTATATAAGTTAGACTAGGTAAAACATCTTGAATCAAGATAAAAATATTAAGTACCTCATCATTATCTTCGAAACAGTTAATGATGTGAAATACACAACAAGGTTCGACCTCAAACCATTTGATGGAATTGGCATCCCCATAGCGTGGCATTATACCAATTCTTGCGTATCCATTTTCTTCAAATCTCATTAAACTAAATAATCACAGTATAAATACAGATGTAATTAATTAATTAGGCTTGTCATTAAATCCATGTAAATATCGAGTGAAAAGAAAAAAAACATTTACACTTACGAGCCTCCCAGAATAAGTCGACTTATGTCAATAGTAAGTGGGAAATCCATGATCACATTGTATCTACATGTTTGAAATAGGACCAAGTTAGATAAGTGAAAAATTATCATATATAAGTTTAAAATAGAAAATAATTTTACCTTTGTGTGACTCCTATTTCATGGCAAACTGTACACCTATCGAACATGAGATCCACTTTGTGAACCATTTTCTTTCCATCAGCTGAAAGGGGGTTAACGAAGATTTTATATATATATATATATATATATATATATATATTAATATATTAATTAAATATATATTAAAGAGTTAAAAGAGGGTGAATGGGAAATGGAGGGAAATGAAATTTTGAGTGAAATTTTAAGTTCCCTCTCCTTGGTAATGGGCATTATCCCACATCGGAAGAGGAAGAGGATTTTTATGGGTATATAAGCAATTGCTCTTCTTCTAGCTCTTAAAGAGTTGAGAAGAAAGCAAGCCTCACGCTGTCGTCGTCGTCGCTCGCTCGGCTCCGGATTTGGATTTGGATTTGGTCAAATGATCGATTGATTAACTTTTTGGACCAAATTTATTTGTTAATAGTAAAATATTAACAGAAATGTTATTAAATATTTATTTTAATAACAGAATTTAATATTAAATAAATATTAATATTAAATCCAAATTTCAGTTTTTTTGTTTTTGTAACAGAAACATAACTACCCATCAATTTTCCCTCTTTATTATTGAGTAAATGACCATTTATGCAATGACATTTATGATGTGGCAGTTTTGCAGAAACAACCATTCTGAATGGACTCTTCAGATTTCAGCCCAACTTTTGGCTATAAATACAACACTATTCTGCTCAGAATTTCACTACGAATTTCTGAGTTTCTCCTCCTTTCTTCTACATGCTTTTAGCATCAAACAAAGCAAAAAGTAAGTGTGATTTGCTACCGAACTTTGTGTTCGTTGAAACACTGGGGTTTGAAGTACCACTACACCAGTGTGTAATTCGTTCTATCCTAGGAGGAAATAGTCCATAACCTTGGGTACTAGGAGGGGATTAAATTCCTTAAGGAAACACTGTGAATTCAGTGGACTCGAATTGGTTTCTTCATTTCTGTTTATGCACATTTTTATTTGTATTTATTTATATTTCCAGAATTAATTTACAAATACAGTGGAATAACAAGTTTAAGGAATTTAATTATATTTCTGTATTTGTTTTTACTGTTTCTGGAAGAGTAAAACCTTTGTGGTTTTGTACTTTATTAAAATCTACGTGATTTTAATATTTGTGTCATTCTTTTACAGAAATGAATAACGAGAATGAGAACCAAGTTGTTCCAATGGTGACTGCTAATGCCTCAACAAGCCGAACGACTCCGGCAGCATTGGCACCGGCGGAGAAACCCAAAAAATTTTCTGGGATTGATTTCAAGTGCTGGCAACAAAAGATGTTCTTCTATTTGACTACTCTAAGTCTCCAGAAGTTCATCGAGGAAGATGTTCCTGTGTTGTCCGACGAAACTCCAGAAACTAAACGTTTTCTCGTCGTTGAGGCGTGGAAGCATTCAGATTTTTTATGCAAGAATTATACTCTAAGCGGGCTGGAAGATGCTTTGTATAACGTCTACAGTAGCGTAGAAACGTCAAAGGAACTGTGGACTGCACTTGAAAAGAAATACAAAACTGAAAATGTCGGGTTAAAAAAGTTTGTTGCTGCAAAGTTTTTGGACTACAAAATGGTAGATAGCAAGTCTGTTATCACCCAAGTCCAGGAATTACAAGTGATTATTCACGATCTCCTTGCTAAAGGTATAAATCAAATTAATATTGATGTTGAAAGTAGTAACCTTAGTATTTTTACTAATGAAAATTTCATTGAAGGTCTTGTTATCAATGAAGCATTCCAAGTAGCAGCAATGATTGAGAAGTTACCTCCTTTGTGGAAGGACTTAAAAAACTACTTGAAACACAAACGCAAGGAGATGTCCCTTGAAGATCTCATTGTTCGGTTGAGAATCGAAGAGGACAATAAAGCTGCTGAAAAGAGAGGCCGTGGACACTAAACAATAATGGGAGCAAATATTGTTAAAGAGAACAAGAAGAGGAAGAAGGCTTCTGGACCAAAATAGAACCCAAGCAAGAAGCGGTTCAGTGGAAACTGCTACAACTGTGGAAAACCCAGACACAAATCTACGGAGTGTCGTGCTCCGAAGAAAGGCAAGAAGAAGGGTCAAGCAAAGATGGTTGAAAAGCATGATGATGTTGATGACTTATGTGCCATGCTTTCCGAATGCAACTTGGTAGGCAATCCTAAAGAGTGGTGGATTGATTCTAGAACCACTCGCCATGTTTGTGCTGTTAGAGAAGTGTTTGCTACTTATGCTCCTGTTGGACCCGATGAGACGATTTCTATGGGAAATGCTTCAAAGGCCAATATTGAAGGATGTGGGAAGATATTTCTCAAAATGACTTCCGGCAACAACAACGTCCTTCATGTTCCCGAGATTAGGAAGAATTTAATCTCTACTGGACTTCTTGTTAAGAATGGTTTTAAATGTGTTTTTGTTTCCGATAAGATTGTAATAAGTAAGAACGAAATGTTTGTAGGAAAAGGTTACCTCACTGAGGGCATTTTCAAGCTGAATGTAATGGTCATTGAGAATAATAATAAAATTTCAGCTTCGTCTTACTTACTTGAGTCAAATGAATTATGGCATATACGTTTGGGTCATGTCAATTATAAAACCTTACGGAAAATGATTAATTTGGAAGTATTGCCTAAATTTGAATGTGACAAATCAAAATGTCAAGTATGTGTGGAATCTAAGTATGTTAAACATCCTTATAAGTCGGTTGAAAGGAATTCAAATTCTTTAGACTTAATTCACACAGATATTTGTGACATGAAGTCAATACCATCTCGCGGTGGAAAGAAGTATTTCATAACTTTTATTGATGATAGTACTCGATATTGCTATGTTTACTTACCTAATAGTAAAGATGAAGCAATAGACGCATTCAAGCAATACAAAAATGAAGTTGAAACACAACTTAACAAGAAAATTAAAATGATAAGAAGTGATAGGGGTGGTGAATATGAATCTCCTTTTGAACAAATATGTTTAGAATATGGAATTATTCATCAAACAACGGCCCCTTACACGCCCCAATCCAATGGGATTGCAGAAAGAAAGAATCGTTCATTAAAGGAGATGATGAACGCATTATTGATAAGTTCTGGTTTGCCACAGAACTTGTGGGGGGAAGTTGAACTTACGGCTAGCCGAATACTAAATCGAGTACCCCATAGCAAAACACAATCCATTCCATATGAAAATGGAAAGGAAGGAAGCCCAACTTGAATTATTTTAAAGTGTGGGGGTGTTTGGCAAAAGTGCAAGTTCCTAAACCCAAAAGGGTAAAAATAGGACCGAAAACCGTTGATTGTGTTTTCATAGGATATGCGACTAATAGTAAAGCATATCGATTTCTGGTTCATAAATCAGAAAATCCCGACATTCATAATAATATGGTTATAGAATCAGATAATACTGAGTTCTTTGAAAATATATATCTGTATAAAAAGAAATGTGAGTCGATTAGTGAAGGATCTAAACGACCTCGGGAAGAAGCAAAAGAGAGTACACTTAACCAGGAAGATCCAAGGCGTAGTAAACGTCAAAGAACGTCTACTTCATTTGGACCAGATTTTGTGACTTTCTTATTGGAAAATGAGCCTCAAACATTTAAAGAAGCTATGTCTTTTTCGGAATCATTGTTATGGAAAGAGGCAATCAATAGTGAAATAGAATCCATATTGAACAACCATACGTGGGAATTGGTTGATCTTCCTCCTGGAAATAAACCATTGGGTTCTAAATGGATCTTTAAGAGGAAAATTAAAGATTATGGCACTATTGACAAATATAAGGTAAGCCTTGTGGTCAAAGGGTATAGACAACGAGAAGGTCTTGATTATTTTGATACCTACTCTCCAGTCACAAAAATTACGTCCATACGAACGTTAGTAGCGTTAGCTGCAGTTTATGGTCTTGAAATTCATCAAATGGATGTTAAGACGGCCTTCTTAAATGGAGAGTTGGAGGAAGAAATATACATGGAACAACCAGAAGGGTTTGTGTTTCCAGGTAAAGAAAAGAAGGTTTGTAGACTTGTTAAGTCCCTTTACGGATTAAAACAAGCACCCAAACAATGGCATGCAAAATTTGACCAAACAATGTTGTCAAATGGGTTTAAGATAAACGAATGTGATAAATGTGTGTACATTAAAAATGTTCCAAATCACATAGTCATTATTTGCCTATATGTGGATGATATGCTCATAATGAGTAATGACATTGCCAATATAAATGCTACTAAGCGTATGCTAACTAGCAAGTTTGATATGAAAAACTTGGGAGTTGCTGATTTAATTCTGGGAATTAAGATCCATAAGACTTCTCAAGGTCTGGCATTGTCACAATCTCATTATATCAAGACAGTACTTGAAAAATTTAAGCACTTGGGCTTTAAAGTTGCAAAGACTCCAATTGACGTGAATCTTGCATTAGCAAAGAACAAAGGCCAAAGCATATCACAATTGAATTATGCTCGTGTGTTAGGTTGCTTAATGTACATCATGAACTGTACACGACTAGATATAGCTTGTGCTATAAGTAAATTGAGTCAATATGCCAGCAATCCAGATCAATCTCATTGGATGGCCATGAAACGAGTTTTGGGGTACGTAGTACATACCCAGGACTTTGCTTTGCACTACAATAAATATCCTGCGGTCATTGAGGGATACTGTGATGCAAATTGGATCGCCGGATCAACTGATTCCAAGTCCACAAGTGGATATGTATTCACAATTGGTGGAGGAGCGGTATCTTGGAAGTCGTCCAAACAAACTTGTATTGCCCGCTCTACAATGGAGGCTAAGTTCATAGCCTTGGATAAAGCAGGTGAAGAAGCTGAATGACTCTGGAATTTCTTGGAAGATATTCCATTTTGGACCAAATCCTTGGCACCAATATGCATACACTGTGATAGTCAAGTGGCAATTGGAAGGGCTGGGAGCATTATGTTTAACGGTAAATCTTGTCATATACGACGAAGACATAAAACCGTTAGACAATTACTCTCTAGATGAATTATCACGATTACTATGTAAAGTCAAGTGATAATGTGGCGGATCCATTTACAAAAGGCCTAACTAGAGATGTAGTTGAGAAATCATCAAGGGGAATGGGACTATGGCCGAGAACAAGTCATAGTGGCAGTAACTCTACCTAGAAGACTGGAGATCCCAAGATCTAGGTTCAAGGAGAACAAACAAAGTCATGTATGACGGTTCAACATTGTCAAAATAAACTTTTGGTCAATTCTCATATAAGACAATATTCAGTATCAAGGATAAAGCATTAAGGCTTTTTAATGATTTCTAAATTTGATACGGGGTATATCAAATAGTGTATCTACGGGATGACACATTTAGGAATCACCTATGTAAGTGTGAAGTGTTAGCCGCTTCAAGGAGAATTTTATAAGGCCAGAGCTCTACGCACTTATGAAACCAGGCGGTGTTCATGGCTGAAACGAACACAACAATGAGAACCAAAGACGGTTACGGGTTGGTTGTGTGACTTGTGGTTCTCTAGGTATGCACCAAAGTTCGACGGTTCAAATATATCAAATCTACCGATTGATCGAGTATATCCGACATAAGTTCACTACGGAAAGTTCAAAGGGAAACCTACTTATCCAGATGCAAGTAATCCTTACTTGCGAATCACACAGTTTTTCATGCATACTTCCGTGATATAGCTATTCCCCATTCATGTGGGGGATTGTTGGGTTTTTAATATATTAATTAAATATATATTAAAGAGTTAAAAGAGGGTGAATGGGAAATGGAGGGAAATAAAATTTTGAGTGAAATTTCAATTTCCCTCCCATTGGTAAATGGGCATTATCCCACATCGGAAGAGAAAGACGTTTTTATGGGTATATAAGCAATTGCTCTTCTTCTAGCTCTTAAAGAGTTGAGAAGAAAGACGTTTTTATTAATATTTGTTAATATTAATAAATATTACTATTAAATCCAAATTTCAGTTTTTCTGTTTTTGTAACAGAAACATATCTACCCATCAATTTCCCTCTTTATTTATTCTGCTCAGAATTTTACTACGAATTTCTGAGTTTCTCCTCCTTTCTTCTGCATACTTTTAGCATCAAACAAAGCAAAAAGTAAGTGTGATTTGCTACCGAACTTTGTGTTCGCTGAAACACTGGGGTTTGAAGTAGCACTACACCAGTGTGTAATTCGTTCTATCCTGGGAGGAAATAATCCATAACCTTGGGGGCTAGGAGGGGATTAAATTCCTTAAGGAAACCCTGTGAATTCAGTGGACTCGAATTGGTTTCTTCATTTTTTGTTTATGCACATTTTTATTTGTATTTATTTATATTTCCAGAATTATTTTACAAATACAGTGGAATAACAATATATATAGGTCCTTGTTCGAAATCTTGATTCCAACAAAATGCAATTAAAGATGAAGAAAATAAAACATATATATAGGGAGATAAGGTACCTGAAATAACACCAAGTTCAAAATAAGGCTTTTGTGCATCAATACCTATTATAACAAGTTCTCCTGTGCCAGGTGCTTTCTGCGTATTAATGTAAAATATCCACAAATTAAGAAAAGGATTAAGTAGAGATACGTAATAGATATAATTTAAGAAGTATGTTATTTTATTTTATTGTATAAATTAATTATATATTTTTTTGTCTCTGCATCAACGTACCTTTGGGTGGCTTGTGAATGGTCTGGTCCAAGATCCACTTATAACATTCCAATTTTCCAGTGTTTCTAGGGAATGTATGTCGATCTCTTGAGGCATATGGTTCTCAGCAATTGAGTAATATTTCTTTGCATGTTCAAATACATTAGTATTGCTCAGGTATTTGTCTATCATGCCAAACCTCAACTGCAAATCAAAGACATTACAACTCAAATCATGTCTTGCCAACATTTAAATTTCTATATTTAGTATCATATATATGGTTGTACAGTGAAATAGAATGTGTTCTAAAGCATTTGGAGGACTCTAGGCTCTGATACTATGCAAGTAAAAAAATGAGCTGGGCCGGGAGAACCTACTAAAATGATAACAAAAGAGTCGGGCTAATTTGTCGTTAGTTATGAACCTGAACTTCAATAAAAATTAATCCAACATCAGGACAAAATTTTGTTTACATAACTTAATTAATCATATTTTAGTGTGTGTTTATTAGTACATATGACTCAACTCCCTTGAAAAATAGTGACATGTTGTTCGAAATAACTTTTTGCCAGTAACCATAATTAACATTGGTGATAAATTTTAACAAACGGAAACAACTTGATTTTGTTGGCAAACATTACAATATTGTTCCCAATTGCACTAAACTTAGTATACGTAGGTTTTTTGATGGAGTACTAGTAGTACATACCACATTTAGAAGGTACGCCAGTAAGACAGCAGGAGAATCGCCTTCAATAGCAGGAAGAAAACCTGGTTTTTTTCTATCTTTTTCCATTTTGTAAGTATCTGTTTGGACATGTTTGTTCTTGTACATTGTATTCCAGCTGCCTCTAATTCTTCCATTTTTCTTCACGTACAATGCGTGAAGCATTCCTTCTCCTTCAACCCACATGTGGTTTGATTCACCAAATATTGATCTGGTCGATTTTAGCCCTCCAAACAGAGGATTTGGGCCTGCAATAATGTTCCACACAATATATATAAGTGAACCATTGTTATAAGTATTTGTAAGTAATGAGTTGTATTTGATCTTTCAAGTGAGTTATTGAAACACTAGTTTTCCCTCCCAAAATATTTAACTAAGCTTTCACACACAAAAAAAGAATCAAGTGAAGTTTATGTCAACTCATTACTTACAAAATATCACTTCTCTTATTTCTTCCTTCTTTGCTAATCTTCTTCTTTCCGCTCTTCTAGCTAGGGTTTGCTCCTTCATATCCACAGATTTAACATGGTCTAGACTGGGAATTCTAGTTCGTTTGTTGATCCACATTGCTATTTAGTGAAATTTGTGGGTTCATACAATCAATCGAACAACGAAGTCTCGTCAATTGAAGTAGTAGCACGGGAGACGATGTTGAAAATACCCCGACTATGTAGCTACATATGTAGATGCAATTGTTGGTGGTAGTACTCAATCTAACGAAGAATTTAGAGTCGATTTTCCTCACAATCACCCGATATATCTTGGATCTTCCGATACGAGTGGAGCTCAACTGATCTCGTTTCAACCAACAGGTACAGATAGCTATACTATTTGGATTCGTCCTATGATGATATTTTTGCGAGAAATAAGTCAAGGTTTATAGAAGGAACATGAAAAAAGGAGAAATTTTGTGAAAATCTATGGGAACGATAGGAGTTGTGCAATGCAATTGCACTTTCATGGCTAATGAATGCAGTAACTCCACAACTTATTGGAGGATGGGGTCCAGTCCACAAATAAAAAGTGAAAAACAAAAAGAAAAATAGTGATTGGTTGAAAGAAAGGCAAATGGTCGGATTTGTAGAACAATTTGCAAAACCAATTTGGAATTGGTTTTGGGCGTTGCCATCTAACAACTTGCAACGAACCAAAAAAACCCGATTGATTTCTTGGGTGGTAATCTACTTCTATAGATATCAGCTACATTTCTCATTATAATCACACCAAAACGAGAGATAAGCAACTAAAGTTAGAGAGAGTAATCCATAGAATGTAGTCTGTAAGAAAAATAGTGAGTGTGAATAATATTGTAATGAAGTGTTTAAAATAAAGAGTGTTATTTCTTTTGAAGTAGTAGTAGTCTCTTGGCACTACTAAGTTATAATATTAATATTGCTCCACTCGAGTATTGTATTTTATCGCATCAAATATTTGGTGTCTTTGTTACTCACTTGTGTTATTGTTATTTATCGTGGATATTATTCCTGGGCGAGTAAGTTTTTTCAACAAAGTGGTATCAGAGCTATGGTGAATAATGGTCCACTGTCTTTCCAGTGCCCTCGTCTCACAATAGATAATTATGAGAAATGGTATCTGCGTATGAAAGCCATTCTTGGCTCCTATGATGTGTTGGAAATCGTAGATAGGAGGTATGTAAAACTCGATAATGAGAAAGATTTGCCTCAAAATAATAAATATGTCTTGGCAAAGGCAAGGAAGAAGTATCAACAAGCCCTCATGCTTATCTACCAATGTCTGGATGATGCCATGCTTGAGAAGGTGGCAGATGCTACCACCTCAAAGGTAGCTTGGGAGATTTTACAAATTCTCTTCAAGGATTTGACAAGGTGAGGAAGGTAAAAATTTAAACTCTAAGGGATGATTTTGAAGTTTTAAAAATCAAAGAATCCGAATGCATTTTGGATTATTGTTCAAAAGTGAAGACTGTTGCAAATCAATTTAAAAAGATACAGTGAGAACATAGAAGATGTCCCTGTGGTATAAAAGCCCCTTCGCACTATAACACCTATATTTGATTTTGTGGTGTGTGTTATTGAGGAGTCTAAAGATTTAGATTCAATGATGGTGGAGCAATTGGAGGGTTATTTACATGCCCATGAAGAAAAGATCAAGAGGAGACAAGAAGTGCCATTGGAGCAACTTCTTAAAACTCAGAAATCCTTCAAGGATTATGGAGAAAAGAGCTATCAAGGAAACAAAGGAGGACGAGACAGTGATAGTCATGGAAGAGGAAGAAGTAATAGTAGCAACTTAAATAATGAACTTAAAATCCACCAAACATTCAAAGGTCATGCTCATGGACAAAGAGGTGGAAGAGGACGTGGCAACTACTAAGAAAATACTAGATAAAGTTATGACAAATCAAAATTTGAGTGTCATAATTATCATAAATTTGGCCATTACTCTTGTAATGTCATAGCAATGTTAAAAAAAGCTAACCTTGTTTACGATAATAAAGAAGAAGTTGAATCAACGTTGTTGATGTCACTCAAGGAAGAAGACAGGGATGATTGAAGCTCGTAATATTTGGACAATGGTGCAACAATCATATGTGTGGATGAAAAAAGAAGTTTGTGGAAATAAATGGAATGGTGAGAATTAATGTGTCCTTTGGAGATACCTCAAAAATTCAAATCGAAGGGATATGTACAATTCTGATCTCCTGTAAAAATAGTGACCACTAGTTAATTCAAGATGTTTATTACGTCCCAAAATTAAAACATAATATTTTCAGTTTGGGATAACTTTTTGAAAAGGAATATGACATCCACATGAAAAATATGCGTATTCGGCTTAGAGATTAAAGTGGAGTTCTAATTGCTAAAGTGCATATGCCAAAGAATAAAATATTTTCTTTGAATCTTAAGACAATTGATGCAAAGTGTTTGACAACTAATGTGCAAGATGAATCATGGTGTTGGCACACGCGATTTGGGCACTTGAATTTTGTAGTACTCAAAACAATGGAAAAAGAACATGGTGCATGAGATACCATCAATCAATCATGCTAATCAATTGTGTGAAGCTTGTCTTCTTGGAAAATATGCAAGGAGGAGTTTTCCAAAGGAGTCTATGTCAAGATCAACCAAGTCGCTCCAGCTTGTTCACATTGATGTGTGTGGACCAATCAATCCACCATCATTTGGTAAAAGTAAATACTTTCTGCTCTTCATTGATGACTTTAGTAGAAAGACTTGAGTTTATTTCTTGAACCAAAAATCTGAAGCTTTTGCTGCTTTTAAAAATTCGAAAGTACTTGTGGAGAAAGAAAGTGGCTATAAAATTAAAGCTTTAAGGTCCGATACAGGAGGCGAATTCACTTCAAAAGAATTTAATGAATTCTTTCAGTTTCATGAAATTCGTCGCCCTCTAATGGTACCTTATTCGCCCAAAAAAAAATAGAGTTGCAAAGAGAAAGAATTGAATGATTCTTAATATAGCTAGATATATGTTGAAAGCTAAAATTATGCCCAAGTAATTTTGGAGCAAAGCTGTTTCTCGTGTAAATTATTTGAAAAATCGGTCTCCAACAAGAAATGTTAGAGATCAGACCCCCAAGAAGCATGGAGTGGAAGAAAGCCAAGTGTCAAGTACTTGAGAATCTTTGGGAGTGTAGGATGTGCTCATGTACCACATCAAGGGAGAGCAAAGCTTGAAGATCAAGGTATCAAGTATGTGTTTGTTGGCTATGATACGAGTTCAAAAGGCTACAAGTTATACAACACAAGCAGTGGCAAGGTGGCGGTAAGTCGCAATGTTGAATTTGATGAAGAACTGGCATAGGATTGGGAAGCTCAGGAAGAAATTCATATGATTTTCTTCCATACTTTGGTGATAAAGAAGAACCAGAGACTGTGAAACTTGTGCAGGATACAACTCCACCTCCTTCTCCAAAAATGTTGCATTTCCCCATTCTCAAAAAAGTTCAAATGAATAACTGCAAAGGACAAGGAATATTCAAGAGCTCTATCAGGACACAGAAGAAAATACTAATTTTGATTTTTTATGTTGTCTCTTTGCTAACAGTGAAGTAATAAACTTTGATGAAGTTATTACAAACAAAAGGTGGATACAAGAAATGGAGGAGGAGATTGAGTAAACAGAGAAGAACAACTCTGGGGAGTTACAACTCTTCCTAGTGGTCATCCAGCAATTGTAGTAAAATGGGTATACAAGACAAAGAAAAATACTGATGGAGATGGGGAGAGATACCAGGCACGACTTGTAGCTAAAGGATACAAGCAAAGATAGGGCATTGATTATGAAGAAGTCTATGCACATGTTGCCCGTATAGAGATGATTCGTTTGTTGATCTTTTTGGTGGCGCAAATGAAGTGGAAGATCATCAATTAGATGTCAAATCAGCCTTCTTGAATGGCTATCTTGAAGAAGAATTTATATTGAACAACCATCGGGCTTTATGGTCAAAAACCATGAAGATAAAATGTTGCGGTTGAAGAAAGCTTATATGGATTAAAGCAAGCCCTACGAGCATGAAACAGTTGCATCGACAAGTATTTTCAAGACAATGACTTTTCTCGTTGTCTCCATGAATATGCTCTTTACCTTAAAGTTCAAACTAATGGAGATATCTTACTTATTTGTCTTTATGTTGGTGATCTTATTTTCATAGGTAATAACCTAAGTTTGTTTAAAGCTTTTAAGAAATATATGCCCCGTGAGTTCAATGACAGATGTATGGCTCATGTCATATCACCTGTGCGTAGAAGTAAAGAGGATGGAGGATGGCATTTTCATCTCTTAAGAACGCTATACAAAATAGATTTTAAAGAAGCTCCACATGCTCGATTGCAACCCCATGAATACACCGATGGAAAGTGGGACAAAATTGTCCAAGTTTGACGAAGGAAAAAAGGTGGATCCCACATTTTTCAAAAGTCTTGTGGGAAGTTAAGGTACTTGAATTGTACCAGGACAGATATACTCTTTGCAATTGGAGTAGTAAGCCGCTTCAATGGAAGCTCCTAGCTCCACTCACTTTAAAATCTCTTGAAGAAATCTTCGCTACCTAAAAGGTACAATTGACTTGGGTTATTTTATTTTCTTCTAGTGATTTCAACCTTATGGGATTTTGTGATAGTGATTATGCGGGAGATATAGATGATAGAAAAAATACAATTGGCTTTGTGTTTTTCTTGGGTGATTCTGTTATTTCTTGGAGTTCAAAGAAATAATCAATAATTACTCTCTCGACTTGTGAAGTTGAATATATAGCATCAACATCTTGTACATGTCATGCTATTTGACTGAGAAGATTATTTAAGAAGCTTGATTTACCACAAACTGAAGCTACATAGATTTGTATGGCAACAAATCCGCACAGGCACTTGTCAAGAATCCAGTGTATCATGATTGAAGCAAGCATATAGATACAATGTATCACTTCATCAAAGAATGCATTGCCAAGAAGGAAGTCGAGCTCAAATATGTGAAGTACTCTCATGGTCAAGTTGTGGATATTTTTACCAAACCTCTCAAGTTTGGAGATTTTCAAATATTGAGATCAAGACTTGGAATGAAGAAAAAAAATTAAAATTAAGGGAGACTTGTGGTATCCAGTCCTCAAGTAATAAGTTAAAAAGTAAAAGAAAAAATAGTGATTGGTTGAAAGAAAGGAAAATGGTGGGCTCTGCAGAATAATTTGCAAAACCAATTTGGAATCGATTTCGGACGTTGCCATCTTACAACTTGCAACGAACCAAACAACCTGATTGGTTCCTTTGGTGGTCATCTGCTACTATAAGTAGCAGCTGCATTTCTCATTGTAAACACACCAAAACGAGAGAGAAGCAACTGGAGTTAGAGAAGGTAATCTACAGATTATAGTGTGTGAGATAAATAGTGAGTATAAGTAATATTGTAGTGAGGTGATTAAATAAAGAGTGTTATTTTTTTCGAAGTTGTAGTAGTCTCTTGACACTATTAAATTGTAATATTATAATAGTAGTATTGCTCCGCTCGGGTATTGTATTTTATCTTGTTAAAAAATTTGGTCTCTTAGTTACTCTCGTGTATATTATTATTTATCATGGATATTATTCTTGGGCGAGATATTATTTTTTTCCCAACAGTTTGGAGCTAGTGCAGAAGTTGTCTGGGAAGATCCAAGAGAAAAATTTGATAAGGTGGATGGCTCTAGGTCTTTCAATTTGCACAAAGAGATTACAACATTGTTTCAGGACATTTCCTCTGTTTTAGTCTATTATACTAAATTAAAGGACCTCTGGGATGAATTTGAGGCATTAGTACCAGCTCCATGTGATTGCGAGAAATCTAGGGATTATGTTGTCATTATGAAGAGACAAAAGTTGTATCAATTCCTTTTTGGGATTGAACGACTCCTATGCTCAAGCAAGAAGTCAAATTTTGCTAATAAACCCTTTACTTACTGTCAATCAGGCATTTTCAATGATTATAAGTGATGAGAATCAAAAGCCTATAGTTTCTACAGCAGGAAGTCTGGGATTAAACTTTCTTATTTTCATTTTTTCCCTTTTTATTACTTTTTCACTAAATGGCATATTGTCAACCCATACAAAGATATGTATATTTTAGGGGCGTGTAAAGGAAATCAACAAACCGCACCAACTCGATAATTTGAATCAAACCAACAAAAAAACTCGACTATAAATTTGGTTTGGTATTGAAAAAAAAACTAGACCATAAGTGATTTGGTTTGATTTTAACTAAAGAAAGTCAAACTGAAACCAAACATATATATATTTAATATATAAATATACTTATTGTGATATCATTTATTAATATTTCTTAAATATTTTCATAATTTTATCTTTTAAGCTATTATTTCAAGATTGCACTTAGATCTTTTGAATGTTCTAATAAGTTTTATAGCCATTAATATTAGTAACTTAAATAATGCTAACAAAAAGCCCAAACCAAAATCAAATCAATACTAATGCAAGACATTTAATTCTATATTACGAACGACAATGTATTGAATATCTATTTTTTGTTTTGCAATAATTTAGATAAAAATGCATAACCTATTTTTAGTTTTTATTTTGCGTTTAGTCATGTAATTAATAGTCTCCTATTAGTCTACTTATTTTAGCATGATTTAGTACTTTTAAATTATATTTAGTTTTATTATGACTTTTTAATTAGCAATATTTATATTACATAATTTTATTGTCTTTATTGTTGAATATTTTAGGATAATGCCATGACGCATCTTATATTTTATATTATTTACTTGGGAAACACCTTATATAGTTGTATCTTACTAGGATTAACAAAATATTTTGTGCTACGAAAATTTTAACGGAAAAAACTCGAAAGACCCGAAAATCCGAGAAAAATCGAGATTGAAAAACTCGAGTTTTATTGATTTGGTTTGGTCTTTAGATTTAATAATCCGACACAATTGATTCAATTTGATAATTATAAAATTCAAACTAATCCGACGTATGTACAACCCTAATGTATATATATATATATATATATACTAGTATATGATTTCAACAAAGAATGAATCCGAGGACTACGTACCATTTCTTATGTAAACGCCCTCTGGAAAATCATCGGGAATCGTTCCTTCAACTCTAGTTACTGACAATGTAGCTTCTCCGATCTCTTCCACTGGTGCAAAATTACGCTGTGAAAACTAATTGCATATATTAGTCGTTCAAAAATCCCTGTTGTGCTATGAAACAAAGTTAGAAGATACCGGGTATGTATGGTACTAAGGAAAATATTTTTATGCAAAATAATTGGTTTTATTATTTATTTTTCATTTATTTGGTTGGTGAATAAAAAGAAATTCCAAAAAATATTTTATAGTGTTTGGTTAGAAAGTAAAAATTATTTTTTTAGAAAACTAATTTTATATGCTACTCTCCTCAGCCCCCTCCTCCCCTCAAAGTCCTCATGTTTCATTGCTCGCAACCTCTCCCAACTACCAAACATTTTCATAAGTCTTTTCCTTCAAAGAATTTAATTATTCTTCTAAAAATTCACACAAATCCAAATAAACTAATGCATTGCTTTACTTTTTTACTTCAAAATAACGTTAAAATTTGTGCTCCATAACTAAAAAGAAAATATATTTTTTTGTTGTAAAAGAATATACTCTTTTTACAAAATAAAAATAAAGTACTCATTTTATTGAAATCAAAGAAATTACTTTTTTACATCCTGAAAAGATTTTTTTTTTCAATGAAAAGAAAGTAATATTTTGTTTAAATAAAAAAATTATATCATATAAAAAAGTACTTATTTGTTGAAATGCAAAAAGAAAATCCATTTATAACATGAAAAAAGAAGCACACCATAGTTGCAATTGTCTTTTTTTTTTTTTAACAGCAGATATTGGCATTGGAAAATTACCTGAGATGGGAGTAATGGTTGGTCAACGAATTCAAATATGAAGTCAACAAAAGCGTCCAATAATTTGAAAGAAGTCTCCTTGATAGCATTTGTAACGTCCATGGAAATATTTGGAAACTGATCCAATTTCTTCAATAATGGCTGCTCTAGTTCAAATTATGCAAGTTATGTGCTTGTCTTTAGAAAATTAGGTGGTCAATTTGATAACAATAACCAGAAAAGGATTTGAGAGCACTGACCCATCTTAGCTAATTTATACAACGGAGTTTTTACACAAATAGTCGGCCGGATTTACAGTATATGCCTACCACCATTTGACATACAAATGCATACTTTTAAGGATCGATCGACATAATTTTAACTTGTATTTTGAGGTGTTTGGTATTGAATTTATTATATTTTTAAAATAATAAATTCATATCAAATATTTATTAAAATTTTAGTAGATTTTCACGTATACATCATGCTTGTTGAAAATATTTTGTTTGGACGAGCCATTTGGCGAAGGTCTAGATTCGCCCCTGCATACATTTTATCTAAATATACACATCTACCTATTTGTAATTTTTCTAACCTGTTACGTATATAAGAGTAGTATGTAGTTAATAAAATCAACGGGTTCAAGGGTGCAAATTCATAAGTAATAAGCATAAAAAATTGTTGGACGTCAAATGACATAGAAGTGTTAGTTTCACAAGATGGAATATCGAATTTTTTGCATGGATCAGAACTAATTGGTTATGTAATTAACCGGATTGATAGTATTAGGTGTTTGTTTGAAACCAAACTCCTCCTCGGGAGGATAGATGGGGCGATTCGGGTGAGATCCAATATAGATCCAACTTTCGATTCACTCGTGGGATCCGGGCGGTCCGGGGGACCACCACGGCTCCTCTCTTCTCGAGAAGGCCTCCTTCCGGGGGGGGGCCGAGCCATCAGTGAGATACCACCTTAACAGTGTTGATTTTGATAATACGCGTTGCCTAACAAGAGCTAGAATTCTAATCTTGTGCCAGGACCTATGGGCCAAGGGACAGTCTCAGGTAGACGGGCGTAGGGGGCCCACACCAATCCATCCCGAACTTGGTGGTTAAACTATACTGCAGAAATTGAGAATAGATCATGATGAAACTGATGATCTTTCTTTTTTTCCCCTCCCTTTCTTTGAGTCCTAATTTTTCTTGCCATAATTGATTTTCCTATCTCACGAGGGAAATGATAACATATCTATCATAATTGGATTTTTCTTTTCTTAGAAGGAAAATATAATTCTTCCATATTTGGCTAGTCTCTTTTTTTGTAGGAAAATGTTTAGAGTTCTATAAATTGAAGATTCGTCCTTCTCATTCAGCACCATCCACAATGTAGCCGTATGAGGTTTGAGAGTTGTGTTTACGAGGAGAACTTTACGGGACAAGTGTTAGCGTGTCACTTGTGTTTGCCTCTTCGTGAGGTTGTTCCCTAGATATATTGTACTCTTTTTTATATAGTGGATTGCTCATTGAAGAATTTACATAAACTGAAGTGCTAAATTGCAGGCAACGTATTGTCTGTTTTCTACTTCTATTCTCCAACTTTGTCTCTATTTATATACATAGCTAACCTGTTAGATTATACTCAATTACTAACTTTATAACTTTACAACTTATACCTTCTACACATATTAGGACTTTAACTCCACGTTTCCAAACTCCTTCATGGCCATGGAATTGGATTCCTTTCTCAACTCACTCTCACTCATCTGTGTTGTGGATGTAGGTCAATTAACCGAACCACGTTATATATTTGTGTTTCTTTTGGTAGATTTCTCTTTTGTTGTGGGACTTATCATCTTTCAAGGTTTACTTTACCAGCTTATGCATGACACCCGATTCATTTCGATCCTAACAGATACTCCCTCCATTTCATATTAAATGAGGTATTTTCCTTTTTTAGTATGTGATAGGGGTGGCGAATATGAATCTCCTTTTGAAGAAATATGTTTGAAAAATGGCATTATTCACCAAACAACTGCCCCTTACTCTCCACAATCTAATGGAATTGCGGAGAGGAAGAATCGAACATTAAAGGAGATGATGAATGCATTGCTAATAAGTTCTGGCTTACCACAGAACTTGTGGGGGGAAGCTATACTTACAACTAACCGGATAATCAACCGTGTACCTCATAGTAAAACACAATCCATTCCTTATGAAAAGTGGAAAGGAAGGAAGCCTAGCTTGAAATACTTCAAAGTGTGGGGGTGTTTAGCTAAGGTACAAGTTCCTAAACCTAAAAGGGTTAAGATAGGTCCAAAAACGGTTGATTGTGTATTTATTGGATATGTAACCAATAGCAAGGCATATCGTTTTCCGGTTCATAAATCAGAAAATCCTGAGATTCACATTAATACGATAATAGAATCAGATAATGCTGAATTCTTTGAAACTATTTATCCGTATAAAAAGGAAAGTGAAGTGACCTGCCAAAAGTCAAAACGATCTCGGGAGGAAATAACAGATGGTATGCCTAATGAAGAAAATCCGAGAAGAAGTAAACGTCAAAGGACATCTACTTCATTCGGTCCAGATTTTTTGACATTTTTGTTAGAAAATGAGCCTCGTACCTTTAAGGAAGCAATGTCTTCCTCAGAGGCACAATATTGGAAAGAAGCTGTCAATAATGAAATAGAATCCATATTGAGCAACCATACGTGGGAATTGGTTGATCTTCCTCCAGGTAACAAAACGTTGGGTTCTAAATGGATTTTCAAGAAGAAAATGAAAGACGATGGTACTATTGACAAATACAAGGCAAGACTTGTCGTCAAAGGATTTAGACAACGAGAAGGTCTTGACTATTTTGACACATACTCACCGGTAACAAGAATTACATCCATTCGGATGCTAATCGCGTTAGCCGCCTTGTATGATCTTCAAATCCATCAAATGGATGTGAAAATAGCCTTCTTAAATGGTGATTTAGAGGAAGAAATCTACATGGACCAACCTGAGGGGTTTGTGGTTCCGGGAAAAGAAAAGAAGGTGTGTCGACTTGTTAAGTCCCTTTATGGACTAAAACAAGCACCCAAGCAATGGCATGCGAAATTTGACCAAACAATGTTGTCAAATGGATTTAAGATTAATGAATGTGATAAATGTGTTTACATTAAAAACGTTCCAAATCATATAGTCATTGTTTGCTTATATGTTAATGATATGCTAATAATGAGCAAAGACGTTGCTGACATTCAAACTACTAAGCGCATGCTTGCTAGTAAGTTTGATATGAAAGACTTAGGAGTTGCCGATATAATTCTAGGAATTAAAATCAAAAGGACTCCTCAAGGTCTAGCTTTGTCTCAATCACATTACGTGAAAATGGTACTTGAAAAATTCAAACATTTGGAATTTAGAAGTGCAAGGACTCCAATTGACTTAAACCATCATCTTATGAAGAATAAAGGTGAAAGTACATCTCAATTGGAGTATGCTCGTATGTTAGGAAGCTTAATGTACATCATGAACTGTACACGACCTGATATAGCTTGTGCGATAAGTAAACTTAGTCGATTCACAAGTAATCCCAACAAACATCACTGGGTGGCAATGAAACGAGTTCTGGGATACTTGGAGTATACTCAAGACTACGCTTTGCACTACAATAAATATCCTGCAGTTATCGAAGGATATAGTGATGCAAATTGGATAACCGGCTCAATAGAAACAAAGTCCACAAGTGGATATGTGTTTACGGTTGGTGGAGGAGCAGAATCTTGGAAGTCTTCTAAACATACGTGTATTGCTCGCTCTACAATGGAATCAGAGTTTATAGCATTGGATAAAGCCGGTGAAGAAGCTGAATGGCTTCGGAATTTTTTAGAAGACATTCCGTTCTGGCCAAAACCTTTGGCTCCTATTTGCATACATTGCGATAGTGAGGCTGCAATAGGACGGGCATGGAGCGTTATGTATAACGGAAAGTCTCGTCATATACGGCGAAGACATAATACCGTTAGACAACTACTTTCTAGTGGAATTATCACTATTGATTATGTAAGATCAAAGGATAATGTTGCGGATCCGCTTACAAAAGGCTTAACTAGAGAGGGAGTTGAGAAATCATCTAAGGGAATGGGACTATGGCCGAGGACAAGTCAACATGGCGGTAACTCTACCTAGAATTTTGGATGTTCCGAGATCTAGGTTCAAGGAGCTCAAACAAAGTTGTGATTGACCGGTTCAACATTGTCAAAATAAAATCTTTGGTCCATTCTCGTGATGAAGACAATGTTCAGTAACAAGGATAGAACTTTACACGTTCTTTAATGATTACCTAAATTTGATGAGGTATCTATCAAATAGTGTCAATCTAAAGGATTACATGTTTAGGAATCACCTATGTAAGTGTGAAGTGTAAGTCGCTTCAAGGAGAATTCTGTAAGGCCAATTCTCTACGCACTTATGAGACCAGGCGGTGTTCATGGCTGAAACGAACACAATAATGAGAACCAAAAGACGGTTAAGGGTCGATTGTGTGACATATGGTTGTCTAGGTATACACCAAAGTTTGACGGTTCAAAGATATCAAATCTACCGATTGACCGAGTATATCCGACATATGTTCACTATGGAAAGTTCAAAGGGAAACCTACTTATCCAGATGCGATCGATCTTTTCTTGCGAATCACACAATTTCCATGTTTTTTTTTTCTATATAGCCATTCCCCATTCATGTGGGGGATTGTTGGACTTTTAAGCCATTGGGCTTTAACGATGAGTAGTGTGAATTGGGTAATGGTGGGAAATTAAATGGACTGGATTGGGCTTCAAAATTTGGCCCGGTTTATTTGGTTAAACTAGTTGACCCAGTTTGATAAATAACGTTAAAAGAACGTTATTTATCAGGTGTCTATTCACAATGAACAGATACCATGAAGAGGCACCATACCTTTTCACAAACAGACACCATGAAGAGGCACCATACCTTTTCACAAAGCCAACAATTTCCTATAAATTCAGGCATGGCTTTCATTCTAGATATTCAGAAATTCAGAAATTCAGAAATTCTTTCCCTCTCTCTGCAAGTTCATTAATCCAAAAATTCTTGAGCTTTCTCGTTCCTTGAAAACCGTAAGTGTGATTCGCTCCGCTCTTTGAGTTCGTTGGTATCCTGCTTCTTGTATTGCCACTGTCGCAGGAAGGTTATTCCGTTTTATCCTGGGAGGATTTAATCCATTACCTTGGCAACTGTGAGGGGGTTAAAATTCCTTAAGGACACACAAGCAAATTGTGAACTCGGAATTATATATTCTATTTCTTCTTCCTCTTGTTTTTTTTCCTTAACAGTGTTGATTTTGATAATACGCGTTGCCTAACATCTTAAGGAATTTTAAAGAAAAAATAATAATAATAATAAACGTACGGGTTTGAAGTATATAAAAACTTCACCATTGTTACGTGTTGTATGTTTGGTTTGGTATTCAGTTTGAAGATATAAAAACTTCACTGATTTAATAAAGTTCTGTATTATTATTTTTTTTCATGCATTGTTTTACATTAACTTGGAGACTAAAGCCTTGTTGCTTTCTACTCCATTAATTGTTTCTCTCCGGTTTAAAGTACATAAAACTTTGCCGGAATAATAAACGTACGGGTTTGAAGTATATAAAAACTTCACCATTGTTACGTGTTGTATGTTTGGTTTGGTATTCAGTTTGAAGATATAAAAACTTCATTGATTTAATAAAGTTCTGTATTGTTTTTGACTTTACAGAAATATGACGAATGAAAACCAAACTAATGGAAATGTTGCGGGAACGGGTGCTACTATGACGAGTGTGGCTGCATCGTCAAGCCGTTCTACTCCGGCCCATGCTATGGCACCGGCAGAAAAACCCGGAAAGTTTTCCGGTATTGACTTCAAACGCCGGCAAATGAAGATGCTCTTCTATCTTACTATATGAGCTTGCAACGTTTTTTCATGGAGGATCCTCCGGTCATGGCTGAGGATACTCCGGACAATGAACGACTTGTTGTAACTGAAGCATGAAAACATTCTGATTTCTTATGCAAAAATTACATTTTGAGTTGTTTGGAAGATGGTTTGTACAATGTCTATAGTGTCATGGAAACTTCAAAAGCGTTATGGAATGCGCTTGAGAAAAAGTACAAGGCCGAGGATGCAGGACTTAAGAAGTTCGTGGCTGCAAGGTTCCTAGATTTCAAGATGATTGACACTAGGTCGGTCATAACACAAGTCCAAGAACTACAAGTCATTAACTCTGAATTTGTTATTGAAGGTATGGTCATTAATGAGGCCTTTCAAGTTGCTGCTTTCATTGAGAAACTACCTCCGTTATGGAAGGATTTTAAGAATTATCTTAAACACAAACGGAAGGAGATGACTCTAGAAGACTTGATTGTTCGTTTGAGGATAGAAGAGGACAACAAAAATGCTGAAAAGAAGTCACGTGGAAACTCGACAATTGTGGGGGAAAACATTGTTGAGGAGGCACCACAAAATAAGAAGAGGAAGAAAGCTTCCGGACCAAAGAATTACCCAAGCAAGAAGAAGTTCAAGGGTAATTGCCACAACTGTGGAAAAATTGGGCATAAGGCGGCAGATTGTCGTGCGCCAAAGAATGATAGGAAGAAAAAGAATCAAGCCAACATGGTTGAAGATGAAATGGAAGACTTGTGTGCCATGTTGTCCGAATGCAACTTGGTAGGAAATCCGAAAGAGTGGTGGATAGATTCTGGAGCCACCCGCCATGTTTGTGCTAACAAGGAATTATTTTCTTCTTATGTCCCCGCAGGTCCCGACGAGACTATCTTCATGGGAAATTCATCTACGGCCAAAATTGAAGGAGTTGGCAAGATTGCATTGAAGATGACATCTGGAAAAATAGTGACTCTAAACCAAGTCCTCCATGTTCCAGAAATTCGCAAGAATCTTGTGTCTACCTCACTTCTTGTCAAGAATGGATTCAAATGTATTTTTGTTTCTAATAGTGTTGTAATTAGTAAGAACGATTTGTATGTTGGAAAAGGTTACCTAAGTGAGGGCCTTTTCAAGCTAAATGTAATAGCAGTTCCAATCAATAAAGTGAATGCTTCTTCTTACTTGCTTGAGTCAAACACTTTATGGCATGCGCGTTTAGGTCACGTAAACTTCAAAACATTGCGAAAGATGATAAATCTAGATGTATTGCCAAAATTTGATTGCGTTAATTCTAAATGTCAAATATGTGTGGAATCAAAGTATGCTAAGCATCCTTATAAGTCGGTTGAAAGGAATTCAAGTCCTTTAGACTTAATTCACACAGATATTTGCGACATGAAGTCAACACCATCTCGCGGTGGAAAAAAAGTATTTTATTACTTTTATTGACGATAGCACGAGATGCTTGCTATGTTTATTTACTTAATAGTAAAGATGAGGCAATTGATGCTTTCAAGCAATACAAGAGTGAAGTTGAAACGCAACTAAACAAAAAGATCAAAATGATAAGAAGTGATAGGGGTGGCGAATATGAATCTCCTTTTGAAGAAATATGTTTGAAAAATGGCATTATTCACCAAACAACTGCCCCTTACTCTCCACAATCTAATGGAATTGCGGAGAGGAAGAATCGAACATTAAAGGAGATGATGAATGCATTGCTAATAAGTTCTGGCTTGCCACAGAACTTGTGGGGGGAATCTATACTTACAGCTAACCGGATAATCAATCGTGTACCTCATAGTAAAACACAATCCATTCCTTATGAAAAGTGGAAAGGAAGGAAGCCTAGCTTGAAATACTTCAAAGTGTGGGGGTGTTTAGCTAAGGTACAAGTTCCTAAACCTAAAAGGGTTAAGATAGGTCCAAAAACGGTTGATTGTGTATTTATTGGATATGTAACCAATAGCAAGGCATATCGTTTTCGGGTTCATAAATCAGAAAATCCTGAGATTCACATTAATAAAATAATAGAATCGGATAATGCTGAATTCTTTGAAACTATTTATCCGTATAAAAAGGAAAGTGAAGTGACCTGCCAAAATTCAAAATGACCTCGGGAGGAAATAACAGATGGTATGCCTAATGAAGAAAATCCGAGAAGAAGTAAACGTCAAAGGACATCTACTTCATTCGGTCCAGATTTTTTGACATTTTTGTTAGAAAATGAGCCTCGTACCTTTAAGGAAGCAATGTCTTCCTCAGAGGCACAATATTGGAAAGAAGCTGTCAATAATGAAATAGAATCCATATTGAGCAACCATACGTGGGAATTGGTTGATCTTCCTCCAGGTAACAAAACGTTGGGTTCTAAATGGATTTTCAAGAAGAAAATGAAAGACGATGGTACTATTGACAAATACAAGGCAAGACTTGTCGTCAAAGGATTTAGACAACGAGAAGGTCTTGACTATTTTGACACATACTCACCGGTAACAAGAATTACATCCATTCGGATGCTAATCGCGTTAGCCGCCTTGTATGATCTTCAAATCCATCAAATGGATGTGAAAACAGCCTTCTTAAATGGTGATTTAGAGGAAGAAATCTACATGGACCAACCCGAGGGGTTTGTGGTTCCGGGAAAAGAAAAGAAGGTGTGTCGACTTGTTAAGTCCCTTTATGGACTAAAACAAGCACCCAAGCAATGGCATGCGAAATTTGACCAAACAATGTTGTCAAATGGATTTAAGATTAATGAATGTGATAAATGTGTTTACATTAAAAACGTTCCAAATCATATAGTCATTGTTTGCTTATATGTTGATGATATGTTAATAGTGAGCAAAGACGTTGCCGACATTCAAACTACTAAACGCATGCTTGCTAGTAAGTTTGATATGAAAGACTTAGGAGTTGCCGATATAATTCTAGGAATTAAAATCCAAAGGACTCCTCAAGGTCTAGCTTTGTCTCAATCACATTACGTGAAAATGGTACTTGAAAAATTCAAACATTTGGAATTTAGAAGTGCAAGGACTCCAATTGACTTAAACCATCATCTTATGAAGAATAAAGGTGAAAGTACATCTCAATTGGAGTATGCTCGTGTGTTAGGAAGCTTAATGTACATCATGAACTGTACACGACCTGATATAGCTTGTGCGATAAGTAAACTTAGTCGATTCACAAGTAATCCCAACAAACATCACTGGGTGGCAATGAAACGAGTTCTGGGATACTTGGAGTATACTCAAGACTACGCTTTGCACTACGATAAATATCCTGCAGTTATCGAAGGATATAGTGATGCAAATTGGATAACCAGGCTCAATAGAAACAAAGTCCACAAGTGGATATGTGTTTACGGTTGGTGGAGGAGCAGTATCTTGGAAGTCTTCTAAACAGACGTGTATTGCTCGCTCTACAATGGAATCAGAGTTTATAGCATTGGATAAAGCCGGTGAAGAAGCTGAATGGCTTCGGAATTTTTTAGAAGACATTCCGTTCTGGCCAAAACCTTTGGCTCCTATTTGCATACATTGCGATAGTGAGGCTGCAATAGGACGGGCAAGGAGCGTTATGTATAACGGAAAGTCTCGTCATATACGGCGAAGACATAATACCGTTAGACAACTACTTTCTAGTGGAATTATCACTATTGATTATGTAAGATCAAAGGATAATATTGCGGATCCGCTTACAAAAGGCTTAACTAGAGAGGGAGTTGAGAAATCATCTAAGGGAATGGGACTATGGCCGAGGACAAGTCAACATGGCGGTAACTCTACCTAGAATTTTGGATGTTCCGAGATCTAGGTTCAAGGAGCTCAAACAAAGTTGTGATTGACCGGTTCAACATTGTCAAAATAAAATCTTTGGTCCATTCTCGTGATGAAGACAATGTTCGATAACAAGGATAGAACTTTACACGTTCTTTAATGATTACCTAAATTTGATGAGGTATCTATCAAATAGTGTCAATCTAAAGGATTACATGTTTAGGAATCACCTATGTAAGTGTGAAGTGTAAGTCGCTTCAAGGAGAATTCTGTAAGGCCAATTCTCTACGCACTTATGAGACCAGGCGGTGTTCATGGCTGAAACGAACACAATAATGAGAACCAAAAGACGGTTAAGGGTCGATTGTGTGACATATGGTTGTCTAGGTATACACCAAAGTTTGACGGTTCAAAGATATCAAATCTACCGATTGACCGAGTATATCCGACATATGTTCACTATGGAAAGTTCAAAGGGAAACCTACTTATCCAGATGCGATCGATCTTTTCTTGTGAATCACACAATTTCCATGTTTTTTTTTCTATATAGCCATTCCCCATTCATGTGGGGGATTGTTGGACTTTTAAGCCATTGGGCTTTAAAGATGAGTAGTGTGAATTGGGTAATGGTGGGAAATTAAATGGACTGGATTGGGCTTCAAAATTTGGCCCGGTTTATTTGGTTAAACTAGTTGACCCAGTTTAATAAATAACGTTGAAAGAACGTATCTTCCTATCAGGTGTCTATTCACAATGAACAGACACCATGAAGAGGCACCATACCTTTTCACAAAGCCAACAATTTCCTATAAATTCAGGCATGGCTTTCATTCTAGATATTCAGAAATTCAGAAATTCAGAAATTCTTTCCTTCTCTCTGCAAGTTCATTAATCCAAAAATTCTTGAGCTTTCTCGTTCCTTGAAAACCGTAAGTGTGATTCGCTCCGCTTTTTGAGTTCGTTGGTATCCTGCTTCTTGTATTGCCACTGTCGCAGGAAGGTTATTCCGTTTTATCCTGGGAGGATTTAATCCATTACCTTGACAACTGTGAGGGGGTTAAAATTCCTTAAGGACACACAAGCAAATTGTGAACTCGGAATTATATATTCTATTTCTTCTTCCTCTTGTTTTTTTCCTTAACAGTGTTGATTTTGATAATACGCGTTGCCTAACAAGAGCTAGAATTCTAATCTTGTGCCAGGACCTATGGGCCAAGGGACAGTCTCAGGTAGACGGGCGTAGGGGGCCCACACCAATCCATCCCGAACTTGGTGGTTAAACTATACTGCAGAAATTGAGAATAGATCATGATGAAACTGATGATCTTTCTTTTTTTCCCCTCCCTTTCTTTGAGTCCTAATTTTTCTTGCCATAATTGATTTTCCTATCTCACGAGGGAAATGATAACATATCTATCATAATTGGATTTTTCTTTTCTTAGAAAGAAAATATAATTCTTCCATATTTGGCTAGTCTCTTTTTTTGTAGGAAAATGTTTAGAGTTCTATAAATTGAAGATTCGTCCTTCTCATTCAGCACCATCCACAATGTAGCCGTATGAGGTTTGAGAGTTGTGTTTACGAGGAGAACTTTACGGGACAAATGTTAGCGTGTCACTTGTGTTTGCCTCTTCGTGAGGTTATTCCCTAGATATATTGTACTCTTTTTTATATAGTGGATTGCTCATTGAAGAATTTACATAAACTGAAGTGCTAAATTGCAGGCAACGTATTGTCTGTTTTCTACTTCTATTCTCCAACTTTGTCTCTATTTATATACATAGCTAACCTGTTAGATTATACTCAATTACTAACTTTATAACTTTACAACTTATACCTTCTACACATATTAGGACTTTAACTCCACGTTTCCAAACTCCTTCGTGGACATGGAATTGGATTCCTTTCTCAACTCACTCTCACTCATCTGTGTTGTGGATGTAGGTCAATTAACCGAACCACGTTATATATTTGTGTTTCTTTTGGTAGATTTCTCTTTTGTTGTGGGACTTATCATCTTTCAAGGTTTACTTTACCAGCTTATGCATGACACCCGATTCATTTCGATCCTAACAGATACTCCCTCCATTTCATATTAAATGAGGTATTTTCCTTTTTTAGTATGTTCCAAAACAAATGACACATTTCTAAATTTGGAAATAATTTAACTTCAAACTTTTCATTTTACCATTTTTCCCCTTAATGAGAAGCTTTTATATCAACACAAATGACGTGGCCCCACAAATATTTTATCTCTTAAGCTTTTAAGACCACAACTTTCAAAAGTCTTATTTTTTGTTACACTCCGTGCCAAGTCAAACTACCTCAAATAATATGAAATGGATGGAGTAGTATGTTTGGCCAAACTGCAAAATCAGTTTATTTTGAGAAGTATTTTTTCTCAAAAGTATTTTTTTTCAAAAGTACATTCGGTGAGAAGCAGTTTGTGTTGGCTAATTTATTTGAAAAGCACTTCTGAGCAACAATTAATATTTGGTCTAAGTTTTTACAAAGTGCCTCTAAATATATTTTTCAAAAAAGTACTTTTAAAGAGAAGTTATTTTTTTTGCTTTTCCAAAACTGATTCTACTTTTATTCAAAATTATTTTTTTAGCCTCACATATTTAAAATAAAAAAAATATTCTTTACTTGGAGAAGCTTGATCAAACAGACTATGAATTGAATTTAGAAATTAAAGTGAAAGAGTAAGAAAAAAATGGGTAAGCACTCCAGCACAATAAAGATATATAGCTCTTTCGCATTGCCATTACATGTGTTGAGGAGTGGGCTGAGAGCTCAGAGATCTAGCTGAGCACAGTGGCACTACTAACAGAGAGGATCTTGACAGTACATGCCGAGCTGGAATAGTCATGGCCCCATATTGGCTAACCTATAATAATAGCTATGCACTGTGATACGTGATGACTAATCAAATAAGTTAGTCAAAGTAACCAACCACAACAACAACAACAACCCAGTATATTCCCACAAAGTGGGGTTTGGGGAGGCTAATATGTAGACATGCCTTACCTCTACCCAAAAGGGCAGAGAGGCTGTTTCCAATCGACCCTCGGCGCAGGGAAAAGAAAGGCAAACAAAAACAAACAAAAAACAAAAACAAAAGCAGCATTAGTTACACCAGCATACATCACATAAATAATTAACTAAACATAAGAGACATATGTACCATAAATAAATCGACATGCAATAATATTAAAACAGTAGCAAACAGAAATGACTACCACAAGAGAAAGCAAACTAATCCTCTATGGGTGGCCCTACCGCGCCTCACCCACCCCGGAAAGGAGTTCGAAAACTCTAAAAGCCCCTATCCTACAACCCTGATACTAGACCTCCAAACTTTCCTATCAAGGGTCATCTCCTCGAAAATTCGCATACTGGCCAAGTCCTGCCTAATTACCTCTCCCTAGTATCTCTTAGGCCTCCTTTTGCCTCGCCTCACACCGACCACCGCTAGCCGCTCACAACTCCTCACCGGGGCATCGGGGCATTTACTCCGCACATGCCCGAACCACCGAAGCCTCGCCTCTCGCATCTTCTCATCCACTGGGGCCACCCCCACCTCTCCCGAATAACTTCGTTCCTAATCTTATCTAACTTGGTGAGCCCACACATCCACCTAAGCATCATCATCTCCGCAACCTTCATCCTCTGAACATGCGATTTATTCACCGACCAACACTCCATCCCATACAGCATGGCAGGTCTAACTACAGCTCTATAAAACTTCCCCTTAAGTTTCTGTGGCACTTTCTTATCACACAAGACTCCTGATGCAAGCCTCCACTTCGACCACCCCGTCGCTATACGGTGAGTGACATCCCCGTCTATCTCCCCGTCCCCCTGGATCACCGATCCAAGGTATTTGAAACTATCCTTCTTGGCTATGGTTTGAGACCTAATCATCACGCTCCCCCCCACTTCGCTCGGCTCAACGCTAAACTTGCACTCCAAATATTCTGTCTTAGACCTGCTTAGTTTGAACCCCTTAGACTCAAGAGTCTGTCTCCATTCCTCTAGCCTTTCGTTAACACCGACCCTCGTCTCGTCTACCAACACTATGTCGTCAGCAATTAGCATACACCAAGGCACATCCCCTTGAATATGCCGCGTCAAAGCATCCATCACCAAGGCAAACAAGAGGGGGCTAAGCGCGGATCCTTGATGGAGCCCCATAACCACCGGGAAGCTTTGAAGAGATGCCTGGGTATACTAAAATGATGAAAGACTTGATGTCGCGGAAGTTTGAAATTCAAGACTTTCCCTGTGACGACCCAAAGGGTCATCACTTGTTTTATTAATCATTCCGAGCTTTTGAGGTCTTGAAAACCTCATTTATAGTTTCCTCGATTTGCGTGCACAGTCCGGGCACAAAGCTGGAAAATATTTATGTTGAAATATGCGAAATATGTGAAAATGTTGAAGAATTTTGATATTAATATTGATATGGTTGACTTTGGTCAACATTTTTGGTAAACGGACCGGATCCGTGATTTGACTGTCTCAGAAAATCCGTAGAAAAATATGGAACTTGGGCATATGCCCGGAATTGAAATCCGAGGTCTAGAACCCGGTAAAAGAATTTTTCTGTTAAATTGTTTTCTGAAAATGTTTAAGGAAAATGAAACTGAATTTTGATTAAAAAGTACTGGTATCGGGCTCGTATTTTGGTTCGACGCCCGGTACAGGTCATATATATTGGTTAAGCGCTTCCTGTAAAGTTTGGTTGAAAACGGATGTCGTTTGACGTGTTTCGGCCTTAAATTGGAAATTTTGGAAATTATGAAATTTTAAAGAATTCTTGAGTTTTAAGGCTCAATTCATTGATTTTGATGTTATTTTAGCGATTTGATCGCGCGAGCAAGTTCGTATGATGTTTTTGAGTTAGTGTGCATATTTGGTTTGGAGCCCCGAGGGCTCGGGAGTGTTTCGGAGGTGGTTCGGGGGTGTTTTTGGACTTAGGAAACTGGCAGAATTTCTGCAATTTTTGCATAGACATTTTACTCTACGCGATCGCGGCCTTGTACACGCGATCGCACTGCCTTGTCAAAGTACTCAACGCGATCGCAGCCGTTTGCACGCGATCGCGAAGCTTTCTGTCCTTCTTAAACGCGATCGCATCTGTCTGCGCGCGATCGCGTAGCCTTCCGTTCTCCTTCAACGCGATCGCGATCCTGTTCACGCGATCGCGTAGTGCAAATAAGCCACCCCAGCGAAATTCTTCTACGCAATCGCAACATTGACCACGCGATCGCGTAGTGTTGGATATTTGCCTTCCGCGATCGCGACCCAGTTCACGAGATCGCGTAGAACAAAATCGCTGCCCAGTGATTTTAATCCCAAAACAGAACAGAAACGGGATAAAAATCCCATTTCTGTTCAACTCTCTTCTCCACAGCTCCTTGGACAATTTTTGAGCGATTCTTCATCAAACTTCTTGGGTAAGTGATTCTTAACTCGTTTTCTTCATTTTCCATCAATATTATTTGAATTCCTAAGCCTAATTAGGTGTAAATGGGTAGAAAAATTGAGAATTGAGTATAGTAAGGGTTTTCAAAGAATTTGCGATCTAGACCTCGTTTTGGAGTCGAACTTAAGAACAAATTGTATATTTGAACTCATGGAAGATTGGGTGAACATATTTTGGTTCGAAACTTGAGTTTCGATTATGTGGGCCCGGGGTCGATTTTTACTATTCCGGGCAGAATGTTGTAAAAATCATATTTAGCAATATGAACTAGTTTGTTAAGTAGAATTGATGATATTGAATCAATTGTGTATAGATACGATTGGATTGGAGTCAAATTCGAAAGGAAAAGGCATTGCTACGGATTGAATCGTTCGTAAACTTTCGAGGTAAGTGTTTGTTCTATCCTAGTTTGTAGGAATAGGAATTCAGTTATGAATAAATTGTTGATTGGAGTTATTGGTGTTATGACGGTAATGAAGATAAATTATTGAAAAATTATCAATTATTGGTTTAAAACCAGTAACTATAAATATTGTTGATATAGAGATTATTGGCTAAATGCCGGTAATATATATATTTATGAATTGGGATCGTGTGGCGCGCCGACCACTTATGTGGTACGCCGACCACAAAGTGACTTAAAATCTTGGCATTGGCCATAGTTGCCGGTAGTCTATTGATATATTTGGGAGCGGGTGGTACGCCTACCACAAGATATAATTATTGATATATTTGGGAGCGGGTGGTACGCCTACCACAAGATATAATTACTGTGATAGTTGGGAGCGGGTGGTACGCCTACCACGAGACATGAAATGAGAGAGGAATTGAATAATGAAATTAAGATTTATTCCGTTGATTAGATTATTCTGGATATCGTTAGTTATTGACTGTTATTTCAGAGCAGAGTATTTCCTTATAAATGTATTGTATATATATATATATCTATATTGTAACTGTACAGGATTAGGTGGGTGACTGGTCTTAGCCTTGTCACTAGTTCGCTGCGATAGGCCAGGCACTTACCAGCACACGGGGTCGGTTGTGCTGATACTACACTCTGCGCTCTTTTGCGCAGATACAGGTTACGGACAGCAGCAGCGGCAGTAGTATGATTGTGGATATTCCGACTACTGAGACTACGAGGTAGCCTTGCAGGCGTCCGCAGGACCCGTTGTCACTTCTATCTATGTTTTTCATTCTGTTATCTCATGTAATCGAGATAAACAGCTTGTATTTTCTTTAAGACAATTATGTGTATTATTCTTAGAATTTCGTGAGTATTGTGACACCAGTCTTGGGTAGTGTATCATATTTGACTAAGTCTTCCGCTGATTTTGATTATTCCGCTATAATTTATATGTTTTTAATAAGAAATTGGTAATTAATAGAGAAGTAATTAATATTTGGCTTGCCTAGCTTCCATTTAGTAGGCGCCATCATGACCCCGATGGTGGAAAATTCGGGTCGTGACAAGTTGGTATCAGAGCCCTAGGTTGCACAGGTCTCACAACTCACGAACAACCTTAGTAGAGTCTGAAGGATCGGTACGGAGACGTCTGTATTTATCCTCCAGAGGCTACGGAGTTAGGAAAATATTCCCTTTATTCTTTCCAGTCGTGCGACTTGATCTTTTAAATGTTAATTGAACTTCTACTCTGTTCTTCCAGAGATGGTAAGGACACGTGCATCCTCGTCTACTGACCAGCAGCCCGAGGTCCCAGCAGCGGCAGCTCCTGCTAGGGGTAGAGGCCGAGGTCGAGGTCGTCCTAGAGGACAAGGTAGGGGCAGGGCTCAGCCCCGAGCAGCAGTACGAGTGGCAGAACCTCAGGTTCATATCGAGGAGGAAGTTCCAGCCCCAGCAGCTCCAGTAGGCCCAGCTCAGGTCCCGGGAGGAGCTTTGTTTTCACCGGATCTTCAGGATGCTTTGGTCCGGATAGCAGGTTTTATGGATCATATCACCAGAGCAGGTTTATTACCGGCAGCACCAGCCACTTCTCAGGCTGGAGGAGGTAATCAGACTCCTGCTACACGCACTCCGGAGCCAGTGATTCCCCAAACTCAGGTTCCTGTGATTCAGCCAATTGAGGCAACTCGGCCTATTATTGCGACTCCGTCTAATGATGGTACAGCCATGTCTGCTGACGCATTGTGGAGATTGGACAGGTTTACCAAGCTGTTCACTACCACATTCAGTGGCACTCCTTCAGAGGATCCACAGGATTTCCTATACAGCTGCCACGAAGTTCTCCATACTATGGGTATTGTGGAGACTAATGGTGTGGATTTTGCTACTTTTCGGTTATCCGGTTCCGCCAAGACTTGGTGGAGAGATTATTGTCTATCCAGGCCAGCGGGATCGTCATCTTTGACTTGGGAGCAGTTTGCAGAATTATTCTTGGAGAAGTTCCTTCCAGCAACTCAGCGGGAGGTTATGCGCGGACAATTTGAGCGTCTTCATCAGGGTTCTATGTCTGTCACACAATACGAGACTAGGTTCGTGGACCTGGCTGGTCATGCTATTATCATACTTCCCACAGATCGGGAGAGGGTGAGGAGGTTTATTGATAGATTGAATCAGCCAATTCGGCTACGGATGGCTATGGGGGCAGGAACTGAAATCACTTTTCAGGAGGCGGCTAATGCAGCCCGCCGGATCGAGATGGCTCTGTCACAGGGAGCGAGACATGGATCCAGATAAGAGATCTCGTAATTCGGGTAGATTCAGTGGTACCTCGTCCGGAGATAGAGATTTTTATGATAGAGGCCATCCTCCTAGGCCTTATCAGTCAGCTCTTCAGGTTTCTCATGATGCTTCAGGTGATCGTAATTCTCAGCCACGCTACTCTGATCAGCAGCCTATCAGTGCACCACCACTTCGCCATTTTCAGCGGCCGAGGGCTTGTTTTACGTGCGGTGATCTTAGGCACATTGCAAGGTATTGCCCTCGAGCTCCTGACAGATCTCACCAGCAGAGTTCGCGTGCCATGATTCAGGCCCCAGTTCCCTCACAGCCTGCCCAGCCGGCTAGAGGCGGAGGTAGAGGACATAGAGGTGGAGGTAGAGGTCATAGAGGTGGAGCTCGGACCGATAGAGGTAGAGACCAGCCAGCAGCTGATCGTCCTAGAGATACTGCTCAGGGTGGTGGGGCACAGCCCCGATGTTATGCACTTCCCGCCAGACCAGAGGCTGAGTCTTCTGATGCCGTCATTACGGGTATTATTTTGGTTTGTGATAGAAAGGCATCGGCATTATTTGACCCTGGGTCTACATATTCGTATGTGTCTTCCTATTTTGCACCATACTTGATTCAGCCCAGTGATCCACTGAGTGTTCCTGTTCATGTGTCTACACCAGTAGGCGACTCTATTGTGGTTGATCGAGTTCATTGGTCATGTATTATAGTAATTGAGGGTCTCGAGACCCATGCTAATTTATTACTCCTAAATATGGTGGACTTTGATATTATACTAGGCATGGAGTGGCTATCTCCGTATCATGCTATTTTAGATTGCCATGCCAAGACTGTGACTTTAGCCCTGCCGAATTCGCCTCGTATAGAGTGGAAAGGAATTTCAGGTCATACTAGCCGTAATGTTATTTCTTATGTTAAAGCTCGGCGTATGGTTGGAAAGGGATGCTTGGCTTATTTGGCCTATGTCCGTGATTCTAGTGCTGAGGTTCCTTCTATTGACTCTGTGCCTGTGGTTCGCGAATTTCCTGAAGTATTTCCTTCAGACTTGCCAAGTATGCCGCCCGATAGGGACATTGATTTTTGCATTGACTTGGCTCCAGGCACTCAGCCCATTTCCATTCCCCCATACCGTATGGCTCCGCCAGAGTTAAAAGAATTGAAGGAACAGTTGCAGGATTTACTTGAAAAGGGTTTCATTAGGCCCAGTGTTTCGCCGTGGGGTGCACCTGTATTATTTGTAAAGAAGAAAGATGGTTCGATGAGAATGTGCATTGACTATCGACAGTTAAACAAGGTGACTATCAAAAATAAATATCCACTTCCGCGAATTGATGATTTATTTGACCAGCTTCAGGGTGCCAAGGTATTTTCAAAGATAGATTTGAGATCTGGCTATCATCAGCTGAAGATTAGGGCATCCGATGTCCCTAAGACAGCGTTCCGCACTCGGTATGGACATTATGAATTTCTGGTCATGTCTTTTGGGTTGACAAATGCTCCAGCAGCTTTTATGGAATTAATGAATCGGGTGTTCGGCCTTATTTAGACTTGTTTGTAATAGTCTTCATTGATGACATATTAATATATTCCCGCGGTCAGGAGGAGCATGCGCAACATCTCAGAGTGGCCTTACAGACTCTGAGAGATAGCCAGCTATATGCAAAATTTTCAAAGTGTGAATTTTGGCTAAGTTCAGTTGCATTCCTAGGGCATATTGTGGCGGTAGCAGGTATTCAGGTTGATCCGAAGAAAATTGAGGCAGTCAAGAACTGGCCTAGACCGACATCAGCCACGGATATTCGGAGTTTCTTGGGGTTAGCGGGTTATTATCGCCGATTCGTAGAAGGATTTTCGTCTATTGCAACCCCGCTGACCAGATTGACCCAGAAGGGTGTTCAATTTGAATGGTCCGATGAATGTGAGGCGAGCTTTCAAAAGCTCAAGACAACCTTGACCACAGCACCGGTATTGGTTTTACCCACAGGTACGGGACCTTATATTGTTTATTGTGATGCTTCCCGTATTGGGCTTGGTGCAGTGTTAATGCAGGATGGCAAAGTTATTGCCTATGCTTCGAGGCAGTTGAAGATTCATGAGAAGAATTATCCAGTGCATGATCTAGAATTGGCGGCGATTATTCACGCATTGAAGATCTAGAGGCATTATTTGTATGGTGTAGCATGTGAAGTATACACCGATCATAAGAGTCTTCAGTATTTGTTTAAGCAGAAAGAGTTGAATATGAGGCAGAGAAGGTGGCTAGAGTTGCTAAAAGACTATGATGTTACTATTTTATATCACCCGGGTAAGGCCAATGTGGTGGCCGATGCATTGAGTAGAAAGTATGCCAGCATGGGTAGTCTTGCATATATTCCGGTCAGTCAGAGACCATTTGCTCTAGACGTCCAGGCATTAGCTAACCGGTTCGTGAGATTAGACATTTCTGAGCCTAGCAGGGTGTTAGCCTGCACGGTCGCTCGTTCTTCCTTATTTGAGCGTATCCGTGAGAGGCAATTTGATGATCCTCATTTGCGTGAGTTGAGAGATACGGTACAGCGGGGAGGTGCCACACAGGTAAATCTAGATGATGATGGGGTATTGAAATTGCAGGGTCGAGTTTGTGTGCCCAATGTCGAAGGGATTCGAGAGTTAATCTTAGTAGAGGCCCACCGTTCGCGGTATTCTATTCACCCAGGCGCCGCGAAGATGTACCAGGACTTACGACAATACTATTGGTGGCGCGGAATGAAGAAAGATATCGTTGCGTATGTCGCTTGGTGTCTAAATTGTCAGCAGGTGAAATATGAGCACCAGAGACCTGGTGGTGTATTCCAGAGGATTGAAATTCCCGAGTGGAAATGGGAGCGGATCACTATGGATTTCGTTACGGGACTTCCTTTGACTCGGAGGAAATTTGATGCTATTTGGGTCATTGTTGATAGGTTGACCAAGTCAACACACTTTATTCCAATATCTATCTCCTACTCGTCGGAGAGGTTAGCGGAGGTTTACATTAGGGAGATTGTTCTTCTCCAGTGGAGTGCCGGTATCTATTATCTCCGATCGAGGTATGCGGTTTACCTCGCGGTTCCGGAGAGCGGTCCGGCGGGGAGTTAGGCACTCGAGGTTCGATTGAGTACGACATTTCATCCTCGGACGGATGGCCGGTCCGAGAGGACTATTCGGATTCTAGTGGACATGCTTCGAGCTCTGTGTTATTGATTTCGGAGGCTCGTGGGACCGGTTTCTGCCATTAGCAGAGTTCGCCTACAATAACAGTTACCAATCTAGCATCCGGATGGCTCCGTATGAGGCGTTATATGGTAGGCGATGTCGATCACCGGTTGGATGGTTTGAACCGGGAGAGGCTCGGTTGTTGGGTACAGATTTAGTTCAGGAGGCCTTGGATAAGGTCAAGACTATTCCAGGAGAGATTGCGTTCAGCTCAGTCCAGGGAGAAGACTTATGCGGATCGTAAGGTTCGAGATGTAGATTTCATGGTTGGCGAACGAGTATTGCTCCGAGTGTCGCCTATGAAGGGTGTGATGAGGTTCGGGAAGAAGGTCAAGCTCAGCCCTAGGTATATTGGCCCATTTGAGATTCTAGACAAAGTGGGAGGGGTGGCTTACAGATTAGCTTTGCCGCCTAGCTTATCAGCCGTACATCCCAGTTTTTCACGTATCTATGCTTCGGAGATACCACGGCGATCCCACACATGTGTTAGACTTCAGTATTGTCCAATTGGACAATGATCTATCTTACGAGGAGGAGCCGGTAGCCATTCTAGACCGGCAGGTTCGACAGTTGAGGTCGAAGAGTTATCCTTCTGTGCGTGTTCAGTGGAGAGGTCAGCCTCCTGAGGCATCGACCTGGGAGTCCGAGTCTGATATGCGGAGCCGCTACCCACATTTGTTTCCTGACTCAGGTACTTCTTTCTTTTGTCCGTTCGAGGACGAACGGTTGTTTTAGAGGTGGAGATTGTGACGACCCGAAGGGTCATCACTTGTTTTATTAATCATTCCGAGCTTTTGAGGTCTTGAAAACCTCATTTATAGTTGCCTCGATTTGTGTGCACAGTCCGGGCACAAAGCTGGAAAAGATTTATGTTGAAATATGTGAAATATGTGAAAAAGTTGAAGAATTTTGATATTAATATTGATATGGTTGACTTTGGTCAACATTTTTGGTAAACGGACCCGGATCCGTGATTTGACTGTCTCGGAAAATCCGTAGAAAAATATGGAACTTGGGCATATGCCCGGAATTGAAATCCGAGGTCTAGAACCCCGGTAAAAGAATTTTTCTGTTAAATTGTTTTCTGAAAATGTTTAAGGAAAATGAAACTAAAATTTGATCAAAAAGTAATGGTATCGGGCTCGTATTTTGGTTCCGACGCCCGGTACAGGTCATATATATTGGTTAAGCCCTTCCTGTAAAGTTTGGTTGAAAACGGACGTCGTTTGACGTGTTTCGGCCTTAAATTGGAAATTTTGGAAATTATGAAATTTTAAAGAATTCTTGAGTTTTAAGGCTCAATTCATTGATTTTGATGTTATTTTAGCGATTTGATCGCGCGAGCAAGTTCGTATGATGTTTTTGAGTTAGTGTGCATATTTGGTTTGGAGCCCCGAGGGCTCGGGAGTGTTTCGGAGGTGGTTCGGGGGTGTTTTTGGACTTAGGAAACTAGCAGAATTTCTGCAATTTTTGCACAGACATTTTACTCTACGCGATCGCGGCCTTGTACACGCGATCGCACTGCCTTGTCAAAGTACTCAACGCGATCGCAGCCGTCTGCACGCGATCGCGAAGCTTTCTGTCCTTCTTCAACGCGATCGCATCCGTCCTGCACGCGATCGCGTAGCCTTCCGTTCTCCTTCAACGCGATCGCGACCCTGTTCACGCGATCGCGTAGTACAAATAAGCCACCCCGGCGAAATTCTTCTACGCGATCGCAGCATTGACCACGCGATCGCGTAGTGTTGGATATTTGCCTTCCGCGATCGCGACCCAGTTCACGCGATCGCGTAGAACAAAATCGTTGCCCAGTGAATTTAATCCCAAAACAGAACAGAAACGGGATAAAAATCCCATTTCTGTTCAACTCTCTTCTCCACGGCTCCTTGGACGATTTTTGAGCGATTCTTCATCAAACTTCTTGGGTAAGTGATTCTTAACTCGTTTTCTTCATTTTCCATCAATATTATTTGAATTCCTAAGCCTAATTAGGTGTAAATGGGTAGAAAAATTGAGAATTGAGTATAGTAAGGGTTTTCAAAGAATTTGCGATCTAGACCTCGTTTTGGAGTCGAACTTAAGAACAAATTGTATATTTGAACTCATGGAAGATTGGGTGAACTTATTTTGGTTCGAAACTTGAGTTTCGATTATGTGGGCTCGGGGTCGATTTTTACTATTCCGGGCAGAATGTTGTAAAAATCATATTTAGCAATATGAACTAGTTTGTTAAGTAGAATTGATGATATTGAATCAATTGTGTATAGATACGATTGGATTGGAGTCAAATTCGAAAGGAAAAGGCATTGCTACGGATTGAATCGTTCGTAAACTTTCGAGGTAAGTGTTTGTTCTATCCTAGTTTGTAGGAATAGGAATTCAGTTATGAATAAATTGTTGATTGGAGTTATTGGTGTTATGACGGTAATGAAGATAAATTATTGAAATTATTATCAATTATTGGTTTAAAACCGGTAACTATAAATATTGTTGATATAGAGATTATTGGCTAAATGCCGGTAATATATATATTTATGAATTGGGATCGTGTGGCGCGCCGACCACTTATGTGGTACGCCGACCACAAAGTGACTTAAAATCTTGGCATTGGCCATAGTTGCCGGTAGCCTATTGATATATTTGGGAGCGGGTGATACGCCTACCACAAGATATAATTATTGATATATTTGGGAGCGGGTGGTACGCCTACCACAAGATATAATTACTGTGATAGTTGGGAGCGAGTGGTACGCCTACCACGAGATATGAAATGAGAGAGGAATTGAGACATGAAAGTAAGATTTATTACGTTGATTAGATTATTCTAGATATCGTGGGTTATTGACTGTTATTTCAGAGCAGAGTATTTCCTTATAAATGTATTGTATATATATATATATATATATATCTATATTGCAACTGTACAGGATTAGGTGGGTGACTGGTCTTAGCCTTGTCACTAGTTCGCTGGGATAGGCCAGGCACTTACCAGCACATGGGGTCGGTTGTGCTGATACTACACTCTGCGCTCTTTTTGCGCAGATACAGGTTACGGACAGCAGCAGTGGCAGTAGTGATTTGTAGATTTTTCGACTACTGAGACTACGAGGTAGCCTTGCAGGCGTCCTCAGGACCCGTTGTCTCTTCTATCTATGTTTTTCATTCTGTTATCTCATGTAATCGAGATAAACAACTTGTATTTTCTTTTAGACAATTATGTGTATTATTCTTAGAAGTTCGTGAGTATTGTGACACCAGTCTTGGGTAGTGTATCATATTTGACTAAGTCTTCCGCTGATTTTGATTATTCCGTTGTAATTTATATGTTTTTAATAAGAAATTGGTAATTAATGGAGAAGTAATTAATATTTGGCTTGCCTAGCTTCCATTTAGTAGGCGCCATCATGACCCCGATGGTGGGAAATCCGGGTCGTGACACTTAGCCTCCAGGCACCTCCATAGCACCTCCCTAGGGACCTTGTCATACGCCTTCTCCAAGTCAATAAACACCATGTGCAGGTGCTTCTTCATATCCCTGAACTGTACCACCAATCTCCTAACAAGGTGGATAGCTTCTGTAGTGGACCGGCCCGGCATAAAACCGAACCGGTTCATGGAAATAGATGTCGACTCCCTCACCCTGGCCTCGATCACCCGCTCCCAGACCTTCATGGTGTGGCTTATTAATTTGATGCCCCTATAATTGTTGCAACACTGGATATCCCATTTGTTCTTATACAAGGGTACCACTGTACTCCACCTCCACTCCTCCGGCATCCTTTTGGTCCTGAAGATCGCATTGAACAACCTGGTGAGCCACTCCACTCCTGGCTTACCCATGCATTTCCAAAACTCCACCGGGATTTCGTCCGGCCCGGTCGCTCTACCTCTACTCATCCTGCGCAAAACCACCACGACCTCTTCCACCCTAATGCGCCTGCGGTACCCTAGGTCTCTATGGCGCTCTGAATGCCCCAACTCCCCTAGTTCTATGCTTTGGTCCCCCTCCTCGTTGAGAAGGTCTCAGAAGTACGCCTGCCATCTCTGTTTGACTTGAGACTCCCCCATCAAGACTCTACCATCCTCATCCTTGATGCACCTAACTTGTTTTAGGTCTCGCACCTTCTTTTCTCTTACTTTGGCTAACCGGAATAGCTTCTTGTCCCCGCCTTTCTCCCCTAATTCCTCGTACATGCGACCAAAAGCCGCGTTTTTAGCTTCTGTGACTGTCAGTTTTGCTTCCTTCCTTACCATCTTATAGCTCTCTCTGTTCACCCGCATTTCTTCCTCGCTTGTGCTCCCTGCCAACTTTGCAAAGGCTGCTTTCTTCACCTCTACTTTTCCTCGCACTACATCGTTCCATCACCAGTCGCCTTGATGTTTGCCTAGATAGCCTTTGGCTATCCCAAGCACATCCCGCGCTGCCTCCCTAACCAGATTCGCCGTCTCTGACCACATTGCGTCTGCTACTCCAGAACTTCTCCAAGTTCCACCATCAACTAACCTCCTCTCCAGCTCCTGGGCTTTCTCTTTAGTCAGAGCACCCCATCTAATTCGCGGTCGGCCCCGAGCACCCCTCTGCTTCTAGTCAGAGTAACCAACTTGCTTTAATATTTTTTCACTTAATTAATTTGCTCGAAAATTGTGTCAAAAACATAGTACTACTCCCTCCTATCCCAAATAAGTAAATTTTTAACTTTTTTTTTATGGTACAAAATAAATAATTTTTTTCGGATTTCATGAATAACTTGATGATATTTTTTCTACATTGTCCTTGGAGTAAATAGTATTGGAATATGTGTTAGGAGTGTTTATGTGAGATATTAAGGTTAAAATGATCAATTCTATTGTTAATTAATGCTAAAAAGTAACTTTCTTAATATATGTGAAAACATCCAAAAAAATTACTTATTTTGGATCATAAGGAGTAGTATTCTTTCTATTCAAACATGTATAAATAATTTAACTTTGACCTTCTTATTTTACTTTTCATGAGATGATTTGTAATTAAAAAAATATCTATAGCTTAGTTTAGATATAAGTGTTTTTTTTTTTTTTGTAAATCTTAATTTTTATGACCAGTCAAATTGAATCACATAAAACTGACGGAGGGAGTAGTAATATTATTGACAAAAAGGAATACTAATTTGTATGATGAATCAAGTTTATCCAGAAAGAAGGTCAGAGAGAATATAGAAGGAAGAGGATAGTTTACCTTGAAACTAGTTGAGAGTGGGTTACTGAAATGCTCAATTTTGTGCGGAAGTGAAGGCCTCTGCGGCAAAGAGCATCTGTTCACTTGAAGTGCGTAACTATAAGTAGCTATCTCTCTTCCAAGCTAGAGCCTATATGTCTTAATGCCTAAAAAGGGCAAAATAGAAAAAGAAATAAGTATATAGACAATGTGTTAAGAGTTATGGATAATTATAGATAGTTGCAGAATAGAAAGTCACAGCTAATATGACCAGACATTAGTTGACATAGGTTAGATTGAATTTTATAAATTTATCGCCAAACTTATAATCCCGAATCTGTTTGATTGGGTACGGAATTTAAGAAAAAATGAAGAATTTTAGAATTTATAGTCCAAAACAAGTTTAGATAGGGCTCAGAGTATTTGTGTGGTTATAAAAGTTTCTCGTTAATGATAGAGTTCTAACTTTAATCTAAATTGTTACAAAATTTAGAAAAGATTCTTTCTTTTTGGAACAAACAAAAAAGAAAATATGTTTACATAAATTGGAACGGAGAGAATAACTAGTTTTAGTAGCTCCACCCCTTTATATAGTAGTTATGATATGATCGATAAGGTAAATTTGGGGAGTTCGGAACCCAATTGTTGTTTTTTGGACTCAAAGTACATTAATAAATGTATAAAAAAATTACTTTTCTATATGTAACGTTAAAATACAAGATGTTATATCTTAATGGTAACTTTTACCGTTAAGATATAACATCTTGTATTTAAACACTATATAGCCGGACGATTTGACTAATATATATAGCGTTCTAAATTTATATGCTATAACGCTATAACCAAGAAAGTTGGCAAGAAATTGTAAAATAAACAAATTGCCATTTTTTCCCCTTTTTGCCACCCTTTATAATTACTTGCTCACACTTGCTTTAGTGGGTAATTGTGGTGTGATTAAGATATGTATTGCCACTCCTTGCTACTTGCTAATTATTTATGCTCTTCTTGCCACTTCTTGCTCCTTACTAATTATTTATGCTCTTCTTCCTACTTGCTAATTAATTATGTTCTTCTTGCATTATGAATCTATTATTAGTGGATATAAAGAGGTGCTCCTTATTTCTCACATTTTACATCATACACCATTTTCTATTGTTTAAAATATTTTTTATGAAAAATATTTTTATCCATGCCAAAAACCCTCCTAATAGACAAAGAAATATACTAACAAGTTTTTAAACGCTCAGTTGTATGGTGTTCTTTTCTTTATTGTATTTTCTATATGGTGTGGATAGAAAGAATTATTGATAGCTTTTCTTTCTAATAACTAATTAATTAGTGCACTTAAACAATGACAAATGCTGTATGATGTAAAATGTGAGAAATAAGGAGCAGTTCTTTATATCCACCAATAATAGATTTATAATGCAACAAGAACATAATTAATTAGCAAGTAGGAAGAAGAGCACAAATAATTAGCAAGTAGCAAGAAGTGGCAATACACGTCTAATCACGCCACAATTCACTCACTAAAGCAAGTGTAGCAAGTAATCATAAAGGGTAGCAAAAAAGAGAGAAAAAATCAATTTCTTCATTTTTACACTTTCTTGTCAACTTCGTTGGTTATAGCATTTTTTTTAACGTTATTAGCATATAAATTTAGAACGCTATATATGTCAGCAAAATCTTCGTTCAAATGCAAAATGATATACCTTAACAGTAAAAGTTACCGTTAAGGTATAAGGTCCTGTATTTTGACGTTATATATAGAAAGATAATTTTTTTTTACACTTACTAATATAACACCGGCTGGGACGTGCAAGCGCTGACAGTGGTTGGGCACACCAAAGCTCACTTTCAGGTTTTTCCATCGGGAGTTGGTACCTCATGCTCTTCTGTTTACTTTGTACACTTTTTTTGTATTTTACCTAGCATCTTGTGTGGTTTATTCTGTGGCTATCAAGTTAGTACCTTTTTCGTATTCTGCTAAGGTTCGTCTGTTCGTCTCTTATAGTGGCCGTTGCGGGGGATGGTAGTGTAAGGTCATGTCCTAGGGGGAGGGATGGTAGTGGGGGTAAGTAGGGGCAGGGAGTGGTTCTGTGGGTGGGACGAGAGGCAATGGTGGAAAGGGGTTAGCGGGAGCTCATAGATTGAAGATTTGGTCGTGGAACATTGGCACACTGACGTGCAAGTCCATTGAGTTGGCGAAGATTCTTCCGAAAAGCAGGGTTAGCATAGCTTGTGTGCATGAGTCTAGGTGGGTAGGGTCGAGGGCGAGGAATGTAGACGGGTTTAAGTTGTGGTACTCTAGGGTCGTGAGGGGTAAAAATAGAGTGGGAATCTTGGTGGATAGGGATCTTACGGAGTCCGTGGTTGAGGTTAGGTGAGTAAATGATAGGTTAATGTCTATTAAGTTGGTTATTGGTGAATGCGTCCTTAATGTCATAAGTGTTTACGCGTCGCAAGCAGACCTTGATGAGGAGGTTAAGAGGCATTTTTGGGAGGGCTTGGACGAGTTGTTGAGTAGTATTCCCCACTCGGAGAAGTTAGTTATTGTAGGGGACTTTAATGGTCATATTGGGGCTGTGGCCGGTGGTTATGGCAAGGTGCATGGTGGCTTTGGTTTTGGGGTTAGGAACGGAGGAGGCACTTCACTGCTTGATTTCGCCAGGGCTTTCAAACTTTTGATTGCGGACTCGTCATTTCCAAAGAGGGAGGAACATTTGGTTACGTTCAAAAGTTCGGCGGCGAGGACTCAGATTAATTACCTCTTCCTCAGAAGGAACGATAGAAGGTTGTGCAAGGACTGCAAGGTTATTCCGGGAGAGTCCCTCTCTACTCCACATAGGCTCCTAGTGATGGATGTCGATTTTTGGGTGAAGAGGAAGAGGAGTGGTGCTCGGGGCCGATCGCGGATTAGATGGGGAGCTTTGACCAAGGAGAAAGCCCAGGAGTTGGAAATGAGGTTGGTTGATGGTGGAGCTTGGAGAAGTGCTAGAGATGCGGATGCAATATGGTCAGAGACGACGAACTTGATTAAGGAGGCAGTGCGAGTAGTGATTGGGGTAGCAAAAGTCTATTCAGGCAGACATCAGGGCGACTGATGGTGGAACGATGTAGTCCAAGAAAAGGTGGAGGCAAATAAGGTGGCGTTTGCTAAGCTGGCAGGGAGTACGAGCGAGGAAGAGAGGAGTCTAAACAGGGAGAGCTACAAGGTGGCGAGGAGGGAATCTAAGCTGGTGGTCACGGAAGCTAAAAATGCGGAGTTCGGTCGTATGTACGAGGAATTAGGAGAGAAAGGCGGGGACAAGAAGTTATTCCGTTTGGCTAAAGTGAGAGAGAGGAAGGCTCAGGACCCAGACCAAGTTAGGTGCATCAAGGACGAGGAAGGCAGAGTTCTGATGGTGGAGTCTCAAGTCAATCAGAGGTGGCAGTCGTACTTTCGAGAACTGCTCAATGAGGAGAGGGATCGAGTCATAGAGCTAGGGGAGCTGGGGCAGTCAGAGCGTCATAGAGACCTTGGGTACTGCAGGCACATTAGGGTAGATGAGGTCGTGGGGGCTTTGCGTAGGATAAGCAAGGGTCGAGCGACCAGGCCAGACGAGATCCCGGTGGAGTTCTAGAAAGGCGTGGGTAGGACAGGAGTGGAGTGGCTGACTAGATTGTTCAATGTGATCTTCAGGTCTAAGAGGATGTCGTAGGAGTAGAGGTGGAGTACAGTTGTGCCCCTGTATAAGAACAAAGGGGATATCCAGTGCTGTAACAACTATAGGGGCATCAAATTGCTAAGTCACATCATGAAAGTCTGGGAGTGGGTAGTTAAGGCGAGGGTGAGGGGGATGACGTCCATATCTGTGAACCAGTTCGGTTTCATGCCGGGCCGCTCCACTATAGAAGCTATCCACCTTGTCAGGAGATTGGTGGAACAGTTCAAGGATAAGAAGGACATGCACATGATGTTTATTGACTTGGAAAAGGCGTATGACAAGGTCCCGGGGAGGTGCTATGGAGGTGCCTGGAGGCGAAGAGCGTGCGGGAAGCCTATATCAGAACAATCAAGGACATGTACGATGGAGCGAAGTCTAGAGTTAGGACGGTGGGTGGAGACTCAGACCACTTCCCGGTGGATATGGGGTTTCATCAAGGATCAGCACTTTGCCCTTTCTTATTTGCCTTGGTGATGGATGCACTGACACGCCATATTCAAGGGGATGTGCCTTGGTATATGACATAGTCTTGATAGACGAGACAATGGCCGGGGTTAACGAGAGGCTGGAGGTCTGGAGACAAAATCTCAAGTCAAAGGATTTCAAACTAAGTAGGTCTAAGACTGAATATCCGGAGTACAAGTTTAGCGCCGAGTCGAACGAAGTAGGCAGGGATGTGAAGCTTGAAGCCCAGGTCATCCCCAAGAGGGACAATTTCAAATATCTTGGGTCGGTGATCCAGGCAGACGGAGAGATCGACGTGGATTTCACCCACCGTATAGAGGCAGGGAGGCCGAAATGGAGGCTTGCATCAGGAGTCTTGTGTGACAAGAAAGTACCACCGAAAATCAAGGGGAAGTTTTATAGAGCTGTTGTTAGACCTGCCATGTTGTATGGGGCGGAGTGCTCGCCGGTTAAGAACTCTCATGTTCAGAGAGTGAAGGTTGCGGAGATGAGGATGTTCAGGTGGATGTGCAGGCACACTAGATTAGATCAGATTAAGAATAAAGTTATTTGGGAGAAGGTTGGGGTGGCCCTAGTGGATGAGAAGATGCGGGAAGCGAGGCTCAGGTGGTTAGGACGTGTGCGGAGGAGAAGCCATGATGCCCCGGTGAGGAGTTGTGAGTGGCTGGCGGTGGTTGGCACGGGGCGAGGAAGAGGGAGGCCTAAGAAGTATTGGGGAGGGGTGATTAGGCAGGATATGATAATAATGCAGATTTCCGAGGACATGGCCCTTGATAGGAAAGTATGGAGGTCTAGAATTAGGGTTGTATGATAGGGGCTTCTAGAGCTTTTCGTACTTCTTTCCTGAGGATATGTGTAGTTTGGTAAGGCCCTCCATATATGTCTTGTATTTTGTATCGTGCTCCCTATGGTAGTTACTGTTAGGTGTTACTGCACACCTTTTAATTTACGATTTTATGTGTAGTTATCTGTTAATGCATTTTCTGTTGGAGTCACTAATGCTCTTTTGTTTTTCCTTTTCTTTTTCTCTTCTTCTCTTCCCTTTCACTTGAGCCGAGGGTCGATTGGAAACAGCCTCTCTGCCCTTTCGGACAGGGGTAAGGCTTGTGTATGTATTACCCTCCTCAGACCCCACTTTGTGGGAATACACTAGATAGTAGTAGTTGTTGTTATTGTTACTAATATATTTTGAATCCAAAAAAAATTACAAATGAGTTCCAAACTCTAAATTTGGGACATTAGTGTTTTTATTGAATTACTGAATGCTAGTTTTAGTGGAGTAAGTTTTAGCAATCTTTAAGAATAAATCTGAGATAACGATGACAGGCTAGCACGAACGGCAGTGTTAGATGTTTTTAGTTCAATTTTATCACTTGGACTAAATAAATATTGTTTTGGCTCAAAATAAATAATTTTTGAATATTTTCATATAGATTAACAAATTTATTTTTTAGTATTATTAACAATAAAATTGACTATATTAACCTATACTATCTTACATAAATATTTCTAACATATTTCAAACTATTTACTCTATAGATAAAAAATAATTAATCTAATTTTGAAATTTGGAAAAATCAATTATTTTGGCCCGGAGAGAAAAAAAACTTCATAATCGTCCAATCTAAGGTAAAAAACAGCGCCTCTGACCAACTTGGTTGGAAAAATAGAAAATAAAAGCTGTATAGCTTGACTTATTTTCACCATTATAATTGGTCCGACTTGGCAACTATACCATACCAATTATTGATAGGATTATTAAGTTGGGAAAAGATGATTCAGTTATCAGCGTAACTGTGTCACCAATGAATTGAAGAGAGAGGGGGAGGGGAAGATAGAGTCCAAATCTGAATTGAAAGTTGTTGGACTCAAAATAAGTTTCTATAATTTATAAAATAAAAAGTTATTTTTCTACATAAAATACGGTATTATACTGTATTTTATATCATGTGTGTTTAGTCCCAAAGAAATAAAAATAATTTCTTGCGGGGTGCATTATGAGAAAACACAATATAATAGTGCATTTTACATCCCAAACAAATAAGATATGGGAAAGCACACCTCTTTATTTTATTAGATAAAAAATCCAACACTTGAATTGAATTAGAATTTTGAACTATGTGTTCAATTAATAAATTTTGTACTTAAATTAAATTAGAATTATAAATTGTAGATCTGGGGAAGTTTACCAATAAATTGTAAATTTTAGTTCTTACATTTTGAATGCTCAAATTTCAATAGCATGTATCAGTTTAATTATGTACTTCCGCCATCCAAAGTTATATGATGTAGTTTACTTTTTCAAACGTTCTAAATAGAATAATATCTTTTTATATTTGAAACTGATTTTAAATTTTTTACTTTATCTTTAACGAGATGACTTCCAGTCATACGTATATCTTCGACTTGTTTTATATCATCGATCTAAAAAATTCTTTCATTTTTAAATTTATGTCTGATCAAATTGCGTGAATAAAAAAAAGTAACTTGTTGCTCTTGCAGATGGTTGAACAAAACAAAGCCGGAAAAGACAAGGCTAAATAGCAGTCAATAGGAAATAAGCATGGATTAAGATTTTAATCAATAAATACAAAATGTTCTGTATTTACTAATTTTTTTTAATGTTTAGAGTAAACTTAGTATAAACACATTTATTCCTAATGTGACGACCCAAAGGGTCATCACTTGTTTTATTCGGTGGGCGAGAAGGTCTTGCTGAAGGTTTCGCCTATGAAGGGCGTTATGAGATTTGGAAAGAAAGGGAAGCTGAGTCCGAGGTTCATTGGCCCTTTTGAGATACTCATGAGGATTGCAGAGGTGGCCTATATGCTTGCCTTGCCACCCAGCCTGTCAGGGATTTGTGAGCACGTGATTTTTGCCCTATATGTGAATTACTCCCACAAAATCAAAACAAAAATTATTTGTTTTATGATGTGCAATTTTGTGAATTTTCGTGTTATTTTATGTCATTGCTTGCATTTGTGCGTTCATGTTTATATGGCTAATTAAAAAATACAAAGAATTCGGATTGGGCCACTATTTTGGACCAAAACCAAGCCCAAATCACCCCTTACCCGACCCATTACCATCTGCAACCCATCCCAGCCCCGTTACATCCTAAATGTCCCCGTTTTAACTTAGGGTGTAATCTGAGCCGTTGGATTCTGATGATCCAATGACTTATATTATTTGATTAACTCCAATATACAAAACACCCCCTAAAGACAATTTTCATTTTCATTTCCTCCCCCCCCCCCCCGCCCCCCCCCCCCCCCCATTCATCATCCCCAAGACTTTCCCCCCCAAAGCCCTAGCCGCCACCCCATTCTTCTACCTAAAACCCGGCGGCAAGACGTCGCCCCACACAAACTAACACCCTTCGACCACCTAGCCACAATAAACATGAATCCCTTACCCGTTTGCTTCGAATCAACATGCATTGTCTCAAATATTCAGTTGAAGATTCAAGCCAAAACTCCGACTACACCAATCACTCCCAAACTCACACCATACCATCACTAGACCTCCCTCATACCCAAACCATCCTTAGTTTGGTTCAAATCCATCCCGAAATCATCGAGCCCCAAATTCGAACCAAGAACCTTAGAATTCAAAATAGGGATTTTTCGTCCAATTCAAAGGAAATTGGGGTCTAATAGACCTTAATCGAGATGTTTTCATTTGAAAACATTTCAATTAAGGTCCGTTCGACTCCAAAAATCCAAATTCAAGTCCAGTTGGTCCGGTTCCATTTTGATTCTGATTTTTCTCACTATTGAGGTATTGCCTTCTTTCTTTTCTTTCTTTTTATTTTGTTTGTTTGTTTCAATTGTTTCAATTATTTGATTCATCCTGTCCATTTATTATAATTTTCTTTTCTCTTCTCAAATGACCTTTTGTTTGGTCGATTCTCTCTGTTTATTGTTAATTGTGGGTATTACAGATTACATAATCAATTCAAAATATCGTCGAATAATTAAGTCCCATGTTTTGTTAAAATTCATTAAGTCAGTCATTAGTATGTTCTTATGTATTTAATTACTATATAGAGTCGATTGTTTAATTGTCGTCGTTTAATTTTGTGGATTTGTTATTTGAAATCCCGGATAGTTGATTAGCACTGATTGAATAGTCATTAGTGAATTAAATTGAGTTGTTGATTGATTTGTGATTCTGAAATAGGGACTGAATTGGATATAGCTGTTTCAAATTTTAGTTTAGAAATTAAAAGCCAATAATTATGGTTCAAATGTATTGCACATGGGAAGGGTAGTGGATTTTGCTTTACAATAGGATAGGCATCATTTTTTTAACTTCAGATGATTTTTAAATTAAAAAGCCATGCCAAGACAGTTTTCAGTGGGACTAGCAGTCTTAAAAAAATCAGAACATGGGGGGAGAGATTGAATTCTTAATTGATTAAGAGCTGGAAGGGAATCAATTGATGGCTATAAAAGGGTTCAAATGTGCTGCATACACACAGACTTTCAGATAGAGAAGACATATTTTCATAAAGATATTTTGGAGAGTTTTTTAGAACACACACACACTGATTTACAGAGAGATAAAAAGGGAGAAGTTTGAAAAAATCCAATCCTTCCTGTCTTCTTCTCTTACTTAAGTTGAAAATTTCAGATTCGAAATACGGAAATGATCTGAAAGTTTTAGTTTACTCTCAAATAAAACTTGATTCAAATTAGTGGGGTGTTTGTTATTCTGTTGCTGCTGTTCTTATATTAAGTTATCCCTGGGTATTAAGGATTGATTCAAGCTTAAATTTGGCTTTGTTTGAGCTGGGATATTGTTGATCAAAAGTATCTGATTTATTGCACTCCATGCTTGGTTTAAAACTAGTCATTAGTTTCATCTCTGAGTGTTAAGTGTTATTGCTAGTGCTTACTGCTGCTTTTACTCTACTGCTCCTCATATTTTCTCCTCTCCTAACTCCAGGTACACGTTCTGTGAGATTTGCTTGATGTAGTATTGAAGCTGGAAAGAAAAAAAATGAAATGAAAAATGAAAGTTTGAAGTCATGTGGTCATAGTATAGCTTCATTTTTTTTATGTGATTCTAGTTAGTTATCTCATAATTCTGATTAGTTAATTCTCATCATGTGTGTGCTCACAAATGCCAACAGATGTTCTATACATTCATTATGAAATTCATTTTGTGTTAAATTGGATTGTAACTGATTGAAAAATGAAAACATACTGGATTTTGTTTAAATAGTGAAGTGACTATGAGATGAAGCTCATATGAACTACCAGGATGTTTGATTCCAACTATGGAACAATTTTTCACTAAGGACTTATCGTCCATGATTTTTTTTTACGAAGTAGAATATTGTGCTCTTTTTTGACAAAAGGACAAACAAGAATGTACTGCTATTTTTCTAGTTAATACTTTAGAATTCAATACTCTGTGCCTAAATTAATATGGTAGATAAGTTAATTCCAAGGCAAAATATGTTGTTACAAAAGTCATTGAAATGAGTCTTAAGAGTTTTGTTTTGTTAAAGGGAGGTTGGCAAGAATTAGCGTTGGTGTTAAACTCTTATGTGTTGGGTTTTTGTTGTTACGTGGGTTCGATTCACGACCCAAGTGGTATTCAATTTAGGAGTTAGGCTTTATAATTGGGCTAAATCAGCCCCAAGGCTAACAATCTTTAAAATAGGAAATGATGGCTTACTAATTCGTGTGCAATCATGGCTGTATCAGTTTGGGATTTAAAGGTTCAAATAACTACAAGTCCGATAGTTTATGTTAATTAACTTAGAATTTCTTTAATATTAGAGATGCACCATAAAAAACAGTCACGTAATAATCTAAGTCCCTTTAGTTAGTTTAGAAACTAGTGTGAGCACGTGATTTTTGCCTCGCACGAATTACTCCCAAAATATCAAAAATAAAAGAGTTTTTGTTTGTTTACAATGTTTGGGGATCACATGTTCTTTTTCTTATCGCTTGCATTTGGGGGTCCGTGTCTGTTTGCTTAAGTTAACAATCAAAATACATATACCAAATATGTCGCATTTATTTACAGGGTTAGTTCCGTACTTAGAAATAGTTAAGTTTTATTTTGCGAAAATGAAAAGTCATAAAAAAGGGGGTATTTTTTCGTAGTTCTTGTCATTTAATGTACAATTTGGTAGTTAATTGTGTTAATTGTTACCAAAAAATTAATTATAGGTGCTACAAGTCGATTTGATTATATATATATATATATATATATATATATATATATATATATATATATATATATATATATATATATATATATATATATATATATAATAGCGTTTGGAACTTATTTTTAAAATTTTGAGTTAACTAGTAAATGGAAAAATCACAAAATAATAAGGGTGTATTTTATTTTGGTGTCATTATATGATTTTATTTTCTTTGTTAATCATGTGTCAATTGTTGTTAAATATTAATATCCGTATGGTTTTATTTTTAATGATGACAAGTTAATTAGAATTTTGGTTTTGTTATAAAAAGGGGGAAGAAAAAGGGTTGAAAATTAAGTTTGGGGCTTTTAAATTCGGAGCCCAAACGATACGGGCAGCCCAAGCCATGCATTAGCCCAATCCGTCTCCAGATAAGACCAAACGACGTCGTTTCTGTTTTAAGTAAAGAGATCCAAGCCGTCGATTAGCGTTGATCGGATGGATCACATTAATTGCCCCATTTTTTTTTGATCCTGGCCGTTGGATTCTCATCATCCAACGGCCAAGATTAAAACGTTAATTTTAAGCATACCAATACCCCCCATCCCCGTTTTCATTCCCTCCCCAACCCTTTCTCGTCTCTCTCAGTAACGATACAACGCCGCCGTCACCCACCGTGTCCCGCCCCACCTGAAATCGCCTCATGGCGGTTCCGGTGGTCCAAATCGTCCCAAATTAACACCCCAAAACCCTTTAACCTTCCTCTTTCCAAATCCATTAACAGTTTGGTTCAAATCTTTCTTCTTCGTCTCGAATCTTCGTTTGAAGATTCGAGCAAAACTTGAACTCACTCCGATCAAGCCCAAAATCTTACCCTAGCACCTCCAGACCACCCTCACACCCAAACCACCTTTGGTTTCGTTCGAATCCGACCGGAAACCCAAAAATCCCAAATCTCGGCCACGAACCCTAGGATTTCAAAATAAGAAAATGGTGGTTGATTATAGACGGCTTAGGTCCATTTGGACTTTATTCTTGTGTTTTTATAAAGCAAAACACACGAATAATGTTCGAATGGTCCCAAATCGGAGAGGCATGAAATTCAAGTTTGTCTTTGGTTTGAATTGATTCAGGTACTTCCATCCTCATTTTTCTTTTCTTATTTTTTTTTTCTTCTTTTGATTTTGTCTTGTTCTTCTGCTACTTCCTTTCTCTCTTTTGGTCGATTCGCAGTTCGTCGTTTTTAGCCTAAATAGAGTTTGTTCGTATACGGTTATTAACTGTGAAATCAATTGTACGTTTGTTAATCCATTACGAAATAGACATATAATACTAACTGGCAGTCAATTTTGAAAGGCATGCCTGTGGGATCCTAAAACCAGTAAGTTCTTCTTAGTTTTGTTGATCATCTTTGTTAAACTATAATTAGTTTTTTTTTTAGGTTTTAGTTTAAGTTAATTATAGGTTCTTAATTCAGTAAATAACCCGCCTCTTTTTCTGATTCTTGTTAGTTTAAATACTCCAATGTTCATTTGAGTAGTTCAATCGATTAATTCTTAGCTTAAATTAGGTTCAATTATAATATAGTTGCCTATAAAACTCTCATTTGGATGTGCATTTAGATAGGATTTAAATCATCTTTCTAGTGCTTCTAAGAAGTTCCATGGAATTTAGTTTAGCTCTTTACAGCTTAATGTAATGCAATATGCGTTTTCATCTTCGTAATCAATTGAAGGGGTTTATGATTATTGTTATTGAGTTTGTAAGAAATCAAGATGGGTCATGATTAAATAAGGTTTGTTTGTTTAAAAGAATTAGAATTGAATGACATGACATCATGGGCTGTCAGGGCAGGCTAAGATTAAACAATGACTGCCCATACCTGCTTGATTTTTAAAGAAAAATAGTGGTTAGTGGAGGACAACATATTGGGGTGGGGTTTTACAAAATGTCATGGCAGAAATGATTTGTTAATGGATATGACTGCTACTAATAGCTGTAAAAGGGTCTGTTTTAGGGGATATAAAAGGGAAGCATTTCGGACAGAGGAGGGGGGACTTGGAAAAACATTAAAAGATACACACACAGACCTTAGAGACAGGACACTGGGTATACACATTCACAGCATAGATATTCACATACACTCATACAAATACATTAGTATTCACTGCCTACTGGTTTCTCCTGCTGTGGTCGTGGTTGTTGCTGTTGTTCTGTTGTTGCTATTGTTGCTATTGTTCTGCTGCTGTTTCTTCTGTTGTGCTGTTTGTTGTCGAGACTGCTGTGGTTATGTTTCGCTACTGCTGTTGTTTGTGCTTGGCTACTGCTGTTAGTTGTGTTTTGTTGTTGTTTGTCGTTGGGTTTTGTTGCTGCTGGCTGCTGGTCCACTGCTACTGTTGCTATTACTGCATAACTGATCCCCTAGTCCTTCATTTTTGTCAATTTCCAGGTACACACTCTGAAACTATGTCCTAATGTAAACCTGAAGTTGGAGATGAAATAAAATGCTGTCAAGTTTCCTTTTGAGTTCTCTCGCATCTTTAACTGGATGTCAAGTAGAAATTTTTCACTTGTAACAGACTAATAAGTATATAAATTGAACTGTCGAATCTGTCTCTACAAACATGTGAATATTCATTGTAAATAATCTTAGTTGGTGATTACTGGTTATGAAATATAGCGTAGTTAATGCATTTCCAGTTAGTCGTAAGAATAGTTTCAAATAGTTTACAGGTTCAAATAGTTCAAATGGAAATCAAAATGTTAGTTCAATGTATCTAGTTCTGAATTTACGAGGTCGCTTGAATAAATAACATCATCTTAAATAGCAACTCGAATAATATTAGTAACTAATGTTAGTGATGAACGTTAGCATGAAGTTCAAAAATGACTTTTGTATTACACATGGTTGACTTCAACGGTTCAATTTATCTAATACTGGTGGTTTAAATTAATTAGAGAATGGTTAGTTTGTTCTAATATTTTTGTCAAACTCGCATGCTATTTATAATTTTAATTTTAGTATTATTCGCTCGTAGAATAAGGCATAAAACAATCTCCCTTATGCAAGCTCGAGTGCAATTTCCGTTCACATTGATCTAATAGCTAATAAGAGGCCCGAGCTCATGAACATGTAATAAATTAGGATCTTTTCTCGTTTACTTTAGAGACGAACTTAATAGAAAAATGTAGTCACTTTAGGATTGTCCTTTTAAAAAATAAACGAGACGAGCCTCGCCAAGAAAAATATACACAATTGTGGGGCCCTCAAATAATTGTCATGAGAACTTAGACTTGAAAGGACTTTTTTTAGTGAATTTCACGGTCTTTTCCCAAAGTTAAACAGACGATAGACTCTTTAGGCACGATTTGAAATAAAATTACTTTCCTAAATACGGGTGTGCATTTATGTGACCCAAATCTTATTCTCGGCGAAACTGAAATACATTAAAGTCGCAGGCGTACTGGTTACGGTGCGGCTCAAAAATATGTTTTCGTGACGTCGCAATTCTTCTAAGAATTAAAGCGGAATATAAGAGCACACAAATAAAATATATAAAGAAATCAGATAGAAACAAAAATTGCAGTTGAGCGACCGTGCTAAAACCACGGAATCCGGGAGTGCCTAACACCTTCTCCCGAGTTAACAGAATTCCTTATCCAGGTTTCCAGTTTCGCAGACTATATTACAGAGTCATAAATTTCTTCGGTTCGGGATCAAACCGGTGACTTGGGACACCATTATTTTCCCAAGTGGCGACTCTGAATTAAATAAATAGATCCCGTTTCGATTGTCCTTTAATTGGAAAAACTCCCTCGCGCTCCCGCGGGTGCGGTAAAAAGGAGGTGTGACGGCTCTGGCGACTCTGCTGGGGATGAACCTCTGAACTTCGGTTCAGGGTCTAAGGGTTTAAGAATTAAATTGTTGCTTTGTCTATATCTGATTTTATTATATGTTTAATTAATGTGCTACATGTCTACCGCTTTGATATTAGTTGCACTGTATATACAAACTGCTATATGTTTACCGCTTTGATATTGCGTGAACTGTATATAAAGCTGTGCCGAAAACCCTTCTCTTCTTACCCCCGGGGATGTGCTTACTGGTTGAGACTCCCCTTTCTGTTAGTGTCAATACCAAAATAAGAAAAGAGGCAGGATAAGTTACAAAGTCGGATGATCCCGCGGGTCCCCGGTACGTAGCTCCCTCCTCAAATCCGAGTTGTCCGCTCGGGTACACGGTCTAGTACCATTGAAAACATCAGGATATTAAGCCTAGATTTAGGACGTTTATTTGCATCATATCTGACTTAGGGGACTCAACACAGGGGTTGGGTCCGTCTAGGACAAGCAACCCGAAATGAAAAGACCATCTTGCTATATCATATTTGTTGTAAGCATTTATTTAGACTGGCATGCTGACCGGCTTTTAAATACGGAAGAAAAACAAAAGGAAAGAGTATGGGGAAATAAATATTTTTCAGAAAATACAAAAAATGTGTTTTACCAACAAGTCAATAAATTTAGTTGGCCGATAAAAAACGACGGAAGGTTGACTTTGCCAACAAAATGGTTTTCTTGACAAAATGCGTTTTCTTTGTCAGTTAATAAAAGAAAAATAGTTGTGTTGACGGACCGAACTACGCGGGTTTCATTCTCACCAGGTGTGAGATACGTATGCAGCCTTTAACGGGTCCAACTTCCCTTTATCTCAAAATAAGTTTTCGACGACCACCTTTTCATCAGTCTTAATATTTTGACCAGTCAATTCCTGTGGCCCGTTTCATTTTTTTTTGAAAAAGATAGTTTTGGGTCAAATAAAGATTTCTCTCTCATCTAAAAATTACCTTAATAAATGTGCAGAATGAGCACGAGTCAGAATACAACCGAAGCTATCATAAATAAGGTCCCCTTAAGTTTGCATAGGTGGTGGAGCGACTTGGGCGAGCAAGGACAAGACACAGTTAAGCTGTACCTGGGAGATCTAGTGGGGCTACTAAATATTTCCCCGAGAGGAGACATCATACGAGCCTTGATCTCGTTCTGGGATCCAGCACACAATGTGTTCCACTTTTCGGACTTTGAACTCACACCAACATTAGAAGAATTGGCCGGGTATATCGGAAGACCAAAAGTCCCTATGAGGGAACAATATCTCATTGCGCCGAGGGTAGTGACAGTACATAGGTTTTTGGATACTGTGAAAATCCGCAGAACTGTACACAACCCAGACTTATCAGAAGGGTTCCGCACTTTAGCATTTCTATATGACAAATATGGTCATTATGGGGGCTTCAACAAACACAAAAGCAAAATCTGCAGCGGAGACAACCAGTTAAAATGGGAGGAGCATAGACGCATCGCCTTCATGATAGCTTTCCTAGGTTCATTAATATTTCCTAGAAAAGACGGGAATATCAACATACAAGTGGCAGGGGTCGTCAGCACTCTGATGAAACAAAACAATAGTACTTTGGCTCCCATGATAATATCAGATATCTCTCGTGCACTCACTATCTGCAAAGCTGGAGGGGTCTTCTTTGAAGCTTGCAACGTACTGCTCCAAATATGGATGATCGATCACTTATGTCGTCGCCCGCAGTTTATGAGGTATAGTTTATCGGAGAAAACCTTTGTAGAAGAATTCCCTACGAGGGTCGAGGGACATGATTTGCCAGAAGGGATTAGTGGATGGATACGACTCTTGCGTTTGATTCCAGCCAGCAAGATAGAATGGACGTTTGGCTGGCTACCCGTGGAAGAAGTCATATATGCATCGGCCACGGAATCATATTTATTGCTAATGGGCCTCAACAACATCCAGCCCTACGCACCAGGTCGAGTATTGAGACAGTTGAGACGATGCCAAATAATCCCAAAAGAAGAAGACCTCAGCCCACATGTGGTTGAAATTGGACCAGGAGGACAGTTCCCCGAAGCGTTGGTCCGAAAGATTTGGAGTGAATGCCAAACATTGAAGATAGACACTCGGGTGCGAGATCGAGCCCGGGGTGAAGTATCGTCGGAATACCCTGCATGGTATAGCAGAGAATTGGAGCATCAAAGGCCCACAAAAAGGCCCCACCTTAGGGAGTTTGCTGGAGCGTCACAAGAACAATGGGACTGGTTGGCCAGAGAAGAGGCCTATAGAACAAAAATTAGCAGGATAGAGCAACGGACCCAGGAGCTCCAATTTGAAATGGATATGCAAGCTGCCGCCAACGAAGGAAATAAAAAGAAGTTGGCACAAGAAAATGACTTTTTGAGAGCTCAAATCCAGCAAATGAAAAGGGATGCTGACAGACAGTTGAGGAGTCGAGCAGACGAAAAATTGATAAAGGGTCTGAGAAGCCAAGTTGCCGATGTCCAAAGGGAATTGGAAGAGTCGAAAGCCCAAACAATGAGGATCCGTGCTAGCTGGAGAAAGGAGGCACATCAACATGCACTTCACCTACAACGGGTGGAAGAAGATTACACTGAGACCATCACTAGCCTAAGGGAGGCAAATGTTATCCTCAGGGAACGGGTTTTCAAGCAAGCCCGAGATGCTAGAACAGACCTCGACCGTTGCCACAATTTGATGGCCCGACTGCAAGAACAAATAGACAGGCTCCTGGACCAAGTCACCAACAACGCTCAAAGATTGGGGGCGAAAAACCAGCAGATAGAACGGCTACTCAGAGAAAGGGACATGATCAAAGACATAATTGGGGAAATCGGGCATTATGTCACCATGAAGTGCTTAGCTTGTGAACAAATGCCTCGCACCGACCTTTTTGCTTCAGTTATGGGTTATGTTCATCAGATCATGAGAGAGTTAAGGGGACTGCACAAGGACCTCACACCAAGTCCCGCGGCAAGGCTGAATGATGCCTCGCGGGCCCCCAGGAATTTTAGAGCACAAGATTTTTGATTAAAAATGTATTTTTGAAATATTGGGTCAAGCTAGTTGGCATTTTTATCTTTACTTTCCCGAGTCAAGCATTTCTTTTATTTTGCTGATTGTTGTAAGACGTGTTTTGTAACTTTAAGGTTTTTATTTGATATAAAAGTTATTGAATTTTGCCACAATCTTGTTACCAGAACTACGCCCGATCTGATTCACGCGGGGACGTGATACGTAGGCAATCCACATATGATTCGACCACCACTAAAAAAGGAAAAGGATACAAAGGTTAATAACAATAAGGCTTTCAAGGGTAGTTGAAAAAGAGAAAAGAAAAAGGAGAAAAAAAAGAGAAAAAGAGAAAAGCTGGAATGACGCATGTTACGAGTACATGTAGAAAGGGTTATTTGGTTAGGTGCATTACATCCAACGTGCTATAACATATCTGTTAAACTCGGTAAACTAACAAGTTTGTTGCATTTCCAGAAAAGTTTAGCAGTTGGTTTGACAGAATATACTGGCCAACCACCATTACCGTACTAGATCTAAAGGGCCAATTACAGCAAGCATGTCTAGTTCCGGTAAAAGTCTCGAGGAAGAGAAATCGGAGATGCAAATCATGAAAGAGGAGGTAGAAAGGTTGAGACATCAGATAACAGAGATGCACCTAGCCTGGGCTAGGGGACAGTCCTCACCAAACCTCCCTACTCTCGCCTCAGCTCCAGAACATCCACCCATCGATCCTTCGACAAGCGCCCCGATCTATCCATACTTTCAGGGGGAAAACCCATATGCCACCCACACTCCACCAGCCAAACCAAATCCTCCTCCAGTCACCCCTGTTTTTGTGGCACCTCCACCTGCTACTCTACAAAGGCCGTCCGGCGAGCCGCATGTTCAGATCCATGACAACTCTTACTATCCTCTAGAGCCTACTTTTAGGGCTCCTGAACCGCAATCACACACCCCTCACTGGGATAATCCGGCAGAACCGGAAAAGCACTTCCAAAGTTCGGAACATGAGGAAGTTATTAGAAAAGTTCCTGGAGCAGTCCTTCAGGAACATGCACGGTTTGGGCAACCAGGTCAGTGTCGCTTACAAGGATCTATGTCCATTCCCAGATGTCCAGTTGCCGACCGGGTTCAAAATGCCCAAGTTTGACCTATACGAGGGGCATGGTGATCCCGTAGCCCACCTCCGAGGGTTTTGTAGTAAAATGCGAGGAGCCGGAGGACGGGACGAGATTCTGATAGCTTACTTCGGTCAGAGTCTGGGAGGATCTGCGCTGGAGTGGTACACTAGACAGGACCCCGGCAGATGGTTTACGTGGGATGATTTGGCTCAAGCTTTTATCGGCCAGTTCCAATACAATCTTGAAATAATCCCCGACCGCTTATCATTGCTAAAATTAGAGAAGAAACCCGCTGAGAGTTTCGGAGAATTTGGTTTCCGCTGGAGGGAACAGGCAGCAAGGGTAGATCCGCCTATGGGAGAGAGCGAGATGGTGGATTACTTCTTGCAGACACTAGAGCCAACCTATTTCGGACATCTGGTGACGTCCGTGGGCAAGTCATTCACCGAGGTGATAAAAATGGGGGCTATGATCGAGGAAGGCTTGAAAGCCAACAAGATCATGAGCTACTCAGCATTGAAAGCCACCACCCAAGCTATTCAAAATGGTACCGGAGGAGTGCTTGGGAAAAAGAGGAAGGAAGAAGTCGCGGCAGCCGAGTCCGGAACATGGTTCAGAAACAGAGGCCCCGCACCCCAATATAGCCCGCCCCAGCCTCACCACCAAAATTACTTCCACAATCCATATAACCACCCGCAACATTACTATCCCGCACCTGATCCCCATTTCATTGTCCATCACGCACACTCCTATTCCGCACCTCTCGTCCATGCACCGTGGCATGAACCAAACCCGCAAAACAATTATCTACCCCCAAGAGCTTACAGAAACCCCTCAGGCGCGAGTTTTCGTCCGAACCAGGCATTCAAGGGCGACAGGGCGCCAAGGCCAAAGACTTTCACTCCCTTGGGAGAGTCTTACACCAGTCTGTTCCACCGGTTGAAGCAAGTAGGGTTGCTAAATCCGGTTGAAGCTAAGCTACCAAACCCTCTTCCAAAGAACCTGGACCATTCAGTAAATTGTGCATACTGCTCAGGATGTCCAGGACACGACACGGAAAAGTGTTGGAGGTTGAAAACGACCATCCAGGAGCTCATCGACACTCGCAGGATTGAGGTCCAGACTCCAACAGAGCCCAACATCAACCAAAACCCACTTCCAACTCATCATGAGACCAACATGATCGAGTTGGTACAGGTAGAAGAAGGAAAGGAGAAAGCCTCCCAGATTGTAATGATGATCAAGTCTAACGGGGTAGGAATGAGAAAGGGGCCGAGCCTTGATGAGTCATCTATTTGCAAGAAGGACATACCAGGAGGGTCAGAAGCAGGAAAGGGAAGTATGAACGAAGTACCGGTGAGGCCGGGGGAAGCAAAAATAGTTGTACCAGGGGTAGCAACCAAGCCCGTCCTGACGGTAGCAGGCGTTCGAATGGATCCTTTCATCATCAAGCCAACAATACAGTTGCCAATAACCGATAGCCGAGCTATTCCATGGAATTATGCTCGGATTACGACAACCTACAAAGGAAAGGAAGTGAAGGAGGAAGTTTGCGAAGCGCAAGGTTTGACCCGCTCGGGGAGATGTTTTGCCCTAGCGGAATTGAGGAAGATCACTCCGGCCACATTGAAAAAGCCGGTAACTGACGAAGAGGCGGAGGAATTCCTGAAAAAGATGAAGCTACATGATTATTCTGTCCTGGAACAGCTGAAGAAGACTCCGTCGCAAATCTCATTGCTGTCCTTGCAGATACATTCCGAAGAACATCGGCAAGCTTTGATGAAAGTTTTGAATGAGGCCCACGTACCTGATAAAATCTCAGTGAGTCATTTGGAGAAGATCACCAATAGGATCTTCGAAGCGAATCGGATCACCTTCACCGATGATGAGTTGCCTGAGGAAGGCATCGAGCACAACAAGGCTTTATATCTTACGGTAAAGTGCGAGGAGTCGGTGGTTAACAAAGTCCTCGTTGATAATGGGTCCAGCGCTAACATCTGTCCTCTCTCTACACTGGACAAGTTGAAAGTGGACGTCGGCAGGATACGCAAGAACAGCATATGTGTTCGAGGGTTTGATGGAGGAGGCAAGGCGTCGGTCGGGGATATAGTGTTAATCTTGACAATTGGGCCAGTGGAGTTCACCATGGAATTCCAGGTGCTGGACATGGTAGTGTCATATAACCTTCTGATAGGGCGACCGTGGATCCATGCCGCAAGAGCGGTTCCATCCAGCCTACACCAACTCGTCAAGTTTGAGTGGGACCAATAGGAGATCGTCGTCCATGGAGAGAACGATCTACAACCAAGCACCATCGTCCCCTTTGTTGAGACGGAAGAAGATGTTGGGCCATGGGTATACCAGATCTGCGATGTGGTATCCGCCAACCGAGTTCCAGAAGGGGAGTGCATTCCCAATGACAGAATAATTACTGCGGACGTCATGGTGGCTAATGAAATGTTGAGACATGGTTTCATACCCGGCAAAGGTCTAGGTGCATCTCTGCAAGGAATCATACAACCGGTATCCGTGGTCGAAAACGTGGGAACCTTCGGTTTGGGATTCAAGCCAACATCAGAGGACATCCAGCGAGCCAAGAGGAATAAGCAGAAAACATGGGTGCTCCCGAAGCCTGTTCCACGCCTTTCCCAATCTTTCGTCAGGTCCGGAGTAAGAGGACATCCGACGACAAAGATTCCCGGTCCTATGGTTAGGCCAGACGAAGAGTTCTTAAGAAAGTTCGAGGACCTATTTGCAGATGTATGCATGCTCGAGGATGGCGAAGGATCCAGCCATGCCGAGATACAGTTTGTGGGATCAAAAGCAAAATTGAATAATTGGAAGGCTACTCCTCTCCCTGTCCGGAATGAGTCTTGGTAGTTTGTTTTGGATTGTGTTCTTTCGAAATTTTGTGTTGGGGGTTGTCCCCGGAGTAAAATCCATTTGTTTTAGTTCATTTCGATTTGAGTTTGCAAGCTTGTTTTTTCCTTGTACTGTTCCCATTAATGAAATTTTGTTCCCTTCGTGCCTAATTTTGTTTATTTTCCTTCTTTTTACTTTTCTGAACAGCCTTCTTTCAACTGATCTTAATGATATGGCGTGCTTAAAGATTAATCAACCCGGTCTAGAAAGTCAATCGGGTTTGGAAATAATAACGCATGAAATAAGAAGTGACGAGAGTGAATCGGAATACGGCGATGATGAAGCCGTAGAAGAAATCGGTGAAGAATTAAGTCACTTCGAGGAAAAACCCAAACCAAATTTAAATGATACCGAGGTTGTTAATCTGGGGGGCACAGATGACGTCAAAGAAACCAGAATAAGTGTCCATATTGAACCTAACCTGAGAGAGGAATTGATCAAAACACTCGTAGAGTTTAAAGACATTTTCGCCTGGTCGTACGACGACATGCCAGGACTCAGCACTGATTTAGTGGTTCATAAATTACCCACTGATCCGTCCTATCCTCCCGTCAAGCAAAAACTACGGAAATTCAAGACGGAGATGAGTGTAAAGATCAAAGAGGAAGTAACCAAGCAGTTGCAGGCGAAAGTCATTCGTGTCACCCGATATCCTGAATGGTTGGCTAACGTAGTACCGGTGCCAAAGAAAGACGGAAAGATCAGAGTATGCGTGGACTACCGCAATCTCAACAAGGCAAGTCCTAAGGATAATTTTCCGCTTCCCAATATCCATATCCTGATTGATAATTGCGCTGGACGTGAAATCGGGTCCTTTGTGGACTGTTATGCGGGATATCATCAGATCTTGATGGATGAAGAGGACGCAGAAAAGACGACTTTTATCACACCGTGGGGGACTTATTGTTACCGGGTGATGCCGTTTGGTTTGAAGAATGCGGGGGCAACATACATGAGGGCGATGACTATGGTATTCCATGACATGATACACATGGAAATTGAAGTGTACGTGGATGATGTGATCATAAAATCCAGACGTCAAGAAGACCACGTTGCCGACCTCAGGAAGTTCTTTCAAAGACTTCGAAGATATGACATCAAGCTCAATCCAGCCAAATGCGCGTTCGGAGTTCCATCAGGAAAGTTGTTAGGATTCATCGTCAGCCGACGGGGGATTGAGTTGGACCCATCCAAAATTAAGTCCATTCAAGAGCTACCCCCGCCGAAGAATAAAACAGAGGTAATGAGTCTGTTGGGAAGGTTGAATTACATCAGCAGGTTCATCGCTCAGCTTACAGCAACCTGTGAGCCCATATTCCGTCTGTTCAAGAAAGACGCGGCGATAGAATGGACGACAGAATGTCAGGAAGCGTTCGACCAAATCAAAGGGTATCTGTCAAAACCACCCGTACTAGTTCCGCCTGAACCGGGTAGACCCCTGATTCTTTATCTGACGGTTTTGGAGAATTCATTCGGCTGCGTACTGGGGCAGCACGATCTTACTGGCAGGAAGGAACGGGCCATTTACTACCTCAGTAAGAAATTCACAGTCCACGAGGTCAAGTACACTCATCTAAAAAAGACATGTTGCGCTTTGACTTGGGTAGCCCAAAAGTTGAAACATTATTTGTCTTCTTACACCACTTACCTCATTTCACTTTTGGATCCGTTGAAGTATATTTTCCAGAAACCTATGCCTACAGGGAGGTTGGCAAAATGGCAAATATTACTTACGGAGTTCGACATCATATACGTGACAAGGACGGCTATGAAAGCTCAAGCCCTAGCCGATCACTTAGCCGAGAATCCTGTTGATGACGAATACGAACCTTTGAGGACGTATTTTCCAAACGAAGAAGTATTGCAAATTGATGGGTTGGAACTAACCGAGGAGCCGGGTTGGAAGCTTTTCTTCGACGGGGCGGCGAACGCAAAAGGAGTCGGAGTAGGGGCTGTGCTTATCTCTGAAACAGGACATCATTATCCTGTTACTGCTCAACTGTGTTTTCATTGTACCAATAATATGGCTGAGTACGAGGCATGTATCTTGGGGTTGTGATTAGCGGTGGACATGGATGTACAGGACGTCTTGGTCTTGGGGGACTCGGACCTTCTGGTACATCAGATTCAGGGAGAATGGGAAACCAGAGATTTAAAGCTTATCCCGTATCGTCGGTGTTTGCATGATCTGACCAAACGCTTTCGATCAGTAGAATTCAGGCACATCCCAAGGATGCAAAATGAGGTTGCCGACGCTCTAGCTACTTTAGCGTCAATGCTACATCACCCGGACAAGGTTCGTGTCGATCCGTTACATATCCAGGTCCGGAATCAACATGCTTATTGTAATATGATAGAGGAAGAGATGGATGGTGAGCCATGGTTTCATGATGTCAAAGAGTACCTCAGGTTAGGAATATACCCAAAGCAGGCAACTGGAGATCAAAAGAGGGCTATTCGGCGGTTGGCGAACGGATTTTTCCTTAGTGGAGGGGTACTGTACAAAAGAACCCCAGATTTGGGGTTGTTAAGATGTATAGATGCAAGTCAAGCCACAACAGTGATGACAGATATACATTCCGGAGTTTGTGGACCACACATGAGCGGGTATGTATTGGCAAAGAAGATTCTTCGAGCAGGATATTACTGGCTCACTATGGAGCGTGATTGTATAAGTTTCGTGCGAAGATGCTATCAGTGTCAGATACAGGGAGATTTGATTCATTCTCCACCGACTGAATTGCATACAATGTCAGCACCATGGCCGTTTGTCGCATGGGGTATGGATGTTATTGGACCTATAGAACCTGCAGCTTCCAATGGTCATAGGTTCATTCTGGTAACGATCGACTATTTTACCAAGTGGGTGGAGGCCAAAACCTTCAAATCAGTAACCAAGAAGGCGGTGGTAGACTTCGTACATTCCCACATCATCTGTAGGTTTGGAATTCCAAAGATAATCATCACAGATAACGGTGCCAATCTTAACAGCGGATTGATGAAAGAGGTATGTCAACAGTTCAAGATTACACACCGAAATTCCACACCATATCGTCCCAAAGCAAATGGTGCGGTTGAGGCGGCAAACAAGAATATAAAGAAGATATTGAGGAAGATGGTAGAAGGGTCTAGGCAATGGCATGAAAAGTTACCATTCGCACTGTTGGGTTATCGCACTACCGTCCGGACTTCGGTAGGTGCAACTCCTTACCTGTTGGTGTACGGGACTGAAGCAGTAATACCAGCAGAGAAGTTGAAATTCCATCCCTCCGAATTGTCGCTGAAGCTGAGATCGACGATGATGAATGGGTCAAAACCCGATTAGAACAATTGAGCTTGATCGACGAAAAGAGATTGACGGCAGTATGTCATGGCCAATTGTATCAAAAGAGAATGACAAGAGCATATAACAAGAAGGTGCGTCCCAGGAAATTTGAAGTGGGACAACATGTGTTGAAGAGAGTTCTACCACATCAGGCCGATGCGAAGGGCAAGTTCGCTCCAAATTGGCAGGGACCGTTTGTTGTGACTAGGGTATTATCCAACGGCGCGCTATGTCTAGCTGATATTGAGGGAAGATGCACTGATATGGCTATCAATTCCGATGCGGTCAAGAGATATTATGTGTAATTCTTTAATGTATTTGTCAACGATTGGTTTCGTTTGTGTGTATGTTGGCATTTTTCGGAGGATGAAATGACAGAGGCAATTTTTCTGCTACCCAAACACTTTAACCTTTGCTTTCCCCCTTTGAGCCTTAATAATTCTTTCATATACCCTCTTTCGGAATCACCAAGGAAGATGTGTAACAAAAGGAAAAAAGGAAACAAAGAAAAGACACAAGAAAAAGTGAACTACGTTCGACCCGATTCCTCAAGAAGGATACGTAGGCGCCACACGGCTCGGTCATAATAAAATAAAAATCAAAGGTTCCCCAAGCAACAAAACTGGGGCAGAAGTCATTGTTTCATTTGGAAAAATGGTGTGGATTCCGAAAGTTGTAATGAGCTAACCATCGAGGTTAAACCCCTTTTCTTTAGCCTCATGCACAAAACCACATTAATGACCGAAAAAGACCTCTCGATCAGTATTCGAGGAATGCCAAGTCATGCGAATGAAAGCCAAAAGTGACATCCCGACCCTCGATTGAATCCAGGATGCACAAGCCGAAAAGGGATAATGCTCTAGAGGGAATCTCATGGGTGATACCCCACCGCAGGGAAAGGAAAGCGTAAATGAGAGAGTCTTAACGGTGAAAACCCTCGCAGGCACCTTAAGGCGAAGAAAGTTGAGAGAAATAAAATGAGAGAGTCTTACGGTGAAAACCTTTAAGGGCACCCTAAGGCGACGGGAGATATAGAAATGAGAGAATCTCATTAGTGAAAACCCTTCAAAGGGCACTATGAGGTGACGAGGCAAGATGGTTACAAGATGTCTGCATGAGACAAGGTTTGGACATTCGTTTATTCCTAGCAAAATGCGGCCATCAGAAAGTGATTGACATGAATAGACTGGGTAGATTAATCTCAAAGGCGCGGCATAACCATTGAATCAGTCACACATTCAGATAAGTTTTCCTATTTTTGAGTTCAAAAAAGTTTTCCTTTTCTTTTGTCATTTGCGGTCAGCATTCTTTTTCTTTTCTTTCGTTTTCGAAAATTGATTTTTCAAAGCTTACTACCAAGTCTCCCAAAGCAGTATAATGAAAATGAATAGGCGTGGAACGAGGCAATAAGGCAGAAGTCGTTCCGATAGTAAGATTGGAACGACAGGTTGATTGGAAGGTTCGCAGGAATTATGGAGTATGATGGACACATGTGGCACGTCCGGAAGATGATTTCACGCAACAGATCACCGGCTAAAAAGAGTCGGATCAAACCAAAGATTGGAATGAAAGGGAGAGATGAGAAACCATTCGTGGAAAGAGCATCGTCCCCAGCAAGCGTCAACGTCGTCCTCAAAGTTCGAGGGAGGCCAAGGAGCTGAAAGAGAAAAGAAAATGGCCCCAACAAGAGTGGCACGACCACTCACTGCGTTTTGAAACTAAAAATTTTTCTTTGATTTAAAGCAGGAAAGGAGGGTTCGTCGGCGGAAAAGCATACCACCTAGAAGTTTATCAAACTGGGGCAGAAAATTTTCTCCTGGTGCGAAAATTTTCTTGAGAGCAAATACCCAGTAGATAAGGATAGAAAGCAACACAAGATTTTGGGAAATACCCGTTTCGAACAGAGTAGTTTTGACAGAGGCCCGACAATGCCAGGAAGTGATCTTTGAGCTGGTATCATCCCCGGCAATTGTTGGAGAGAATGAAGCACTAACTTCGAGATTCCCATAGCAGCGTTATATCCCATAAGTTTTCAAGGAAGCAGAGGTGGGAGTCCCAGAGGAAGAATGGGAAGAAGGAAGAGGAAAAGGGGTCCCCCGCCAGGATAATCCCCAGTCCATAACATTTCAACCCCCGGCGAGTCCGAGAGAGAATGAGGGGTGAAGGAAACAAAGAATACTCCCTCAGCAGCATCATCCCCAGCAGGTGAGTAAACAGTTCCAAAGATATCCCCAGCAGCCAAGAGAAAAGTAATACGACCCAGGGGGAAAGCAATTCCAAGACAAGATAATTCGGAAGAGAAAGGTGGCCCAAGAGGCGATGCAGGAAGAAGAAAATGGTACGGAAAACAAAGGAGTGGCGATTAGTTTTGAAGTTGTAGTTGAAGTCAGGGAGCCCGCCTGGAGAATGGAGTGGCGATTTATTGTGAAGTTGTAGTTGAAGTCAGGGAGCCCGCCTGAAGAATGGAGTGGCGATTTTATTTTGAAGTAGTAGTTGAAGTCAGGAAACCCGCCTGGAGAATGGAGTGGCGATTTAGTTTTGAAGTTGTAGTTGAAGTCAGGGAGCCCGCCTGGAGAATGGAGTGGCGATTTAGTTTTGAAGTTGTAGTTGAAGTCAGGGAGCCCGCCTGGAGAATGGAGTGGCGATTTAGTTTTGAAGTTGTAGTTGAAGTCAGGGAGCCCGCCTGGAGAATGGAGTGGTGATTTAGTTTTGAAGTTGTAGTTGAAGTCAGGGAGCCCGCGTGAAGAATGGGGTGGCGATTTTATTTTGAAGTTGTAGTAGAAGTCAGGGAGCCCGCCCGGAGAATGGAGTGGCGATTTAGTTTTGAAGTTGTAGTTGAAGTCGGGGAGCCCGCTCGGAGAATGGAGTGGCGATTTATTGTGAAGTTATAGTTGAAGTCGGGGAGCCCGCCCGGAGAATGGAGTGGCGATTTTATTTTGAAGTTGTAGTAGAAGTCGGGAGCCCGCCCGGAGAATGGAGTGGCGATTTATTTTGAAGTTGTAGTAGAAGTCGGGGAGCCCGCCTGAAGAATGGAGTGGCGATTTATTTCGAAGTTGTTGTTGAAGTCAGGGAGCCCGCCTGGAGAATGGAGTGGCGATTTATTGTGAAGTTGTAGTTGAAGTCAAGGAGCCCGCCTGGAGAATGGAGTGGCGATTTATTTTGAAGTTATAGTTGAAGTCAGGGAGCCCGCCTGAAGAATGGAGTAGCGATTTATTTTTAATTCGGTTGAGGAAAGCGGTTGAACGTAACAGAAATCCCCGGCATGAATCCAAGTTCGTAACCAGAAGGAAGGCAACAAGGATCAGAAAAGATAGATTCAGATTTCGAAGGAGAATAGTTCGAAGACCACAAAGAAGGAAGCAATGGTCGGAGGTCGGCAATCAAGATAGGCCGAGACAACAATTGTCAGAGGAGAAGAAGCACGTGAGGAAACATCAGAGCCGGCAGGATGGCAAGGAGCATGACAAGATCAAGTTAAAAAGGATAGATAAGAATTTGTAGTACTGTAACTTAGTCTAGCTTCTTATTTTTGTTTAGCACGGTGTAATAAGGGGATCATGTTAAGCAGTGGCAACAGCAGTAATAACAGTAACAGCAGTAATAACAGTAACAGCAGTAATAGCAAGATCGCAACAGTCATGGTAGTCACAGCTACAAAAACTTCCCGAACTACACTGACCTGATTCCTGTTTAGCCCAGGATATGTAGGAGGCCTCCTGAAGTAAAGGCTCGGTCAAGATCTTTTAGAAATGCTTCACACGGAGTGCTCGAACGGGAAAAAATCGCTCGTATTCGCTCACTATCTTTACACGAAAACTCTTCATGTTTCCGCGCAAAGAGGGGCAGCTGTGAGCACGTGATTTTTGCCTCGCACGAATTACTCCCAAAATATCAAAAATAAAAGAGTTTTTGTTTGTTTACAATGTTTGGGGATCACATGTTCTTTTTCTTATCGCTTGCATTTGGGGGTCCGTGTCTGTTTGCTTAAGTTAACAATCAAAATACATATACCAAATATGTCGCATTTATATTTACAGGGTTAGTTCCGTACTTAGAAATAGTTAAGTTTTATTTTGCGAAAATGAAAAGTCATAAAAAAGGGGGTATTTTTTCGTAGTTCTTGTCATTTAATGTACAATTTGGTAGTTAATTGTGTTAATTGTTACCAAAAAATTAATTATAGGTGCTACAAGTCGATTTGATTATATATATATATATATATATATATATATATATATATATATATATATATATATATATATATATATATATATATATATATATATATATATATATATATATATGTATATATAGATATATGTATATATAATGCAACATGGAGTTTGGAACTTATTTTTAAAATTTTGAGTTAACTAGTAAATGGAAAAATCACAAAATAATAAGGGTGTATTTTATTTTGGTGTCATTATATGATTTTATTTTCTTTGTTAATCATGTGTCAATTGTTGTTAAATATTAATATCCGTATGGTTTTATTTTTAATGATGACAAATTAATTAGAATTTTGGTTTTGTTATAAAAAGGGGGAAGAAAAAGGGTTGAAAATTAAGTTTGGGGCTTTTAAATCCGGAGCCCAAACGATACGGGCAGCCCAAGCCATGCATTAGCCCAATCCGTCTCCAGATAAGACCAAACGACGTCGTTTCTGTATTAAGTAAAGAGATCCAAGCCGTCGATCAGCGTTGATCGGATGGATCACATTAATTGCCCCATTTTTTTTTTTATCCTGGCCGTTGGATTCTCATCATCCAACGGCCAAGATTAAAACGTTAATTTTAAGCATACCAATACCCCCATCCCCGTTTTCATTCCCTCCCCAACCCTTTCTCGTCTCTCTTAGTAACGATACAACGCCGCCGTCACCCACCGTGTCCCGCCCCACCGAAAATCACCTCACGGCGGTTCCGGTGGTCCAAACCGTCCCAAATTAACACCCCAAAACCCTTTAACCTTCCTCTTTCCAAATCCATTAACAGTTTGGTTCAAATCTTTCTCCTTCGTCTCGAATCTTCGTTTGAAGATTCGAGCAAAACTTGAACTCACTCCGATCAAGCCCAAAATCTTACCCTAGCACTTCCAGACCACCCTCACACCCAAACCACCTTTGGTTTCGTTCGAATCCGACCGGAAACCCAAAAATCCCAAATCTCGGTCACGAACCCTAGGATTTCAAAATAAGAAAATGGTGGTTGATTATAGACGGCTTAGGTCCATTTGGACTTTATTCTTGTGTTTTTATAAAGCAAAACACACGAATAATGTTCGAATGGACCCAAATCGGAGAGGCATGAAATTCAAGTTTGTCTTTGGTTTGAATTGATTCAGGTACTTCCATCCTCATTTTTCTTTTCTTATTTTTTTTTCTTCTTTTGATTTTGTCTTGTTCTTCTGCTACTTCCTTTCTCTCTTTTGGTCGATTCGCAGTTCGTCGTTTTTAGCCTAAATAGAGTTTGTTCGTATACGGTTATTAACTGTGAAATCAATTGTACGTTTGTTAATCCGTTACGAAATAGACATATAATACTAACTGGCAGTCAATTTTGAAAGGCATGCCTGTGGGATCCTAAAACCAGTAAGTTCTTCTTAGTTTTGTTGATCATCTTTGTTAAACTATAATTAGTTTTTTTTTTAGGTTTTAGTTTATGTTAATTATAGGTTCTTAATTCAGTAAATAACCCGCCTCTTTTTCTGATTCTTGTTAGTTTAAATACTCCAATGTTCATTTGAGTAGTTCAATCGATTAATTCTTAGCTTAAATTAGGTTCAATTATGATATAGTTGCCTATAAAACTCTCATTTGGATGTGCATTTAGATAGGATTTAAATCAGCTTTCTAGTGCTTCTAAGAAGTTCCATGGAATTTAGTTTAGCTCTTTACAGCTTAATGTAATGCAATATGCGTTTTCATCTTCGTAATCAATTGAAGAGGTTTATGATTATTGTTATTGAGTTTGTAAGAAATCAAGATGGGTCATGATTAAATAAGGTTTGTTTGTTTCAAAGAATTAGAATTGAATGACATGACATCATGGGCTGTCAGGGCAGGCCAAGATTAAACAATGACTGCCCATACCCGCTTGATTTTTAAAGGAAAATAGTGGTTAGTGGAGGACAAAACATATTGGGGTGGGGTTTTACAAAATGTCATGGCAGAAATGATTTGTTAATGGATATGACTGCTACTAATAGCTGTAAAAGGGTCTGTTTTAGGGGATATAAAAGGGAAGCATTTCGGACAGGGGAGGGGGGACTTGGAAAAACATTAAAAGATACACACACAGACCTTAGAGACAGGACACTAGGTATACACATTCACAGCATAGATATTCACATACACTCATACAAATACATTAGTATTCACTGCCTACTGGTTTCTCCTGTTGTGGTCGTGGTTGTTGCTGTTGTTCTGTTGTTGCTATTGTTCTGCTGCTGTTTCTTCTGTTGTGCTGTTTGTTGTCGAGACTGCTGTGGTTGTGTTTCGCTACTGCTGTTGTTTGTGCTTGGCTACTGCTGTTAGTTGTGTTTTGTTGTTGTTTGTCGTTGGGTTTTGTTGCTGCTGGCTGCTGGTCCACTGCTACTGTTGCTATTACTGCATAACTGATCCCCTAGTCCTTCATTTTTGTCAATTTCCAGGTACACACTCTGAAACCATGTCCTAATGTAAACCTGAAGTTGGAGATGAAATGAAATGTTGTCAAGTTTCCTTTTGAGTTCTCTCGCATCTTTAACTGGATGTCAAGTAGAAATTTTTCACTTGTAACAGACTAATAAGTATATAAATTGAACTGTCGAATCTGTCTCTACAAACATGTGAATATTCATTGTAAATAATCTTAGTTGGTGATTACTGGTTATGAAATATAGCGTAGTTAATGCATTTCCAGTTAGTCGTAAGAATAGTTTCAAATAGTTTACAGGTTCAAATAGTTCAAATGGAAATCAAAATGTTAGTTCAATGTATCTAGTTCTGAATTACGAGGTCGCTTGAATAAATAACATCATCTTAAATAGCAACTCGAATAATATTAGTAACTAATATTAGTGATGAACGTTAGCATGAAGTTCAAAAATGATTTTTGTATTACACATAGTTGACTTCAACGGTTCAATTTATCTAATACTGGTGGTTTAAATTAATTAGAGAATGGTTAGTTTGTTCTAATATTTTTGTCAAACTCGCATGCTATTTATAATTTTAGTTTTAGTATTATTCGCTCGTAGAATAAGGCATAAAACAATCTCCCTTATGCAAGCTCGAGTGCAATTTCCGTTCACATTGATCTAATAGCTAATAAGAGGCCCGAGCTCATGAACATGTAATAAATTAGGATCTTTTCTCGTTTACTTTAGAGATGAACTTAATAGAAAAATGTAGTCACTTTAGGATTGTCCTTTTAAAAAATAAACGAGACGAGCCTCGCCAAGAAAAATATACACAATTGTGGGGCCCTCAAATAATTGTCATGAGAACTTAGACTTGGAAGGACTTTTTTAGTGAATTTCACGGTCTTTTCCCAAAGTTAAACAGACGATAGACTCTTTAGGCACGATTTGAAATAAAATTACTTTCCTAAATACGGGTGTGCATTTATGTGACCCAAATCTTATTCTCGGCGAAACCGAAATACATTAAAGTCGCAGGCGTACTGGTTACGGTGCGGCTCAAAAATGTGTTTTCGTGACGTCGCAATTCTTCTAAGAATTAAAGCGGAATATAAGAGCACACAAATAAAATATATAAAGAAATCAGATAGAAACAAAAATTGCAGTTGAGCGACCGTGCTAAAACCACGGAATCCGGGAGTGCCTAACACCTTCTCCGGGTTAACGGAATTCCTTATCCAGGTTTCTAGTTTCGCAGACTATATTACAGAGTCATAAATTTCCTCGGTTCGGGATTAAACCGGTGACTTGGGACACCATTATTTTCCCAAGTGGCAACTCTGAATTAAATAAATTAATCCCGTTTCGATTGTCCTTTAATTGGAAAAACTCCCTCGCGCTCCCGCGGGTGCGGTAAAAAGGAGGTGTGACAACTAGGTTAGAATAAATTGAGATGTATCACGCCAAAAAAAAATGATGAATGCAAGACCCTCGTTTAATTAATCTTGTATTAATCCTTAGAATTCGAGACGTGCCATTTAGCAAATTTTTATGGCCCTCGCAAAGTTGCAAAACGTGTAGTTGCATTGGTCGCGTTATTTTAATAATATTATCTCCTTAAACTCGAGTGTACATTCATGTGACCCAAATCCAAATCTCAACTTAGTCGAAATATGTTGACAACCACGTGCGTACTGGTACGACATGGTTTGAGATACATTTTTGCGACGTTGCAATTCTAATAAAATAATAATAATCAAAAGCGGTTGAAAGTTAAAATTTGCACATAAGTTTAAACCATGTTATTAAAATCAGATAATTAAGCCAAACATGACAGTTGAGCGACCGCACTAGAACTACGGAACTCGGGAATGCCTAACACCTTCTCCCGGGTTAACAGAATTCCTTATCCGTATTTTTGATTCGCGGACTATTAAATAGAGTCGAAACCTTTCCTCAATTCGGGAATCGAAACGGTAACTTGGGACACCATAAATCTCCCAAGTGGCGACTCTAAATCTCTTAATAAATGAATCATGTTTTGATTATTCTTTAATTGGAAAAAACTCTCTTTGCTCCCTCGCGGGTAGCGAAAAAAAGGAGGTGTGACAGGGTTCATCCGGTATTTCACGTGTCTATGCTCCGGAAGTATGTTGGGGACCAATCTCATGTGTTAGACTTTAGTACAGTTCAGTTGGATGATGACTTGACTTATGATGTGGAACCTGTAGCTATTTTGGGTTGACTAGTTTGGAGACTGAGGTCTAAGGAAATAGCGTTAGTGAAAGTGCAGTGGAGAGGTCGGCCCGTGGAGGAGGCCACTTGGGAGACCGAGCGGGAGATGCAAAGCAGATATCCTCACTTGTTTGAGACTCCAGGTATGTTTCTTGACCCGTTCAAGGACGAGCATTTGTTTTAGTTGGGGAGGATGTGACGATCCGGTCCGTCGTCACGTGAGCTACCGCCCTGTTTTCCCATATCATGTTGCTTTATGTTCCAATATAAGTATTAGAGTTGATCAGGTGTAATTGAGTTGGTTTTAGTTGGAAATGAGGTACTTAGCCTTTTAGAAGAAAACTTGTTTAAGAAAAATTCAACTGGAAGTTGACAATATGGTTAGAGGGCTCGAATGTGAATTCTAGTGGTTCGATTAGATTTGGGGGATGATTTGTGACTTAGGTGTGCGATCAGAATCGAATTTGGGGGTCCGGTGCAGAAATAGGCTTGAATTGGCGAAATATGAGTTTTGGCAAATTTCGGTTGATAAGTAAGGTTTTGATCCGAGATTCATAATGGAATTATGAGAGTTGCAGTAGCTTCGTTAGGTGATTTTGGATATGTTTGCAAATATTTTGGTCATTCGGACGTTGTTTGATCGGGTTTTTGATTTAATGCGTATTGCAGAAGTTTTGATGAAAAACAACTAGGCTTGAATCCGAGGTATTTTATTGGTTTTAGCGTTGTTTGATGTGTTTTAAGGATTGGAACCAGTTTGCATAAGGTTATAGGATGTGTTGGTACTTTTGGTTGAGGCCCCGGAGGCCACGGGGTGATTTCGGGTGGTTAAACGATGAATTTGGATGTTTGTTGCAGGTTTGGTGTATTTGGCTTCTGATATTTTCACATCTACGGAAAAGGAGCCGTATAAGCGGTTCCGCATATGCGTCTAGGTGATCGCATAAGCGGTCCCCAATGGACCTGGTCATTTTAGCAAAAGCGGACTTAATGTCGTTTCAGCGGGCCGCAAAAACGGAAAAGTTACTGCAGAAGCGGTAGTAGGGAAATCGCAGAAGCGAATTTTTGATTGCATGAACGATGTTTGGGGAGAATAATGAAACCCGCATAAGTGTTCGAATGGCCGCAGAAGCGGTCCCGCATAAGCGGTAGCGGGACCGCAGAACCAAAAATTGCTGAAGGGTTTTAATGAAACAGTGTTCTCCAATTTCAAAAGTTAAGAAAATATTTTAAATTTTGGAAGAGGTGATTTTGGGAGATTTGGAGAGGATTCGAAGGGGATTCCATCGGGTATGAATTTATAGACTCGAATAATATTGTTATGGTGTAAAAACAAGGATTAAACACTAAAAATCCAAGGATTTAAGGGATAAAAATAGAGGTTAGGGCTTGAAACCTAAGAGAGTTTAAATTGACGATTTGAGGGGTCAAATGGACTTCGATTCTTGTGTATTTGGTATTTACGGACTCGTTGTGAGACGAGAAATCTGGTGATGTGAATTTCGTAATTTTTTGAGGAGTGGGCCCGGGGCTATGGTTTTGCCAACTTCTTGTTTTTGGGTATTTTTTGAGTTCTTTCAATTGGGTTATGTTCCATTAGCTTAATATAACGTATTCCTTGTGGTTTTGGCCAGATCCAGCGTGCGAGGAGGTTGATTCTAGAGGAAAAGGATTGGCGGACTAGTTTTTTATCCGGTTTGAGGTGAGTAATTGATGTAACTGATGTTCTGAGGGTTCTAAACCCCGGAATTTTACATCGTGATGCTATATTAAGGCGTGACACGCATTCTACGGTAAGTAAGGGGTCTGTTACTGTTGGGGATTGAGACTTGGTCCATCCCGAGTGTGATTCCTTCTATATGGGCGATTGAGGTGCATATTTTTATAACTGTGAATTGGGCTTATTGCCCTAGTTGGGGCCTGGTGCCGACCTGTATAATTCTTAGGGGGTCATGTGTGTTACCTCACTTGTGTGCATATCACATGCTCTCAGTCATGCTTTTCCAATTGTTGAAATAATAAAAGAATTGTATTTTTAAGCATGAATATTAATGAAAAGGTATATGAGATATGAGATCCCGCTGGCAAGACATGCCCGATTGGCTATGCATCTATATTGACGGAGATGGGTCGAGGACCTGACTGTGAGGATGATTTTCCTTGTTATGGATCGGGTTGCACACCGCAGCGATGATCTATTGATATTGAGGCCGTGAGCCTGTTTGATGCCAAGACATGGCAGATATTGCGCTTGGGCTGTAGGAACCTCTTCGGAGTCTGTACACATCCCCAGTGAGCGCCGTCGACGTTAAATATGTGGAGCAGTCTGCACACCGCAGCGGGCACTAGAGTGTACCGGATATGTGTTGCATTCCTTCATGCATTATCTTTAATTGTATTATTGGATATATTATGTCTCCCCTGTTTAGTTATGAACTGCTAGATATATAGTACTTTTGGCATTTTCTGTGTTCTCTTACCTTCAGGCTTTAGTTATGTTTATTACTCATTGGGTCGGAGTACTCACTTTACTCCCTCCACCTTGCGTGCAGATCCAGGTCCTTCTTCTCAGGATGAGTAGATATTTCAGCAATCAGCACGCGTGCTTTTCGGGAGTGTTGATGTAGCTGCATAGCGTTCGCAGTCGTTGACTCTTCCCTTTATCCTTGTCTTTTATTTCCGCACTTTCAGACACTTCGACAGACTATGTAATAGGATATCACTTTGTTGTGTAGAGGATCATATTCGTGATATCGGGTCATTTGTTGGCTACATGCTATGTTTTTGCTAAACTTCAGTAATTTCACAAGTATTTTCATATTTGACTTAAATGGCTTAATGACTTATTGTTTCACTTATTAAATTTCGGTTTATCAATTGGGTTGAATATATGGTAAATGGTCGAGCTTGTCTAGTAGTGTGTTGGGCGTCATCATGATTGAATTGGGGTCGTGACACCAAAATTATATAAGGAGATCAATTTCCATCCAACAACCAATACGAGAACTAAGACTAACACGTGTGTTACACTTGTGTTACACTTGTGTGACTTTGCCTGGATCCGTGCAAAATGTTCATGTTACATTTTTATCAATAGTAGGGTTTAAATGGAAGGATAAGCCAACCATTTCTATTTGAATCTAATGTTAGTAAACTGGAATTTAAATTGGCTCTATCACTTCTTCTTTTTAAGCTATTAGTGCTTAGCTTATGCAATTGTTGTAACACTTTTTGGTAAAAGAACTTCTTTTCCACCTTAAAAAAATGGCATAAAATAGCATATTATAGACGAAGGGTGTGTTTGGTATGAAGGAAAATATTTTTTGGAAAATGTTTTCCAATTTTCTCATGTTTGGTTGGCTTAAATATTTTGGAAAATATTTTCCTTATCAATTTATTTTTCTCTAATTGGAGGAAAATGTTTTCCTTATTAAAAGAATGGAAAATATATTCCAAAGCTCCTTCTCAACCTTTATCACCCTCACCAATCCACCACACCCCCTCTCCAAAAAAAGTTTTTTTTTTTTTAAAAATTTCAGTTTTTCCATCCACCCTACTACCCCTCCACCATCACCCACCGAAAAAAAAATATATTTTTTTAGCTTAAATTTTTTTTTTGCAATTTCAAATTTGTGTTTTTTCATTTTTATGCACCACGCATCCCCCACCCCTACCCCTACCCCCTTCCCCCCGAAAAACAAATTGTATTTTTTTTACCTTAAATTTTTTTTTTCAATTTCAAATTTTTGTTTTTTTATTTTTCTACACCACCCAGCCCCCACCTACCCCCTACTTCCCCCCCCCCCAAAAAAAATTATTTTTTTACCTGAATTTTTTTTTGTAATTATTTCTTCTTTTTATTTTTCTGCACCACCCAACCCCCCACCCCCCACAAAAAAAAGTATTTTTTTACCTCAATTTTTTTTTTTTGAAATTTCAAATTTTTTTTCGTTTTACTGCCCCCCCCCCAGCCCCGCTCCCACCCTCTGCCTAAAATATATTTTTCAGTTTTTAATTTTATTATTTATCGATTTAAAGACTCAAAAATATACAAGTTCCAAAATTATGAGTTTTGAGTTTTATGTGTTTGGAAGTTTACGGATCTAAAAATTATAAGATAAGATGACTTGAACAGACCTCTATTTTTATAAAATTAATCCTAACATGGCATTAATTAGCTACAAGAACTAAATATATGACATGAAAAAAATACAAAATCCATCTGGACCTCATATTGAGCCAAACTCACAGCATTCATCCGGCCCAGGAATGCCAAATGAGTGGGCGGGCCGGATACAGTTCGGGTCAAATAGGATAATGAAAACGGATAAATTATCTAACCCGAACTATATTTAATACGGATAAAAAACGGGTTAATCGGCGGATAATATGGGTAACCATATTATCCATGAATTCTTGTTACTTTTGGAAGAATTCTTAATCTCCCTAACTTGAGGAACTCCCAATTTGAAGCTATACAAATATAAAAGTTAGACTCATTCGTTACCCATTTCTAAAGGAATTTTTACCACTTATAGCAAAGGTTAACACCTTATTTATTTTAATAAATATCATTTAAAAAAATTATATTCTATAGATACCTTTTATTGTTTATAGCAAAATATCTAATTTTGGTTACCTCCTAACCCTAAGCCACTAAATATGTTATTCAGTTACACTATTTTCTTTCTATCTACTTTGATACATGTCATTCGCTTTCCCCATTGCCTGAAAACACGATGCTCAATCTCAAAATTGCTCTCACTCACATCACCTACGTTATCTCTGATCCCAATTTCTCCAATTCCATTGGACGTTGCTTTGGCTCTTCTTCGCCATTGTAATTGGAACATGACTAAAGCCAACGAAGAATGGTTCGCTAATAAACTCAAGGTTAGTAAAGCTATAGGTATGTCAATATTGGAGAAACAAGAGTCCTTATTATGCCACCAGTGTCGACGATGTCATCTTCTCGAGGTTCATCTTCTGGAGAAAGAAGAGTCCTAATGTTGGATAAACTCGAGGTTCTCAACTTCCGTAGAAGATTCAAGCTTTAACAGAGTCTTTATTCTGCCACCATTGCTCGACGATAGATTCGTCGGAAATTAGGGTTTGTTCTTGAACAAAGACGACGGAGTTTGGGACTAAGCAACTTAAATGTTCTGTTAATGTATTTCAATGTATCTCATGTTATTTTCCAGGTATTTTATTGTATTCGTTTTCTTTTTTTTTTTATTATATCTCATTTTATTCTATGTATTTCATTGTATTCATTGTCTCATTGTATTCCATGAATTTATTCATATTTTTTTTTAGTTAATATAATTTATATATTCAGATGTATTATACAGTTTCTCTGAAGATTGCTATATTTTTGGGGTATTTTTCGGTTGAGAATCTTTTTTATAACTAGAAATATAAAATTTGTGTGTTATAATTGAGTTTATTGAGTTATATTAGGAGTCTATTATGTTAATTGATTCACTTTCCATTTAAAACAGTGTAATCCCCTGTTTCACGCCGTGAATACAGTCGAATACAATAATTTGTTCAGTTGTTTCATGCCATGTATACAGTCGATTACACTCGAATACAGCAACTGATTAGCTGGACTTCCTGATTCACGTCGAATACAATAATTTTTTCTGTTGTTATAAGATGTATTTAAGCTATTGAATTCATGAATACAATAGCTTAAATATATCTTATAACAACAGAAAATGTATATAGACCGTAATATAGCAAATGATATCTATAGATAGCTAATTACCACTAAAAGATAGTCTTTATGAAAATTTCTCTTTTCTAAATAGATAATATGGTTCTTATCTTAATTGACCCGTTTATAAAAAGTTCATTATCCAACCCATTTTTAGTGGATAATATGGATGGTTAACTATTTTTTAACCATTTTGTCGCCCCTAATCTGACCCTTATACTGCACAAATTGCTGCTCTAATATTGACAAAAATATTTTTCAAACTGATGAACAGAGTATAAACTGTTACACTTTAAAATTATTTCTTCCTCTCAAAATAAGCAGTTGAAAACTTTGACAAGATAGGGTATAAAAAGATATAACCACTAGAAGGTTTTTATTGCGGCTAGAAAAGTAGCATGATGTTGAATTTGGCAAAGGATTTGTTCCCACATCGGTAGTTTACCAAAAGTGGGTGAGATTTTTTCCTATAAAAGAAGGCTTAATGTTTAGGATTTAAAAACACCTCTCATTTGCCTTCTTATCTTCTTAAGGCATTTGTATCTTCTCTCTTTAGTATTATTTTACTTGTATTTGGAGTGGAATAAAATATTGGTTGTGTCCGAGGAGTAGGCAAAATTAGCCGAACCTCGTAAATTCTGGTGTTTTTTATATTGTTGCTTTATTGTCTTATTTATTATTTGGTGGCTTCCATAATTTTTGGTATAGTAGTTGTGACTCATTCACACTATATACATTTGGCTTCCGCAACAATTGGTATCAGAGCCAAGGTATTATCTCGGTATGCTCTGTGGTTGCAGCGTAGTCTGATCTTCCACATCTGGAAAAGATTTATCTTGGTAACCGAGTCAAGGTTCTGTCTCAGTATGCTCTGTGGTTGCAGCTTAGTATGATCTTCCACATCAGAAAGGAAATAATCTTGATTTGTGTCGTCAACTATTAAATAATATTTGTGTCAAAGATGGGAGACAATAAACAAGAAGAATCTACATCAAGTGTCAGCAATACGTCATCATTGGCATCTTCGCTTATGACAAGAATTGTGTCAAATGCGAAATTTGCGGTAGAAATTTTTGACGGGTCCGGACATTTTGGGATGTGGCAAGGCGAGGTTCTAGATGTCCTTTTTCAACAAGGGCTAGATCCGGCTATTGAAGAAAAGAGACCAGATGGTATTGGAGAAGAAGATTGGAGAATAATCAACCGTGTTGCTTGCGGTACCATTCGATCCTACCTTGCTAGAGAGCAGAAATATCCGTATACAAAGGAAACTTCTGCTAGTAAATTATGGAAAGCACCGGAGGATAAATTTTTGAAGAAAAACAATCAAAATAAATTGTACATGAAGAAGAGACTGTTTCACTTCACCTATGTTCCTGGTACCACGATGAATGAACATATCACCAGTTTCAATAAGTTGGTCACGGATTTGCAAAATATGGATACAACTTATGATGATGGTGACTTGGCCTTGATGTTGTTGGCGTCACTTCCCGACGAGTACGAGCACCTTGAAACTACTCTACTCCATGGAAATGACGAAGTTTCTCTGAGAGAAGTTTGTTCGGCTTTGTACAGCTATGAACAAAGAAAGCGAGAAAAACAGAAGGGCGGAGAAGGAGAAGCACTGTTCGTGAGGGGTCGTCCTCAAAATCAAACGAGGACAAGGAAAGGAAGATCTAAGTCAAGATCTAAACCCAGCAAAGATGAATGTGCCTTTTGTCGAGAAAAGGGGCACTGGAAGAAAGACTGTCCGAAGTTGAATAATAAGGCCAAACATAACAATGGAAAGGTCATTATGAATTCAAATGTTGCTGATTGTGATGATTCGGATTTCTCATTAGTTACAACGGAGCCGTCAACGTCATCAGACATATGGTTGATGGATTCGGCTTGTAGCTATCATATGTGTCCCAACAAGGATTGGTTTGTGAACTTTCAAGAAGGAGAATATGGAGTCGTCCAAACAGCGGATAATAGCCCTCTTACCTCATATGGAATTGGTTCAATACGATTAAGGAACCATGATGGAATGATCAGAACATTAATAGATGTTCGATATGTACCGGGTTTGAAGAAAAATCTCATCTCTGTGGGAGCCCTGGAATCAAAAGGGTTCAAAATTATTGCAGAAAACGGTGTGATGAGAGTATGCTCCGGTGCACTAGTGGTAATGAAGGCCAATCGGAAGAACAATAACATGTACCGTTATCTCGGTAGTACGGTTATTGGGACAGCGACAGTAACATCCAGTGACAACAAAGATGCAGAAGCAACCAGGCTATGGCACATGCGCTTGGGACATGCTGGAGGAAAATCCTTGAAAACTCTATCAGATCAAGGATTGTTGAAAGGGTTAAAGGCTTGCAATTTGGAGTTTTGCGAGCATTGTGTCAAAGGGAAACGGACAAGGGTTAAATTTGGTACAGCAATCCATAATACTAAAGGTATTTTGGATTATGTACACTCTGACGGTTTGGGGTCCTTCCAAAACACCTTCATTGGGTGGGAAGCACTATTTTGTGACCTTTGTTGATGATTTTTCCCGAAGAGTATGGGTGTATGCAATGAAGAGCAAAGATGAAGTGCTGGGAATTTTTCTCAAATGGAAGACGATGGTGGAGAATCAAACGGGCGGGAGGATCAAGTGTATTCGCACAGACAATGGAGGTGAATACAAAAATGATCATTTCAATAAGGTCTGTGAAAATGATGGCATCGTCCGACACTTTACTGTGAGACATACACCACAACAGAATGGAGTGGCAAAATGCATGAACCGGACCTTGCTGGAGAAGGTACGGTGTATGTTGTCCAATGCTGGCTTGGGCAAAGAATTTTGGGCTGAGGCAATTACATATGCATGCCACCTCATTAATCGCTTACCATCTGCTGCTATTGATGGTAAGACACCATTTGAAAAATGGTATGGAAAGCCTGTTGTAGATTATGACTCTTTGCACGTATTTGGCTCAACTGCATATTATCATGTGACGGAGTCAAAATTGGATCCAAGGGCAAAGAAGGCTATTTTTATGGGGATTACTTCTGGAGTCAAAGGACATCGTTTATGGTGTCCTATGACAAAGAAAGTAATATTCAGCAGGGATGTTACCTTCGATGAATCTTCTATGGTAAACAAGGTAACAAATGAAGATACCAAAGAAAATGATGGTGCTTCTAAGCAGGTGGAGTTTGAGGGAAAATTTATTTTTCCTACACAAGAAGCAGAGGAGGAAACAAATGAAGATTATCCTCTGGGAGGAGAGCCAGTAGAGGAGATTCCAACTCAGGAACCTCAACAACAACTTGAATCAATAGCAACCAGCAGGCCAAAAAGGAAAGTAACGAAACCTGTTCGTCTCATAGAGACAGTTGCTTGTGCAACCGCAATTGCAGCTGATGATGTTCCCACCGCTTATAAAGACGCAGTCCAAAGTTCAGAAGACGATAAGTGGAGGATTGCCATGAATGATGAATTACAGTCCCTTCATCAGAATCCTACATGGAGATTGGCCAATCTCCCGAAGGGAAAGAAAGCAATTGGGTGCAAATGGGTATTTGCAAAGAAAGAAGGATTTCCTAATCAAGAAGATGTTCGCTACAAAGCAAGGTTGGTGGCCAAAGGATATGCTCAAAAGGAGGGAATTGATTACAACGAAGTATTTTCTCCAGTTGTAAAACATTCCTCCATTCGAATTATGTTAGCTTTGGTAGCACAATTGGATTTGGAACTAGTTCAGATGGATGTAAAAACTGCGTTTTTACATGGAAACTTGGAGGAGGAAATCTACATGACTCAGCCAGAAGGATTCAAAGTTGTTGGAAAGGAAAATATGGTTTGCAAACTTGAAAAATCGTTGTACGGGTTGAAACAATCTTCTAGACAATGGTACAAGCGATTTGACAAGTTTATGTTGCAGCAATGGTACAAGAGAAGCAAATACGATCATTGTGTGTATTTGCGCAAGCTTAAAAATGGTTCCTTTATATATCTTCTCCTATATGTTGATGATATGTTGATAGCTTCCAAGAATTCGGAAGAAATTGATAAGTTGAAGATTCAACTGAAGAAGGAGTTCGAGATGAAGGATCCGGGTGAGGCGAAGAAAATTCTTGGCATGGAGATAATAAGAGATAGACATTCAAGGAAACTCTGTTTATCTCAGAAAGAATATTTGAAGAGAGTACTACAACGTTTTGGCATAGATGACAAGACTAAGCCGGTTAGTACTCCACTTGCTCCCCATTTTAAGCTAAGTACTACTATGTCGCCATTGGATGAAGCTGAACAAGAGTATATGTCAAAGGTACCATACGCAAATGCTGTTGGTAGCTTAATGTATGCAATGGTCTGTACGAGACCTGACATTTCACAAGCTGTTGGAGTTATTAGCAGATATATGCATAATCCGGGAAAGGAGCATTGGCAAGCTGTGAAGTGGATTCTACGGTATATTCATAATACTGTAGATGTCGGGTTAGTTTTTGAGCGGGAAGGCAATCAGTCTGTAGTTGGATATTGTGACTCAGATTTTGCGGGTGATCCGGACAAACGAAGATCAACTACTGGTTATGTGTTTACTTTTGCAAAGGCACCAGTTAGTTGGAAGTCTACTTTGCAGTCAACAGTTGCTTTGTCTACAACAGAGGCAGAGTACATGGCTATTACATAGGCTGTGAAGGAGGCAATTTGGCTTCAAGGATTGCTAAAGGAGCTTGGTGTTGAACAAAAAGTTATCACAATTTTTTGTGATAGTCAAAGTGCTATTCAATTAGCGAAGAACCAAGTTTATCATGCAAGGACGAAGCACATTGATGTTCGGTATCATTTCGTACGAGAAATCATAGAAGAAGGTGGAGTTACGGTGAAGAAAATTCACACTACGGAGAATCCTGCTGATATGCTGACAAAAGTGGTGACTGCGATCAAGTTTCAACATTGTTTGGATTTGATCAACATTGTTGAACACTGAAGATTGAAGGTGAAGACACAACCAAAATTTGTTATAGAGAGAAAATTGAAGATGTGAAATTTTTGCCAAGGTGGAGATTTGTTGAATTTGGCAAAGGATTTGTTCCCACATCGGTAGTTTACCAAAAGTGGGTGAGATTTTTTCCTATAAAAGAAGGCTTAATGTTTAGGATTTAAAAACACCTCTCATTTGCCTTCTTATCTTCTTAAGGCATTTGTATCTTCTCTCTTTAGTATTATTTCACTTGTATTTGGAGTGGAATAAAATATTGGTTGTGTCCGAGGAGTAGGCAAAATTAGCCGAACCTCGTAAATTCTGGTGTTTCTTTTATTGTTGCTTTATTGTCTTATTTATTATTTGGTGGCTGCCATAATTTTTGGTATAATAGTTGTGACTCATTCACACTATATACATTTGGCTTCCGCAACACATGAAAGGGCGGAGCCAAGGAAAATTTAAGGAAACGCAATAAAAAATCACCTTGACACGTATATATAATTTTTTGTTTATCAAAAAATGTATAATGTTTAAATGATTCAAACTTATTAAGAGGCAGTAATAACTAATAAGTGAGTGTAAAATAAGAAGAATGCATTTAATGAAATGATATTTGAATTATTTATATTAAAGACCTCTATTAAATGAAAACAAACTAGACATATGTATTATTCCTTTTATCGCTCATACCTTCTTTCGTATTAAGACAATTTTGTGGATCACATTAGATTAAGTTCCTTTTTGACAATAATTTGATTAGATTACACTAGAGCAATATTGAAATATGAATCATGTGTACATGAAAAAGTCTTCGCACCATATTTTTATTACCCAAATGCAAAGTTAATTGGTAGAATGACCTAATTACGTGTTAGCGTTATGTTTTAGTCAATTAGTTGTATTAGGACTTTATTTGAATTATTCTTTTCATATATTATTATAACTTTATCTTATAAATATAAGTCTGTAAAGGTGAGCAAGACTCACGCTTTGATGCTTCTCAGTTTATCAACCTTTGTCTTGGTATGTGTTGTAGTGGATGGGACTGCTCTTTCCTTAACTAGAGTTCTCGAGTTCGAGCCCTGGGTATGGAAAAATCCTTTGTAGGGAGTCCTTTCCCTACACGGTGCGAATCCGAATATAGTCGGGCTCCAATATGGATACCGGACACCGGGTGAGAAACCAAAAAAAAACTTCATCTTGGTATCAAGAGCCGTAAACGATCCCCTTCAATGGCTCCAGAAAATTCTCCTTCCTCTTTCGCTCAAACCGTCATGAATCAATCTTCTCTTGGCCTCCAACAGTTTCCAATATCAAAGGTTTTGTTCCCACCGAATTGAAATATATCAATTACCTCACCTGGAAGACAGTTTTTCTCACAATCCTTAAAAGTCACAACCTTCTTTCCTTAGTAGATGGAACCATACCAGACCATGTCCATCACCAGACCATGCTGATTACAAGCTATGGATTCAATGCGATATATATTGCATTAAGTTGGATTACACACTTTTGAACTATGCTTGTGTGACATCTAAACAGGCTTGGGACTCCTTCGCATCACTATATTTGGATCAAGTCTCATCCTCATCCATTCACCTTAAGTCGAAATTCCAAAATTTCAAGAAAGGTCCCCTTTCTACGGAAGATTATCTTCAGCAACTTCACTTTATTGCCTTCTCTCTCAGGGCGATTGGTAAACCTCTAACTGATGATGTTTTAGTCACTCAAGCTTTGCAAGGATTGCCTTCATCTTATTGTACCTTTGTGTCTGGATTAAATGCTACTGGCTCACTTCCTTCTTTCATTGCATTATGACCACTACTTCTCACTGAAGAAGCTCATATTAATGCAAATGCTTTTGAAGAGTCAAATGCTCAAACTATGTTGCTTGAGTCAACTCAAGCGAAAACCACTTCTAATTCACCATCTTCCTTCAATGGAAATCAGCCTACAAAAGGATACTTCCATGGACGAGGTCGTCGCAAAAATAACAAGGGACAATATGGTAGGGGTCGACTGGCGAGGATACCACAACTCCTTCATGGTTTAGTTTTCAACCTCAATCTCAACCTCCTTCCCTGCTACTGGTATTTTGGGTAGACCACCTTTCAATCCTACTAAACAAGTTAAAATTTATTTTCATTATAATCGCACTGCGTTGGAGTGCAGAAACAGGTTCAACCATTCCTTTGTGGCTAACAATATTCCTAAACCATTTGCTGCAATTAATTTGGAGGAAGTTCAACCAACAGTTTGGTACCAAGACTCTTGGGCATCTGCGCACATAACAAATGATCATTCTACTCTTACTTCGAACACTCCTTATTCTGGTCCTTCTCAAGTCATGGTTGAAGATGGTACTCTTCTCTCAATTAAATCTACTGGTTCCTCTATCATTCCAACAACTTCTAAGCCTCTTCTCTTAAATAAAGTTTTATTGTTCCATCCCTTACTAAAAATCTGCTTTCTATTCAACGCTTATGTACTGATAATATTTATCTTATTAAATTTACTAACTCTAGCTTTTTTGTCAAGGACTTAAAGATCAGAACACCATTGCTCCACTGTAACAATTATGGGTCTCTTTATCCTCTACGTGTCGCTCCATCTGCCTCTTCTATCTTTGGTCTCTTTGCTAAAGTCTTGCCTACTTCCCTTTAATTTGGCACCAACGTTTGGGATATCCTGGTCGAGAGTCTCTTAGTTCGTTACTTTCTAGAAATTTAATTCGTAGTACTTCTTACATCCACAATAATTCTTGTAATGTTTGTTATTAATAATAATAATAATAATTTAGAATTATCTAGATGGTACTTGTTCTAGAATTGTCTTGGATAATCTAGCATGTGCAATGTCTAGAATTCTCTTTGTAATTCCTAGGAGATAAATCTTATCTTGTAGAAACTCTAGAATAATCTTTTGTATTCTAGGTGATAAGATTTATCTAGAATGGTTCTAGGGTGTTCCATTAGCACCTATAAATAAACCCTCTTGTAGTGCCATTTGCATCAAGTTGAATGAAAACAACTCCTCTCCCAAAATACAAAGTGTTCTTCCCTTACTCTTCTTCTTCACTTAGAATATAACCTCTTCTTCTATATTGTTCTCTTTTCTAACATAGTGGTATCATAGCCATGGCAAATAATGGCAACGGCCTACTTGCTTTCCAATTTCCTCGTCTTACAAAAGAGAACTACCAAAAATGGTGTATAAGGATGAAAGCCATACTTGGCTCTCAAGATGCATGGAAGATTGTAGAAGAAGGGTTTGAGGAACCCGACAATGAGGAAACTTTGCCTCAAAATGAGAAGGATTCTTTGGCAAAATTAAGGAAGAAGGATCAACAAGCCCTCTCTCTTATCCATCAATGTTTGGATGATACCATGTTTGAGAAGGTGGCCGATGCAACCACCTCAAAAGAAGCTTGGGAGATTTTACAAACATCTCTCCAAGGAGTTGACAAAGTGAAGAAGGTGAAGCTTCAATCTCTAAGGGCTGATTTTGAAGCTTTAAAAATGAAGGAATCCGAATCTATTTCGGACTATTGTTCAAGAGTGCGGGCTGTTGTGAACCAATTGAAAAGGTACGGAGAGAAAATTGAAGATGTTCGTGTGGTAGAAAAGATCCTTCGCTCTCTGACACCTAAATTTGATTTTGTGGTATGTGCTTATTGAGGAGTCTAAAGATTTAGACTCTATGACGGTGGAGCAACTAGAAGGTTCTTTGCAAGCCCACGAAGAAAAGATCAAGAGGAGGCAAGAAGAGCCGCTAGAGCAACTCCTTAAAACCAAGGCATCATTGAAGGACGATGGAGGCGCAAAGAGCTATCGAGGACGTGGACGAGGAAGAGGACGCGGTGGCGGTCGTGGAAGAGGAAGAAGTTATGAAAGGAATTTCAACATTGAAGAGAAAAAAAACCAAACATATAAATGTCGTGGTCGAGGTGGAGGAAGAGGACGTGGCTACCATCAAGAAACAAATCAAAAGAGGTATGATAAATCTGAAGTTGAGTGCTATAATTGTCATAAATTTGGCCATTATTCTTGGGAGTGTCGTACCAATGTTGAAGAGAAGGCCAACCTTGTTGAAGACAAGAAGGAAGATGAAGAGTTAACATTATTGTTAGCACTCAAGGAAGAAGACAAGGATGATTGTAGCTCATGGTATTTGGACAATGGAGCGAGCAACCACATGTGCGGATACAAAGACAAGTTCGTGGAGCTCAACAAAAGGGTGAAAGGCAATGTATCATTTGGAGATACTTCAAAGATCCAAATTGAAGGAATAGGTACGATTCTTATCTCCTCTAAAGATGGTAGTCACAAATTAATCAAAGATGTTTACTATGTGCCAAAGTTGAAAAATAATATTTTGAGTTTGGGACAATTTCTTGAAAAGGGGTATGACATTCATATGAAAGACATGAATCTTTGGCTTAGAGATTCAAGTGGCACTCTAATTGCTAAAGTTCATATGTCCAAAAATAGATTGTTTTCTTTGAATCTTAAAACAATTGAAGCAAAGTGTTTGAATGCAAATGTAAAAGAAGAATCATGGTGTTGGCACATGAGATTTGGGCACTTGAATTTTGAGTCACTTAAATCAATGGGAGAAAAGAATATGGTGCGCGGGATGCCTTTAATAAATCATCCCAATCAGTTATGTGAAGCTTGTCTTCTTGGCAAACATGCAAGGAGGAGTTTTCCAAAGGAGGCCACATCAAGAGCAACCAAGCCACTCCAACTTGTTCATACGGATGTGTGTGGACCAATCACTCCACTTTCTTTTGGTAAGAGTAAATATTTCTTACTCTTTATTGATGACTTTAGTAGAAAGACCTGGGTTTATTTTTGAAGCAAAAATCAGAAGTATTTGGTGCATTTAAAAATTTTAAAGCAATGGTGGAAAAGGAGATTGGCTTTGAAATTAAAGCCTTAAGGTCCGATAGAGGAGGCGAATTTACTTCGAGAGAATTTAATGAATTTTGTGAATCTCATGGAATTCGTCGCCCTCTAACGGTACCTTATTCACCGCAACAAAATGGAGTTGCAGAAAGGAAAAATAGAACCATTCTTAACATGGCTAGATGTATGTTGAAAGCTAAAAATATGCCCAAGGAATTTTGGGCCGAGGCTATTTCTTGTGCTGTTTATTTGAGTAACAAGTCTCCTACGAAGAATGTGAAAGATCAAACTCCTCAAGAAGCATGGAGTGGAAGAAAGCCAAGTGTCAAGCACTTGAGAATTTTTGGGAGCATAGCCTATGCTCATGTGCCACAACAAGGGAGAGCCAAACTTGATGATCGAAGTGTCAAGCATGTGTTCATTGGCTATGACACAAGCTCAAAAAGGTACAAGTTGTACAACCCAACGAATGGCAAAGTAGTGGTGAGCCGCGATGTTGAATTTGATGAAGAAACAACTTGGAATTGGGAAGCTCAAGAAGAAAGGACATATGATTTTCTTCCATATTTTGAAGATGAAGAAGAACAAGAGCATTCTGCACCTGTGCAAGATCCAACTCCACCGCCTTCTCCAACTAATGATGCATCTCCTTCATCTACAGAAAGCTCAAATGGAGAAAGGCCAGAGAAAACGAGAACTTTGGTGGATCTTCTTGAGAATACTGAAAGAATTACTAACTTTGATTATAGTAATTTAGTTTGTCTTTTTGTTGAAAGTGAACCAGTGAACTTTGAAGAAGCTGCCAGGGACAAACGGTGGAGACAAACTATGGAAGAGGAGATCAAGGCAATAGAGAAGAACAACACATGGGAGCTAACAACTCTTCCCAGAGGACATCAAGCAATTGGAGTGAAATGGGTCTACAAGGCAAAGAAAAATGCACAAGGAGAGGTCGAGAGATACAAAGCAAGACTTGTGGCTAAAGGCTACAAGCAAAGGCATGGAGTGGACTATGAGGAAGTCTATGCACCCGTTGCCCGCATGGAGACGATTCGCTTGCTTATTTCTTTGGCGGCACAAATGAAGTGGAAGATCTATCAGTTGGATGTCAAGTCGGCTTTCTTGAACGGCTATCTTGAAGAAGAAGTCTACATTGAGCAACCATTGGGCTTCGTCGTCAAAGGTCATGAAGATAAAGTTTTGAGGTTGAAAAGAGCATTATATGGATTGAAGCAGGCACCACGGGCATGGAACAACCGCATTGACAAATATTTTCAAGAAAATGGATTTGTTCGTTGCCCTAGTGAATATTCTCTTTATATCAAATATTCTAATGGAGATATATTGCTTGTTTGTCTTTATGTTGATGATCTTATTTTCACGGGAAATAACCCAAGTTTGTTTGAAGATTTTAAGAAGGCAATGTCCCATGAGTTCGAGATGACGGACATAGGTCTCATGTCATACTACTTGGGTTTAGAAGTGAAGCAAATGGAGGAAGGCATATTTATCTCTCAAGAAAGCTATGCAAATGAGGTATTGAAGAAGTTTAACATGCTTGATTGCAATCCCGTGAATACACCAATGGAGAGTGGATTAAAGTTGTCAAAGTTAGATGATGGAGAAAAGGTGAATCCTACTCTTTTCAAGAGTCTTGTGGGAAGTCTAAGGTACTTGACATGTACAAGGCCAGATATACTATATGCGGTTGGAGTTGTAAGTCGCTTCATGGAAGCTCCTACTTCTACCCACTTAAAGGCTGCTAGAAGAATACTTCGTTATCTAAAAGGTACTATTGATTTTGGGTTATTTTATTCATCTTCTAGTAACTTCAAGCTTGTGGGATTTTGTGATAGCGACTTTGTTGGAGATGTTGACGATAGAAAAAGCACAACCGGATTTTTATTCTTCTTGGGTAAATGTGCTATTTGTTGGAGCTCTAAGAAACAGGATATTGTTACTCTGTCAACTTGTGAAGCTGAATATGTGGCAGCAACATCATGTACATGTCATGGTATTTGGCTAAGGAGATTATTGAAGGAGCTCAATTTGCCACAAGATGAAGCCACGGAGATTTATATTGACAACAAATCCGCTCAAGAACTTGCTAAGAATCCGGTGTACCATGAACGAAGCAAGCATATTGATACAAGGTATCACTTTATCCGGGATAGGATTGCCAATAAAGAAGTGGAGCTCATATATGTGAAGACTCATGATCAAGTTGCCGATATCTTCACAAAGCCGCTCAAGTTTGAAGACTTTCGAAGATTAAGATCAAGTCTTGGGGTGCAGAAGATAATTCAAAATTAAGGGGGAGTGTTATTAATAATAATAATAATAATTTAGAATTATCTAGATGGTACTTGTTCTAGAATTGTCTTGGATAATCTAGCATGTGCAATGTCTAGAATTCTCTTTGTAATTCCTAGGAGATAAATCTTATCTTGTAGAAACTCTAGAATAATCTTTTGTATTCTAGGTGATAAGATTTATCTAGAATGGTTCTAGGGTGTTCCATTAGCACCTATAAATAAGCCCTCTTGTAGTGCCATTTGCATCAAGTTGAATGAAAACAACTCCTCTCCCAAAATACAAAGTGTTCTTCCCTTACTCTTCTTCTTCACTTAGAATATAACCTCTTCTTCTATATTGTTCTCTTTTCTAACAATGTTTGCTATTTAGGAAAACAAACTAGAATGTCTTTTCCTTTATCAAGTAGTAATGCAAATTTTCCATTCGCTTTAATTCATCCAGATGTATGGCATACTCCTACTGTATCAAATTCGGGATATCGTTATTATATTTTTTTCCTCGGTGATTACACTAAATTCTCTTGGGTCTACTTGATGCGCGAAAAATTTGAATCCTTTGACAAATTCAAAGAATTTTATGCAATGGTTAAAAATATTTTCCACGTCTCTATTTCTTATTTCCAGTCCGATGGAGGTGGAGAATACACTAACAAAAAATTTAGTTCATTATTTAAACAAAATGGCATAGTCCATCATTTTGCTTGTCCTCACACTTCTGCTCAAAATGGTAGGGCCGAGCGAAAATATCGACATATTGCGAATGTCCTACGGTGTCTTATCTTCCAAGAATCTATGTCTTTTCAATTTTGGGCTGATGCTTGTTTATATGTTGTCTCCCTTATTAATGTTACTCCCCTTCCAGTGCCGCATTTTAAATCTCTGTTTGAACTACTCTATGGTCATGTGCCATATTATAATTTAATTTGTGTATTTGGGTGCCTATGTTATCCCTTTGTGGCATTTAATCATTGTTCTAAGTTTCAACATCAATCAACACCTAGAATATCTATTGGTTTGTCAGATAAACACAAAGGATTTAAATATTTGGATTCTTGCTCAAACATCTCTCGACATGTCCATTTTGTTGAGGACTCATTCCTGTTTCAGACTTTATTTCCTACTCCTACTCCAAGTACTTCACCTAATTCTAAATATCCCGTCCATATCACACGTCTTGGTGGAATTTCCCCCCCTTTTTTTGTTTCGCAACAACCCATTTCAAATAGGAAAAATCTTCTACTTCCTCCAACTTTGTAGAGTCCTATTTTACATGGAAACAGTCATCCTAATTTGCATCATCACATTTCAAATAGGAGTCTTCAAACTCCTTTGAATTACGAGAATATTTCTAGCCTTTCTCCTTCTTCACCAAACACTCCTTCTCCTACTCATTCTCAATCACCTTTAGATCACGTAACTTCTACTAACCAATCTATTGTATCTCCTATTGCACGTGATTCTTCATCTCATGCATATTCTGTGCTAACTCTTTCTTCATCCGACAATCTTCAAGTATCTCGCACACAAATAACAATTGTACAACCTCAAACTCATCATATGACTACTCGCTCTAAAATAAGGTCTCTCAAGCCACGCATTATTCCTTCCTTGATGGCTTCTACATGTCCCATTTTATCTTAACCGTCCTCCTTTGCTCAAGCTTCTAAAGACACTCGTTGGATGCAAGCAATGAGTTCTGAATTCGATGCTCTCATTCAAAATAAAACTTGGACTTTTGTGCCTCCTCCTCCTAATGCAAATATTGTTGGCAACAAATGGGTGTTTCGAATCAAAGTTTGCGGAAATGACTCTGTTGAAAGCTTTAAAGCTCTCTAGTGGCTCAAGGTTTTTTCGCAGCAGCCTGGAGTGGATTATTTTGAAGCTTTTGCTCCTGTAGTAAAGCCTAGTACAGTGTCTTTGGTCTTATCCTTGGCTCTTCAGCGAAATTGGTTCATGCACCAACTCTATGTGTCAAATACATTCCTTTATGGTGAGTTATCTGAGACTGTTTATATGCGTCAACCTAAAGGGTTTGAGCATCCAGATTATCCTCATTATGTCTGCAAATTGCTATGTGCTCTACATGGTCTTTAACTATCTCTGAGGGCTTGGTTCCATCGTCTTGCTCGTTTTCTTATTGATCTCGGCTTTAAGCAATGTGTTTCGGACCAAAGCATATTCATTTTTCACTCCGGGGGTGATTGCATTGTTCTTTTAATTATAGCTGTTTTGCCCTGCGCCGAGGATCAATTGGAAACAGCCTCTCTGCCCTTTCGGGTAGAGGTAAGGCCTGTTTACATATTACCCTCCCCAGACCCACTTTGTGGGAATATACTGGGTTGGTGTTGTTGTTGTTCTTTAGCTGTTTTGGTTCCTCAAAGTCCTTAATATCACAATTTATCTCTTCCATGAGTACAGAATTCTCAACGAAGGACTTGGGACAACTTCACTACTTTCTTGGCATTGAGTTAAAACATAACTCTTTGGGACTTCTCTTACTGCAGCGTCGTTACATTACTTCAATTCTGCATCACTTTAAATTGGAAAAGAGTAAACCACTGCTTACTCCGCTTCATAGTAAGCTTAGATTGGAATTCCACCTCTTCTCCTTTGCTTGAAGATCCTTCTATCTATCGTCAAATGGTTGGAAGTCTACAATACTTGTCCTTTACTAGGCCAGATATTCAATTTTCTGTCAACCTTAAGCTTGCTTCTCAATTCCTTCACCAGCCGAGACAATTGCATTTTCAGATGGATTTTTTGGTATCTTAGTGGCACCATCGATTGGGGCTTACAGTTGTATAAAAATTCTCCCTTGGAACTTACTATTTTCTCTGAATCAGATTGGACTAGTGGTTCAGCCACTACGCAGTCTACAACTGGATTCTGCATTTTTCTTGGCTCCAACATCATCTCTTGGTCTGGTAAGAAGCAACCCACTGGTGCACGCTCAAGTAACAACAACAACAACAACAACCAGTATATTCCCACAAGGTGGTGCACGCTCAAGTACTGAAGCTGAATATCGAGCTCTTGTTGTTGCAACTGCTGAAGCTACTTGGCTCCAATATATTCTTTGTAATCTTGGCGTTTTTATTACTTCTCCAATCTCCGCAAAATGTGACAATATTGGAGCCATTCATCTTGCTCACAATCCAGTTTTTCATTCCCGTTCCAAACATATTGCAGTGGATTACCATGTTGTTCGTGAAAAGATTACCCGTGGTGATCTGGTGGTCTCTCGCGTTCATTAATTGAGAAAGGAGAATTAGACTTTTTTAAAAACAGTAAAGAGAAAGGAAATGATAATTTCGTTGCGGTCCGAACTCAAAATATAAAAACCGAATAATTGTGCACCTATAATAATTGAAAATTTGTCGACTAAGAAACTTCTACAACAATAATGGTGAGAAATTAAAAAATAACCAGATTTACCACTGATCGTTGAAAAAGAGCCAAGTTTCAAAAGTCATCAAAATTTAGCCACTTTTTATGTAAAGAAAAATCTGAGCGAAAATACTGTTCAAAATTCGGAACATAAGCCCGCAAATTTTACGGGAGTTCCAGGATAACTATGCTGGAACTCCCGCAAATTTTACGGGAGTTCAAGCATAATTATGCTGGAACTCCCGCATATTTTACGGGAGTTCTAGCAAGATAAATATCCAATATAATATACTGGAGTTTGGAGCATTGATGCTCCAGTCTCCCGCAAATTTTACAGGAGTCATCAAAGTATACCGCTCCAGCATAATATGTTGGAGTTCGTACACAAATGCACCAGAACTCCCGTAAATTATACTTGATTATTCCCTCTTGCAGCAAATAGTGACTATTTTTTATTGACTTCGGAAACAGTGGCTATTTTTCGATAGCCAACCATAAAAGTGGCTATGCCACGCGATTTTGAAATAGTAATGCTTTCTAAAGATGAAAGTTTGTCAAATTCCAAACGTACACTGATCATCTGTATTAGAATGTCTGGCTATATTCATCTTAGATCGAAGTTAATAATAAGTCCGTTTTGATTGTATTGCCTTTTGAAATACAACATTTTGCAAATTATTAACATACCGCATTTAAGTGAAAGTGGGGTATTTTAGTCACTATAGTTCTGTAATGTGGCTACCAATTTTCCATTTCAAAATTTCTTTTTTGGCACCCATTTCCCTATTGATTGTACCATTTATAGAAAGAATATATCTTATCTATAGCTTACCTGCTTATAGTAAGACTATAAGTAGTAATAAAGCGCAAACCTTGTTTTTGTTGCACCGAGTATCATATAGTCTTTATGAAGTCGCTTGCTTGTAATCCTTATGCAGCTATATATTACAACTTGCTGCTTTCTTGATTCGATATTCAAGGGCAATATTTCTTTTCAACATGATTAATTCAGAGGCAAAGATGTCAAAAGTCAAAACCATCTCCATGTGCTTGCCTAGACATAAGAAAATATAATCTTGGGAAAATACATAATTTGTTCCACTAAACTTAATAATCAGTAACACACTCACAATTTTGCGGGCGCCCTTTAACCCCTTCGGTTGGTTTTCAGGAAGAACACAGCAATCCTGAATAAATGCAGGGGGGCAGAATGAAATTCTTTTTCAAAATCAACATCATTGTCTGATACATTTCTCCGGATGTTGTCATTGCAATGTAACTGAGGAATATGCTAAAGTGACATTCCAGGGAAAGCCACACCGGAGCCATTTGATTAATAGCCAAAATCATCAAAGATGGGATCAAAATTTACAACGGCGAGGACATCTTCCATATTAAAATTTTGGCAGGGAATACCCAACAAGAAGGAACCATAGGACTTGCAAACTTAACCCAACTTGAATGAGTCACTTTGGACTTGTGATTGCAAGCTTCTCCTGAGAAAATCGGACAACTTTCCAGTGGCAGCACGTCCTCGCTCCAAACAGCGAATGTAGTCATCAACTGAATACAGGAAAATACTAAGCCATAATTGTAGATCAACTCACTCCTAAGGAACAAAAGCCAAATTGGAAGTAGCAAAAACTGTTTCCACACAACATGAACTCCCCCTAAAGTGAATGTAAACTTTTTTCAAACATGATGTCTGATTTCGGAAAAAGAAAATTGTGACCCAACTATCTTCTTCTTTATTGGTAAATACAACTATCTTCTTACATTACGGAAAAAATCAAAAAGTGATGATGCTCCAAAATGCCAATCTAACAGAAACTGAATCGATTCAACTCTCATCCAGATACATGCAATGTGAAAATGGGAGGGTCAGGTGGCAGGGAGGGTGACACATATAAGAGGAAGTACCTCTCCCAATCAAAGCAACTTACACAACTTTACATTATTAACTCCATTTATTTTGAATCTGCAATCAAACTACAACTACAAACTTTTTGACAAGTATACTGCAACTACAAACTACAACCGTTAAAAATTGCAATTACTTAACTCACTCCCCTCCCCTCTAGCCCCTCTTTTCTTTTTAAAATAAGGGTTGTGTCTGGACCAACTTGTGCCTAACTTGACTCTTCTTCAAGTACCAGTATCCTTCAACACTAGTACAGTCACCAAATAACTTCTGTCCCACCAGGACTTAAATCACCTATCTTTCTTGCTTAATTCGAACACTGGCCTCCCATTGTCTTAATTCCAACTCCATACACCGCTAGACTATATCCTTCAGTCTATTTAACTCATATTCATATATTTTCAACTTATTTCATTTTATGTTTATGCTTTCAACACATGGAGAAAGGCTAACCCTCCAAAACAAAACTGGAGTTAGAGTGGTGCTGCACTGCAGACTTATCCACAACCCCAAAAAAATATAGTTCTGCACTATAATGCTGTAATAGTCCCATAACAAGCATATGTATGTTGAGATAAAAACCGCACTGGTTTGAACGAGTCTTCTACTTGACCTAAGCTCCTGCTGGGCAATATACTTCTATGGCTCTTTATAACTACACCGTATCCTATTTCTCCTACTTCAAATCAGAATTGAATTGATTTGTTGCAAGTTCAACTTAGTGAAAGCGAGCAGTGAAGCTTGTTAATTCTGGTCAATGAAAATGCTAAGTTCAAAATAACCTTTTTGTCGTTAAAAGTAGTTTTGGCTTTAAACATAAGCTGAGGCGAAAGTTAAGCATAGTATGTTGATATCTCCATAGTGAAATTCTAACATGTTACAGAAAGAAATGTTTACACTGTTTCAAACAAGGGGATAAACAGGGAAAAAAATTTGAGGAGAGGTGAGGCAAAACCCAAGGTATTTCTACTTAAATGTGTAATCAGAAAGAACAATCCCGTGGCAACCAAGACAAGAAAAGCACTAATGGTATCACTCGAGAGTCATGATGATGCAGAGCTACAAGATATTGCCATTTCAAATGCAACCGGACTGCAAACTCCCAAACTTACATTTGTATCTATAGTGAACCACAAAACTAAGAGCAATGGTGAAACATCATGCTGAACGTATTGCTCCACATTCGCTACATGTATTACACTAACCAGCTAAATGCATCTAAGTTGAAGAGATAAATAATAAAGAAACCAGACAAATAACTATCCACCAGAGACAAACTGCATCACCAAACTGCTGACTAACCTCTCAGAATTGACAAATTTACTGTAAGAAGCACAAGCCCCAACCGAAACACAGAATTTCAGATTCAGGCAGAATAATAAAGAACTTTGTGAGGTAATGAAGTTCCACTCATACATAATAAAAGCATAGTGCTGCCTCAAAAGCATAGACTGCTTATTTCTGGGCATACAAGCACATACTGATACAACGTTGATGCTACAACAATTCACAACAGTAAAAGAACTTGTATGAAACATTATTATATATGACATTGGGAATGTAACTACATACCTGACATTACACCGTGTGTAAAAGATGTTATAAGTCCATGTTCCATGGGTTCACCTCTCACTTTCAACGATTCTTCAGGAAGCACAGATAATGTCGAGTTAGGGAAAACTAGATATACAAACGCCTTCATTTTCTGTTATCATCAGGAAAGAAAATTATACAACAGTATTATTGTATGAGTATGACTACGAGGTTGTTAAGAATGCCAAAAAGCTTAATGAATTGCATAAAAGACTAAACGGAGACAACCTGCTCTTCTAGCTTGCTAGGGTCCAGTATAATATGTCCACTCTCTGCTAGACTACAACATATTGCAACTACAAAAAACAATAACCCTCCATCATTTCATCTTTCCTCGTGCGGAAGCATTAAGTAGATCATCAAATAATGATGCTCCATCACAATATCCAAATGGAAGATTAATACCAGCAAGGTGCTTCAAAGGAATCCCAGCATCCACAAGGGCAGCACATGCTGCATTTATGGCACATGGAAGAAGCTTAAGAAAAGTGCAGTCAAGGAAGTTTCCTGACTGACGAATCAAAGTTGAAGAATGATCTTAACTTCAGTAATATACAGAATTTATACATCAAATGATAACGAGACATATGCAATTCCCTTAAAAAAAGATAGGTCATTTTGCTGAGTTCCTTCAAAATAAATTTTTCGTTGTTGCATAATATTATACCAAGAAGTCACCTTCCTGAAAATTTCAACATTGTTGATATTAAGAAAGTCAAAATCAAAAAAAAAAAATCAAAATGAGACCATAAAAAGAGTTACGACTTCTGGCGGGTAGGTACAACCTGTCCTCATATACCCTATCCTCTCGCTTACCCTTCTCTCAAGGGTCTCACGGAATAGATCACCAAACTACATATACCAACCGTCCTAAAAAATGCACGACTCTTGAAAATATAGCCAGCACTCTAATCTAGAAGCAAGATTCTTGGAGCACTATACCGTAAAATGAATTCTGATAATCTAGTAGGAACCAAACAAGGGATAATTATAATTCAAAGTGAATGACAAGGGATAATTATAAAGCATAGAAAATCAAGAAGCAGTTAATCCAAGGCTCTTATGACAGCAGAATTTTTCTGGGTAATCTGGGATAAATTAACGGTGTGCTCATTCACTTATTTATTTGATCATTTATTCAGATTGATGAGACCTCTTTTCCCATTATCCCTAGGCACTCTCAGATATCAGAGTGTAAATCATCCAACCCGTAGCAAAAGAAAGAGTTCAATGACTAAGGATACAGCTCCATCATCGTTGACAACCTGCATAAACATTAACTACTTCAGTTTGATTGGAGCTATCATTATGATCAAACAGATATATATACACTTCGCAAACAAACAAACAAACAAACAAACAAACAAAAAAGAGCTAACAAAATGACAATGCATAGAAATACCCAAAAGACCAAAACTACTTTTATGTCAGGAAGTTGCAAGCACATTGAACTCACAAGCTATGTGATATTACCAATTTCAGATGACACATAACCACCCAACTAAGATGTCAAAACCTCAACACAACTGTCTTAGATGGACATAAACTTAATGTTCATCAATGCGTACCCTGCATTCCAATATCATAGCATACTGATGCGAACAATTTTTAGCGCCAAAATAAAGTGGCTAGAACTTGCTCTTCAGCTTTCATACTTAATAGACTAAATGGTGAAACAAAGTGAAAAGACAGATAAATACAAAAGAAATAATATTCATACTGTCTATGTTGACTCAATTGTCTCTAATCATTCAAAAGTGAAACAGAGGGATTTTTAGAGGTCCTACTGCAGGCTTGGGCTCTAAGTGACTGTAACATAAATTCATAACCTCTGTCGCCTAAGTTACTCTGTCTTCATCACCAAGTACCATATCCTCTTTATATGCATTGTACTACGCTCTTTGAATCAGATGACAGCCTAATATGCTCTGAGTTAATTGTATGGTGTCGATCTCTTGTAAAGTGGGATATCCTATGCCTGTTTCCCTACATTTCTCCTACTGCCTCTCTCTTCCTATATTCCTATTACTATTCTTCTCTTTAAACAACTGTAACTGCTACAATGAACATCTTTCTACTGTGCTTTACCTTCTGCTTAAAAATTTCTGATTCACTAATGGCGCTCTTTGTCTTCTTAAGCTTGTTACTGTTCACACAGAACAACCTGCTTCTGTTTTCTTAACTTCGAAAATTTCCAGTGCAATATTGAGCAGTATATTCTTACAAGCCTGCATGAAAACTATCCAACATTTTCTTGGGAGAACAATGAGTGATGAGCATAGTAAAGAAGTATTGTTCAGTGAATTAGGAAAAGAAGACCATCAGCATGGAATGTTGCTCCTCAAGCTCTTATATGAGTAGTTTGGAAGGCAAGAAATAGAAAGGCATTCGAAGGGGTAGGGAAAGATCCTGTTTATTTGGGGAATAGCTTGATGTCTCTAGTTTCCTTTTGGTGCACCCTTGAGTTTCCAGTTTGTATATAGATGACTTTTGTAGAGACCCGTGTCTTCTTCTTACGCGCTCTACTTTTAGGTATATTGCTTGTATACAGGAATTTCCCCAATAACAACGAAATTATTCACCTTATAAAAAGAGACCGTCCAAAATTTAATTACTGCCCTAGAAAGTTTTTTGCCTTCTGACTTCCTTCAAGAACTACAATCTTTGTAAAGTATGAGTTGTAAGTTATGGGGCGTTAAGTACTTTTCCATTCAAGAACAAATTCAAGTTTTCCATCCAGACTACAGCTACAGTACAAAGCTAACAACTCGTCCACCACCAACATGAAGAGTTGAAGTGTTAAACCCACATATATAGCGGCAACAACAAAAACAAACAACTCCATCCTTAGCTAGATGGAGTCAGCTATAAGAATACTCACTATCCATCTTGCAAATCCTTAGCTAGATGGAGTCAGCTATAAGAATACTCACTATCCATCTTGCTCCATTAGAACCAGTTTCATTCCCGTGAAAAATAGTTTAGGTTGTCTTACACTATATGTTCTTTACATTTTCTACTGACATACAAATCTCTAACAGTAAAACAACTGGCGAAACCACAAGGTTGCAGGCAAGGTTAACAAATGCCTATGGGATGAACTTCCTCTTTACTTTTAGACTGTCTCACCTGAATGATAATTGACGTGGTGGTATTTGGATGAACATTCAAAACACAAATGCTGTGCACAGTCCTCTTCAAAATCATCTCATACTCCTTCTCCGCTTTACCTACACAGAAAGTGAACTTTTGAGATTATGAAAGGAGAATCTTCTATTGCGATTATGCCCCACTATTACATCCCAATCAAATACCAAGGAGGTATCTAAAACCAATCCTACAATCATCAGACATATAATGCAACAAAAGAGATAAACACCAAACAATTTGTGAATGAAAAATATCAAATATCAAATACTGCAATTTGCCTTTTCATCAATTAGTAACAAGAAGTGCATGAAAAAGACCAATTTAGAAAGTTCAAATAGCAGTAGTGTCAATCATCTGTAGTAACTTTGGATTTGTGTTTCTCCACTAGAAGAAACTATTCTGAACATAAACTTTGATCAGATACCAAGCACCTAGGAAATAATGAACTGCATTTTGGGGAACTCACCAATCTGCCCCGTTTTTGGCTTCCAAATGACTTCAAAGGAGGCCTTTTCCGGGTTCTCGTTCTTCTTTGTTCCAGCCTTTGGTCCATAAACAGCGGCAAGAACTTTTGTCTCCCCTATACAAGTATAAACCCATCTCAGGACTTCTATGAAATCCAACTTCAAATGAAAATATAACATAAGGCAATTCCAAGAACACAAGAGTAATATTAACCATGAGAGAAGTACAAAGTGTTACAAAATCTCATCAAATCAGTTTTAAATGAGCAAAATTAGCTAGCTCTCAACCATAACGAAAAATTGTTACACCATTAGATTCTTTGTAACTCCCTGCATCCCACTTTAAGTGTGGTAAATTAACTTTCAGATAACAAAATTGACCACATCCTGATAGTAATATTTCCCATGAAGAATAACTAGTTTAAAAGTCGACAGTTAATTATTTAGAAAGGAGTACTAAATTTTCCACCACAAGTAAACGAAGAGAAATTAGAAGTGTAGTTCAAAATGTATCAAGAGTTCAAAGGGTAGATATAAAATACCTTGAGACCAACTGGCAGAGCCATGAGCCCGATTAAGAACGTTACGAGTGCAAGCCAACGGTCTCAATTGGTTCGCTGTTCGTCCATCCTTCCTATCTGTTTCCATTGTTCTGTAAGTGCAACAACTCTCTCTCTCTCTCTCTTCAGGGCTTTAGTTAGGGTTTATGGGGTTTGCAAACTAGGAAGAAGAAGAAGAACAAGAAAGAAAAAAAATTAAAATTACATTGCAGCCCCCGTTATTTTCTCTTCTTTTAAAAAAAAAAAAAAAAAAAAAAAAATTGGCGTTTTACCAATACAACAACAACCCAGTATATTTCAACAAAGTAGGGTCGCGGAGGGTAATATGTAGACAAGCCTTACCTCTACCCGAAAGGGCAAAGAGGTTGTTTCCAATCGACCCTCGGCGTAGGAACATCTGGTGAAAATAAAATTTAGTAATTTTTTTCATGTGATAAACGTAATAAACTTAGCCATTTGGGCACCAAATATTAGTTCAATAATTTAAGATACATGTGAAATATGGAAAATACATCATCTCAAATAATTATTTCATTCACAAAACTTCGAAGTTCATACACAAACACAAAGCAATTTCCAATTACTCATTTTCTGCTCCAATTTTAAACACCTTCTTTCAACTTCAAATAAATATTTTTCAACAAGAAATATGGCTTCATTTGTTTTTATTAAGATTAAGACTTTTAAATTTAAGAACACATTTAAATATTAGTGTATATGTTAAGATTAAAATATTTAAATTTGAATATTAAATAATTAAGTCTTTTTTATTCTATATCTGAATGAGTAAATTCTATCTTTATTTAAATTAATAAGTATAAATAAAAATTAAATAGTAAACTAATTAATTGAATACTATATTAATAAAGTATTTTTAAGAAAATTATACGGTTGTTAATGGCGTGATGGCTAACGATGGTAGTCATGGGTGTCGACATGGTAACAAATGTTGGCGGTATTGGTTGATATTGGTTATTATGGGTAATAGATAGTGGATGATAATAGTAGTCCATGGTAGTATTTGACGGTGGTGGTGATTGATAATAGCGATGGGTGATATATTGTGGTGGTTGATCGCGTTGATTGGTGATAGTTGTGGTAATGATGGTTAGTGGTGATGATTATAAATGATGGCTAGAGGAAGTGGTAACTGATATTCATGCTTGGCAAGAAATGGTTGTGGCTGAGGATGGTGGTAATGAGTGGCAGGTAGTGGATGGTGGTAATGAGTGGTAGGTAGTGGATGGTGGTAGAATATAATAGTATGGGACATCATTAGCAGTGAAGATGGTAAATAACGGTGAAAATGTAGGTGCAATAGTAAAATATCATTTTTATAAAATCCTTGAAATGGTATATTTTATTGAAATAAGATTCAGTTATATATAGCGGCAATCCGTGTGACTCCTACAACATATTACCAAAATATTTTTATATTCTTGAGAAGAATTATCCTGGTTCTGTTGTTAAACTGAAGAAGGCATCAGATGATTGCTTCTTATACGCATTTGTTGCTCTTTCTACATCAATCAATGGATGGGAACATTGTAGGCCGGTTGTTGTGGTTGATGGAACATTTTAAAAGTCAGCATACGGGGGAATTATGCTGACAACAAGCACAATGAATGCAGCATGTAAATAAAGGCAACAATTTATACATACATTGTAGATAGTTTATACATTGTAGTTAAATTGTAGTTTAATTGTAGTTGTTTTATAGTTAGATAAATAAATAAGTTAATTGTCTTTAACCTCAATATCCAATTGTAGTTGTTATTTAATCTTATTTTATGTATACAAAATGTAGGTACTATTTGGCATATGCTGTGGTTGATTCTGAAAACGGCGCGTCGTGGAAGTGGTTCTTTGAGAAATTCAATGAGGCATATGGAGAAAGACCTTCAATGTGTGTTGTTTCAGATAGGCATGAGAGTATATTGAAGGCAACATCAGTTGTCTATCCGGGGATGGCACACTACTCTTGCATGTGGCATATATGGACAAATATAAGATCAAAATTTAAAAAGGGACATCTACAATTACATAAATTGTACTTTGCTACCGCCCGGTCATACACTCTGGATGAATTCTATGAAGAATAATGAAGATTGAAGAGGTAGACCCGCGTGTAAAGTCTTACCTATATGATATTGGATATCATAGATGGTCAAGAGTACATGCAACGGTGAATAGAACTTTTACTATGACGTCAAACATTGCCGAGTCGTTAAATGCTGTAATAAAAGAGGCAAGAGAGCTGCCAATATATAACCTATTTGAGTATATGAGAACTCTTATTGAACGTTGGACAAAAGAAAAGTTGTTGAAGGCAAAGGCTACTTTCACATTTCTTGGTCACAAATTCCACAAAGAGTTGGAACACATTATCTCATAAACTAAGGGTAAGATATTCTTGATTGGTGCTGGAGAAAAAAATAGTAATAGCTGCAGCGTTTTAGATTGTAGTTGAAATGTAGTCACATTGTAGGTAATTGTAGTTACTTGTAGATAATTTGTAGATAAAATGTCGATAATCCAGTTAAATTTTTGGTGTTTCATTTTTTCTGTTTGCTTTTCAATTGTAGGTGAGAGCTTCAACAGATCATAAACATACTGTGTTAGATGGTGCGAAGCGGTACATTGTATGTCTACAAAACAAGAAATGTAGCTGTGTACAATTCCAACTTGACGAACTTCCATGTGCCCATGCTCTGGCAGCATTAAGGCATAGGAATGAAACACCTGAAAACTATTGCTTTCCGCATTACACAAGGGAGGACCTTCTTCTTACCTATGAAATGCCAGTAAATCCTCTTCATGATGAAGCCAAATGGGATGTTCCCCAACATATTTTGGATGAGGTAGTAAAGCCACCAGCGGGAGATAAAAGGCAGCCAGGGAGACCTCACAAGAAAAGATATAAAATATTTGATGAAATAAAGTCAAAGAAGTACAGAGTGTCATGCGGCAATTGTGGAGTTGAAGAACAAAAGAACTTGCAAGAATGCACCAAAAAAGAAATGAATATTATGTAGTCAGAATAGTTATTCAATTTAAATGTTAGCGTAAATAAGAATTTTCAGATCTGACTGATAAACTGTATTGGATTTGAAGATGAAATCGAAGTAGAAACATCAATTTGTGTAGCTGTATATTTACATGTTGTTTTTATGCATTCAAGCGTCAATTTTTGTTATTTTTTATATAACAGTTAAACTTTGGTATATAATTCTTACAAAATATATGACTTAAATAAATAAAATACTTAATGTAAATTGTTGCTATATTGTGTTTAAAATGTAGTTTAGGTGTGGTGTAAATGTAGTCATCTACAATAGTTATTTGCAATTTGTAGTTGAAATGTAGTTCAATTGTAGTTAAATTGATAATTTTTATGAACATGGATTTTAGGAGACCTGTATTTAATTCGTCTTTATGATTTGTAACAACTGACAGTTATATAAATATGTTAAATGGCACCTGAAGGTATTAGAGAACTCGAGTACGCGAGTATAACATCTGTTATCAAAAATAATTTTTGTACAAAAATTAAACGACTTAATTCCTACATTAATTTCCAATACAACTACCAAATTACACAGACACAACTATGAGGAATATAATTCATTTCTTCTTTCGTTGAACTTTAGTCCTCTCACTTTTTACCGGTGCACCCTTCCTTCTGGCAAGCCTGTCAGTAACCTCACTCTCACTAATTGAGCCATCTTCTAGCTTCTTTGTGGTGTAGTCCCACAGTAGATCTCCATAGCGTATACGATGTGGGACAATATCACTCAAATCTTCCTTTGGGATAAAAAAATCACCACAGCTAACATATTCCGCAAAAGCAGCCACATATACACCGCAATCCCTGCATAAGATGAGAATTTCTCATTATATAACAAACTATTAAAAAAAAAAAGAGGATAAAACATATAGAAAGAGATATTAGCTTTTTTACGGTGAGCCTTCTTTCTGTTGTGGAATCTCAGCAACCAGCCATTGAATGTCGAGAGGATCCGTAATTGCTTTCTCTATGTATGACTTTGAAGTCTTGAAGTCAATGTCTTTACGTTTACCATAGAAACCAGTGCATGACAAATAAAGAGGAATAATTCTTGCAAATTTGTCAACCATTGTCTGAACTGTTTGATTACGGTTTGCTCTTACCAATGAATCATAAACATAAAGTTGCATGTCCTTTATGTCAAAAACTAGCAACAACTAGTGAAAGTTATCAACAATGTTAACATGCATGAGCACATAGTCAACAACATCCCATGGAACATTTGCAAGAATCCTGTAGCCCAGAATATATTCCCCAATATCATCCTCAGCTTTAATAACAAAATTCCTTACATCCGGTGGAGAACTAGTGAACTTCTCATAGATTTCTTCAATCTTTGTCTTGAACAAGAAATCGGTTGTTGTAAACCTTGTCTTGATGTTAGGGCCATATTTTTTCTTTTTTTCTTAGATAATACATAATAACATCAATGTGCTGCCAAATTAAAAGTGAAATGTACAGTAAGTGACAGTATAACCACACATATCTACAAAACAACTACATACTAACTACATATTAGAATTTCTGAAAAATCTAGCAGGTTGCTTCACTTTAACTACACAAAAACTATAAATATATAACAGTTACACAAAAGGTATCACCAAATTCAATTTAATGGTAGTTAGCATGAACAGTAGTGAACATATACGAGATCTATAATTCACCCATCACAACTACAAAAAAATAACATATTAACTACATTTTTACACTTATTGTATAAAGTCCAAAAAAAACCAAATATTACAGATGAAGACCAAATATAATAACATATATATAATGTTTACAATATTACTACAATGAAACATCATAGAAACTTTCAAAACTACAAGTGCACAACACATTTGAAGACAAAACAGATATTGAAGATAAAATGCTATATACTTACAGTGCTACTGATTACTTGTCCGGGGTGAGTTAGAGCATAGAACCAGTCCTTCTTATCAATCTTTTCACAACCAAAATCCAACTCAGGATTTATTGATTATCCTTCTTTGAATAGAAATCTTTCCTCCTGTCATAACAAAAGAGTGAATCAAATAAAAAAATACAAAAGGAATTAAAACTTTAAAGTGTAAAAAGGTAAATGGACAGTATAAATTAAAGCAACCATACCTCCCATTTCCTTTGTTAGTGCGGGTGTATAACCAGGTTGTGAACCTATCTATCAAATCAGGATCTACATCTTCGCCTATGACACCTGTGAAAGAGTGCTTCAGGTAAAAATATTTGGGCCCAGCAGATGTGCTGCCTTTAGTATTGTACAAGGGTGTGAATGGTGATCGTGCATGTTTTCCCGGCATCCTTGTTCTTACAAGATGAAGGGGGGCTAATTCATCTGGTTGTGGGTCCTAAAAAATAACCAACTATGATAAGTTGTCTGGAAGCTCAAATTCATCCAATGTCACACCTTTGTTTTCAATGCCTTCAGGCACAACTTCAGTCTCATCTTTTTTATGAATGCCTTCATGTGCAACTTCAGTCAATATTACACCATGTATTGGGGACTGTGGATTGCTATGTTCAACATATGATCCTTGCTTGATTGTTGGTTGATTAACCATTGGTGGCACAACCCCTTTGATATTTACACCTTCTGAAGATAAGTGTAGTGATATGTAGTTATGAACAATATATGGATCTTTTGTAGAAACTTAGAGATTACATTACCTTCTTGTTGTTCAACATCTATTTTATCAACTACTAGTTCTTCATCAATATTTCCTTGTACATATTCTGGTGAATTTGGAGCTGGAATGAACAATAGTACAATAAAATTGTAGTTATATGTAGTTTATTGTAGTTTACGTGTAAATTATTTTAAATTTGCTCAAAATGTAAGTATAATAAAGTTATGGTATTATACCTGCTTTAAATGTATCAGCTGCTTCTTGGAATTCGGGATACAAGTCAACTTGTGATTGAACATGTTGTGTAGAAGTAAGAAATGCAAAACATAATTAAAAAGTGATCAGCAACTCTTACGATTTGTAGATATGTATGTAGGACTAGTGTAGATAAGTGTTTTACTAGTGCTTGCATGGAGTTGATCACCAACATTAAACTGAAAATGCTGGTTTTTGTCACCATGATTTTGGTCATTATATTTTGTTGAACTACCTGCAAACTACAATTTTGGGGAATAGTTGAGAAAGCTTTTTTGTGATATGTCTTATATAGAGTTTTCCTAAATTTGATATGTAAATTTTTACCTTTGAATCATCCAACTCAAACCTCTTGTTAATTGCACTCATAACACTCTTCAAAGACTGATCTATGAACTCTCGAAGGCTTGAGAGTTCATCAACAACATCCTTCTTAAAACCATCGAACTTTATATCAACCTAAAAAAATATATATGAAGAATAAGTTTGTAAGCTTATTCTATTTGCTACATTTAAACTACATAATGTCTACACAAAAATTATAATTTATTTAAATTATAGTAAATTATGTCAAAATTTTGTAGTTTCGCACAAAACCCGCTCAATTCTCTTTTCCAAATTACTGATCTTGCTATTGACAGATTCCATAGACTTTTGAGAAGTAGATTCTTTGGGTTCAACTATTGGAGAAGCATCAGTTTGAACATTTAATGGTTGAGCAACTTCTTCATGTTCATATTGAATCTTTTCTGGGAGATTAAGCACTCCGAGCTCTTCTCCAGATTCAACCATGTTTGTGAACTGATGGAAGTTACAGTTCATTCAAGTGAAAGTAAAAGTGTAGATGAATTGTATATACTATAACATTAATTGAAGAATAATACAAGAATGGAAAAAAATACCTTCAGCCACTCAGGCTTGATCATCTTGTCTTCAATTGCAGTCAATCAAATCTGTCCCTTGTTAGCTGACCATCTTAAAATCCGAGGAATCGATTTAGAACACCGTGTAGCGAGCTCGGTGCTGACAGATGAGCAACACTCATATAGCCATACTTGCAAGGCTAATGAGCATCCCCGTATAAGATAAGAATGAACATTCGGATTAAGACGATGCCTGACAGATCCAATAACCTGCCTGAATGATTTGGTACCCCATGGGTACGACTCAAAATTTCCAGACTCAACTAAAAAGAACATAAACTTGTCTATCAATGTTACATGGTCCTTATCCGAAGGACAAACGAAAAATTCTAACAAATACAAAACACACAACTGCACCGCATCAACATCATTTTCCCATACTTTGTTAGTCACTACATTTTTTAGATGCCATTTTCAACCCTCTTTACCCCCAAAGTATGTATTCATTAAATAGCTAACATATTGGGGAGTGTAACCATAGTCTAAGAAATTATTCACACAATTAAACCAGTTATCAAACCAAAATCTCTCAATGAAAAAAATCAGATTTTCACCCTTCAAAAGAACAGAAAAGTATTCATCAGTAGACTTAGACAACTCATATTTCATTAGGAGATGAAGGGTTTGGTTTTGCATAACAATTGGGGGCAGACCTAACAAATAACAAAAATAAGTTTTTTTTGAAAAAATGTAATTGATTTGGAGATAGTAAAGCCTGAATCTGGCTAGGTATGCTAGGCTCACACAAAATGTGGAACCGAAGAACACCATAATCGACATTCTGTTGAGCAGCGAAAGGCAATTCTGAAAAAAATAGAAAAAGTTGGACATTAATATCTACAATTAAAGTTATGACAATAGCATAATAAAATAAAATTAAGAACAACCTACCCACACATATATCTACAAAAAAATAAAAATAGTTATATATATATAACTCTAGTTGTAAAAAAGTTATATATATCAGCATAACTACAATAAACTACATTTAACTACAAATCAACTAAGCACAACTACAATTATATATGTCAGCATAACTACAACAGAACTACATTTAACTACAAATCAAATGAGAACAACTACAAATCTACTATATTATAACTACAATGTAACTACAATATATTCACAGTTCAAATAAACATACAAAATAACGACAATTAATCTACAAAATTGAGACGAAGTAACATGTTTCCAAAAAATGTGCGGACAAATAAAATAAGAATACCTTTAATGAAATATTTTGCGGAACCATTTTTTTTGCTTTTTTTGAAGGTTTTTTCTTTGTTTTTTTTGGAAGATGAAGGAGATAAATTGAGTTTTTTCCTAGTTAGAACTTTGGGTGAATCCTCTACAAAATTGTCATCTATCATCATCTATTTGGCATTGAGCTTCAGTTGTTGTTGGGCGGGTTTATCTACTGCACTAACATTGGCATCTTGTAAATACTTGCTTCGCATTTCAGCACAGATTTGCCTTGGAGAAGATATAGCTATAGATTTTTCAGTTGCATGTGCAGAATGTGGGGTTTTGGCAGGAGATTTAGGTGTTAAAACACCCAAATCAAAAGAGGGAATATCTGTAACTACCTCTTTTACTGGTTTATTTTTGGAGTATTTGGATTTTTCATGATTTAGGAGATGAATACTAAGATTGAATTTGATGAAAATGGTGGGGAAAGTTAATGAAGGTGATGAGAATTGTGGGTTGCTGCTATACGAGAAAGGGGAAAATTAAACTAAAGAAAAGAAAAAACGAGGGGAGCAATTAACTATGGGAAAATCGTGGGGGGGGGGGGGGGGGGCGAATTAACTATGTGGATGAGAGAGAAACAGGTAAAAATATTAATTGGAAGATTTTATCCCTAAATACACTCCTACATTTAATGATATCATAATTAAAGCTTTAATTTGAATTATAGTACACAAATTGAAAGTTGATATGCTTAAATATAATAAACTTTGCTATATAGTATACACATATAAAAATCGTATTGTATTAACTGTATAGAATTAGTATTCATTATCTTTTGAGAACATACTAATGGCCGCACGCGTAACGGGCCTAAATGTTGTCCATGCTAATTGCTAGGCTCCAATATCCCCTCCACCCCCACCCCCGCGCTAAGCTCCACTTGGCCACTAGTCATATTTCATGTTTACAAATACCGATTTGATTTGACCATCTTGTTTTGTAAAATTCTAAACTTCAATATTTAAGATATTTGAAAAATATGAAAAAACTTATTTTATGTTATAAATAGAATTCTATTTACGATGAATATCCATATTTAGAGAGATTCTAGAGTTTATTTCTTGGTGGCTAAGTCACCATCTCCCTATAAATAGAGGGTTTTACTCCATCAGCACGAAACTCTAACCAATTGAGTAGAAGCTTTGGGAATGAGCACAATGATTGTCAATTGCTCCATGAACTTCCTTCATGATTAAATTTTAGATTTAAGGTAAGTATTTTACTTTTCTCTTTCAAATTCTTGACATTCTATTATTTGATTTTAAATACAAGCAAAGACGATAAATTTTGTTTGCAACTCTAACGGAGTTTGAAAGAAATTATAACCACCTGTATTGGGACAAATTGGATGAGTAGTGCGACTAGTTTGTACATACACATGGACAGTCCTGACGAGGTGCAACACAAGGACGCTACCTTACGAGGACGGCAACATTCGAGGACGTCCTCGCCTATGGCCGTACACCATAAAGGGGAAGGCCCCGCCTTCAAAAATACCAATCCGGCGGATCCATCTAGGAGAACGTCCCCGATCCCCCTGTCTTATATTCTGAATATAATTGCAACATTCAGGCGTCAATGTAATAGTTAGGCGAGGGGGCCTCCATCCTATATAAGGAAGGGCCTCCCCCCATTTGTAAAGGGGGGTCATTTTTTAATAAGACATTTCTCTCTCTACATTGTTCTTCTCTCTATTACCAGCATTTCCACTGCTCACTTACTCTATATTCTGCATTGAACTTTATTATCTCTGTATACGAGCTATCCACGCACATTGACCTAACGATCGATCTTCGATTCATATTACCACTGATTCCGATTATTCCTTCGTTTACATTGATTGATTAGTTCAAATGTATTTAACGTCTTTTGAGCAAAACAATTTGGCGCCGTCTGTGGGGATTTCAAGAATCAAACTCGTAGTATGCATTCACGAGATCCGATCAAACAAAAAAGAAAACTCTTTGAGGATGGCTGAAAGTAACACGCGACCCACAGTAATGGCTGAAGTTACCACAAACCTCCTGAGTGCCATGAACGAGGCCGTGGGAAGCACAACTATCAACGTTACTCCCTCTACCGCGCCTGAAGCTGAAACCTCCCCCATACCCCTAGGAAGGGACTCCGATCTAAAAGAGGCACATCCAACGGTCAGGAGGCTACCGGAGGAATGACTGACTAGCACATGAGCAGCTTGGTGGAAAAACCGCCGCAAGGTTGCGAAAATGCCGCTCCGGCTATCAGCAATACAACCGCAAGAGACGAACAGGAAGAAACACGGACCAACAGCCGACCTGTCGAGACCCAAACGCACGATGACACGCTAGCCTCCATCCTTAGAAAAATGAAGGAAATGGAGGGCGAAAACTAGGTCCTCCGCGACCAGATGAAGGAGCACCAAGACAGGGTTGACAAGATTCCCGGGGCGCCTAAGCTACTACCCAAGCGGGACGTAGGAAAGTTCGTGGAACATCCTTATTCCGAAGAAGCAGCGCCCTGCACCATCCCGAAAACCTTCAAGATGCCCCTATACCTGAAGGTGTACGACGGAACCACCGACCCCGAGGATCATCTCATCCACTACGTCACCGCAGTAAAAGGTAACGACTTATCTAAAGAACAGGTACCGTCAGTGCTGCTGAAGAAGTTTGGCGAAACTCTAACTGGAGGAGTGCTAACCCGGTACTCTCAACTACCCGCCATGGCGATATCGACCTTCGAGGAAATGGCTGATAAATTTGTCACCACACATGCCGGTGCCAAGAAAGCGGAAGCAAGGGTGAACGACATATTCGCCGTCCGACAGACCGCGGGCGAAAGCCTCAGGGACTTCCTCGCAAGGTTCTACAAGGTAAGAATGAGCCTACCAAATGTGTCGGAATGAATGGCGGTGGCGGCCTTCTAGAACGGGCTCAACAGGGACGACTCCAGAGCCACCAATAAGCTGCTGAGCCGGCTCATGAAGTAACCTCCCACCACTTGGGACGAGATCCACAATGCCTACTGCGCCGAGGTGCGGGCAGACGAAGAGGATCGCAATGGACCAACCCGGCGGCTAGCTGCCATGCAGCCAGATGCGAGGAAGGATCGATGACATGAGGTACGCCGGGAACTCCCCCCATGCCCCAGCAGGGAACGACACCAACCCTATGCAAGGTCTTCACTTTCGCCCCCGCGACACACGGATGTTGTGTAGCGTCACGTCGCCCCACTCAGAAATGACCGAGGTACGCCCCCTTTACTTTCATCACATAACTTTTGTGTTTCGCCCTCAGAAGTGGTGTACGCACTGGAGAAGCTCGGCACTAAGGTGCAGTGGCCCCAAAAGATGAAGTCAGACCCAGCCACGAGGAAATCTAATGTTCTGTGCGAGTTCCATCAGGAATGAGGACATCGGACCGAGGACTGCATTGGCCTACGACAGGAAGTCGTCAGGATGCTCAATCGGGGATACCTAAAAGAACTACTCAGCGACAAGGGGAAAGCTAATTCCATGGGCGGGAGCACACCAGGAGACCCCCAAACCCACCCTTCCCGACGCGCACGGTAAACATGATCGTCGGGGAAGTGGATGACGCCGCCGTCAACCACGTCAAGTTCACCAACACACACCGACTGAAGAGAACTATCTCCCACGAACGATACGATGACCTCGAAGGAAGTATCACCTTCGATAAGTCTGACGCCGACGGTTTGTGTTTCCCTCACTATGATGCTTTGGTTATTACCCTGCGTATCATTGATACCGATGTCAGGAGAGTCATGATCGATGGCGGAAGCGGTGCCTATATCATTCTTTCGAGAGTCCTCACTCAGATGGGACTCGAGGATAGAATCACTCCCAGGTGCATAACTCTAACCGATTTTAACAATGCAGTGGAGCGCACATCAGGAGAAGTGACCCTGCCCGTCCTTGCGGGAGGTGTCACCCTGGAAACAACCTTTCACGTGATGAACCAGGAGACGACCTACAACGTCATCATTGGACGCCCGTGGATACACGCCATGCGAGCAGTCCTATCAAGCATGTACCATGTAATCAAATTCCCTACCCCATAGGGAATATTCAGCATCAAAGGGGAGCCACGCACAGCGCAAGAATGCTATAAAATAGCTCAAGATTGTGCTCACACAAGACAACTGAGCAGGGCAAGCGCGAAAGCATAGCAATCAACCACGTCGGGGACTCAAGAAGACCCGATGGTCGACGCCATAAGAGATCCAAACATCGTAGAAGCTTGCAATGCTACGGCCGAAGAGCTCGACCCGGTTCAGCTAGACCAGAACGACCCTGAAAAGAAGGCCTACATGGGTCACGGGCTCGCGAACCCAGGTAAGTACCATGAATTTCTGACTAAACATGCAGACACGTTTGCGTTTTCCCATGCAGACATGCCAGGGATCTCTCTGGATATCGCCACCCACCGTCTCAACGTGGATCCATTACATCCACCAGTAAAACAAGGCAGGAGAAAATTCAATGCCGCCATCAATGAGGCGGTCCGAGAGGAGGTAGACAAATTACTAGCCAATGGTTCCGTCAGAGAGTCGAAGTACCCGCAATGGATCGCCAACGTGGTAATGGTCAAGAAGAAAACGGGAAAGTGGAGGATGTGCGTGGACTTCACCGACCTAAACAAGGCCTGCCCTAAAGACTCCTTCCCCCTGCCCCACATCGATCAACTGATCGACACCACAGCAGGGCATGAGCTATTGAGCTTCCTGGACACCTATTCCGGCTACAATCAAATTCTGATGGCGGAGGAGGATCAGGAAAAAACCACCTTCATCACCCATCAAGGTACTTACTGCTACAGGGTGATGCCCTTCGGGCTGAAAAATGTGGGAGCCACTTACCATAGGTTGGTCACTAAGACGTTCAATAAGCAACTCGGGAAGACCATGGAGGTTTACATTGATGACATGCTGGTTAAATCGGCAAAAAAGGAGGACCATATCGATTACCTGTGAGAGGCCTTCAAAATCTTGAACAGTTACGGGATGAAGTTAAACCCCGAAAAATGTGATTTTGTCGTAACATCTGGGAAGTTCCTCGATTTCCTTGTATCGCAGAAGGGGATTGAGGTCAACTTAGACCAAATCAAGGCGATCTCCTCGATACCCGAAGCGCTTACCAGCAAAAAATAGGTTCAGAAGTTGACAGGCCGAATAGCCTCCCTCTGCCGCTTCATCTCCCGATCATCAGACATGTGCCACAAGTTCTTCAATGTGTTGAGGAAGGACAATGGTTTCCACTGGAATGACGAATGTGTCAAGGCCCTCCAAGAACTGAAAGCGTACCTGACATCCCCGCCACTGCTGGCAAAGGCGGAACCAAATGAACCTCTATTAATATACCTGGCCGTCTCCGAGGTTGCAGTCAGCGCAGTGCTTGTCTGCGAGCAGAAAGGTACGCAATCACCTATCTATTACATTAGCAAGACTCTAGTGGACGCCGAGACTCGGTACCTACACCTCGAGAAACTAGCACTGGCGTTGGTCACGACTTCCCAAAAGCTGAGACTGTGACGACCCAAAGGGTCATCACTTGTTGTATTAATCATTCCGAGCTTTCGAGGTCTCAGGCAGTCTCGCCAGATGGGCTATAGAGCTCAGCGAGCACGGTATCACCTATGTCCCTAGAATCTCCATCAAATCACAAGTCCTCGCCGACTTCATAGCCGACTTCAGCGCCAGCCTCTCACTTGAAGCCGAGAAGGAGGCCGTGCAAACGACCCCTAACATGGACTCCTGGATACTCTACACCGATGGGGCCACGAATGCCTCGGGATCGGGACCGGGACCCGTTCTCGAGGTCCCCAGGGGCGAGGTCATCCGCCAGTCCATACGATGCCCCGAGATGACTAACAATGAAGCGGAGTACGAAGCCGTTATTGCAGGTTTGAAATTAGCCGCCAGATACGGGGCTCGCCGACTGGTCTTGCACTGCGACTCACAACATGTGATAAATCAAATCGCCGGAGCCTACCAGATGAAGGAACAAAGGTTACAGAAATATCAAGCCGAAGTCTGTAAACTGATGGCCCAATTCGTCGAATGTCGCTTCGAGCAAGTATGTAGGGTACATAACGCCGAAGCTGACGGATTGGCCAAACTGGCCGCAGCGGCTACCAATCTGAGCAAAGAAAGCACCATCACCCTCATGCATTCCGCCATCGATCGCAGCGAGGTATTCTCTCTACACCTAACATGGGACTGGCGCAACCAGTTCCTTTCATACTTGTAGGAAGAGCAGCTACCGCAAGACAAAAGAGAAGCTAGAAAGCTTCGCATGCAAGCCGCCAGATACTGCTTGATGAATGGCGACCTCTACAAAAGATCTTTTGGACGACCCCTGGCCAAATGCCCGGGGCCCAACCAGACGACTCCGGTACTGGAAGAAGTTCATGAGGGTCATTGTGGCGCCCATACAGGAAATAGAGCACTCGTGCGGTGCCTGATATGGGCCGGTTATTACTGGCCCACAATGAAAAAAGATGCAGCGGACTACGTCCGGCGATGCGAGAAATGCCAAAAGTTCACTCCATGATACACCAGCCGGGGGAACCTCTCCACTCAGTCACTTCCCTATGGCCATTCATCAAATGGGGGATGGATATAGCCGGACCGCTGCCCCCCGGACGAGGAAAGGTACGGTTTTTGTTAGTTTTAACTGACTATTTTTCTAAGTGGGTAGAAGCAGGCGCCTACACCCAAATTCGCGAACAAGAAGTCATAGCTTTCATCTCGAAGAACATCATTTGTTGTTTCGGCATCCCCAAGGAAATAACATGCGACAACAGACAATAGTTCATAGGACAAAAGACAACCGACTTTTTTGACAAATGGCACATCAATAGGATATTCTCAACGCTATATCATCCAGCCGCCAACGGTCAAGAGGAATCATCCAACAAGACTATATTAAATATCCCGAAGAAGAAACTTGAAGATGCCAAGGGTCTGTGGCCTGAGCTGCTACCGGAAGTATTGTGGGCACATAGAAACACCCCCAAGTCCTCCATGGGAGAAACCCCCTACTCATTAGTCTACGGGACCGACGCCGTCATACCAGTTGAAGTCGGCGAACCAAGTCTCAGATATTCACACATGAGCAAAGATGAGAACGACACAAGCCGACTACAAGACCCGGACGAGACCGAAGAAAGAAGAGAAATGGCCCACATCAGGTCGGTGGCGCAAAAACAGCAGATCGAGAGGTACTACAACAAGAGGACAAAAATCCGCCCGCTCAAGACAGGCGATTACGTACTAAAAGCCAAGACACTAGAATCAAAGGATCCCAACGAGGGAAAACTGGGAACTAATTGGGACGAGCCCTACAAAATCATCGCAGCAGCAAACAAAAGTGCCTTCAAACTAGAGACCATGGATGGAAAGATACTCCAAAATAACTGGAATATCTCAAACCTCAAGCGCTTCCACTTCTAAGAGACACCCCCAAGTCGTACTCTTTTTCCCTCCGCCGGGTTTTGTCCCAATTGGGTTTTCCCGGAGAGGTTTTTAATGAGGAGACGAGGGAGATGTCCGGAATCGCTTGTATATCTATTTTGATGCGCTAAGCGCACCGGTCGGTATGAATAGCATATCACAGGGACTAGGGCTACGGCCATATTGTATAAAAGGCTACGGTCATCTCCAATGAACGAAGGGCTACAACCATATTGTATGAAAGGCTACGACCATCTCCAATGAATGAAAGGCTACGACCATATTGTATGAAAGGCTACGACCATCTCCAATGAATGAAGGGCTACGACCATATTGTATGAAAGGCTACGACCATCTCCAATGAATAAAGGGCTACGACTATATTGTATGAAAGACTACGGCCTCCTCCAGACGGAACAAGAGGCCGAGACCTAAAAATATCTAAAGGAGAAGGCTACGGCCTCCTCCAGATGAAACAAAAGGCCAAGGTCTAAAAACATCTAAAGGAGAAGGCTACGGCCTCCTCCAGATGGAACAAGAGGCTAAGGCCTAAAAACATCTAAAGGAGAAGGCCACGGCCTCCTCCAGATGAAACAAAAGGCCAAGGCCTAAAAACATCTAAAGGAGAAGGCCACGGCCTCCTCCAGATGAAGCAAATGGCTAAGGCCTAGAGCGTCCAAAGAAGAAGGCTACGGCCTCCTCCAGGAAAAGCGAAAGCCTAAGGCATTAACAATTAAAAGTTAATGGCACAGCCTATCTAAACGAAGGGTCGAAAGGACGGCCGCGTGAAACGCATAAGCCCGACCTCGCCCAAATCGGGACTCATGCTAAGTGCCTTCGACGTCAAAATATTGGTGTGCCCCAGTCCAAGAATGAATTCAGGCAGAGGGTCCCTTGCCGTACAAATTAAAGACTAAGGTCGACCTCGACAATACGAAAGTAAAAAAGAAAAAGAAAAAAGGAAGACTTGAGACATTAACTGAAAAGGAAGTCTTTATTAAAATATTGGTTACACATTTACAAAGGGAAGGGGGCTACAAACTACAAGAATGCATAAAGCCCTACTCAACTATCGAAGCCTTCGTCATCTCCTGCAGCCCCATCGGCGCCGTCCTCGCCATCATTCCAGAGTATCCTCTCAATCCAGGACCCAATGCCCAGCTGATCCACATCAACAAAGGATTCGCCCGTCTGGGCCGGGGAGTCGGGGTCGTAGCTACAGGCTTCACGATCCACCCTGACCAGGCGACGCTGCTCGTCGACCTCTGCCTTGCTAGCCCTGTCGGCGACATACAGCTCCTCGAACACAGTTCGCCTCACCTCAGCGTATACCAACATATCCTGGGGTTCGCGAGGAATGTCCCCAACTGGGCCAACGGCCTTCGCTTGGAGAACAACCGCCGCTTGAGCCAAAGCCGCTTGAAGCTCGGCCGACAAAGGATCGACTTTGGCGCGAAGATCATTTGCCTCCATTATGGCCACGCGGCCCATATCCATTTCCTCCCCCCACTATTGGAGGAGGCTCTCTAGCTCGGCATTCCGAGCTACAGCGGCCAGCAAATCATCATCCGCCCTTTCAATCTGTTCTGTCTGCTTATGTAGTTGTTCCTCCTACGACTGAATCTTGGAGGAGGCGGAACTCGGGGGCATCGGAAAAATAATCCGAGAGCGTCTTGTGCTTCTCGTGGGCCTCCTTGTATTTTTTCGACGCCTTTCGAAGGGTAACCAGCTTCTTCCAGTCCCTCCGGCTCCGCTCCACCTCCAGAAAGAGAGTATGCAAAAGAAAAGAGACAAGCTGAAAGCCTCGAAACAAAAGAATAGCAAAAGAAAAAAGGAATGTACATATCAAGTCATACCTCCAAGGCGGCACCAGCAACTCGGCGAGACAGGTCGCGGTCGCTCACCGACCTTAGCGACTCCGCCTCGGTATCATCACACAATAAGGCAAAGTCCTTCACGGCGTGCCCACTCTCCTCCAATAGGTTGTAGCCCGAAGGAATCAGAAGTCGGTGCAACTGACCTACCTCCAGCATATCCTTCCCAGCTTGCTCCCGCGACGGCACGCCCGCTGGTTTTGAGGCCGCCCCAGCGCCCGCAGGCTCAACGGCAATAGCAGGCACGCCGTCACCCTCGGCATGCGGAGCGTCAGCACTCAGCTCGGCCGCACTCAACACTGCGACTCTCCCCGGATGAATGGCATCGCCCAGCAGGACTGGCCTCGACTTCGAATGATGAGCTGCCGGTTTCTTTCGTCCTTGGTCCACGACCACCTCCTTTTTCAGTAAGTAGTCGACGCCTCTTGCGCTCCGCCGGCTCGTCATTTGTAGGAATGCCCTCTTCAGCAGGAGGGGATGGGAGCTCTGTGTTCTCCCTAGGCGCCGGGTCAATAGACGGCACGGGCGCGAAGCAAGAAGGACCGGGAGCGTCCGACACTAGGGACTCCTGAATGGTACGGCCAAGATCTGGGTCGGCAACCTCGGCCGCTCATCGCCAGACGCGACTACGTCCGTTGGACCCTCCTTGGACTGGTCGACCTCAGGAAGAACCTGCCTAATAGAGGCCACGAGCTCTATTTCCAAAGAGGCGGGACTAGCGGCACGACGTCTCCACCTCCGTGCCACATTCCGAGCTGCAGCAAAATTAAAAAAAAGACATCAGCTACAGCGACATCTAAAGTAAAAAAAGAAAGACAGAAGCTAGGAAGTCAAGACCGTACTTCAAACCGAAGGCAACCCAAGTCCTGCACTCCTCGGCGAAGGGGATCAGTCGATTCACCCACGCCCTAATGTCGGGAACAGGTTGGGGCGTACGCGCCGCCACTACACAAGAAAAGCAAAAACATTAGCGCCTGAAAAACGGCGTAACGACGAAGCAATGAACAAAAACATAGAAGGAACAGATTGGTACTTACAATTGGCATTCCACACCTCCGGAAAGCCGGTCGCGTCCACCACCAAGTCAGAAGTGCGGATGTAGAAGTATTTCATCCAGAATTGATGGTTGGGCTTGTCGTCCGCCTCGACGACCAAGACCTTTGTTCCTCAATTTTTCAATTGCAACATCTTGCCCCGCACATAGCCAGGACTAAACAGCTGCAATAGGTGGTGAACGGAGACGTCCACACCAGATCTGTCCGCGTACGTCGTTAAGATCCGGCAGATCTTCCACATATACGGAGTTAGTTGGACCGGGCAGATATTAAAGAAGCGGCATAACACCTCCGCCAATGGGTATATGGGAAGCTCACATCCCATGATGAAAGGATATTCATGGATGGCGCAGAACCCCGGTCGATGAGCATAGACCAGGTCGTCCCCAACGACCCTTGTCTCCACCGTCTCCGGCACGTGGCAGGTCACCCTGAGATTATTTAGCTGCCTCTCGGTGAACGTAGACCTCTCCCATACATCGGTATCCGCCGGTGAAGAAAAGTCCTTTCTCACGTTCAGGTCGCGAGGAAGAAGGTTGTTCTCCTTCAGGGGTACAAGATCCTTTTTTACCTTCTTACTACCCCCAGACTGCCAGGAAACCCCAGAACCAGTCTCTACCCTTTCTGGTTCTCTACGATGACTACCTTTAGCCATTCTTTTTGTTAGATTGCTAGCTGGGTATTGAAAGAAATTGGTAGCAAGAATGCTGAGAAAAGAGATACGAGTTGCCAAAAATGTTAAAATGAGAAGGCAAGAAGCAAGGAGTTTCTGATGATCTAAAAAAAAAAAGATATTGAAACTGCCTTCTATTTACAATAAGCTACAACACGAAATTTCGAAGAGTTTTTGCACCGGAAAAGAGGCGGGAAATCGAAACGTCAAATCACCTTTATGATCAGCATTGAAAACTACGGTAATTATGACGCACGTCGTCAGCAGGCGACGATTCAGAAGAACATGCCACGTACGAACGTGTGCACGAGACCCAACGTGGGCAGGATCTATCCGCTCATCGCAGATATGCCCCGGCCACATCTCCAATAGGCGGAGGGACTATTTGTATTGGGATAAAATTGGATGAGTAGTGCGACTAGTTTGTACATACACGTGGCCGGTCCTGACGAGGTGCAACACAAGGACGCTACCTTACGAGGACGGAAACATTCAAGGACGTCCTCGCCTATGGCCATACGCCATAAAGGGGACCGCCCCACCTTCAAAAACACTAATCCGACAGACCCATCTAGGAGAACGTCCCCGATCCCCCTTGTCTTATATTCCGAATATAATTGCAACATCCGGGCGTCAATGTAATAGTTAGGTGAGGGGGCCTCCATCCTATATAAGGAAGGGCCTCCCCCCATTTGTAAAGGGGGGTCATTTTTTAATAAGACATCTCTCTCTCTCTCTACATTGTTCTTCTCTCTATTACCAGCATTTCCACTGCTCACTTATTCTATATTCTGCATTGAACTTTATTATCTCTGTATACGAGCTATCCACGCGCATTGACCTAAGAATCGATCTTCGATTCATATTACCACTGATTCCGATTATCCCTTCGTTTACATTGGTTGATTAGTTCAAAGGTATTCAACGTCTTTTGAGCAAAACACCACCCAAAGTAGTAAAAGTTTCTATGCCTTGCCATGATTAAATTCATGTAAAATTATGGGCAAAGAATTGAAAACCCGTCCCATTGAATTTGCTCCATTCTCATTCCCTTTAGAGAATGTGATAGCAGTATGTAACAAGTCTGAAAGAAGATAAAATTATTACTATGAATAATCAATGGATATGGACGTGGCAAAAGAAAATTATACCGTCATCATTGTGGTAATGAGAACAATAAGTATTCTAAAAATAATCCTTCACTCTGTGAAAGTAATATTTGTCATCGGTTTGACATGAGATTTTATAAAGCACATATAGATGATTATGGTCCATTCATGTTGTGAATGTGACAACATCTTACTTATGAATACATATTCATTCTTCAGAGAATATGGACGTGCTAGTGGTAGTGAATATACCATACTCACCTCTAGAAGAAGGTTTGAGATGATACCATAAATAATGTCATTATTATGGAATGAACGATCATTGGTCAAGTACCTATTGTATGCCAAAATATTTTGGCATTGTGATTATTAAAAGACAACGGTAATGCAAGAAACAGATCTTGCATATAAGTTTGACCATACACATAATGGTATAACTTTCTCTTTAAAAGAGATATTCACCACATGGATGTTGATGAATCTGTGATGTACAAAATTAATTGAGAGCTCTGGAAGAGCCAATTATTACTATTTTGGAGAAACACAATTAAATACCAATAAGGTATTGTGTTGTAGTATGTCTCAAAGAAATTTATTCAGTTTCCAAAGTATACGCGAAAGCGGTTGATTATATTGAGACTTTAAATAAAGGAAAGATTTAATATCTTCTATTACTACAACTTGTAGCGGAGTAATATGTATGTGAAAAGCTACCCACTTTATTCTCCAATTTGTACTATATAAACAAAGAATACCACAATGAAGTGGATATTGATATAAACCCATATCATAGTAAACTTGGAGTTTATTCATAATTACACACATCATAGTGTAAATCCGACATTTATCAATATTGATAATTTATCCAGTTAGCATAATTGGTTTTGCCATATCAATTTAAGTATGGGTAAATATTAAAGAAATAGAAAGTTCTTTACGAATTCTCTTATATTGCTTGTTCTCATTAATTAATAGACCAATAAAAATTGGGATTAAATCTCATAAATGCTGGAAATATAAAAGGTGAGTATGGCCCCATTCACCTGCCATGTATATCACATAAGATGCATCTATGAGATGGTTACATGCGCGATTATTATTAACCTGCAACATGGTATTTGCAAGGTAACTTGCTCAATAATTTGATTTAGAGCATAATTTTCAAATTTTTTATTCAAGATAGTTCATCTTGATAAGTTGATTTAAATCACAGTTGGTTTAGCAAAATAATTTATTGAGTGCCTCCACTTAATAGCTAAATTATTGCTTATGAGAACAAAGTTATATATATCAGTTTGATATACATTATATACGAAAAATATATTATTTTCTCCCCTCACAAGTGGTTCAGGGGTCAGGAACCAAATAATTTCATCTTATTATTATTGATGTGCGGTGTATATTTTGATTAACACCATAACACACAAAGATGAGTTCTCAAATTAGTTGAGGAAACAAGTTAGGTTTTCTAACATGAGGGGAGACAAGATACAACAGTTGAGAAAATGTTACATGGAATGAATTATCATTTATACATCTAGATCTTCGAATAAAATAATATGAACTTGAAGTTCATAAAAGGATAATTCATGTGCAATTATTGCAAAGCATGCCAGACGCACTTGCTGACCCAAAGAAAGTAACTATGTTCTCACTGCAAATGCTCATATTATAATAAGTCCTAGAAGGACAAAGTCTATGGTAAGCATAAAGTGTATAGACAAATCAGTTTCAAATAAACTTCTTGATAAAGAAGGTGAGTAAATGATCAAAATGATTATAATAAAGGAGGCAAGTGATCTAGAAGATCACATGACATTACACTTCATAATATCTCATGAGAGATTCAGGTACCCGAATATATGAATGAAGAGATCTTTATGTTATGTCGTTATGAAAATATATTGAAACTAATATAAAATCCTTGTCGACGTCAACCTTCAAGAAGCTAGTGCACAAGATTGGGATGCGAAGGCTTAAGGATGTGAATTGATGCTCTCATCAGGGGGAGTTAATGCGCATTGCACTCTTTTTCCCTTACAAGGTTTTGTCCCACTGGATTTTCCTTGCAAGATTTTTAACGAGGCAACCAAAAGACGTATTGTTAGATATGTGTACTCTTTTTCCTTTTCTAGATTTTTTTCCCATTGGGTTTTCTTTTAGTTAAGGTTTTAACGAGGCACATTATCTGTTGATTAGACATTCAAGGGGGAGTGTTATAAATAGAATTCTATTTATGGTGAATGTTCATATTTAGAGAGATTCTAGAGTTTATTACTTGGTGGCTAAGTCACCATATCCCTATAAATAGAGTGTTTTTCTCCATTGTAATTCATCCCAAAGTGCAATAAGAATTCCCTCTCTCTCTTTCTCTACAATATTGTTCTTGTTCTTTTATTATTTCATAATATTTTAGGAGTATTTCAAATATAAATACTTATGTCAAACACAATTTCATTGTTTCGCCGTATATCTATTGTTTGAGAGAATCAAGTAAAATTATTGTATCAATTGTTTTGCGTTTGAGAGAATAAAGTAAAATTACTATCAGTTATTTTGTGAGAAAAATTCACAGGGTGAACATGGTAATTAAACACTTATTTACACCAGGGCGGAGCCACAGTATTAGCTGTGAGTTCGACCGAACCCAATAACTTTTGTTCAAACCTCGTATTTATATTAAAAATTCCAATAAATATGTACCAATTATTATATATTTTTTTTGTGATCATATAAGATATTCATGTGTCATCATATAAGATATTATTATCACTGAGCCAGTAAATATAAGATATTCATCTGTCATCGTATATATATATATATATATTTATCAATTGGGATTATACTGGGTTGTTGTTGTTGTTGTTGTTGTATATATATTTATCAATTCCAATTCCAACCGTACGAGAGACAAAAGAAATACTATGAAGATTCAAAGTTCGGAGGATATTGTTCTAACATAATAAACTTCGATATAATTGTTTTTCATTATAGTGAACTACAAAATCAATTGACCGTTTAAATCAACACGTCAATATCAAGATAGTATGAGCAATCCCATATTTAGTATGAGCTCTAACAACTTACCATATTTAAGCAATCCCAAGAATAAAAAGAGAATAAAATCCAATTTAAGGATCAATAAATAGAGGAAATAAAGTACGGAGTGGCATTTACGCCAAATTACGTGTCTATCAATGTCAAACGACACCACCTTCATCTGAAATTCGTGCTCAGCTTTATTTTTATATGAAGCTCTCATTTATTGAAATTCCAAAAGCCTAAAAAACCAAAAATGCTCTGACTTTAATATGACGTGTGGCATTCATGAAGTAATACTTGGAATTCCAAAACAGCTCCCAGAAATGCAACGTCTTGCATGGCTTTGCATATTTCTTGAATTTTTATTACTCACAATTCTTTATTCTACAATCATTGTTTGAATATTACTACTATTCAAAATTCTTGATATTCGTAGTTCATAGAAAGAAAAGTGACAGAGGGGAACTCTGCTGTAAGTATAGGTTTTGCATGTTAAAGGTAATTTTGGAATTTTATCTTTGGAACCCCTTTTGGTCTTGGATATAGTTTTATTTACCCTTCTTTTTTAAGGATTAAAATTGTAAATTGTAATAATTTAGTGCTATTTTTGTCATGTACAGCTCATTTTTCTTTTAAGAAGATTTATTTGGAGCTAGAAACTTCAAACTTGCTGAACTATAGGTAACAGTTATTCTGCTAGGGCAAAGCTGTGCATGTTGTGTTTATCCATATAGAGGAGAGTCCTAATACATGTAGCATACAATCTTAACCTATATCTCACAATTATTATCTTTGTGCTTTTTCTTTCTTCTTTTTTGGTTTTTGGGGTCTAGAAATCTTGATATCTTGGTTGAATTACTCTTAAAGGATTATCAATTTCTGCTGTTTCAGTTTTCTTTTGAAATTGCTCTGTTAAATCTTCTTTTGTTTTGATTATTCATCTTCCACCCCCACCCCCCCCAAAACCCAAAAAAAAAAAAACTGATGATGCCTTTGTAATGCCAGTGGTGATTCAAGTGATTGGCAAAGAGATGGATTAGGGTAGTGATTTAATCAAGAGATAGAAATTATGGGTTCTGAGTTTCATCTATTTCTGTGCCGGGCTGAGACCAGGAGAACATTATGGCTAATTGGAGGTGTGTTTGCATTTATCATACTTGTTCAATACTTACAACTTCCATATGGAACTCTTATAGGATCCCTATTTTCTGGTGGATTTTCTGGTTTAAATTCCAATAATAATAAACAACTCAATGTTACTGCGGGATTTGATGGTAAAATCAAGATAAACGACTACAATTTTTCGATTGAGTCAAATATGAGTGGTAATCCTGAAGATACAACTTTAATTCAGCAGTCCACACAGCCGAATGATAGTTCTGGAGTGGAATTGTTTAAACCAAACGGGACGTTGGCACTAGATACGGCTAAGGAAGTTGGCTATGTATTTAATGGTAACAATGAAAATGTAGCCCCAATGTTTGAAGAACAAAGCAAAGATGATATTGTCCCTCTAGCCTCTAATGTCGCATCATCGCCAATGATTTCACCAGCTCCCTCTGTTTCGCTTACACAAGTTAATGATAATTTGACCACTCGGGGTAGTTCTCATAATCGCCATGGTGCCACAACTACTCAGAAAGATGAAGTAGCTGTGATCGTCCCTTTAAACTCGAATGCTACATCACAGCTGATGAATTCACCAGCTCCTACTGTGTCACTTAGGCATGTTGGTGATAATTCGACTGCTCGGGCTAGTTCTCATAATCACTATGATGTCACCACTACTCCAAGAAATGGTTCCACTACGACCAACTCCCCTGTTGCGAAGGAAGCGACAGATAGGCCAGTGGAAGGAGTAGTATCAATATCTGAAATGACTAAAATGATGCTCTGGAGTCATCCCTCAAGCCTTCTATCGGTACGTCTAGTCTATGTAAGATAAGGGAAAGCTAATTCATTGAAGGAAATTGTTGCTAATCCCTTTTTTATATTGAAAATTGCCAGAAGCCAATGTGGTCTTCGGCCATTGATGAAGGATTGCGGAGTGCAGAGTCACAGATTGAAAGTGCAGCAAACATTATCAGTGATTCAGGACTACATGCACCAGTTTATCACAATGTTTCAAAATTTAAAAGGTACACATTAGTTTACCAGTAGTGGTAGTTCTGGTTGTCACAAATTCGTCTCCACCTATTAAAATTGTCATAAAAAGAAAGAATTTATTCATTGCTACTGTATATAAATTAGACTCTTGACTTGTCTAGTATAAGCAAGCATCATTTATAAGTTGCATACAGCATAATCTGCTGGATCATTCCGGGCATCCACGCTATGTTCAATCAGTTTCACTTTTCAACTTATTTACTTGCATATCTGAAAAAAGAAAGAATTAGTTTCACAAAGTTACTCTTTCGCAAAGAATAATATTTTTATGTCACTAAGTTGTTCACAAGGTTGGGGTAAGGTCTGCGTACTCTATACCCCTAGACCCTGCTTTGCGGGACTACACTGGATTTATCGTTTGGGTTTTTTGTTGTTGTTCTCGAGAAGACAAATTGGCTTTTGCTGGTTCGGTTGAATCTTGAGATAACAGTATGTTTAGTGGATTTTTTCATGAAATGCAGGAGCTATGAGTTAATGGAACGGAATCTCAAGGTTTACATATACAGGGAGGGAAAGAGACCAGTATTCCATCAACCGAGGCTCAAGGGCATCTATGCTTCAGAAGGTTGGTTCATGCAGCAGTTAAAAGCAAGCCAACATTTCCTTACCAATGACCCAAACAAAGCACACCTATTTTACTTGCCCTTTAGTTCTCAAATCTTGGGAGAAGTTGTGTATGTGCGCGGTTCTCACAGCTTCACCAACGTAAAAGCATATTTGAAGAACTATGTTGATTTGATCAAGGGAAGATATCCATTCTGGAACAGAACACAAGGAGCTGATCATTTTGTTGTTGCTTGCCACGACTGGGTATGTTTTACGAGCTTTTGATATCATCTATGTTCGATCTATTTCTCTAAGTAGAGTTGTATTATATATATCGTTTCCAGGTTTCTCTTTCGGAGAATAAGAGTTGTGTATGGTTATGAAGTGTCTTTCTCTTGTTCTGTCGTAGGCTCCAGAAGAAACTAGGCACGCGATGGCCAATTGCATAAAGTCATTTTGCAATGCTGATTTGAAAGAAGGATTCAAGTTAGGAAAGGATACTTCTCTACCGGAAACAAATATTGGCTCAGCTGATCCCTCGAGAAGCCTTGGAGGTAAACGTCCTAGTCAACGAGAATTCCTTGCTTTCTTCGCAGGCAGTATGCATGGGTATGTCCGTCCTATTCTTTTAAAGTACTGGCAAAACAAAGATCCAAACATGAAAATCTTTGGGAAGATGCGCAAGACTGACTACATCCAGCACATGAAGAGCAGTAGATACTGCATTTGTGCAAGAGGTTATGAAGTCAACAGTCCACGAGTCGTGGAAGCTATTTCCTACGAATGTGTTCCCGTGATCATATCTGACAACTTCGTACCACCATTTTTGGAGACATTGAACTGGGAGTCCTTTGCTGTTTTCGTCCAAGAGAAGGACATTCCGAATCTAAAGTCTATATTCGAATCGATCCCACTAAGAAGATATTTGAAACTGTATAACAATGTGAAGAAGGTACAACAACATTTCCTTTGGCATCCTGAACCTGTAAAGTATGACATTTTTCACATGATACTTCATTCTATTTGGTACAATAGAGTTTTCCAGATTGCATCCTAGTTTTGTTTTTGATCATCTTGTGTCTTTGGAAAGGAAAGCAGAGTACATAAATCTAAGCACATTATTTTGATTGATTGCTTAGCAACTTGCTATTAGAGTTTTTTGTAACATTTAGTTATGCAGGACTTATATATAATGTTTATGCATGAGCAATAATGAAAGGTTGTCATTTGGTGATTAATCTTCAATTAAATGTTATATATGAATTGCTTACTTTAATGGGGTTTTCGTCTTTAACTAATTTATTATCTATGTATTGTTAATACATGTATTCTTATTTTTCATATTTTATCTCGCATAAAATAATACATTTATTATTCATAACTTAATGTAGGTATCTTTTAAAACATTACGTTAGTTATGCAGCAATTATGTTGTGTGGCTAACCATTGTATTATCTTTATGCGAGATTTTATGCTGGAATTATTAATTATATTAAACTAACAAAGCTCAATACTAGGACTAGAGGGGTTGGTGTGATGGTAAGTAACCCTCACTTCCAACCAAGATGTTGTGAGTTCGAGTCTTCCAAGAGCAAGGCGAGAAGTTCTTGGAGGGAAGGATGCCGGAGGGTCTATTTGGTAACAGTCTCGCGTCAATTTAAATGGGGCGGGCCATTGTTAAACGGGACACGATATGGAAAGGGATGACCGTTTTGTTCCGTTTCTCCCGTCCCGTCTAAATTTAAATTTTTTTAAAACTAGCCGTTGGCCAACCGCTTAATTGGCAAAAATAGCCGTTGGCAACGGCCGAAACAGGCCCTACACACCCCAAAACACTCCCTACCCCCAAACTTTTAATATAACTCGTAAGTTTAATAAATTACACTTTGGCCCTATTTTTAACTATAAATACCTCGTACTTATTCATTTTTCTCTCACAAAAAAATCAATCTTCTCTTTCAATTCTCTTACATTCATATCATTTCTATATTCTATATTATTCTCTCAATTTTGCTACTATCAAATATCAAGTGCTATCTTTCAAGTTTCAATTTTTTAGTATTTGGGCAAATTTGTTGGATCATATTTCAAGCTTCAAATTAATTTGTCGAGTATATGGAGTAATATTTGGGCAATTTCTTCAAGTTTCAATATTTAATTACGATGCACTCCTTCCATCTCCTAATTTTAATATATAATTTTGCGTATCGTTTTATTGCTTAATTTTTGTGTTTACTTTACGTATTATATTTCAGTATTTCATTTGTGTGTTTAATATTTGTGTTAGCTTTTTAAATTTAATTTCGTATTTAAATTATGGCACCTAAAAATGTATTTGGTTTGTTTAAAAAAAGTAGTAAAAAAAATAGCAAAGATGAAAGTAGTAGTAATCCTAATCCTAGCCCTTCTACTATACCTAGAGTTAAAACTAGATGTTTTTTTTATACACTTAAGGTCCACGAACCCGTCCCGTCCCGTTTTGTCCTGTCCCGCTTAAATCCTATCCCGCGAATTTTGTTCCGTCCTATCCCGTCCCGTTGGACAACCATACTCCATACAACAATTCTCATGCTCCAAGCCACCAACTAATTAAAGTGTTCTTCTTGTTGAACATGTGTTAGGATAAAATGATACTATAGTAGTAGTATTTATAAAGGAAATACCACAATGATTTTCATATGGTTATAAAAAGAATTTAACAATTTTGAAATAGGGCCGACAAATACATGATTTACTTCAACAATTTGAATAATGATTTAATCATAGTTTACATTATAATTTTAACCAATACAAATTATAGCTTAGTTTAGTTAATAGGTATTGTATTGCACGATAGTCTATGAATCATCACTTAATTTTAACATAAAAATATTAAATTTTAATTACGTATAAGTCTTGATATGAAATAAAAAATAAAATATAAAAGAAAATCTATAAATAATAAAGGTGCAAAAGTCAAATAAACCCAAAGAAAAAGATTACAAACATTTGATTTTGCACCCAAAGAAATCATTGGCTATTTTCTTTTTTTTCTTTAACTTTTTTTATAACCCAAATACACTGTTTAGTATTATAATTAAATAATTTAAAAAATTGTATATTCATTAAATTAGTGTTTACGTACAAAGCACGTATCCTAAGACTAATTATATACTCCTTCCAATCCACAATAAATAACCAATTTACTTTTTTATTTTGATCCAAAATAAGTATCAATTTATATAATCCAGAAAAAATCAATTTGATTTTTTAAAATTATCATTATATACGTATTTCTAAAAAGTCATTTATTCCTCATATTTGAAAAGAAACGTAAGTGCTACTATAACTATGCTGTAATATTTAATTAATAATAGTTTAATTACACTAATTATTTTTGTCTCATAATATTTTCTTAACGAGTACATTCAAAGAAAATTCATCACTTATTTTATACCGAAATATTACAATTCTGGCCACACTCTCCTGGAACAACTAAAGAAAAAGGAAAGCGGTTGAGGCTCTGACAAAAGACTAGTGCATGAGATACAATACCACATTAAATTGTAGCTGACCATCACAGAATACCATAAATTAGGTGGTACTACTAGATTTGTATGACATACTTCATAAATGGAATGGGGCCAAAACCTGACGACGTGCAAAGACAGACGCTAAGTTTTCGTTTTTATTAGCTGATGTAAATAATTGATAAACTTAAAAATATTTTTAACCGGTGAAATTAATTTTTTAAATAAGTATTTATGTGTTAAGATAGAGGTGCTGAAAGTGATAATAAGTAATTGATATATTTAGTAAAAAAATGCTGATAAATTATTTTTATCAATTAAAATAACAAAATATACTTAAACATTTTACAAAAAATTATAAATGAAAAAGTTTATGTGTAAAAAAAATAAATGAACCATGGATATGGAATGAAAAAAAAAGTTAGAAAATTCATATTGGGAATAAAATTTTATGAATAATAAAATATTATTAAGAATAAATTAATAAAAGTTTTGGTCAAATTAAAAGTACTTATAAGATAAAAAGTCATAAGTTGGGGGCGACCAATTTGTGATTTATGACTGATTTGACTTATAAGAACTTAGGATTTTTACCAAATGCATAAATACATTAAAAATTATTTATAAGTCAATATAACAAAATTATAAGCTTAGCCAAACACCCGCTAATTTAAAGATTATTTGTGATTCTTATGTTTTACGGATGCAAGAGTCAGTTGATAATACTGTCAAGTTTAAGTAGACGGAAAAACGCATTTAGTATTATCTCGATCCAATTTCCATTTCTAAAGTTGTTAACTCCAGCTGTTTATTGGATTTGGTTACAGCTGTTACTTGGCGCGTGAAAACTATATCGTAAACCTTTTCTTTGTATTTTTCCATTCAGCGTGTGTTTGGTATGAAGGAAAATGTTTTCCATGGAAAATATTTTCATGGAAAATGAGTGATTTTATCACTTATTTTCTCTTGTTTGGTTGGTAAGTGAAAAAATCTTTTCTATGTTTGGTTAGAGTAAACAATAGTTTTTTTTAGAAAAATATTTTTTTTGCAACTCCCCTCCCCCTCCCACATCTCCCACACCTCCCCTTCCCGAAGTCTCTAAAAATTGACACAATCTAAAGGAACTAATGTGATTCTTTACTTTTTAACGCAAAAATCGCGTATTTTCGAATCGGTAAATTTATAATTTCTAAACCCGTAAACTTCCGAACTCATAATTTTGGAACTTGTAAAATATTGAGCTTTTAAATGATAAATAATAAAATTAAAAACTGAAAAATATATTTTAAAATTTTTTCGGGGGGGGGGGGGGGGGGGGGGGGGGGGGGGGGGGGGGGGGGGGGGCAGTAAATCGAAAAAAAAATAAAAATTTAAATTACAAAAAAAAAGTAATTTTTTTTGTGGTTTTGGGGGGTAGGGGGTAGGGGGTGAGGGTGGGTGGTGCAGAAAAAATAAGAAAACAGAAATTTAAAATTATAGAAAAAAAAATTAAGGTAAAAGAAATTTTTTTTTGCGGGGTGGGGTGGAAGGGTAGTAGGGTGGATGGTAACGGAAAAACTGAAAATTTTTTAAAAAAAAAACTGTTTGCTGGAGAGGGGGTGGGGTGGGTTGGTGAGGGTGAGAATGGTTGAGAAGGAGCTTTGGAAAATGTTTTCCCTTCTTTTGTTAAGGAAAATATTTTCCTCCAATCGGAGGAAAATGAATTGATAAGGAAAATGTTTTTCAAAACATTTAAGCCAATCAAACATGGGAAAATTGGAAAATATTTTCCAGAAAATGTTTTCCTTCATACCAAACACACCCTCAGTGTTTCCACAAACATAAACTCCTATTCATATTTATTAAAATTTCTTAAATAATAAATATATAGAAAATAGTTTTATTAGTTTTCTTTGTTAATTAAACTAAGAGATACTACCTCCGTTTCAACGAGTGGTGCCAGAGGCGTATCTAAGGCTTAATGTCTAGGTTCACGTGAACCCATACTTTTTTTCCTAAATCATATATAATAATATTATATTTCTTGAAAATTATTTAATTATACATGTGTGAACATATACTTAAATACTCTTATGGTGCAACAATCATTGGGTGCACCTCTACGAATAAAATTGGTGATTCCTCACTTCGAACGGTCTGGTTTTCAGCATAGAGTTTATATATATATATATATATATATATATAAATCATTAAATTTTAAAAAACTAAAATTTTGAATAAAGGTCCAAATGCACCCCTGTACTTTGCGAAAATGGTCAATTATACCCCTCGTTAAAAGTTTGGCCCATATCCAACCTTGCCATTACATTATTGGCCCGGATATCCCCCTAAACTTTAAACGGAGCAAAATACCCCCCGAACTTTACGATAAAGTCTATATATAACCCTCATTTTTTTAACAAAATATTTTTGTAAAAACTAGACTTTAAAAACACTGAAAAACGAAGAAAAAATATTTTTCAAAAGCAAAAAATAATTTGTTGAAATATTTTATTCAGTTTTTAAAAAACAAAAGTATTTTGTTAAAAACTGAAAATATTCTAATTCCTCGGTTTCTATATTTTTTCCAGTTTTTACAAAAAATAATTTTTGCAATTTGTTTAAAGTTTCACAAAAAGAAATGTCCTTTTCTTTTGGAAATGTTCTAATTTCTTTTCGTACAACTTAAAAAAAATTGCAAAAATTATTTTTTTAACAAAATATTTTTTTTGTAAAAACATATTTGTAAAAAATGTAAAAACATGGGAATTAGACCATTTTCAGTTTTTAACAAAATATTTTTGTTTTTTAAAAATTGAATAAAATATTTTCAACAACTTATTTTCTCTTTTGAAAAATATTTTTTTATCTTCATTTTTCAGTTTTTTTGAAGTTTTGTTTAAAACCGGAATTTTTTTTTTGTAAAAACTGTTTTTTGTTTGTTGTAAAAAAGGGGGGAAAATCATTTTTAACAAAATATTTGTCATTTTTTAAGAACTGAAAAAATTATTTTTAACAAATAATTTTTAGTTTTTACAAAAAAAAAAGATTTGTTAAAAATTACGTGAGTTGGATTGGGTAATTAAAAAAGGAGATTATGTGGATATTAATTTCCACGTGGCATCTATTTATTGGATGAAAATTCCACTGTGGTTTCTGTCTGAAATTAAGGGTATATTTAGCCCAATAATGTAACGGTAATGGGGTGGTTAGACCAAAGTTTTAACGAAGATTATAATTGTCCCTTTTCGCATAATACAGGGTTATATTTGGACCTTTTCCCTTTCAAAAGTATAGTGGGTATATATTCTATCCTACAAGAGATCACACACCATATATTTTTCGTATTACTAACAACATGTTTGGATGGTCACTTATGTATTGTTTTATAATATATTATATAATATTGTAATATATTATTTTAATATATACAATGCTTGGATTGATTGTATTGTTTGTCGTCGTGTCATGATGTCATGAACCAATAATACAAAAAATAAATTTTAAATATTATAAAGAAAAAGTAAGGTAGAGATATAATTATTATTGAAAAAGATAAAATAAAAGATAAAATATATTTAATAATAAGGAAGGACATGAAAAAAGAAAAAGTAATATTTTTAATCGTTACGTAATTTAATGGTATGATATAATAAAAGTTAAATAATAATTAAAATAATAATACAATACAATACAATAACAAATATCCTAAAGTGCGTCTGCACTCAGTCTTTGTCTTTAGGTCCATTACCTACCTTTTTTTTTTTAAGATGAAGACGCCTGAATCTGAATACACATCTGAATATTAAGATGTGTATTAAGATTAAGACATCTGAATCTGAATACACATCTGAATATATTAAGATGTGTATTAAGATCTGAATACTACAAATTAAAACTATTTGATTTCTAATATATGAATGCATAAAATTTATCTTTATTAGAAAAATAATAAACATAAAATTCAAATAAAATACTAACTAATCTAATATTCTATCAATAAAATATATAGTTGTTGATGGTGATGGATAACGTGTGAATGCCAATTAGAGGCAGTGGTTAGTGGTAGTTTTGGTTGATGATGGTGGTTCATGCTAGTGGCTAGCTGTGATTGGTAGTAGTGGCGATTATGATTGAGGATAGTGGTGGTAAGTGGTAATAGTTAATAATAGCGGTGGTGGTTTGTGATTGAGGAAGGTAGTGATAGATTATAATAATGGCGGTGCCGATTGTGATTGTTAATGGTGATGGGGTAGTTGGTTGTGGTAATTGAGGTGGATAAGTGTTAATTGTGGGTGAAAATAATAGTGGTCGGAGTGGCGGGGATGGTGGATGACAATGGTTGATAATGATGACGAGTATGATTGAGGATGATGATGTTGGTGTTGGTTGACTATGGTGGTGGTGGTGGTTGTTGACTATGGTAGTGGTAGCATGGTGGTAATTGATAATGTTAGCAGTGACGATAATTAATAATGAATATGTGATAGCATCTTGATGAAATTAAGTCTCTGTTATAAATCTTAATCAAACAAACCTATTCAAACCTATTAAGTGATTGTGAAGTAAAAAAATAAACACACTTAATGATTAAGATCTGAATAGTTATGATTCAGACTTTAAAAATAAATACATTTAATATCTTATATCTGAATGATTAAGATTCAAAAATCTATTAAATAAAAAAAAAAATGAGGCCTAAATGTCAATCTAGCTGATAATTCAAACAAGCTGTATTTACTTGAAAAAGCCAACAGTCCTACCCAAAAAAAAGAAAAAGAGGAAGAAGAAAAAGCCAACAGGGGTACGTGCCACTTACGCAATATCTCAAAAACGGATGGGCATATTGGTCCGAACATGTCACCTAACTTTATTTAACTTAAGATTCCATTAATCACAAGCCTACTCATATCCTTCCTTTTTCTTTTTCCACCTTTACTGCTATCATAACAACAAAACAACCCAAAAAAGAGAAAAAAGAGCACAGCAAACAAAAAAAGAAAGCCCCCAGATTCTACATTTACTCAGTCATGATGTTTCCAAATCTTGTAGAGGTACTAAAACAATCTACTACTATATTTATTGTGTATATGACTAATATGTTATACATATTTTATTACGTATCAGTTGGGTATCTGATGTATGAGATGTTACTACTGGTCAACTCAATCGAAACCCAACTTTTTTAACTAGCTAAATATGTTGGAATTTTATCCTAAGTGGTTCTTTTTATTGAGTTAACTGAGTAGCCAAACGTGGCCTGTAGCTGAAGCAGGTTCTTTGTCTGCTTTTGATCTGGTAATTGAAGCTAACTCTATGATTTCAGTTCAATTTGCTGCTGTATGTATTGTTGGTTTTTGTATTACAGTTGATTATCTTCAGTGGTTTTGTTGGTTTTTTTTTGCTGTCTTGGTTTCTTGAGTTGTACTGTATTGTTGGAGGATTGATTTTTGACTTGCTTTTTCTTGTTTGGTGATGAAGCTATTTTGTTGACCAAACAGCTCTTGCTAGGTTGCATTTTCTAAGTGTTTGTACTTTTCTAAATGTTGATTAATTTAATAACAGAGAGAAAATTATGATCCTGATTTTGGCACTTAATGGTGAAAACATCAGCTTGACCATTAGTTTAAGTGGAGAATTGTTCTTGTTAAGGAGGTTGAAATATTTGGAGGAATGGTTTCTGATTTTTCTAATCGAATTCTCTCTGTCTGGTGGTATTTTATTATGTTATCCAAGCAGGGGCGGAGCTGCCCTTGTCCCTTCGCCGGAAAATAACACTATATAGATAGGTATTTTTAAAGAAAAAATTGAATATATACAATGGATTGATAACCCTTGATACAAGACAAACTACCAGTGTAATGATCAAGGGGTGTCAGAAACGACGTAAGGTTGCAAGTTCCATTCCCTATCGCAGCATTAATTCCATTTTTCTTGGCTTCTTATTTGGATTTTGACACCCCTTTGTATAAATCCTGACTCCGCCATTGTATCCAAGTACTGAGTTATTGCGAAATATATGGATTTATATACTATGTAGCAGTACTGAATTTGGGATTACTACTCAATATGGAATTTGAAAATTAACCGGGGATAGTGCTGTGCTCTCTTCTATCAGGTGTGCTGATCGAACATGGGTTCTGAAAAATATCTTAGCCTGTTAGAGACTAGGCGACTGATATGGCTATTGGGTGTGGTTTTTGCCCTTGTTTTGGTGATTCAGTATGTTGGTTTTCCATATGGTTATGCCCTATCCTCTTTGTTTACTGCCAATGTGGGTCAAATAAGCAGCTCGCAAAGAGTAGATCAATCTCGTAACTTCAGTAGGTCAGAAAACCTGACACATGCTAGTGTTGTGAATGCTACTAACACGAATATTATCCATGAAGCAACTAATGAAACCAGGCTCTCTGATGGAAACAATGAAAAGGTGGAGGATGATTCTATGCCCCCAATGAATGAAGCCTCTGGTGATACCTTAGCTGAGGACGTTGATCCAGAAGATGAATCCCCTTTTAAGGATTCAGAAATGGGCAACAAGTCTACTGGGGAAAGTTTTGGAAGAAATAGTAGCGTAGCTCCAGATAAGACAGCTGAATCTGAAAATGATCTACAAGCTTCAAATAGTACATCTGAAAGTTCTTCATCGCGTGTGGGTGATACTCATGGGGGAGGCAGTATTTCTCAAGCACCGAGGGAAGCTACAACGTTGGATATAAGTCCCAAAGAAATGTCTGTTGCACCACCACCAATGGTTATGACACCTCATGTCAATGTTGATGCAGAAAAGGGAGCTCCTTTGATTTCTTCCTATCAGAACATATCTGCAAAAGAAGGAAGCACAGGCCATGTACTTGAAAATGACAAAATACCTGGGCGAATTCGCACTGACCATGCTCCTTCAGTTAGTCATTCTTCTAAAAGCAACACTCCTGCTAAGAAGGAGTCAGGCGGGCCGAAAGATAGTGTAGTATCAATAGCTGAAATGAATGTAATGCAGCGAGAGACTCACACTTCATTTCATTCAATGGTATGTATGTTACTTTGGTACTCTCGAGTGGGATATGACTTAATTGACTAACAGATACTTAATATACTACTTAGTCCCTGTTCTTTGCTCTTTTCTATAGAAACCACGATGGTCCTCAGATGCTGATCAAGAACTACTACATGCAAAAAGTCTCATCGAAAATGCACCTCTGGCAGGAAATGAACCTGGCCTATATGCTCTTTTGTATAGAAATTTCTCAATGTTTAAGAGGTAATAAAAAATTGTGAAGTGTACGATGAATCTGTTCTTTTGTAATGTGGACATTTTCTAATGTTGGACATGTATCGAGTTGGTACTGCATTAGATCAGATGTATGCTTTGGTACTCATAAGAAAATATGGAGCTGCTATAATGCGATATTTTAGTTTCTGTCATGCGCACCTTGTTTCTTGGTGCATGCAGTAACTTTCATGCTTGGTTTGGGTTATTTGGCTGTTGCATATACTGAATTTTGGGAAAATAGCTATAATAGAAAGATTCTTGTTTACTTCATACTGTTTTCTTTACAAAAGGAGCCCTGTGAGACAGATGGAAAGCACAGACCGCAACCTCCAGTCTTTAGTTTTTTAGTGTGAGATTACATGACATTTTCACTTAGTTCTTTGATTGTCCCTGGTAGCATTTGTGTGTTGCATCTATATAGAGGCGGTCCAGTGTTCCTGTAGCTTTTACTCCATTTCCTCAAATTTTGTATTTACTTGTTCTTCAATATGCTTGAGGCTCATTTCTCTGATCTGACATACATCATATGTAGGAGCTATGAATTGATGGAGCAGATTCTCAAAGTTTACATTTACTCTGAAGGTGAAAGACCAGTATTCCATACGCCAGTGCTTAAAGGAATATATGCTTCTGAGGGCTGGTTTATGAAGCTCCTGAAAAGAAACAAAAATTTAAATTTAGTTACCAAGAACCCCAAAAAGGCTCACCTATTTTATCTACCGTTCAGCTCCCGTATGCTAGAGGAGGCCTTGTATGTGCCAAATTCTCATAGTCGTAGGAACTTAGTTCGATATCTAAGCGATTACCTCGACACCATTATCCAAAGACATAATTTTTGGAACAGAACTGCCGGAGCTGACCATTTTCTTGTTGCCTGCCATGATTGGGTAAGTTTTCGATTCTTCATTCAATTTTATCTAAGTTCCCAAATGTGTATTAAAAGATTTGTTTTGATTCCCATAGATTTTATCCATATTTCTTTTCTGCGTCCGCACAATCTCATCTTATATTTTCTGATTTCTTGATCAAAGATAAATCATACATACTTTTGTAGGCAGATATACAACTTTCTGTTGGATACTGAAATGAAAAGTTTATTCCTCAGGCCCCTCAAGAAACAAAACGAATTATGGCTAATTGCATAAGAGCTTTGTGCAATGCTGACATCAAAGAAGGCTTCCAATTTGGTAAAGATGTGTCGCTTCCAGAAACATATGTCCGTGTAGCTAAGAACCCCCTTAGAGAAATTGGGGGGAAGCGTCTTTCCCAGCGACGGACCCTTGCTTTCTTTGCTGGCAACATGCACGGCTACCTTCGTCCTATCCTATTGAACCACTGGGAAAACAAAGATCCTGATATGAAGATTTTTGGAAAGATTAGTAAAGTGAGCTATGTCCAATACATGAAGAGCAGCAAATACTGCATATGTGCAAAAGGTTATGAAGTCAACAGTCCTCGAGTGGTGGAGGCCATTTTCTACGAGTGTGTCCCTGTGATTATATCTGACAATTTCGTACCCCCTTTTTTCGAGACTTTGAACTGGGAGGCTTTTGCCATTTTCGTACCAGAGAAGGACATCCCAAAATTGAAAGACATACTTGTATCAATCCCAGAGAAGAGGTATCGGGAGATGCAGAGAAGGGTTAAGATGGTGCAGCAGCATTTCCTTTGGCACGTCAAGCCTGTGAAGTATGATATTTTTAACATGATTCTCCATTCAATATGGCACAACAGAGTTTTTGGAATAACGCCTAGGTGACAAATGTACACGAATAGATAGATTCAGAGTTTGTTTTTTAGATAATTTAGTGCAGCATTCTTTTTGCACACACTACTTGGGGAAAGGTTTGAGGAAGGTGTAATAAGTTGCATGAATAGGCAGATGAGTCATAGGAGAAAAATGTATGTAATTGTTTCCTGTACATAGACTCTAAAAGAAACCATTTGTTGTTTCTTTATTTTAGCATGTGTCTTGTTTCTTCTTCTCTTAATTGGACAAATCTATAGAACATCTTTGTGATTGAGCTGCACTATATCTTGAATTGAGACTGAACAGCAACTTGACAGACCTAGCTGGATTTAGTTGCTACATTAGCCCAAATCTGTAGTTAAATTGGACCTAGAGCAGTCTTGCCTCTTTGATAAAAGGTGTGGTAACTATGCTAAAGTTCCAAAATGTGAAAAAACTTTTCTCCCAAAATTGTTTTAGTAAACATTTGTGAAAGGGTACAATAATTATAGCAGACATGTATAATTATTTATGCAAAATATCTTAGGTGAACTTTGGTATAAAGCATGCAGAGTGAAAGAAAATGATGGCTGAGCTACTTTTGGGAATTTAGTACTCAATCATTTCATCTTTTGACAGTAGCCTAAAGCATTTCAAAAAACAATTTATCTTAGTCAAGAAAGTGGCCCCCTTTTCATTCCGTTGTTCGATTTGTTTTTCCTTGAAAGATATTAATCTTTTCCTTTACCTGAGATATGAGAAGGGGAATGGTGAGATTGAGCATGCATCTATAATCTATTCTATGAAAGAAAAGGTTCTACCAAGTTCAATAATAGTAGTTATAGTTTAATTATTAGGTTTTTGTTATGAAATAAAAGCAATATAGCAAGAACAATATAATTAAGATTAATAAAAGAAGAGAGTGATAATAGCAGAGAGGAATATTTCTTCTTTTGTTTCAAAGTATCTTCTTTAGGTTCATAAATGAACCTATTTATAGATACTGTTCCATTGTTACATAACTTGCTAAATCCAATTATGAGTCTCAAAATCAACACAAATCTAGACATGAAAGACAAATTTAAGATATGACAAGATTTTCAAATCTTAAGTTGTACATCCACCTTCTATGCAATTGGATTTATAACAACATGAAGACAAATCTAAGATATGGCAAGATTTCCAAATCTCAAGTTGGATATCCACCTTTGATGGTAGGCTAGAAACCCGTGTTTTAGTCGTAGTTTGTACTTTAATTATTGTATTTTACTTGTGTTTGAGCTTAAATGATAGTGAATTTCACTTATTATGTGTTTTATGTCTTGCAAGAAGTGATTCCGAGTTTAAAAAATAATTTGGAACTAAACCGAACAATATTGTTTTAACTTATTATGTTATTTTCCTTATTCTCTTTAGACTCTAATGTATAGGGATACCTAATACTTCCTTTAGAGCTTGTGTCTTATAACTACTGGGTTTTAGGAGTAGTTCTTACACTTTGTGTATGCCGAGCAATATTTTTTAATTATATATATATATATATATATATATATATATATATATATATATATATATATATATATATATATATATATATATTTATCTGTTGATGCTGAGTTTTTCGTCGTTATTTCAGTTCTTCCCGCATAATTGTTAGGCTTACCTAGTCTTAGAGACTAGGTGCCGTCATGACATCCTACGAAGGAAAACTTGGGTTGTGACATAAAGACTCTAATTCAGTTTGCACACCATGTCTTTCCTTTTGCTACTTCAAATCCTTATGGCCGCTCCATATAAATCTCTTTTTCCAAATCTCCATGAAGAAATGCAGTTTTCACGGCCAACTGCTCCACTTCAAGATCTAGGCTAGCTGCTAAGCTCAAAATGGTTCGAATAGAAGTCATTTTGACAATAGGTGAGAAAATTTTATCAAAATCAATACCTTTCTTCTGTTCAAATCCTTTTCCAATCGAGCTTTGTATCTGACCAGCTTGCCATTTCTATCTTTCTTGAGTTTAAAGACCCATTTGCATTTGAGTGGACTTTATGGCTCCCCCTCATCACTGATAAGGATATACTCTATGGAAGGGTACATGCATGACTCTACTGTTGGCCTTTCTGATCTCCTTAGTGGTTAAGGTTGTTCTTCTTCCTAAGTGGGGTACTCCACTTGCTCGAACATCATCATCAAGTTGCCCCCTGCTCAACAACCTCATTGATCGTACTTTCTATACTTGTGGGATAGTTAGAAGTAGAAGGAATAGTAATAAGGTTAGGGTTGTATCATTCTTTACTTTCTCTAACTTGTCATCTGCAGTTCCAACATCACTTTCTCTTAAGACTACATCTCTGCTTTTGATGACCTTTTTATTTACAGGATCCCACAATCTATACTCGAACTCTTCATCTCCATATTCGATGAATATGCATGGAACAAATTTATCATCTAACTTTGTTCTCTACTCCTTTGGTACATGTGCAAAAGCTCTGCAACCGAACACCTTTAGATGTGAGTAGGAGACCTCCTTATTGGTCCAAACTCTCTCCGGGATGTCAAACTCCAATGGAACTGATGGACTCCTATTGATCAGGTAACAAGTTGTTTGAACTGCTTCACCCCAGAATGACTTAGGCATTTTAGCGATTTTGAGCATGATTCTCACATTCTCAACAATGGAGCGGTTCATCATTTCGGCTATGCAATTATGATGTGGGGTTCTAGTAATTATGTTTTCATGTCTGATCCCATGACTTGAACAATACTATTCAAATTTCCTTGAAGTATACTCACCTCCATTGTCAGTTCGGAGACACTTTAGCTTTTGGTCTGTCTCCTTTTCCACCAGAGCATGGAATTTTTGAAAAACTTGAAACACCTGATCTTTGATTTTCAAAATATAAACCCACAATTTTCGTGAAGCATCATCATAAAATTAACAAAATATTTGTTATCGCCCATCGATTCAATTTCTATTGGACCACAAACATAAGAATATACCAAATCAAGTATATTCAATTTTCTTTCAGACGATGTCTGAAATGAGACTCTATGCTGCTTACCAAATAAATAGTTGTCACAAGGTTTTACCATTGTACCTTTGGCATAAGAAATGAGTGATCTCCTGACAAGAATCTGCAATCCCTTCTTGCTCATATGACCGATTCCTTTGTACCACAAATCTGCAGAAATCTCATCATGTGGTGCGTTCAATGCACCTTGACATATTTCTGTATTTATCCCGTACAACGTTCCACGAGCAACCTCCTTTGCAATCATCATTGATCCCTTGGTGAATCACCACTTTTGATTTGTAAAATAGTTCTCATATTCATCTCATCTAAAGCAATTCCCGAGATTAAGTTCATCCGTAAATCAGGTACATGCCGCACGTCCTTTAGAACCAATGTGCATCCGACATTTGTCTTGATACAAATATCACCGATCTCTGCAATCTTTGAGTAACTCGTGTTACCCATTCTCACAATGGCAAAATCACCTGCTACATATCTGCAATTTTTTTTATCGGTTGTGGCATGGTAAGATGTTGTTGTATCAACCACCCATTCCGAATCTGGACCTACCAAAGGCATGTATTCTTCTTCCTTATTTATGCAGAGGACAACATGATCATTATTTTGCACCATGGAGGTTGTGTTGTCGTTATTTTTTTGGCCACTACTTTCACTTTTTTCTTTTCTTAGATTTAGACAATCTTTTTTAAAGTGACCTAGTTAATCGCAATTGTAGCAATTTCTAACTTTTGAGTTAGATCGGTTATTAGACTTCCCATGAACTCTGAATCTACCATAGTTGCTTGAACTCCTTTGATAACTCCTATCTTTACCTTTTGTGATAAGAGTCTGTCCTTGATTTTCATGCTTCTTTCTCATAGTCTCATTGATTGGAAGAGCCAATGTGACGCCCTTCAACTCAATGGTGGTTTTACCGTGCAAGATGGTTATTTCCAAATTATCGTATAAAAATGGCAATGAGTTCAAGAGCAGGATGACTTTATCCTCTTCATCGATCTTTACTCCGAGGTTGGAAAGCTGCATGATTAATCCATTAAATACATTTAAATGTGACAGAAAATTTGTCCCAGATGTAGGGCATTGTCACGATCCAAATCGATGGTCCGCGACGAGTGCCCGAGTCCTACCTGTGGAACCCCCCTGAGCATGTGTATAAGATATAAATATGAATAACACCTATGAATTGCTGGACCTCAAAGATCTAAATGAATGTAATCCAAAGTTCCTTTTGTTATATGAATTGCTGGAGATTTGAAGCTGATGCATTTTTGCTTTTCGAACACACAATGTTCATATAACTCCATATTTACGGTACTTTAGCCACATAAGATACCTTTTTCGTTGAGGATGGAAATATTTTTTCCACCCATATGCCCCAATCTCATATGCAATAATTTGTTGATGTCAGAATCGGACTTATCTGATGTTGAAACTACAGCAACATCTGTAACAGTAGATCCCAATAGAGTATACAATGTACCAGATTTGCGTGCTTTTATGATCATAAGAGCACAATGATAAATTTTCAGAACTTCACCTTCACTTGTGTACTTGCACCCAAGAGATTCTAGAATGCCCAAATAGATGAGTTTTTTTTTCAACTCGGGAGAGTGTCTAACATTGGTGAGAGTTCTCACTACGCCATCGTGCATTTTGATTCAGACACCTTTTTTCAATAACTTTGCAGGCATCATTGTTGACCATCAAGACAACTCCACCTATAATAGATTCATATATGGTAAATAAATTCTGATTGGGACATATATGATAAGAAAAACTCGATCTAAAATTTACTCATTGTTAGATTTGAAACTATTATTAGTTGCTAAAAAAATAGCTCCCCCCAGTCTCATCAGCAACTACACTTGCTTCGATTGTGTTAGTATTTTTTTGCTCAAATTTCTTTTCTGTACGTTTTTCTTTGTTTTTCAATTTAAAGCATTCAGAAATAATGTGACCTTTCTTATGACATTGTTAATACATGACATTTCTATATCGGGATTTTGACCTTTATTTAGGTCTCTCACAACTTAAATCTTTCTTATTGGATCTACCTCTTATGAACAAGCCTTCCTCTTGGTTCCTACTAGTTTTTCCAGTAATATCTCTATCTATTTGTTATTTTGATTTCAAAATAGATTTGATATTTTTATAAGAGATGTTAACCTTTCTATAAAGCATAGTATCTCTTATATATTTAAACGATTGGGGGTAAGGAAATAAGTAATAACACATCTTGATCCTCATCTTTGATTTTAGTATCTATGTTACTTAAATCCATAAGAAGAGAATCAAAAGTATCAAAAAGTGTAAGTATAGAGGTACCTTCAGCCATACAAAAAGTGTAGAGTTTTTGCTTTAGGTAAAGCATGTTTTCTACTGTTCTTTTATAGACAAGGTTTTAGCTTTTCCCATATGCCTTTGGCTGAGCTTTCTGTAGAAACTTCACGCAAAACTTCATTTTAGAGATTTAAAATAATACTTGCTTTTGCCTTTTTGTCAATGACGGACCTCGTTTGCAATTTTATTCGGCTTCTTCTCCTTTCCTTGCAATGCCAAATCTACATCATGAATTAGAATATCTTCCATCTTAAATTGCCACATTCCGAAATTTACACATCGATCTAATTTCTCAACATAAGTCTTTGTTAGAGTCACATTGACTATTGAAATAGACCCGATTAGATCCGACTCTGATACCAATTTGTTAGGATCGGTAACTCGTGTAGTACGAAATTTAGCGAAACAATGTTATAATGACAATAACAAAGACTATGCAAGTTGATAACAACGGAAATTAAAGCATGTAAAGAAGACACAGATTTAACATGGTTCAGTAAAAGTGACCGACGCCCACAAGTGGAGAGGAGCAAATTTACTATACCAATAAGAGTAAAAAAGAGACTAAATGCTCTAATTAATCCCAATACCCTCGAAAAAATAAACCTCACAAGATCACTCCAAAGAAAGGAGATCACACAAGTGTTTCTCAACATTCAATTCTTTTACAAACAACTCTCAATAAAGGAGGAGAAGAAGAAACAAGAAATGATGACTCAAATCTTGTTGGTGTATTGGAAATGAACAAATGGTCTTTCCTTTACAAAAAAGCTATGGCCTCCAAGCTGTAAAAAAAAAAAAGATACAACTTTTACAAATGATATCCACTATGCAATGCAATACTTAGACCCCAAAGAATATTGTCATCAAAGTCTACTTACAAATATGCTTATAGTTACGTGAGATGAACTCCACTAGCCAAAATATTGGCCATATTATCCATTAAATATTCATTCCTTTTTGCTTCACTTTTAAATTTATTAGCTTAGAGTTCTTTTACGACATCTGAAGAGTTCTGCGGCTTTTGGTATGCCAATGTTTCACCCTGTGACTATTGTAGCGTTGTTGAACACAATGGCAAAACAAACAAGTAGCCTTATATAAAGGAAAAATTTGAACGGGTAAATAGAAAACAAAAAAGAGACACAACCTTACTCTTTGAAATTCACTAATGTTTGTAGGACCTCATAATATACCTTAGTTTTACGGCAAACTGATTAATACAAAAGAGTTAGTAGGAGCTTTTGAGAGACTAAGCATAGAGAACTAAGCTCAGCTACACAGGATGATTGCCAAATGAGGGTACATGACAATTGCTATAGCTAAACCAAGTTCAACCTGTAACTAGTGGCTGAGCCACATTGATCCAAGGGTGGTCAGTGAAGATCTTTTTGTGTATCCATATCAATTGTTGACTCTTTTTAGTTCAAGAAAAGCTTCCATTGTAGTGGCTAAAGGAGGTTCATATAAGTTTGAGAAACTTATTTGTTTGACAAAGAGTAAAGAAAACAAACAGTAGCAAAGTAGAGAGATTTTACCTCAAAAGGGTAAAAACACAGCAGGGAGACAGAAGAAAATATGTGGGATTGAAAGTGAAAGCATATTTGTTCTCACAGTTTGTTGTGTCTAATATCAGCAAAAGCTGCAGAGCACATATTCTTTTGTGTTGAAGAAAGCTTCAAACTTATCTTCAGTTTATTCCTGACCATAATATAGGGATTATGGGATATCAACCTATAAGTGTTGATCAATATCTTGAGCTTTGACTAAATTATAAGCAAAAAATTGAAGTGAATGCAAATTGGTTGAGAATCAAATATCAGCTTGACAGCAAGTTGACCACAAAACCTTTCAAAGATGTGTTATTGCATAGGACTCTCGACTGTCAGTGCTTGTGTACTTTGTAATAAATTTGCAAGATTATAAAGAAAATAATGAATAAGATAAAACTGTCACAGCGCAAGCTCATCACACGTATTGTCTCTATTGACTCAATCAATCTCATGTAGTTATCCCTCAGTTTAAGCTGCATCGAACAGAAAAGTGCGCGTACCATGTGAACTCGTGCTTAGTCTTATATAACACCCCACTTTCCCATTCCTTTTCGATGTAAAGATTTGCCTGAAGTGTTATATGCATACCTTTAGTATGATTTATGGGTATAGGCAGATGCATCGGCGAGTTAAGCAGGTGCAACAACAATTTCTGTGGCACATTAAGCCTTCTAAATATGATGGTTTCCACATGATACTCCATTCAATTTGGAGACAAGAGGGGTTGCTTCCACTTCCAACCAAGAGGCTGTGAGTTCGAGTCTCCCCAAGAGCAAGGTGGAAAGTTCTTGGATGCCTGGGGTTTATTTGGAAATAGTCTCTCTACCTCAGGGTAGGGGTAAGTTCTGCGTACACACTACCCTCCCCAGAGGTTGTAGACTTGAAGCTGAAATAATAATATTATATGAGTTGTCCAATTGTTTTCCATACATAGGCTTGAGTAAGAACATTATCAATATTGTTGTAAAATAATGAACATTATCAATATTGAACTGGACAAATTATGCTATTTTCATCTTAGAAAATGAAATTTCAAACTTAAAGTATATAAATCCTTTCCATCTCTGAGGAAAAGTACCTAGAGATAAAATAAGACTCACACAGGTAAGAAAGCATTGCGTTTGGCATGCTGACCTGATCCTACAAAGTGTGATCTAACATATGATTCTTCACTCTGCCTTGTACAACAGTGTTTTCCGACTACCTGAATGATGACTGAGCTGCCAAATTTAGTAGATGTGGTACATTAAGCCAAACAGAAATACGCTTCAAGCTTATCTCTTGGAAACAAGTAAAGTAGTGATCTTGAAGTTGGAAACATTCAATTCATTTCAGGCAATTATTAGAAATAGAATAAGCAGTAACTAGGGAACTGAGAGGGTAAGAGCAGAAAACTAGGAGATAGTTTTCGCAATTGCATCAGATATTCATAGTGTTAGAGGGCTTGCATTAGACATTCATTCATTTTGTTTAAATAATGTTGTTGGGTGCGCGTCGGATCCTCCAAAGTTAGTACATTTTTGGAGGATCCGACATGGGTGTGGCAACACTTTTCAAGAATCAGCAGATTAGTGTTCTTATAAAATTTCTGAAGAGTTCTGTGGCTTTTAAGATGTCAATGTCTCACAATGTAACTATTGTAGCCTGGTTGAACATAATCTTAAAACATGATATATAGCGCAAGCCTCTCCCTCTTGTTTATCTAAAAAGGAGAACCTAAACAGGAAGAATAAGAGGGAGATCTTTTATTGTGTCTAAAGTTATACTTAATTGTGTAACAAGCCCCAGAAAGATCAGAATTTGATGTGATGTTTGGCACAATTGTGAGAAGAAGAGGGCTAACGTGATGCAGAATAGCCTGTCAATATAGCCCAAGATGACTGCCTAACATTTCAACCCCAAAAGGAAGCTACGTTTTGAGGGAGGAGGTTATGTAGGCAAGTCATCCTTGGCTAATAAACAAAGACTCTTCTTTTCAGGTAAGCCCTCTCTTCTATACATTTTATGAAAATGAGTTGTGGACAATTTGCTGCTTCTTCTTTCTGTATTTATAGCCCACAAAGAAATTCCATATTCAGTTTGGCACCAAGTATTTGACCTTTCATTGCCAATTTGCTTAATACAAAAAATGCTTCTGACTCTTCTTCTACACAGTTCTGTTGCATTCCTGCAAAGAATATATTCTTTGGAGTTGAAGGAAGCTTCAATGTTATCTGCTTCTTTAGTTCATTCTGACCAGAAGATGAGGATTATGGAATGTCAACTAATAGAATTTTATCATATAGCTGCTGTGCATATGAGATTTGACCGAATCTTAAGCTGAAAATTGGATGCAAAATGGTCGGGAATCAAATATCAGCTGTATAACAAGTTGACTATCCAAACCTTTCCAAGATATATTGCTGCATTTGTGACTTCATACTTCATGCCAATCTGGTCATTAATTTTCAAAATTACAAAGAAAATGATGAATAAGAGCAAACAAATCACATTTTAATTTAACCTTGTCTGGGTCCAAAGTTCTCCAATTTCTAGCCTGAATATAAATATAACGAGAGAAAGGGTATAAACTTAGGCTCCAACCCATCGATAAACAAAAACAAATAAGTAGGCATATCTTAAACACACACAATAAGAATGTAATGAGAGTGGGTGGTATTTTCCAAGAATTCTTTCATGGCTTTTCTCTTCTATTGTTAACCTTATTACAGTAGTTCCTATAGCTCATATTCGTTGCTATCCAGCAATATTCGATGTATTCACGCTTCTGTGTTAAAAAAATACAATCGTGTAATTTTCCTAATAAATTAGGAGTACAACTGTATAATAACGGAATAGCTTCATATAGTAATTTTGGTATTGGGAGTGCGATCAGAAGTGAATTCAGAGGTCTGTAGGTCATTCTAGAGTCATTTGGATAAAGATAGAAATTTGAAGGTTTTTGAGAAGTTGGACCAGAAGTGGATCTTTTGATATCAGGGTCGGATTCCAAATCCGGAAGTTGGAGCAGGTTCGTATGTTGAATATGACTTGTGTGCAAAATTTGAGGTTATTCGGACGTGATTTGATAGGTTTCGACATCGATTGTAGAAGTTTGAAATTCTAAAATTCATTAAGCTTGGATTGAAGGTTGATTCATGATTTTAGCATTGTTTGATATGATTTGAGGCCTCAAACATGTCCGTGTTATGTTATGGGACTGGTTGGCATGATTAGTTGGGGTCCTGGGGGCCTCAGGTGGATTCCGAATGGTTAACAAATCAAATTTGGAGTTTGAAGAAGGATTGAAGCAGCTGATTTCTGGTGTAACCGCACCTGCAAGGTTTTGGCCGCATGAGCGCCTTAGGTGTCGCAGAAGCGGAATTGGCAGGGCTAGGCTGGGACCACAAATGAGGTCATCTTGTCGCAAAAGCGGGACATCACCTGTGGATGGAAGGACGACGATACAAAAGTTAGGGCCTAGAGGAGGACCGCAAAAGCGGTTAGTGGGTCGCACTTGCGCAACCGCAAAAGCGGTCAAGTGACCGCATGTGCGAAAATGCTGGAGGTAGTGAGGTTCTTTTAAATCGAGGGTTGGGTTCATTTCGACCCCCTATTTTCTTCTATTTTAGCCGATTTTGGAGCAACTGTGAGGTGCCATTTTCACCACCAAGCATGAGGTAAGTGGTTTACGTTAGTTTTGAGTTAAATATATGATTGTATATAGATTTGAGCATAAAAATTTGTGAAAAATATGGGGTTTGAGGGAAAACCTAGAAAAATAGTATTCTTGGATTTTGACCATGATTTTGGACATGAAATTAAGAGTGAATTATATAGTTGAGTTCGTAAGGTTATGTGTAAACTTTAACTTCAAAAAATTTTCAGAATCCGGGTACGTGGGCCTGAGGGCGCTTTTGTCAACTTTTCGATTGGTGTTAGAAATTATTATAAATTGGATGATTGTGAGTAATTGAGAATATATTAATGGAATTGCTTAATTACCGGCTACTTTTGGAGCGTTGTGCATCAATTTGAGTCTTCGGAAGGGCGTGGAATGCCGGTTATGGAAATCCGATCGGAGTGAGGTGAGTCTCCTTTCTAATCTTGTAGGAGGAAATTATCCGCATACGTGAGTTAATTGATTATGTGCTCCTATTTGTGGGGGCTACGTACGCACGAGGTGATGAGAGTCCGTGCGTAGCTACTATTATGCTTAAGTACGGGTAGTTTAAGGCCCAAAAGAATGTTTTGCTTGTAACACTTGCAACCTTGTTGATAAATTTAAATATGCCTAAAACATATCGAATGTGTAAATGAATTTCTAAAAGACTAGATATCATTTCTTGACTTTTAAAAGAGAAACTTGCCTTTTCTGAATAATTTCTCCTTGATGAATTATTGATTTGACTGTTGAATGTGTTTATGTATTGTGGAACGGGCCGAACACCTCGGTAAATTAGATGCATCTATGTTTCGTGCCATTCGACCATCTGGCAATGCACAGTTTATATATTATTGGAGTGAATCGTACAACCTCAGCATGATTTGGCATACTTTTATTGCTTGCCTTGAAATTTATTGGAGTGATATTGTTTCTTCCTGGCTTGAGAATAAATGTATAATGATGAAAACAAAATTTAAAAATTTTCCTATGAATAAAAGAATTGTTTACCTGTTTCATTTTGTTGAGTTACAACCACGTTTTATAAAAAAATCCCTGATTTTATTATATTAATTTTTTATCATTATTGGACCACCAGTAAGCGTCGAAGTCAACTGCTCGTCTCTACTTTTTTGAGGTTAGATGAAATACTTACCGAGTACACGTTATTTTCGTACTCATTCTACACTCGATGTGCATTTTGTTGCACAAAGCACATGTATTTCTAGTGGCCGACAGAGCGTAGTAGCATGTATGATACTGGACTAGGTGAACTGCATTTCTCGAGACGACCCACAACTAGTATAGTCTCTTTCAGCGTATTGTATTTATTTTCTATCCAATTTTGTATTCTAGACAGTTATTGCACTTTATTCGATTCCTTTGTAATTGCTCATGCACTTGTGACGCATGGTTCTTGGATATTTATGAGATTATTCAGTATTTTGAAATTATTAAAGATATTAGTATTTATTCAGTGGAATTTATTCTTTATTGTTTAAATGTATAAAAGAAATGAATTCACAAATATCTAAAACGAGAAGTTACTAGTTATTTAGTGTTGGCTTGCCTGACAATGATGTCCGGCGCTATCATGACCCTTTGTGGATTTTGGATCGTGACAGTACATTTAGCATATTCAAAATAGGTTGTTCCTGGACTTCAAAATACAGATAAATACAAGTACATATGAACACATTATTTTTGAGTATTTAAAACACAGTAAAGATAAAATACAGGCTTGAATCATGAGAAAATTGATACGGTACTATCAATGTATGTGTATGTTACCTACAGCCTGAATACACTGGTTGTATACAAAATATTGTGAAAAATTAAACTTGATTTTTCGGAGAAACATAGAATTCTGTAGAATATCCTAGTGTAGTATTCTTGATATTTATCTAGTAGATATATCTAGATATTCTAGAATGGGAAGTTAAGAAAAATCTAGATATTCTAGAGTCTTGGATATTTAAGAAAGATATTAGTTGAAGGTGATAGAATTGTTTAGATTATTTTTGTATCTAGAATCATCCCCAGAAAAGTGTAAATAGGAGTAGCCTTAGGCATTTGCAGTAAAGCAAAATTCAAGAAAGCCTTCTTTCCTAAACAAAGTTCTCCTATCCAAAACTTTTCTTCTCCTTTGAAAGCCTCCTTTCCTTAGTTGAATCTTGCTCTTTTAGTTAATGATCTTGGGCTAGCAGAAGGTTTCCAAATAATACTCTTCTTCTGCTATTCTTTACATGGTAACAGAGCCATAAGTTGGTTCCTGCATTTCAAGGTCGGGTTAGTGGTTGATTCAACTAGTTTCTCTAAATGGATTTAGGTGGTCGTGTTAATGGACTGGGGATAGAGTTATTGAACCAGTCCAATTACAAGGTATGAAAGAGTTGTATGGAGTCATACATTGTAGGTGAGGATTTATGGAAAGTTTTCAATGGGAGTAACACAAGTCCTCCTGCTGACGCACCGGAAAATAGCAATTCGCATAAGAAGTGGAGGCAGATTAATGCTAAGGCGGAATTTATCCTGAAGAGGTCTATCTCTTCAAATTTATTTGATCATATTATAAGGTGTAAAATATCTCATGAAATATGGAGGACCTTCGATCGGCTATTCAACAAGAAGGATGAAGCTCGGCTACAGATTTTGGAGAATGAGTTAGCTAACACCATACAAGGTAATCTCTCTATCACTGAGTATTTTTTGAAGGTTAAGAATCTGTGTTCTGAAATTTCTCTATTGAATTCAGAAGAAGCTATCTCTGAAGAACGAATAAGCAGAATCGTTATTCTTGGTTTAAAGTCAGAATATATTCCATTTGTTACATCGATTCTAGGATGGGTTCAACCACCATCTTTGGAAAAATTTGAGAATTTGTTGTCGTCACAAGAGCTACGCTAGCCAAACAGATGACTAGTGTATCCATCAAAGAAGAGGAAGGAAATGCTCTTGTTGCTGATAAGAGAAACTATAAAGGGAAATCAAAAAATAGTATGCACTTTCAGTCCTCAAGTGGTTCAAGCTCGTCGGGAAAGAAGGGGAAGTCTTCCAGTAACGGTAAAACGTTTTTAAAATGTTACCGTTGTGAAAAAGTCGGGTATATAAAAAGATATTATCGAGTAAAGGAGAGCAATATGGCTCAAACCAAGAAAGTTGTTGAAGAAGAAGAAAAGAAGAAGACTGGGGAAAGTGTTTCACAGCGGTGACTCGAGCAATAAATGCCATAACTTCCATAAATTTTGAAAGAGACTGGATCGTAAATTCAGGATCTGGGCACCATCTCACTGGATATCAATCCAAATTCTTCACCTTTCATGAATACAACGGACATGATGTCATTATTACAGCTGATAATACAGTTCACAATGTGGAGAAGGAAGACACTGTTGTATCAATGAGAATCAAAAAGATGCTATCACCCTCAATAGTGTCTTTCATGTTCTAGGTATGAAGAAAAATTTATTTTCAGTTGCAAATGCTGTAGATGCTGGAAATTATTTGTTATTTGGCCCACGTTATGTGAAGTTCCTCCGAAATATCAAGGTGCTCAAGGTAGATGTCGTTCACTCAGATAAGAGAGTTAATGATTTACATGTCTTATCTGCCTCTAACTCATATATTGAGAAAATGAGTAGCAATGATAATACACATCTTTGGCATGCTAGACTTGGACATCTAAGAATGGATAAATTAAAAGCCATGGTAAAGTTGAATCTAGTAAAAGATTTGCCTAACTTAAGAAATTTTGGTGGAGGAGAGGTTTATGAAGGATGTCAATATGGAAAGACACATCGTCTTCCATTTGACAAATCCTTGTCAAGGTGTAATGCCCCACTAGAACTTATTCATAGTGACTTGATGGGGTCAACGAGAACTTCTTCATTCTCAGGCTATTCTTATATGCTAATCTTTATTGATGATTTTACTAGATTTACTTGGGTTTATTTTGTGAAGCACAAGTCAGAAGTTTTCAGTAAGTTTGTGGGGTTCAAAGAAATAGTTGAAGGTGAACTCAATTTCAGAATAAGGCGGTTGCGGACTGATAATGGCGGTGAGTTCACATCAGATGAGTTTTTTTCTTTTTGTCGTCAGCATGGCATTAAAAGAGAGCTGACATGCGCTGATACACCACAACAAAATGGAGTGGCTGAAAGGAAGATCTGACACTTAACTGAGATATGTAAGAGCTGGCTTCATGCCAAAAATTTACCTAGAGCTTTGTGGGCTGAAGGCATGAAATGTGCAGCGTATGTGATTAACAGGATGTCGCTTTCTCCAACAATATGAAGTCTCCCTATGAATTAATGTTTGGAGAAAAGCCTAGCGTGAAACACCTCAAAGTTTTCGGCTCTATTTGTTATGTTCACATTCCAGATTCTCAATGGAGCAAGTTAGATGCCAAGGCAAGGAAATGCATCTCTGTCGGATACGATGAAAGGAAAAAAAGATGGAAGTGCATTGATCCTAAAACCCATCTCTTTGTTGTCTCAAGGGATGTCATATTCGACAAAGTGTCTTTATATTATGGAGTTGCATTGGATGAAGTGAGTTCAAAAACCTTAAATAATGGAGATTCAAGCTTGCCCATCGCAGGTGCTTCTCTAGATAATACAGTTGCCGAGGAGTTAAGAGAAAGGGGGAGTCCTCGACCTCAACAACATGAAACTCAATAAGAAGATGATTCAAGTGGTCCGGGAAGACCAAAACGAACTATTGTCAAGCCATGTCATTTTAGAGATGAAAATTTCATCACCACATACTCATATTCCTTTGCAAGACCAATTGAAGAACCTTCAATATTTGGGGAAGCAAGACGATCCAGAAAAATAGTGATGAGATCTTCACCAAGACACATCCTAAAGCATCGGTTAAGTTCTTCCACAACAAGCTTGGGATAAATTCCAAAAAATTACTTTAAGGGGGAGTGTGAAAAATTAAAGTTAATTTTTTGGAGAAACATAAAATTCTCTAGAATGTCCTAGTGTAGTATTCTTAATATTTATAGACTTAACCTATTCCTCAACAGTACAACTCAAGGTCAACCAAGCTAACTCAAGCTAAATGCGTAGCCATATCCGCTTGCCAACGAGCTCTGTACCTAGAAGCCTGAAACTGTTTCTTCCACTACTATAACTCCTGCCGAAAATGTATGATACGATGCCCGGTATCAAATAAATACCGAAATCCACGTTCTATTGATTCCAAGTTGATACATTTGTTTCGTCCATTCTAGACATGTTATTTGGTTTGGGCAAAGGCTCGTACCTTATACACTAATGACATATCTCGCTTCTATGATGTGAAGATATATCTAGATATTCTAGAATGAGAAGTTAAGAAAAATCTAGATATTCTAGATTCTTGGATATTTAAGAAAGATATTAGTAGAAAGTGATAGAATTGTCTAGATTATTTTTGTATCTAGAATCATCCCTAGACAAGTATAAATAGGAGTAGCCTTAGGCATTTGTAGTAAAGCAAAATTCAAGAAAGCATTCTTTCCTAAACAAAGTTCTCCTATCCAAAACTTTTCTTCTCCTTTGAAAGCTTCCTCTTCCTTAGTTGAATCTTGCTATTTTAGTTAACGATCTTGAGCTAGCAGAAGGTTTCCAAATAATACTCTTCTTCTGCTATTCTTTACAAATATTTGAAAAGTTCAATATAACCAATATATTATATAAAATAAGGCAAAGTAAAATGAATACAGATGTGGATATTGGAATCAACTATTCTGGAAATCCAACAAAATACAATTTAGAAAACCATGAGAAAATGCAGTCATAAGCTGAAATACAATCTGAAAAACATAAAACTACTTAATCACTATTTTTACAGATGTGTCCGATTCTATGATTTTCCTAACAATCTTTGTCGCTGCTTCAGTATCGCTTCTCACCTCGGCATCATAGTCCCAAAGGTTTGTTCCATATCATTACCAGAGTAAATTATAATCAAAGATTGTTTGTGGAACCAATCCACATGTGCTCAAATACTCTGCATATGCTTGAGTAAATACGCCGATGAAGTAGGAGGGTATTTAACAAAGCATTTTAATTCCTGCATACCAACACCACAAAAGTATATACATGCTTGAAATACAGATAATACAACTAACTAGGTGATTACAATACTTTCAGTGTATTCAAAATATATGGTTCCTGACTTCAAATATAAATAAATACAAGTATTTTTGAATATATTATTTGCATAGTATTCAAAATACAATTGAGACAAGATACAAAGCTTGAATAATGAGAATAGTGATATAGTACTGCCACTGTCAGTATATTCAAAATAGTTATTTTCTGAATTCAAATACAGATAAATACAACTTTATACACAATCAAAATAAACCATGTACGAACTATATTTATTGTATGAGGACAAACACTCAGATATCTCCAAATGTATAATGTATAAAAAAAATAAAAAAATTGAGTCTATGATATATCAAAAAGATAGATTATACAACCTCCTCTTGAGTGATGCGCAAATCAAAAGATGGCGCATCAAAATTGAGGGCTTTAAAAGAAGAGTAAAGTGAAAAAGAAGAATGGCAGAGAAGTAAGTAACAACTACCCAAAAGCTTTACATTTTTGTGAGGAACCACGATTTTTAGGAGCAATATCGTGGTGGATTCATGGAGAGATTCGCTCTTGAATTTGATTTGAGAATCCTGCTGACAGAGAAGGAGAAAGAATATAAAAGGTAGCTATAAGTAATAATATTTTTAAAATATTTTTAGTTTATAATAAACAAGGTGCAATAGTTACCTATATGTCACGACCCGAATTTCCCCCAACATCGGGATCGTGATGGCGCCTACTCGTGGTAGCTAAGCAAGTCAATTCACTCACCATCTTACTGTTTATACATCATTTTGTTCTCATATTTAATAGCAAGAATAATACTAAAAATTTTTAAATACGGAAGTCTTTCGAATAAGAGATGAATAATAGCGTAAAGTAACTGACATAAATCCCCTACCCAATATGTGTAGCCACAAACTCACGAAATACTAAGGAATAACTACACATAATGGTCTGAAAGAAAATAAATAATAACCGTTTGTCTCGGAACAATGAGACCACAACAATAATAAAAGTAAGTAGAGGAGGCGTCGGGCCTGCGGACGCGTGCAAGCTACCTCGGTCTCGGAAGTACGATAATCCCGCTAGTGTACTACTGCTGCTGCTCTTGCTCAAAACCCGGACTTGTGCAAAAACGCACAGAAGTGTAATATCAGCACAATCCGACTCCATGTGCTGGTAAGTGCCTGGCCTATCCTGACAAGTAGTGACAAGCCTAAGACCAGACACTCACATAAACCTGTGCAGTTCTATATATGTATGTACCACAAAATAATAGAGATATTGAGTAATACAACTAACAAAGGAGGTAACATGCTAAGGGAGCACAATCAGCAACACATAATAAATCAGTAAGATAAAAACAGAGTGTAGCAGAAACAGTTATTGCAAAGCAAGAAATTTAAATGGTTGCACGGCATCACCCTTCGTGCTTTTACTCTCTTCCTCACCAAATAATAAAATAAAGTGCACGGCATCACCCTTCGTGCTTTTACTCTCATCCTTACATCCATGGCACGGCATGATCCTTCGTGCATGGTTTAAGTAACAACGACATGGAATGTCCCTTCGTGCATAAATAATAAACATGGCACGGAATGATCCTTCACATAAATTAAGTAACAATGGCACGGAATGTTCCTTCGTGCATAAACAGTAAAACAAGGCACGGAATGATCCTTCGTGCGAACATAAGTAAAAATGGCACGGCATCACCCTTCGTGCATTATCACTCTTCCTCACCCAAATAACAATCACAGTCAAGGGTAAAAGATTGAAACAAGAAATATGAACCGTCCCGACAAGGAAAAACAATAATCATAATAATATCCCGGCAAGGGAACAACAGCAACAACACAACAAAGTCCCGGCAAGGGAAACAATAATCAACCTTCACAACCTGGCAAGGGCTCAAGAACATGGCTTAAGAACATTCCACATTAACTCACAACATGTATCAACAAACGACTCACGGTCATGCTAGACGCTAGTGTATAGATGCTCGTCACCACGCCTATACACCACACTCGATCACATAGCAATTAGCAATTATCCCACTCAATCCTATTCCCTCAAGCTATGATAGATCAAACACTTACCTCAAAGCCTTGAAGTCCAATTAACCTTCAACTATCTCTTTACCTCGAAATTCAACCTTCAACTCGCTCGAATCTAATCACAGTTGGTTCAATTACTTTAATAAATACTATATAAATTGGTTTGGATGCATAGAAATGGTTTTCTCAAAGTTTTATCCAAAATTTCCCAAAACGCCCCCAGTCCCACGTGGTCAAAACTCGGGGTTCGGACCAAAATCCGGTTACCCATTCCCTCACGAGTTCAATTATATGATTTGTTTCGAAATTGGACCTCAAATCGAGGTCCAATTCTCCAATTTATGAAAAACATAGGTTCTACCCAAAAACAACAATTTCAACCATAAAAACCTTTGATGTCTCATGGAAAATATATTTAATGATGTTAGGAATTGAAAGAGTTGAGTAAAAATTGACTTACAAGTGATTTGGAGTGATATTGCTCTTGGAAAATCGTTTGTGGTGTTTTAGGTTTTGAAAGAATGGTGAAAAAGGGGTTTAAAATCGTTTAAGTATCAGATTGCACAGCTGCAGATATGGGAATTGCGAACATATGTTCGCAATTGCGAACATGACAGGTCTGGGCTGCGGAACTCGCATTTGCGAGGATATGTTCGCATTTGCAAACTTAGGCCAAATCTGGGCCACCTCGCATTTGCGAGATTTGGTTCGCATTTGCGAACTGGGCTTTTCCTGGGCAACTTCGCATTTGCGAAGGTTGCCTCGCATTTGCGAACCAAGGCCTTTCCTAGGACACTTCGCATTTTGCGAAGGTTCGTTCGCATTTGCGAACTGAGGCCTATTCTGGGACATCTCGCAATTGCGAGCAATTTTCGCAATTGCGAGCAATTTTTCGCAATTGCGAAGATATCAACTGGGAAAAAATACCAGCTGTGTTCTTTATCAAAATTAGCTCTAACGGCCTATCAAATCTTTACCCGATCCCTCGGGCTCCAAACCAAACATGCACACAACCTCAAAAACATACCACAAACTTGCTCGCGCGATCAAATCGCAAATATAACATCGTTTTCATAGAATTAAGTTTCAAATTCATGATTTCTTCTTTTAAACTTCATAAACTTTCAAATTTGGAACTCATGGTTCAAAACACATCAAACGACGTTTAAATTTCGTCAAACTTTGCAGGAAGTACTTAAATAATATATATGACTTGTACCGGGCGTCGGAGCCAAAATACGAGTCTGATACCATGGTCTTTTAATCAATTTTCATTTCTATTTTTCATTAATAATTTCAACAAAATAATTTAGCAGAGAAATTCATATCTTGGGCTCTAGGCCTCGGAATTCGACTCTGGACGCATGCCCGAGTCCCATATTTTCCTACGGACCTTCCGGGATCGTTCGATCTCGGGTCCGGGTCCGTTTACCAAAAATATTGACCGAAGTCAACTCTATCAATATTAATATCAAATTTCTTCAAATTTTCCATAGAATTCACATATTCTAACACAATAATTTTCCGGCTATGTGTCCGGACTATGCACGTAAATTGAGGTAATATAAAATAAAGTTTTCAAGGCCTCAGAAGCGCGGAACAAATGAAAAAACAGGTGATGACCCTTTAGGTCGTCACATTGTACAACGTAAATATATATATATATATATATATATATATATATATATATATATATATATATATAAAGAAGGGACATAGAAGTCTTGACGTGGCACATCCCACATATGAGTATTCCTATTTATCTTTTTGCCTAACTTTTTTTTTTTTTTTTTTTTTTTTTTTTTTTTTGCTTTTTCCAAGTTTTTTTCCTCCAATTTTCTTCTTTATTGTGTTTTAAATACTCAAGAGTTGTGTTCTTCGAATAAAGGTGGAATGGTTGTATTCTTCCAATAAACATGAAATGGTTGCAATAATTACTAAAAATAAGGGTAGCAATTTCAAAGGACGTCATAATCAGAAAATTACATAATAAATATGGTGGTGAAAATTAATACACCACTCTTCCTCCCCATAATAACCAACTTTTCACCCATTTCCCTCTTTATAAAACTTAATACAAAGATCTTGCATACATCGGCCAAAAAAAAATAAAAAAATAAAAAGCTTTTGAATTCAGAGTTGGATTTGCAAGATAAATATGGTTAGGGGGTTAGAGTTCAATCTTCCAAAAAAAGGAAGGACAAATCACGTTTATCTCTTGCATCAGTAATTGTGCTATGCATTTACTAATATATTTCATATTCTAAGTTCTCTTTTCCTTTTTCTAATGCACTGTTATTTTATGATTATACTTTTTAATTACTAAAGGGATAAAATTTTCGGCGATCTATAGGTAAGTTTGATTTTTAGTTTAATCCATTACAAGTTTTTTGTTGATGCATTGATCGGCATTTAAGTATTTTATAACATTAGTTAAGATGGATTATGAGGCTTCCGTGCGACAAGTATTATGGTGCTGAAAATATATAAGTTGTCTGTCCGGGATTTCTCTCCAATCTTGCGTGGTTAATCATGAATTCATGATTGAACTTTTAGAAAGTGATGAGAAATTGTGTGTAATATCATTTTAAGATCTCTTTAAAGTTTGTACATGAAATAAATTTTTCCCTCAAAATAGCTGCTACTTCTTCCAGAAATACGGCAACGTTAACACTCAAGTCCAATATTACTTGACTCTTGACCGATAATGTTTTCAATATTAGTGTTTCCATTGCTCTTACACCTTCCTTTTTTGTATTATTTAATATTTTAATGTGCAAGTCAATATTCCAAATGTTTTTCATGTTCTCATCGGAGATTCAGTATTCAAAACTCCATAATATCAGTGGGTTAAAATTTTGTGGACTACTTTTTGAGAATATTTGAGTTTAATATTTTGACATTTGATAATTTTATTCCAAAAAAAAAAAAAGAATGGGTACGAAAATAAGAGAGAAAAAGTATAAAAAAAAAAAAAGAAGAAGAGGAGGAGGAGGAGGAGGAAAGGCGAAAGACCAGAAAAATCTGTAGTTATCATATTTCAATAAGAGAAATTAAATAATAAAACCTCAATAATGACAAGCTAGCAAAAATACCTACTGCATACTTCTTCTAAAAGTTTTTTTGTTGCATTCATCGTTTAAAATTTTTATATTTAATCTTAACGTATCGGTCAAGATAGAGGTTGTATAAGCCAATTTAATTTTGATTTAAATATTTTCATCTCAAGAATTATGTATGACAGTATTATCTTTTTTCTCCTTTTTTATTACTTCTTTCCCCTCATTTTCTCATTTATTTTATTTTTAGCCCAATATGTCAGTAATTTCTTTCTTCTTTATTATACCGATAAAGGGTGTTCAATATATGTTATGTTCCTCTAAAATTTAATTTTCCGATAAAGGTTGGCCAATTGACCACCCTAAGCAAAGTTTGGCTTCGCTCGTGTTCGGAAGACATAATTTTGGCAGATGTTGATTATGTGTAATATTTCTTTTTCAATTGGTGAGGTTTAACGATAATCTTATTTTTTTGGCAATATCCTAACATATTTAGTTAATTTGTTTTAAGTTTACGGGACATATTAACAGCCTGAAAATGGTTATGTGTAATCTTTCTTTTTCAATTGGTTATGTTAAGTGACAATCTCACCTTTATTAAGACTGCATGTGTATTTATATGGAATAGTGTACTTTGCAAATTTATTTATATGTTTGTTACAAAGACAAATTAGAAGCACATAAAAGGAGTTTATCTTATAGCGAGGAAACATAAGTTAGAGGGGAAAAAGAAAAAAAGATGGAAAGAGAAACAAAAGGGAAAACATTCGGACATGTCTTTCTTCTTTGTACGCAATGTCTCAAAAATTTTGAATTTTTATCGTCTTCTCCTTTTTCATATTTTTAATTTCCTCCCTTTTCTTTATTCTTTTTTTCTAATTCATAAATACAAGAAATTTTGGAAAATACCAAAGAGGTGTAGCGGGTGTATATATATATGTGTGACGACCCAAAGGGTCATCACCGTATTTCTCCATTTTTTCGCGTTTCTAAGGCCTTGGAAACCTCACTTTTAGTTGCTTCGATTTGTGTGCGCAGTCTGGGCACGAAACCGGAAAGTTTTATGTTAAAATATGTGAATTATGTGAAAAATTTAAAGAATTATGATATTAATATTGATATTGTTGGCTTTGGTCAATATTTTGGGTAAACGGACCCGGACCCGTGATGTGACGGTCCCGGGAGGTTCGTAAAAAAATATGGGACTCGGGCATGTGCCCGGAGTCAAAATCCGAGGTCCAGAACCTGGTAAAAGAATTTTTCTGTTAAATTATTTTCTAAAATTATTAAGGAAAAATGAAAATGAAAATGAGTTACAAAATATAGGTATCGTGCTCGTATTTTGGTTCTGATGCACGGTACATGTCTTCAATATGCGTTGAGCAATTTTTGTAAAATTTGGTCGAAATCGGGCGTCATTTGACGTGTTTCGGACCTAAAGCTAAAGTTGGAAGTTTATGAACTTTAAATTAAAATTATGAGTTTTGGGGTTTGATTCTTTGATTTTGATGTTATTTTAGCGATTTGATCACTCGAGCAAGTTCGTAGGATGATATTGAGTTAGTGTATGTTTTTGGTTGGGAGCCTTGAGGGCTCGGGAGTATTTTCGGGGGGTGTTCGGGATGGTTTGGAATAGAAATGTGTTGCAAAAATTTCTAATGTTGGCACTCAGTGAAATCCTTCATCGTGTTCGCAGCATCCCATTCGCGTTCACGTAGCTTTGCTCCCTTAGACCTTCGCGTTCGTGTTCAGGCCATCGCGATCGCGAAGCCTTGTTGCTTCCTTCAACGCGTTCGCGTAGTCCCTTACGCGTTCGCGTATGCCAAGATTTCAGACCCCAAATACGTATTCTACGCGTTCGCGTTACCCAGTCGCGAACGCAGTGACACGAGTTCCTTCTTCTACGCATTCGCACTTAGTACCATGCGAACGCGATGCCTCGACCTGCTCAACCTTCACGAATGCATCACTTTTCATGCGAACGGGAAGGGTATTTTTGCCCAGTGAAATTTTTAATTTAAAAAAGTGTTCATTATGGGACTTAGCCATTGTTTCACACGAGTTCTTCATTCCAACACTCCATAGGCGATTTTCAAGCTCTTCTTTCTCCATAATCTCTTGGGTAAGTATTCTTAACTTCTTTCCCTCTTAATTTCTTCCATTAATCATAAAGTCTTAAGCCTAAAATCATGTACTCAAGCTAAAAAATTGGGGTTTTGGGTAGAACTAGGGCTTTGGGAATTTTGGGTGATTCAACCTCAATTTGGGGTCGAATCTTGAAATAAATTGCATATTTAAACTCGTGGGGTTATGAGTGATTGGGTTTTGGTCCGAGCCTTGTGTTTGGACCATGTGAGCCCGGTGTCGGATTTTGCTATTTTGAAAGAATAATGGGAATTTCATTTCTAGACTATGGGATTATGTTTTCGAGCTCTTATTGATACTATTGAACTAAATTGTGCCTAAATATCATTGTTTCGGAGTTGGATTCTAAAGGAAAAGCAGTTTTAGAGCCTTGATTGCTATTTTCGGACCGAGGTAAGTGTTTGTTCTAACTTTGACTTGAGGGATTATGATTAGGGTGTTATTTGCTACTTGCTAAATGTGGAGTACGATGTATAGGCATGATAATAGTTATCCATGCACCAGAGTCTAGCATGATCGTGAGTCTTATATGTGTTGGATTCGGAATTAATGGTACATCTTTCTTGCTTGGGTTGAAGAGCATAATATAATGAGAATAGTTCAGAAAGATTTGTGATTGGTTTGGCTTTTGGAGCATTGGCTTGAACTAGAAATTGTTACTCGAGGAATAGGTGATTAAAAAAAAATGGATTGCGTAGCGATTAGTCCCTTGTCGGGACGTATGTAGTTATTGTATTCTCCCTTGCCGGGATGATTGAATTGTTATTTGTATTCCCTTGTCGGGATTTTTCCTGTAATTGTTGTTACTTTCCCCGCACTTGTGTTGCGAACGTTGTTTGGGCGAGTTCTTGGTATTAAATATTGAGGATCGGGTTGCACGCCGCAACGATATTGATAAATACCGAGGACCGGGTTGCACATCGCAATGGTATCGATTGTTGAGGATCGGGTTGCACTCCGCAGCGGTGGTTTCTGTTATGGATCGGGTTGCACGCCGCAATTGAGTATAGACTGAGTGTATTATGTTCGTAATTAGAAATTTCCTGTGTTTTTTCCTTATTAGTTGTTATTGTTCAGCTTCACTTCTTTACCGGTGATTTCTATATTTAGACTGTAGAACCCCCACATCATGCACCCCCATTCTTTAACTGATTAAATTAGTGTATTTCCTGTTATTGCATATATATTTGTACATGTTATTTGTGGTACGTCCTGTCTAGCCTCGTCACTACCTCGCCGGGGTTAGGCCAGGCACTTACCAACACATGGTGTCGATTGTGCTAATGCTACAATCTGTACATTTCTTTTGCACAGATCGGGATGTAGCTTTCGGACACAGCAGTATTAGATCGGGAGCAGACCTTCAGTCCAGCGACTCTTGAAGTAGCCTTGCTGATGTCCGCAGGCCCGCAGTCTCTTCCACCTTTATTTAATTTGTTAATTTTTTTTGTATTGAAACAGACTGTTATGATTTCTTTCAGACATGTGTATTTAGTAAATCTTAGAAGATCGTAAGTTAGTGACACCAGGTTCTGGGTAGAGATATGTTTCAAACTTCCGTATTTTTTTTCGTTTAATTTTATTAAGCTTAAAGTCTTTCGTACTTGTTTAATTAATTTCCATTTATCTATATTGTTGAGATTTATCAGAGAATGTTAAAGTTTGGCTGGCCTAGCTCCGTTAGTAGGCGCCATTACGACTCCCGATGGTGGAAAAATCTGGTTCGTGACAAGTTGGTATTAAAGCTCTAGGTTGCATAGGTCTTGTTACTCACGGACAAACTAGGTAGAGTCTAAGGGATCGGTACGGGGACGTCTGTATTTATCCCCCAGATGCTACAGAGTTAGGAAAAATTTCACTTTGTTCTTTTTTGTTGTGCGATTCTGTTTCTTAAATACAGCGAATACAATCTAAAATACTGAAAACATAGTTATAAAAAGTAATATAGTAAATTACTAGCTAATACCACTAAAACATAATAATTTATGAAAGTTTCTCTATTTTTTTACAAGAATGAAAGTAGACTTGTACCTTAGTAATGTATATTTACTATATTCCTACTATTTAGAAGCGAGAATAAGGAGCTCTTCGTCGTCCCGCTTCACCAATTACAACAAACTCTCTTTTTTGTATTAAAATTTGGGGTTATTTTGGACTTTTTGTCATGTCTTACACATCCGCTTTTCTAGACGCGCGCTGAATTCCTTTTCCCTCCATGCTTTGTTTCTCTCTCTTGGCTACGTGCGCCTTCTCGTCGTCTCCTCCGTTTCCGACGTGGGAGATAAAGTGGTTCTTGCTTTTGGCGTTGTGACATGTTCTTGTTACCGGCGATGCCAACGCCGGTGAGCACAGCCAGGCAATGCTTGACGGAGGATGTGGCGCGTGCACTTGACGACGCGGTTGTCGTCGCTCGTCGCCGGAGCCACGCGCAGACTACCTCTTTCCACGCCGTATATGCTCTCTTTGCACTTCCATCGTCTAGCGTCGCGTACTCACCGCGGCTACAGTTCAAGGCCTTGGAACTCAGCGTCAGTGTTTCTCTCGATCGTTTGCCGACGGCCAAAACCCTAGATGAGCTGCCTATCTCGAACTCTCTCATGGAAACAATCAAGCGCTCACAAGCTAACCAAAGAAGGCACCCTGATACTTTCCACATCTATCAACAACTTCAGCAACAGAATACCTCCAACTTCTCCATTTCCACTCTGAAAGTTGAACTGAAGCATTTTATACTATCGATTATGGATGACCCGATTGTGAGTCGGGTTTTCGGGGAAGCGGGTTTTCGGAGTTGTGATATAAAGCTCGCAATTCTGAATCCACCCGCCATTTCTAGGTTTTCCACGCGTTGCCCGCCTCTGTTTCTTTGTAGTTTAACCGATTCGGAGCTGAGCAACAGTGGGTTTAGCTTCCCATTTTCTTGCGTTCCCAAAATGGTGAATAATGATGAGAATTCTAGAAGAATCGGGGAGATTCTTGTGAAGAAACAGTGTAGAAATCCATTGTTAATCGGGATTTGTGCAAGTGATGCACTTTGCAGCTTCACTGATTGTGTACAGAAGGGTAAAAGTGGTATCTTGCCTGATGAAATTAAAGGGCTGAGTGTAATTTCTATTGAAAAGGAGATTTCAGAGTTCATAGGTGTAACATATAAATTGCAGTATCCATTAGGATTAGGAAGTATCACCAAGGGCATATAAAATGACATGTTTTCCCTTCTATCCATTAATTCTCAGTTTTTACTTTGGTTGGAGCTTAGTCAAGGAGCTAATTTGAAGATGGTTATTAGAATATTTAAAGGAAAAATATTGCTTTAGAATCTATGTTAAATAGGGGTTCAGTGGTTATTTCTTTAATTGAAACTGAATTATCTGTATCTTTTCTTTATGATTCAGGATCGAAAGGATTAGAAGGTATTTTTTATTTCAATTTATAGTTTTGAAATTTGATGCCTGAAAAATTCCTTCCATTGTACAATCCCGGGGGAATTTTTGTTGTATTCCGGCTACACTTTTTAATATATATTGATACATATTCTGTTGTGACTATGATTTTGGAGGCTACTGCAAAAACAAATGTCAATAGGCAGAGGCGGATCCAGGATATAAGACTTATGAGTTTCTATCATAATTTTAAATTAATGTGCAATAATAACTGGGTTCCCAGTTAGATATTTACCAATATTTAGTGAATATTTTAATATAAATACAGGATTTACGCAAGAGTTACTGGGTTCCCGGGAACCCATATTACCTTCTGTACATTCGCCCCTGCCAATAGGGAACAACTATGAGGTAAAATAAAGAAAAACTTGAGCAATAATTCTATGTTTGAAGAATCTAACAACATAGCTAAGTAAGTAGTTCAACTTAACAACATAATAATGCAACAAAAAATCTCTATTTCTCTAAAATTTGGTCTTGGTAAAATGCAAGGAAATCAGATTTTTTGCATTATTGTTTGTGTTTTGGAGGATCTGATCCAATATTGAAGGGCTATACATGCTGATATGGCAGGTGACATTGACAACAGAAAATTCACTACTGGATATTTGTTTACATTTTTAGGGGGAGCTATATCATGGAAATCTAAGTTGCAGAAGTGTGTTGCACTTTCAACAACTGAAGCAAAATACATTTATGATATGGCTCAAACGATTTCTTCAAGAGCTAGAATTGCATCAAATAGAGTATGTTGTCTATTGTGACAGTCAAAATGCAATAGACTTGAGCAAGAATTACATGTAACATGCGAGGAAAAAGCATATAGATGTGAGATATCATTGGATTCGTGAGCAGGTGATGAACGAATCTTTACATGTCAAAAAGATTCACACAAGCGAAAATCATGTGGATATGCTAACCAAGGAAGTACCAAGAGACAAGTTTGAGCTATGCAAAAAAGTTGTCCGCATACACACAAACTAGAAACTGCGGTGTTATCCCCTTCATATGAATGGGACTTGAGGGGAGATTTGTAGGATCCAACCCCTTGATTTGAGGAAGAAGTTTTCTTCCTTGCTTTAGTTTTCAATATAAGCAGCAGGCGCCCACGTTTTCTTTGTCTGTCAAAGAAAGTAGGCTGCAGAATATTGAAATGTCAAATGTGAGAGGCTTGTTTTTGCCTATAAAATGAAAGCTTAGGCTCTCATTTTTTATATCATTAATCTCAGAGGAAATATATCTGAGAGTTAGAAAGAAAGAGTGAGGTTTCACAGACAGGGTATAAGAAAATAGTCTGTGAGAAAAATAGAGAGTGAGCGATATTGTAGTGAGGTCGGAATATCAAAAGAGGGTTATTTCTTTTGAGTGTTGTAGTGGTATTTGGAGTATTTTACTCGGACCTACAAAGTGTAAAATTCTTTACTATAGTAATATCAGTTGCTCCTCTAGGGTCCGTGATTTTTTCCCTTATTCATGAGGGTTTTCCACGTAAAAATCTTGGTGTCATTGTTACTCATTTACTCTTGTTGATTACCGTATCTTGGTGCTACATTATTATTCCACTTTTATTACCGTGAATATTATTTCTGTGGGATTTATTCCCAACAAAAGAGATAAAGGAAATCAAACTTATGCTAAACCAGATTCCTCAACCCTATCATTTTAGTTCACGGAATAGAAAAGAAGCACAAGAGTTGCTCCTCCCCTATTGTCCTTCTTAAGCCAAGCAAAGAACTAAGATCTAATCGCTTCTATTTATTTTCCTTCTATCATAAATTTTTTCTCTACTATATATTTTATATGCTATAGAGGACTGGCCCTAAATATTGCATAAGTATTTTTGAAGTTATGGAGATGGCTAGAACAATATGCCTTTGTTGGTGTCCGGTGATGACTTGACTTAATGAATGGTACATGTGAAGGAGTTATGTTGTTGAGAAATTTGAAATAGTTTCTGAAAGATGGAATCGGGAATACTATTTTGGTGAGATTCCTTGTGACAGTCTATACACACAATCTGCAAGTATGTCAAGATCTCTAGCCTTTATAAATAGGCAAGCATCCCCATGTTATGTTGACCCAAGGCAGCCACGTGCATGTCTATTTGAATATATCCTCTGGACAACTATAGGATAGTTCTTTCATTGCCTTCTATAATTCTGATGATGTCCATTCCTATGCGTAGTTCTACAAGAATTACCCTTATTGTATTTTTTTTTGTTTGGAACCCCAGAAAAATCGTTGTCGCTATAGCCTCTGCCCTTCGGGTGAGCACTCTATGGTAAGCAATCTGTGCACCTTAGATAAGCTCCCCATTGTGTAATAGCCTGTAAATCGCACAGGGGATGTAAACCGCACTAGGCAAGTTCTGTACGACAAGCTCGATGCAAAAGACATTGAGAGGGGATCGATCCCATGTATGTTCGTGGAGGATCACTTTAAACTTATTGAAGCTTTGTGGAACATGCTACTGTTTTAACGTATAAAGCATTGAAGCCATTTATTCCAATCGTATTGATTTACATCCATGAACCATGTATTTATTATTTATAGAAAACCAATAATGGCTGTGGAGCACAAATATTGACAATAGTAGGAAAATTCAGAAAAGAAAAATGTCAAAAAAAAAAAAAGGGTTGTGCCTCGCATGCATAACCAAGTGCTTTTGATGAGTATTACTTCATGTAACTTTATGGCTTTTATATTTATAAGCATATTGATATTTTAACTGCTGTAAATAGTAGTTGTTGAAAGCCTCAACAATAAAATCTGGTCTCTTTTTTTGCTTGACTTTTCTTTCTTCTTTCTATGATCTATCTAAGTTTCTATGCCTTTGACTAATAATACAAATAAAAGGTTATTGTTGATTTCCTTTTTGGTAGTGCTTTTGCTGGATGCATACATTCATTTTTCAATTGCTTCACCAAAAGCTGTAGTAGGACGTTTCTAATGGTAGCTCCTTTTCTTTGCCAACAGTAAAGAGATTAGAAAAGTTCAAGTTTTGTCCATAGTCTGTCCGAAGGGCACGACAGGGAAGATGAATAAGAATAAAAATTCTAGGATAAAAAAAACCTACCTTAGGAGTTAATCAATTGACATATGAGGTACATACAGTGAGAACAGCAAAATAAATGCTTCAATAATTAATCTCTGAAGTGTGTCTCAACAAGATCATGGGATTATTAAAATGCTATTAGGAGCAGAAAACTTTGCAGTTTTGATATTACTACATCATTCTCAATTCCTTTGTTTTAATTTTTGTTATTTTACTTGGAAGAACTAATCTAATATAATTCCGCCATTCAAAGTATTTCCATAATTTTGTTATTTTTAGTAGAATTTCCCTTGTCAGAAAAGAGCAACCAAGGATACAAATAGAAGTGTACTAACCTGACCAGAGATCCTTCTTTAATTTGATCTAAAAATATAATTAATAAACTTATCGGTCTATAGTTTGTCTACACACTAATTTTACATCAAACTCCATTTTTCATGTGGAGAGAAGCCTAGATGTTAAGCTTCTCACAAGATCTCTTCAATGAGCTTATAAATATAGACTTGCAGAACTATATGGCATATAACAAATTATGGAGTACCTGAAACTGATATTTCTCAAGTCCACAAATTGAACATTGAACAAGTTACTTATATCATTTTTAGAAAAGTTATCCGCTCCTTTTATAAATAATTCCCTACATTAAAGCACAAATTTATTAAGTTCGGGCCCGGGCTCAGCACGGGCCATTCGCCACTAGTATAATAAGGGACAGCCAACAACTTTTGTGGTCCTCACAAAAGTTTTCAATAAAATGTAAACTTTTCAATTAATTATTTCTAGGCCTTGACCTTATTTTTTAAAAGTCAAATTTACTTTCTGTTTTATGGGTTACTTCTTAAAAGTTATCCTACCTTATTTTTTCTATTTTTTAATTTTTCATCCGATATTCGATATTCGTATTGGAGCCCGATTAATTCAGATTCAAATAGCGTATGTAAGGCTCATTTGGAGGAAGCTCTTCTTACAAAGAATTTTTTCATACCCAAGTTCAAACTCAAAAACTTTGGTAAAGAAGAAGCAGCCTTATTCGTTGCACTTATATATGGCAAATGGGCGGGTTGGACCGAATTTGGGCGGGTCAAGATGGGTTAGTCAATAAATGGGTCATTGCCCAACCCAGCCCAAAGTGAATTTGGGTTAAGATGGGCTGGGTCAAGATGGGCTAAACAATGGGTCATAACCCAACCCGCCCAACATGACCCATATTTTAAAATCGTGCTCATCTTGCATACAATTTTTGTAAAGGGGTTTGCGCCCGGGGTGGGGGTGAGGGGGCATGGGAGGGGTAGGGGTAGAAGGTGTAGAAAAATAAAATAATAAAAAATTAAAAATACAACAAAAAATGAATTTTTTAGAGATTTTGTGTGCCAGGAGAGGGGTAGGGGTAGGGACTAGGGGATATGGGGTATGGTAGGGTGGTAGAAAAATTTAAAAATAAAAAATAGAAATTTAAAAATAAAAATAAAAAATAAATTTTTTTTAGGGGTTTGGCACCGTTGGGTAAGGTGTGTGTGTGGGGGGGGGGTATTGATAGGATGGGGTGGGTGTGGTAGAGTGGGGTGGTCAGAAAAACTGAAAAATAAAAAATAGAAATTTAAAAATAAAAATAAAAAATAAAAATTTTTTTAGGGTGTTCGCGCCGGGAGGGGGGTTAAATGGGGGTTATGGTGGGGTGTGGTGGGATGGTAGAAAAACTAAAAAACAACATGATAGAAAATTATCTTTTATAGAGGTTTTGCGCGGGGTGGGGGTGTAGTGGATTGGGTGGGATGTGGTGGGGTGGGTGAGTGAGTGGCGTACAAAAACAACAGAATAGAAAATAAAAAATAAAAAAATTGGAGTAACTAAGTAAATTTCTAAATAAGTTAGGTTGAGATACTTTGTTTTGGGTGAGTTTCATGGGTTATATTTGGGCTGTTAAATGGGTCAGAATGGGCTAAAATAATGGGTTAACTTGGACTCAACCCAAATTGACCCATAAGCTAAAATGGTTGTAGCCCAACCCATTAATCTCTGAGCTAGTTGGGCGGGTTAGATGGGTTTGGGCTTAAATTGCCACCCCTAGTTGCACTTTATTTTTCCTCTTACTTTTTTTTTATTGATCTTATCTATTAACCTGAAAAATAGTCATTTTTTCGCTAGATACTTGTTTCTTGTTGATCTTTCGCTCTCCTTTTTCATTTGTTGCTTATTATAGTTTTGTACATGTAGGCATTGCTTTTCCCTTTTTTTTTTGTATTATAAAATTTGAGAATTTTTGAAAATTCTTCTACTTATATTTAGACATTTCTTTTACTTATATTTAAACTTTAATGAGCTCATATGTGTTTAAAAAGTCAGTGTTATCTATCATGACCAGTTTATCTTAATTATTTTTATAAACACAAAATAAGTTTTGTTGGATTCGGTAACGTTTTGGTTCAAATTCTTTATTTTTCTTAAAAGTTCACTAAATATCTATATTATTAAATTAAGTTAGTATTATCAGTCGTGGTCGGATTATCTTTAAAATCTCTCATTTGGTTAAATTTAATCAATTTTCTAAACAGTAAATAAGTTTGGTCAGATTCGGTAACATTTTAGTTCAAATTCTGTATTTGTCGTGGAAGTTTACTACATGTCTATATCATTAATTTAGAACTAAATAACTCTAAAAACTAAGATTCAGAATTTATAAACTTCAAATTTTGACTCCGCATGTGATTTGTAGTAAAAAAATCATCAAAATGTAAATTAAAATATTATAAGGAGTGAAAATTTTGTTTTTATATCTTGAATTTGGGCCCGAGCTTAGCACGAGCTTCAAGTACTAGTAGCCATATATAGCAGCAGATTTGTATTCCCTCCGTTTTAATTTATGTGAATCCATTTCTTTTTTAGTATGTTCCAAAAAGAATGAACCATTTCTAAATTTGATAACAATTTAAACTTAAACTTACAATTCTACCCTTAATGAGAAGCTTTTATAACCACACAAATATTCTAGGGCCCTTTTGAACTTATTTAGGACCACAAATTCCAAAAACCTTCATTTTTTCTTAAACTTCGTGCCCAGTTAAACATGTTCACATAAATTGGAACGGAGGAATTATTTGTTAAGCACTTCGGTCGATTACCTCTTTCTTAGGAAAATTTCACAAATGATCATATAGCTATATGTCTTCTTTTTCACCAAAGTCAAATAACTATATTTCCTCACATAAAAATCATAAAATTTTCACTAACTCAAATAAAAATTATAGCGACCGAAATTATAACTTTTTGGTAGTACTTTTTATATTTTTAATCTAATAAATAATAACCAAATTAAAGTAGAAATGACCCAACCTAATATCCATATGCATAAATTAAAATAATACTAAAAATTGAATCCTTCCCTCAAAATACATGATAATACTTTTATTTTTTATTTTTCTTTTCAAAGATTTTCATTATTTCAAGACTATTTTGGTTATCCATACGTTTTATTTCAAGACTATTTTGGTATTCTTATAAGAGTGAAGAGTTCTGTGGCTTTTATTATGCCAATGTTTCGCTTCGCCATTTGACTATTGTTGCCTGGTTGAAAAAAATCTGTGAACATGTTTCTACTTGAATATATATGTGCATGTTTGCAAGGAAAATGAAGAGTGGAATTCAATAATATTGATTCTGTGTTGTGTAAAATGAAAATGAGAGCTAGAGCTGATTATCACGAGCATATTCCAAGTTAACAGGTTCTGCAAGTATAAGAAATGTAGCAAGTTACCAAGAAGATGAGAATTTGGTGTGATGTAATATGAGAAGAAGAGGGCTAACATGATGCAGAATAGCCTGTCAATATAGCCCAAGATGACTGCCTAACATTTCAACCCCAAAAGGAAGCTACGTTTTGAGGGAGGAGGTTATGTAGGCAAGTCATCCTTGGCTAATAAACAAAGACTCTTCTCTTCAGGTAAGCCCTCTCTTCTATTCTATAATATACATTTTAGTTTTTCTTGATAGCCTTAACATGCGTTGTGAATAATTTGCTTCTTCTTGGTTCTGTATTTATAGCTCAAAAAGAAATTCCATATTCATCTTGGCACCAAGTGTTCGACCTTTGCTTAATACATAAAATGCTTCTGTCTCTTCTTCTACACAGTTCTGTTGCCTTCCTGCAAAGAATATATTCTTTGGAGTTGAAGAAAGCTTCAAAGTTATCTGCTTCTTTAGTTCATTCTGACCAGAAGATGTGGATTATGGAATGTCAACTTATAAGATTTGACCAAATCTTAAGCTCAAAAGTGATGCAAATTGGTTGAGAATCAAATATGTGCTTGATAGCTAGGTGATCATAAACCATTTTCAAAGATGTATTTCTGTCACAATTCAAAATTTATTTAGTCGTGATGAGATCTACCCTAACTCACTAGGTAAGTCAAACAACATTTAACATAACTCAGAACAAGAATAATAAGAGTCAATGAGTAAAATATTTGATATTCTATACAAAATTTATAGTACAAAATTCTGAGCTTCTATGACTTAGAATTTATAAAGCTGATACGAATTAAATATATCATCTGTAAGAAATATACATAAACATATTTCCAAAACTAAAGCTACACTCGACAAGGCAGCTATAAACGGAACTGTCACGACTCGAATTTTCTATCATCGGGAGTCGTGATGACGCCTACTAATGAAAGCTAGGCGAGCCGACCTTTTGCACAATCACTTTTTCGTTTTCCCATTTTAATTCTTTAACAAGTATGATTCAACAGCTATAAACAACAGAAATATAAAGCAAGCGGAATAAACGATAAATCATTTGAACATATATCCAACACAACATCTCAAACCAAATCTACCTATAATTGGTGTCACGCTTCATAAACAGTCTAGAATTTACTACAAGCAAGGTCTGAAAAATAGCTAATACACAGTTTCTAAAAAATGTAAATGAAATAGAATGAAGGGATAGAGGGAGATGCCGGGGCTTGCGGACGCCTGCAGGACTACCTCGGAGTCTCCGACTGGACTGAAGGCAGCCACCCAAGCTAAGGTTCGAATACTGCTGCTCCAGGATCTACACACAGTGCAGAATGTAGTATCAGCACAACTGATCCCATATACTGGTAAGTGCCTACCCTAACCCCGACGAAGTAATGACGAGGCTAGGACCAGACTACCAAATAAACATGTGCAGTTATATCATATACAACAGAAAATAAAATAGAAATATACAATTAAGGAAGAGAGGTGGGTATGTTGCGGGGGAATATCAATTACCAACAGAAACTCAGGAGAGTATAAAGAACGGTCCAAAATTTGTTGCAAAAGGGATAAGGAACCGTAAACAATCAATAACTGCTATTTATCATTTATTGTTGAATCGCGCAATCCGATCTAAACATAAAAACACTATTATGGTATGTAACCTGATCCATATCATTTATCACTATTGCGGCATGTAACTATATCCAAATATAATATTGTTGCGACGTGCAACTCAATCCAAATATAATATTATTGTGATGTCCAACCCGATCCAAATATACAATTCAATGCCAATCACAAGAAAAGAGTCCCAGCAAGGGAACAATAAGTAAACAACACCATCCCGGCAAGGGAATCGGCAATATAAGTAATTACGTCTCGCCAAGGGAGTCAGCTATAACCAAACTCATTCCAACATTTAATTTCACAAAAGAAACCTTAACTAGCACCAATACACAACCATAAGCAACTTCCACGTGAGTAATCATAATTCATGTCCAACACAGAAAATTAACAACTTAGGCATTCGTAGTACTTATTAAGAACACAACGATTTTAATTCAAGATTCACGAGCATGCTTGATACCGGCGTATAGATACTCGTCGCCATGCCTATACATTGTACTTGACAAACAATACATAGCAAATAGGACACAACTCCTATTTCCTCAAGCTAAGGTTAGACCAAACACTTACCTCGATGCCACGAACACAATTCAAGCCTCATATATCGCTTTACCTCTTGATTCTACCACCAATTCGCTCGTATATAGCCACAAGTTACTTAATTACATCAATAAATGCTAAATGAATCAATTGTAATACATGAAAATGAGTTTTCTAAAGTTTTCCACAAAAAATTCAGGGCCAACACGGTCAAAACCTGAGTTTCGAATCAAAGCCCGATTATCAGGTAACACCCTGCCGAATACACAGCAGCGGCGGTGTCGGCCGTGCCACCGAACACACAGCAGTGACACGCAGCCTAAGGAATTGTTACCCTTGGGTATAGGAGCATTCCACGCATAGCTACAGCTACTGGGAATCGAACCTAAGACCCATGGCTTTTCAGGGATTTTACTCCCTCACCTCTCACCAGTTGAGCTGCAGCTGAATACTATACATAAAAGTCTAAAAGAAATATAACATAATTTGTTTGTCTCGGAACAAAGAGACTACAGCTAGTAACATAAGTAAAGGGAGAGACGTCGGGCCTGCGGACGTCTGCAAGCTACCTCAGTCTCGGAATGCTCAACTCCCACGAATACTCTACTACTGCTGCTGCTCCTGCTCGAAACCTGGACCTGTGCAAAAACGCACAGAAGTGCAGTATCAGCACAATCTGACCCCATGTCGTGGTAAGTGCCTGGCCTATCCCGGCGAAGTAGTGACAAGCCTAGGACTAGACACCCACATTAACATGTGCAGTTCTATATATATGTATACCACAAGATAACGAGAATTAACCAAGTAATAATGCAATAAGGAATATCTCAAAAGAACTCAACAATTAACAACAGTTAATAAGTCTACAAGGAAAACAAAGTATATGGAAAAACAAGTAATATCAAGTCAAGGAATGACAAGTAGTTGCACGGCATCACCCTTCGTGCTTTTACTCTCATCCTCACCAAATATACAAATAAAGTGCACGTCATCACCCTTCGTGCTTTTACTCTCATCCTCACATCCATGGTACGGCATGATCCTTCGTACATGGTTCAATAACAAGGCAAGGCATGATCCTTCGTGCATAATCAACAACATGGAACGGCACTAACCTTCGTGCATAATCAATAAAATATGGCACGGCATTAACCTTCGTGCATAATCAATAACAAGGCACGGCATTAACCTTCTTGCATAAACAATAAATCAAGGCACGGGATCACCCTTCGTGCATTATCACTCTTCCTCACCCAAATAACAATAGTTAAGGGCAAGGAATGAAAACAACAAATCATGAACCGTCCCGGCAAGGGACACAATAATCATCACAACAAAGTCCCGGCAAGGGCAATCAATATCTCACTTCACAACAAGTCCCGGCAAGGGAGAACAATAGAAATTCTACAACCCGGCAAGGGTTCAACAATTTATCTTCAAATATGTCTCACAACAAGTATAAACAATGACTCACGGTCATGCTAGACGCCAGTGTATGGATGCTCGTCACCACAACCCATACACCGCACTCGATCACATAGCACATAGCACATAATCCTATTCCCTCAAGCTAGGATAGAACAAACACTTACTTCGAATATTTACGAACAATTCAATCTGTGGAAATGCCTTTTCCTTTCAAATTTGGCTCCAATCCAATCGTATCTATACACAATTGATTTAATATCATCAATACTACTCAATAAACTAATTCATAAGGCTAATTACAACTTTTACAACATTCTATCCGGAATAGTGAATTTTGACCCCGGGCCCACATGGTCGGAACTCGGGGTTCGGACCAAAAATCCGGTTACCCATCCCCCCACGAGTTCATGTATATGATTTGTTTCAAAATCGGACCTCAATTCGAGGTCCAATTACCCAATTCATGAAAAACCCTATACTCTACCAAAAACAAGAAATTCTACCATGAAAACCTTTGATTTCTATTGAAAAACATGTTTAATGTTGTTAGGAATTGAAAGAATTAAGTAAAAAGTGACTTACAATTGCTTTGAAGAAGAGGGAGTTCGTGAAAAATCGCCAATGGATGTTTTTGGGTTGTGAAATGTGAAAAATAAAGCTGGAAATCGTGATTTACAGGTCTCTGTGTTCGCATTTGCGAACAGGGGTTCGCAATTGCGAACCCCGACCAAATTCTGGAGTTTGAAAAATAAGCTAAGGATGGGAAGTTCGTATTTGCGAACTTTTGTTCGCAATTGCGAAGCCAAGACATAACTGGGGCCTTCGCATTTGCGAACATTTGTTCGCATTTGCGAACAAGGTTGGATTGAGGGGCCTTCGCATTTGCGACAAATGCTTCGCATTTGCAAAGCCAGGCTTAACACTGAAGGCCTTGCATTTGCGAGGTATACTTCGCATTTGCGAAGCAGTGCTCAATCCTGCCAACTTCGCATTTGCGAAGTATGGTTCGCATTTGCGAACCAAGGCCAGCCTGGGACCTTTCGCAATTGCGAGAAAATCTTCACAATTGCGAAGACAATAGCTGGGTGAAAAACCAGCAGTGCAAAAAATTCAGAAATTGATCCAACGGCCTATCAAATCTTTACCCGAGCCCCCGGGCTCCAAACCAATCATGTACACAACATCAAAGACACATTACGAACTTGTTCGTGCGATCACATCGCCAATATCACATCGTTTTCATCAAATCAAGCCTCAAGTTCATGATTTCCATACTTTTGGTTTTCAAAACTTTCAAACTTGAAACTCAAGGTCCAAAACATATCAAACGACATCCAAATGTCACCAAACTTTGCAGAAAGCACATATATAATATTTAAGACTTGTACCGGGCGTCGGAACCAAAATACGAGCCCGATACCAAGGTCAATTAATTCATTTTCCTTTAATAATTACATCAAAAATAATTTCACAGAAAAATTCATAACTTGGGCTCTAGGCCTCGGAATTCGACTCCGGACGCATGTCCAAGTCCCATATTTTCCTACGGACCTTCCGGGACCGTCCAATCTCGGGTCCGGGTCCGTTTACCAAAAATATTGACTGAAGTCAACTATATCAATATTAATATCATTTTTCTCCAAATTTCTCATAGAATTCATATTTTCTATCACAAAATCTTTCCGGCTACATGCTCGGATCGTGCACGTAAATCGAGGCAACATAGAATGAGGTTTTCATGACCTCAGAAGCTCGAAATGACTAATAAGACAAGTGATGACCCTTTGGGTCGTCACATATCATTCCCCACAAATACAAATATATAATTTGTTTTGAAATCAAGCCTCAACTCGAGGTCCAAATCCGCAAAATTTGAAAAACCTATGTTCTACCAAAAATACCCAATTTTCCCCATAAAACTTATTGATTTTGAGTTGAAATTATGTGAAAAGATATTAAGGATTAAAGAAAACTAGTTAGAAATGACTTACAATTGATTTAGAGACGAAATTTTCTTTAGAAAATCGCCCAGGAGAGTTTATGTTTTGAGAAGATATGAAAAATAGCTGAAAATGCGTCTAAGTGTGAGTTTACAGGTTGCAGGCATTGCAATTGAGAACCTAGACTCTATTATTCTCGCATTTGCAAAGTGACATTCGCATTTGCAATAAAACTGTCGCATTTGCGACACTACAGAAATCCGGGCCTCTTTGCAAATGCGATGGCCCTATCGTATTTTCGCCATCGCTTTTGTTGCGATGACTTCTTTGCATTTGCAACCCCAAGGTAGTCTAGGCACCTTTCACATTTGCAACGATTTTCTCGTGTTTGCGAGCTCGCATTTGCGAACCAGGCTTGACCATACTAGCTAAAAACCTGCAATTTTCTTAAGTTAAAATTCCACTTCGTGACCTATCGAAAACTCACCCGAGCACTTGGGCTCCAAACCAAACATGCATACCACCCTAAAATTATCATACGGACTTGTACGTGTATTCAAATCACCAAAACAACTTCGATAACTATGCATTTAGCATCAAAATCATGAAATTACTTAACAACATCGATTTTTCCAATTTTCTCAAATAAGGTCCGATTCACGTCATTCCAAGTCAGTTTTTTACTAAATTTCAGAGACTCGACTTAAATAAGATATAAGACATGTACGAACTCCGAAACTAGAATACTCCATACCATCAATTTTCAACCACATTTGATTTTCAAAACTCATACATAATTCCAGAAAATAATTTTCATTAAATAATTATTTATCGGGCTTGGGACCTCAGAATTCGATTTCGGGCATACACCCAAGTCCTATATTTTTGTGCGGACCCTCCGGGACCCTCAAATCAAGGGCCTGGGTCCTTTTACCTAAAATATTGATTGAAGTCAACTTAAATTTATTTTAAAATCAAAATTTATCATATTTTACAGATTTTTACATAATAGCTTTCCGGCTACGCAATCGGATTGCACACGCAAATCGAGGTGATACTAAAAGAGGTTTATAAGGCCTCAAAATAAAAAATTATTTCTTAAACAAATGATGACCTTTTGGGTCATCACATTCTCCACTTCTAAGAGAACCATTTGTCCTCGAACAGACATAAGAAGGAAGTACCTAAGTCGGGGAAAAGATAGGGATAACGGCTCCGCATGTCGGACTTGGACTCCTAGGTTAATGCCTTAGTAGGTTAAGCTCTCCACTGAACACGAACAAAATGGACACTCTTCAATCTCACGTGAGATGGATCTAACACAACTGTGCTGAAATCTAACACGTGAGATGGATCGCCATGATACCTCCGAAGCATGGACACATGAAACACTAGATGCAGAATTGATAAGCTCGGCGGCAATACAAGTTTATAAGCCACCTCTCCCACTCGATCAAGAATCTCAAACGGGCCAATGAACCTAGGGCTAATCTTGCCCTTCTTTCCAAATCTCATAACGCCCTTCATAGGTGACACTCGAAGCAATACCTGCTCACCGACCATGAAAGCGAAATCACGAACCTTACGGTCGGCATAACTCTTTTGCCTGGACTAAGTTGTACGAAGCCTATCCTGAATAATCTTGACCTTGTCCAAATGCATCCTGCACTAGATCCACACCCAACAACCGAGCCTCTCCCGGCTTAAACTATCTAACTGGCGACTGATAGCGCCTACCAAGTCAATGACACAAGCTTGGAGCATATCCTCCATAATCTGAATAGTCCGCTCGGACTGTCCGTCCCTAAGGATGAGACGTTGTGCTCAAATCAACCCGTATGCCCAACTCTCGCTGAACTGCTCTCCAAAAATTTAAGGTAAACTATGTACCTTGATCCAAAATCATAGAAACGGGCATACCATAAAGACAAACAATCTTTTGGATATAGATCTCTACTACCCTTTCGGAAGAATATGAGACTGCCACAGGAATGAAATCTGCTGACTTGGTTAGCCTATCAACAACAACCCACACCATATAGAACTTCCTCGGAGTCCAACAACGAAGTCCATAGTGATACGCTCCCACTTCCACTCGTGTATCTCAATCTTCTAGAACAAACCACCAGGCCTTAGATGCTCGTACTTAACCTGCTGACAATTCAAACATCAAGCCACATATGCAACGATATCCTTATTCATTTTTCTCCACCAATAATGCTACCACATATACTGATACATCTTCATGATGCCCGAATGAATAAAGTACTGCGAACTATAGGCCTCTGTCGCGCCCCGTTTTTTTTTTTCCTCCTCACAGAGAGAGGTCCGGGTTTCTACATTCACGGGTGCGACGACTCATTTCCTTTTTGGAAATTGGGTATATAAAGAGTTGCCACCTAATGGATTATGGTGCATTAGGGTACCTAGAGTAATTAACTCTTGAGTTTCTTTGCATTACCAGAGATTAGGGTAAGGGCTCGAAGTAACCTCGATGGAAAGGTATTAGGCACCCCTCTTGGTCCACAACTGTGGGTCCCGACCGAACTTATTTTCACACATTAGTCCATATAAATAGTTAAATCAGATAAATTGCAAGTAAAGCATGTTGTATAGTTCAGATGGTAAAGTTAAAATAACGAGAGAGGATTTGGTAAAGAGGGGTCCTGGGTTATTTGTCCTATAGGATCACCCTATGCAATGTCTGGTAGACACTCATTAATGAGGGGCTACACGTGACATTAACGTGTAGTCATTATATCACATGTCTACCCATCCCATCCCCCTATTGGTCATGGAAAGTAAGTGTTTGGTCACTGATTCCTATTGCGTGCTCCTACCGGTCCCTTCTTAGTGGCCCCGGAGGAAGTTAGGACCTCTACCTATAGGTAGTTCTAGACTTACCTCCAAGGTTTAGAAAGGAAAAAACTCTAATTCGACAATCAAATTAGGACTTTCACACATAATGGGAGAAAATAAAAGGCTCAAAGTTTCCTCCCTAAGTAAACATACAAGCAACACGACTCAAATTCAATTAAAGTCTTTATTAATCAAAGTCTTAAAGCAGGATTTCTAAGTGACTATGTAGAAATACACCAATTTTTTATACCCAGAAATTATAAACTAGAAGTTGCCTAGGGGCTCTTTTAAAAGTTATTAGAATCGGAAATGCTAAATGGCAGAGACGGCTTCAGGGAAATGCAGTTTTTGAAAATGCCCTAAGGCTTGCCTACATGCAGCATATTGTGCCTATATTAATGCAGAAATAAATAGGTTTTCGTAATAGACTCCTTTAATACCTATAAGCATGGTATCTAATGCGATTAATGCTATTGTGAAAGAACTTGTTTCAGGAAATGTATCACTTAATAAGACCAAGCATAATGAAATTGAATTATTAGGCTAAATTAAATTAACAGATAGAATTGCGAGTATAGATCCCTATAGTAATTGTATCTACATGTACTACTATTTTTAGCAACATACGGAAAGACTTGTTAGAACTGAATCAGAGTTGAATCCTATTGACTTTCTCTATTAATTCTCAATGGAACCGCACCACATGTGCCCATAACTAACAAATCACAATGTCTCACAACATCAAAAAATAACTCATAGCTTTCCTCAGATCGCCACCAAACTCAATAATGATAGACTCAACCTATTCCTCAACAATACAACGCAGGGTCAACCAAGCTAACTCAAGCTGAATGCGTATCCATATTGGCCTGCCACTGAACTCAGTTTCAAGAAGCCTGAAAATGTTTCTTCCACTTCTATAACTCATGCCGAAGGCACCCAATAAATACCGAAATCCACAATCTCACCCGGTTACATGCTCGGCCATACAAAATGCATCCGAAAAGTCCCTCAATAATGGAACGGGATCAATGATAGCAACCTCTACACTGACATCTATCACAAATGCCCAATTAAGAAAGTACTCCTTCCCAGTTGTCCGCTGGTTCTTGGAAATATAAATCATTCCGCTAAAACATATTCTAACGCACTTCACCACTTAACACGTGGCATTTTTGGCATAGCCCCTAATGCAATAGCTAAAAATCACCCAACACTACGACAACCAGTCCGAACGTCACATCCACAATATAACATACCAACGAATAAAGATCCACCACGACAACATAGCATGTACATAAGAACTCCATATAACACACAAATCTTTATACCTGATCCCAGTTTCCATCGTGGGAATACCTTTACCCATTTGATACCTAATCATTCTACGACAGATAATCAATATTTACCTGTGCTACCAAGCAAACCCAAATACCACTAGTGGACCCAACAAGAATACACCGCAATACTACTGAAATTTAATCAGTTTAATCCCATTATCTTTTTCTGAAACACATACTCGCGTCAAATCACTTCCACTTAGCAATACCATATTCCCTAATCATCTGAAGCTCTCTTATCTAATCACTTATAAGGAATCACTAAACATCCCATACTTTGCATGACATACACATGCCTTGTGCAAATTCTTACAATAATGACACGACGGATGAGATCTGTATACATTCTTAGCCACCATCGGGGCAACAATTCATTAGGTTTATACTCTTGGCAAGAACTATCACCTTATTCTGAACCAAACAATGGTCTTAACTCTTTACTTCATATACTCAGATTATGCCGATCTTGAATTCAATGATCTCGTCTCACCCAGTATGAACTGCTTGGGCAATAAGCCACTCCAGACATAATTAAATATCGCATATGATGCCCCAATGTGCCAATAGGCTACCAATTCAAATGCGGTACCAAAGGAAACGAGCTTTGGAAGGAATTATCAAATCCTATGCACTAATACCGACTTTCTTTGGAAAACAGGAAGCAAAGCATATAGAAAAACTATACTCGATATCACACTGTTGTCGCATGCAACCCGACCCGGATAACATAATATAAGCTAGTTGTGATTTTGATATAATCTTTTGTATCAACTTGTGGCTTAAATAACTTCACGTGAATAGTTGCATTGAATCTAATGGTTATATGGACTTGAAGTAGGATTCTCGAATAAGTATTAGAGTTTGATAGTAAATGTTTTAGTTTGATTAATGTATTTTGAATAATGTTATAATACATTTGGATGTACAGGTTTGAGCATGAAAAAATATAACCAAAAATATTCATTATCCCTTTGAGTAAAAAAAAATAATTTGAAACAATTTTAGTGGGCATTTGTTCTAAGCGAATTAAGACTTTGATGGGTATAACGATTAGGGCTCGACAACCCTTTCAAGATGTGTAGGCTGCAGTCCGTCTAACGAGCATCCCATAACAAGCATCCCAGGCCTGATTTAATGTCCTTGTATGTTTGGGCCTGGACTGAGGTTTATAGTTTGTTAGTTATTGGTGTAGATATAAGGGTTGAGGTTTGATTTAATCCAGTAACAAACTAATTAGGACCTTTGTTTTATTTTAGAGACAAATAAGGTAGAACATCATAGTCTATTTTTGGACGGATATCTAAAATAAAAATAAATGAGGCGACCCTCGCCAAATCAAATGCATGAATTGCGTGGCCTTCATTAAGTGTATATATTAATTATATAGAAACTTGGGAGGACCGTTTAGCGAATTTCACGGTTTTTCTCAAAGATGATATTGCGTTAGACTCTTTAGGAACGACTTTAATAAAATACTTTCCTAATTATGGGTGCGCATTATGTGACCCAAATCTTACTCTCGGCGAAACTGAAATATATTAAAGTCACAGGCGTACTGGTTGCGGTGTGACTCGAAATGTATTTTCGTGACATTGCAATTCTTCTAAAATTGAAAAGCGGAATATAAGAGCACATAAATAAAAATATATAAAGAAATCAGATAAAAACAAAAATTACAGTTGAGCGACCGTGCTAAAACCATGGAATCCGGGAGTGCCTAACACCTTCTCACGGGTTAACAGAATTCCTTATCCAGGTTTCTAATTTCGCAGACTGTAATACAAGGTCATAAATTTCCTCGGTTCGGGATTAAAACCGGTGATTTGGGACACCATTATTTTCCCAAGTGGCGACTCTGAATTAAATAAATAAATCCCGTTTCGATTGTCCTTTAATTGGGAAAACTCCCTCGCGCTCTCGCGGGTGCGAAAAAAGGAGGTGTGACAGTGTGCCACACGATAGATTTCACATAAGGAGATGTACATCGAGCCAAATTTGCTCATTACAACAAAATACCGAACATCGGTCATAAGCATGCTAAGTGAATAATAACACTTCTGAGGATTATATAGCATTATAACTACAAAACTCAATCACAACTGAGGCGCGATATACAATCAGAATTTCCACATCCAAGTTGCTCATATAACATCATTCCTACACGGATTCTCAACATGTAAGCAGTTTCTCGAGTTGTCTCACAATTCACACGACACAATGCATCACTATGCGAGGTATCTGACAATGAAGCATCATCCTAACTACTCCCCCATGAGGACAGCGTTACAAATATGCACACATCTGACCGGATATAGAGCCGTTATTCACATTAAATCCATCCACTGACTTCATGCTGATTCTGATCACACTGAACTAGTCTAATAACTTTTCAAAGGTCCATAATAACTCCCCTTTTCTCATAACACACAAGGACAACCATCATAGTCAGAGTAATCCTCCCTAGTTCACAACCCAATATGCCAAGTGCCCTACATGCATGAATTCCTCAATTTAATGACACCATCACAACCTTCATACTTGGTTTACATCTTTAACCAGTCAAGTGACTGCATGCCACACTTATATAATCTTCCAGTGGAGCACACTCCCACGACCTACCACAAAAATATATGAAGCGTACCTCCAAACCATCGGTCGCACTAACGCTGAAGAGCGATCAAAAATTATTAACCAAGACACAACACCGCTCTCAGGTGACGATAAGGACAATACTAATTTATCTTAACCATCGAAACTTCCTTCCTGCTCATCTGATCTCATGACATCTTGTCTAAAATTTCCTTCACTCATCTCATTCACGACCCAATTTCCACAACCAGAACTGATTCACCAGTCTGTGTCAAATCAGAACTAACATAGTACAAAGCCACACAATCCGCTAAACAATAGCAAGCTCCCTAACTTGGATCGAAGCCATATACCACAACACACTATATTCATAACGCATATGCTCCATTGCTGTCGTAATACCATGGTGAGATTAAACTCACTCTTTCATAAGCTTGTGGAAACAACTCTTCTGCATTTTCTTGCATTCACTCACATAACAGTTAAGCTTGCTCTCTAGGCGTCCAAATTTTTATAAAGTTCTAAATTTTTCAAAAATTTTGGCAGAGTTTCCTTTGTAATTGGGCCTATCCACCTGCCAGAGAATCACCAAAACCATCCTAACAACACACTTACAACTCGACAAAATATCACAACGTATATCAACAACATTAAATCTCAATACTACCTATATTACATTATCAAAATTGATACATGGACATGCGTTGCGCCTATTTGAATCATAACACAAATAAAATACAACCAATTTAGTCTTTCTGAGTTTGAACTCATACCGCCACACTTATTGCACTTAACTTTCCAACTAGGACATACGATAATATTCTTCACGCGCCCATAACTTGGGACTACACAACAGATCGCAATAGAAAACGAATCGCTCAACGGTTCATCTATTCTCCCACAGACTTCTTTGTCACTACCAAGATCATATAGATACACCTCACAACACTAACAAACTCATCACGTGGATATCCGACCACCATCCCGGCTAATAAGGACATTACTGAACACGTAAGTTCAAAGCACTTGCTCGTATAATCAGCACTTCAGTGCTCAAGCAATAGGCGAAGATTCAGCCTCAAGTCCTCCAGACCGGCCCAACATGAGCTCACGGAGATTACATCTCGCCCCTCGATCGGGAAATCACCGGCCATCAAGGAAAATATATTACTGAGTGCTCGCGTGCGCATACAGACGTTTGGAAGAAATTTCAAGAGTTATATCTCAAGCTGAACCAAATACGCACGATAAGAATTCCAAGAAAGTGAAGTGTTTCCTAAAAGTTCTGTAGCCTCCCGAGGATAGACACAGACGTCTACGTACTGATCCGCGAGACCCTACTAAACCGGCTCATAACTCGCGAAGCCTAGTAACCTAGGCTCTGATACCAACTTGTCAAGATCCAAACCCGGTCGTGATGGTGCCCAACCCTAACGCTAGGCAAGACTGATCAACTATCATTCTCATAATAACAATAAATCTCAAAACAAATTATTTAAGGAGAATATATTAGTTATAGAGTAATAATAAAAATATTTATAGAAGGAAAATACTGAGAAATGCGAAAACCGATAAAACACTCCCAAAAGATTTGGGGTCACGAGTCTAGAGCCTCTAAATAAAGTCGGATAACAATATTTGAATGAAATACTCAAGTCTGAAAAAAATGTATATATAAATAAAACTAAAATAAGAAGAGAAGCCAGGTCCTGCGAACGTCAAGCAGCTACCTCAACAAATCTGATAAATCTGGCAACACGACTGCTCAACTAAACCTCCAGTATACCTGAATCTGCACACAAAGGTACAAGGAGGAGGGGTGAGTACTAATTACTCAGTGAGCAAAAAGCATATAAAATATTTGAAGGTAAGAAATCTATGAAATGCCACAAAGCAAAGCTAAAACTAACAGTCGGATAACGTTCCACCAACCAACAACAACAACTAATAACAGCTAGCACAAGTAAATAATAATGCATGAATGCGATGCAATGCAATGCACATGACCGCTACGACGCATAGCCCGATCCATTTAACGTCGACAGCGCTCACTGGGGTGTGTACAGACTCCGGATGGGCTCCTTCAACCCAAGCTCAATATAATCATAACATTCGATGCGGCATGTAGTCCGATCCATACTCAGTCCACAATATGCATATGAGTCACATGACAGTTTCAATTTATTTCTTTCCAATTTCCAATTTATTAATAAGGAAATACTTTAGTTATTTAATTTTCAGGAAAAAGTGACTTAACAATTTATAATAGTAATTAAACCCAGGACTGAGATCAATAATTTTACAAATCATGCTATAACAATGATATTCATCCTCTAAGGATACTATAGGTCGTCACAAGGCCCCAAACATAGCATAAAGCCCAGATATATTCAACACAAGGTGTGTTTCAACCGCCAATATAGCATTATTCTTTTTCGGGGTGGATCAAGTCACAGTCCCCAGTCATAAATAATCCCGCGCCTGCCATGGGATGCGAGTCACGTCCTAAATAGCGTCACAATGTGATAAGCCGGGGGCTTCAAACCCTCAGTCCATCATATATACCAACTACTCACCTCTAACCGGCCTAGAATGGTTCGCAATGCCTTTTCTTTTTGTATCGACCTCCTCGCCCGTCGAATCTAGTCAAAATCACAGCAAATACATAAATATGGGTTAAAGAAACATAACCCAATCAAAAATACTCAAAAAGTACTAAATTTCACGAAGTTGGTAAAACCCGATCCCTGGACCCACTTCTCAAAAAATTTTGAAAATTATACCAACGTATTTATCGTCTTGCCACAAGACCGTACATATAAAGTTTATCAAAATCGGAGTTTGTTTGCCCCCTCAAATTCTAACATTACACCTTCTTAGGTTTCAAGCCCTAACCTCCATTTTTACCCCTTAAATCCTTGGTTTTTCAGTGTTTAATCTATGTTTTTACATCATAACAACATAATTCGAGTCTAAGAACTCTTACCGGGTAAAATCCCACAGATTCTCTCTTAAAGAATCGCATCAGAAGCTTCTTCCCGTTCCAAAATTAGAAGAATAATTGACCTTCTCATTATAGGTATACTGTTCACGCGTTTTACTACTTCCAATAAATTCCTTGTGAAATTCTAATGAATTTAGGCTTTTGAATCACTCAATTTGACCTTATAATGAAGGAGATATATAGGTTTTAAGATTTGCAAATAGTGCATGTTTTTAATACGCCGTCAGGAGCAATTTCGTCATTAACCTAAAAATCTAGGCAACCTTAGTAAAATGGCCATAAAATCCTCATATAATGTCCAAATTCGATGATTTTTTTTGCTACCGGTCCTTAATTACGGTACGAATCTAATAATTCATTCAAAACAGTAATCAGAGCTCATTTATTTAATATGGTACCCTTTTATGTCCAAAGATACGATGTTGAAACATGAAATAAGAACGTGATCACAACTCGAAACACACCCGAGGCCCCCAGGACCTCAACCAAAGGCACCAACATATCCCAAAACATCATCCAAACTTGTTCCAATCATCGAAATACACCTAACAACACTGAAATAATCAATTCACATCGGATTCAAGCTTAAGTTCTTCAAAATCTTCCGAAACACGCATTCGATAAAAAACCCAATCAAACGACGTCCGAATGACCTGAAATTTTGCACACACACCACAAATTACATATCAAAGATATAGCAACTCTCAGAATTCTATTCTGCCCCTCGGATCAAAATCTCACCTATCAACCGGCATTCGCCAAAATCTAACCTTAGCCAATTCAAGCCTAATTCTACACCGGACCTCCAAATTCAACTCCAATTGCACTCCTAAGTCAAAAATCATCCCCCGAAACTAGTCGAATTATCGAAAATCCATTCCGAGCCTTCTAACTCATAAGTCAATATTCGGTTGACTTTTCCAAACTAACCTTCTCATAAAGAGACTTATTGTCTCATTTATACCCGAACTCTATCCGAATTAATTCAAATTCTTCAAACACATATAATGAAACCTATAGAAGCATAAAATGGGGAAAACGGTGCGGTAACTCCCGTAACGACGGGTCGGGTCGTTACAAATATGCACAAGAAAAATCTGGTGAACCTTATCTTTCCATAATACTCTAGAATATCTAGATGTCTCTAATTGATAAACTTATCTTCCCACAACATTCTAGAGCATCTAGATATATCTATCAAATATCAAGGATACTTCACTAGGACATTCTAGAGAATTTTATATTTTTCCAAAAAAACCACTTTACTTTATTTATCTCACAAGTATTTGTATGAAGGAAAGAAAAAATAAAATGTAAATAGAAGATAATAATATAATATAGAAGAGAGAGAAGAAATATTATTTTTTTAGTGTTAAAAATAATATAATGGTTGAAGTAAATTTGGTGTTACACCATTTTAATGTGAAATTTAGAGATGTCTTATAGCGCCGGTCTTACATGTACAAAAATCTAGTACATCACATGTATATTAATTCAATTAAGTACTTCTCCCAGAACATAGAACTTGGTATGATGTTTGGCACAATTGAGAGAAGAAGAGGCCTAACATGATGCAGAACAGCCTGTCAATATAGCCCAAGATGACTGCCTACCATTTCAAACCCCAAAACAGAGGTTTTGTGCTAAATTTTTAATAGCACTGTATCCCTTTGAGAGGAGGGTAGCATGTAGGCAAGTCATCCTTGGCTAATAAACAAAGACTCTTTACTTCAGGTAAGCCCTCTCTTCTATACATTTTAGTTCCTTTAGAATTGCCTTAAAATGAGTTGTGGACAATTTGTTTCTTCTTGGATTCTATATTTATAGCTCAAAAGGAAATTCCATATTCATTTTGGCACCAAGTGTTTGACCTTACATTGCCAATTTGCTTAGTCCATAAAATGCTTCCGTCCCTTTCATTTCCTACAAAGTTTCTGTGAAGTGCATGACAGAATATATTCTTTTGAGTTGAAAGAAGCTACAACTCAAAATATATTTTGTACATATATTTTGAGGATTGTACCTACTGGACAAACGGCAGGTTTTAGACTTCAGAATTAGAATATATTTTGTACGTGATGATATAGATTGACTAACAATGAGTATAATGTTTATTTTTTTGTCTTGGTTACTCAAATCGTAAAGACTAAATAGAGGAGTCCTCTCTATTTACATGTGAAAGCGTCATTGTCTATCCTATTCACAGTTTAGAGCAATTGGTTCATCTCTTATTTTTATAAGTGAGGTTAGGTTTTATGCTTTTGGATTTTTTAATATATAAGGTAAGGGATCAAGCCAAACCAATTTAACTAAATAAAAAAATAAAAAAATAAACTTCAAATTATCCGCTTCATTTCAGTTGTCGTGACCGGGAAATGGGGAGTAAGGTGGATGGAATGTCAATCAATAAAAGTTTATCAATAGTGTTTTAGATTCGAAATTTGACTAAATCTTAAGCTAAATGGTGGATGAAAATTGGTCGGAATCAAATATCAATTTGATAGCAAGTTGACCATCAAAACATTTCAAAGATGCATTGTTGCATGAGAGTACGAGATGAATCACCAAATTGATAATTTGTGTCAAATCGGAAAAGAAAAACTTGATCGTGTCTTGCTTACCTGATGTGGTATTAATAACTAAAAATAGTCAAACCATAACTAAACCAAGAGGATCGTATATTTCTACAATTATTAAAAATATTTTATACATATAAATATTTATTGTAATGTAATTTTTGAATATTTATTTTCTTGAGACGAATGTCTTTTGGAAATAGTATCTCTACTCCTTCGAGTTAGGGGTAAGGTCTGCGTACACACTACTCTCCCCAAATCCTACTAATGAAATTTTACTGGATTGTTGTTGTTGTACTTGTAATTTATAAATCTAATGGAGTAAAGGTGAATCAAATGGGGAAAAGTAAATTCTACGTCGGCTTTGTTAGCAAGGTGTCTTAAACATGCAACAACTTGCCATACTATTGGACCAATTTTTCCCAAGCAAATATTAAAAAAACGGTAGAAGTCTAAGATGACCGGGTCGATGGCCGGTTTAAATCCCAAAGTGAAAGGATTGGTGTAAACAAAGGAATAATCTATCATATAAGAGGTGATCCTTTGATTCGGGTTAGGAATGATAATGGGAAAATCTTCAGCCCAATGGCATTCTCTCCTAACTATTGGAGCCAAAGCGCTTGTGATTAAGGTAGGATAAGGATCAACATGGTCTAGTGCAACAATTTGGGTTTTTAAAGATTCTTTATTATGGTGGAAAGAAAATTCGGTAGGAATAATTTCTTCTACTAAGGGTTCACGCAAAGGCTCCGTTGAATCCTTACTTCTAGAAGAACCTCTTTGTGAATGAGAACCTCTGGTTCCAGAACCAGAAGGAGGCGTTGAAGCACCACCATGAGTGGAGCTTAGATTGCATAATCTACCGCCTATTCTATGTCTTATAGGGGCATTGGGAAAATTGTTTAGAATGGAAATTTTCTTAGGGTTAGGGTTCGAAGAAGCCATGGATGCAAGAGTTGAATTGAAGCAAGTAAGTTTTTAAGGTGAAAGTATTCGGTTCAATTTATGAACAATAAGACAAGAAAACATGTAATATTTATAGTATTGTGTAATAATAAAAAAGGAAGAGTACGATGATGAAAGACGCTATAATGATGATAACTGATACTTCGTCAAGAGTGAAGCCGAAAAGAAAGCCTAGAAAAGCGCTGCATGACAGTGTAACCAATGAGGAAGCAACACGTGTTCAGGGCATTAAAAGAAAGTGACAGTTTAAACGTCAACTTTATCAGAGCTTTAATGGTGACAAAAATTCTCATTTTTATGAATTCCACTTCCCAAATATTCATATTAATGAATAAATGAAAAGTGTGGGAACTGTCTGTATTGGAAAAAATTAAATATATGAATGAATAATGACATGGCATGACATTACTCATAGGCTATGACTCGGTCAAAGTGTCTAAGCTTATGTGGATAAAAAGAAGTGCGAGACAATAGGGTGAAAAAGAGATATGGGAACAAAGGGAATGTACGAGTTACAAGGCTCGGAAGACCCGTACCTATTAAAAGTGCAATTATGAAGGAGATACGAAAAGACAATGAACCAGGACACATAAGAGAATGAAGATACACGTCATTACAGTAGAAATAAGTACTAGAGCCGTTAAGAAATATTTACATTCAATATAATGATTGAATAACGTAGCATTTAATATCTTAAATATTCATAATGACCTTATTATAGTTTGGATGTAACGTACATTTTCAAAGATTCTCCATAAGACATATAAATGGAGAGACATGTAATCAAGGAAAATACAAGATACTACTGGAATATATTTCTGATTTACAAGCTTTCATATTTGAGCATTTGAAAATTCTTTTCTTAATTTATTTTTCTATTAGTAACCCGATTCTTTTATATTCTAGATTTGACTAAAAAACCATTTTTTGGTTAAACACCCATCCTGTATGAGCTATAATTCGACCTTATAATATTCGGAATATATTAATCGCTCCCCTCGACCCCAAATACGCATAACGGGCGTCGAAGCCGTCCCCAATTGGGCGCAGGCGCCGTAAGCAGGGAGGTCGTCCTCGACCACAGGCTATTGTCCGTAGCCGCTTACAATTCCTTTGTCAGAGACGACGCCTTGCGGGTACACCCACTACAGTTTCATGACACGGACTCGATCTCCAAAGAAAGTCGACTATCATAATTAAGACCTATAAATACCGAAGCAATGATGAGAAAAAGAGTTCCACTCTCTCCCCATGGGGGCTCTAAGAAATACAGAGTATAACACAGAGTGAGAATCACTATCAACAATATATGGTAACAGTAGATCCATGAAAACATGATTGTAAGGATCTGAACCTCTTCATGGAGAGGCAGATTAACCCATCATCATGAATAAAGATCACTAAATATCCTATGTCATCTCTATATATGTCTCCATTACCTTTTTCCTTTATTGAATTTCAGATATGTTACGACCTGCTATGATTGACCCTTTATTTTTAATAGTTGTTTTGAGTTCATAAATGTTCATAAACAATTTGGGTCAAACAATTTGGCGCCGTCTGTGGGGAATTCATAGCAAGGTCGCGTAGCTTTTTCTGGAGTCACAAATAAAGGGAAAACAACAAACGAAGGGTTAAAAACCCAATCAGAGCAAGCCTGATTCGTCTTACAACTCGAGCTATGATCCCTCGACTCTAAAGAATCAACAAAAGTTCAACTACGGTTGAACTGGGACTCAGGCCATGAGCCTTCGCCAATGTGAATTCAACAACAGTTGAAGTAAAACTCGGTCTATGAGCCCTCGACTCTAAAGAATCAACAAAAGTTCAACTACGGTTGAACTGGGACTCAGGCCATGAGCCTTCGCCAATATGAATTCAACGACAGCTGAAGTAAAACTCGGGCTATGAGCCCTCGACTCAGAAGAATCAACAAAAGTTCAACTACGGTTGAACCGGGACTCAGGCCACGAGCCTTCACCAACATGAATTCAACGAACAGTTGAAGTAAAACTCGGGCTATGAGCCCTCGACTCTAAAAAACCAATAAAAGTTCAACTACGTTTGAACTGGGACTCATGCCACGAGCCTTCGCCAATGTGAATTCAACGGCAGTTGAAGTAGAACTCGGGCTATGATCCCTCGATTCAACAGAGTCAACAAAAGGTTCAACCACGGTTGAACTGGGAGTCAGGCCACGAGCCTTCGCCAACTAAAAAATTCAATGACAATTGAAGCAAAACTCGGGCCGTGAGCCCTCGATCCATGACAACTAATGACCACATGAATGGATAATGCGCAGCATAACGAGCAGTAAGTGAATGGAAGAAAAAAAGTGGGGGGGGGGGGATTCCCCCCATTTCAAATTAAAACAGGCGAATATGGGCCACGCCCGTCCGCCTCGAAACAAGAATTGTCTGAAATTAACCACAACAATCAATCAAATAAAAAATAGCCACACACGACAACAAGAAAAAGAAAATACAACCAACTAATCACCAATTAACTGGGGATTGCCAACAACGCCATCCGTTCCAGTTCTATCATCACCGGCCTGCACCGCTCCATTACCAGCTCCGTCCGCATCGGCCCCGGCTTCGCTCCCGCCAGCCTCTGCTGCGCCTTCATCATTCTCGGCTCTGGCTCCGCTCCCTCCAGGAATATCATCATTACAAGGCATCGCGGCGTCAATACCGCACTCCTCACGAGCCTCCCGCGCTTTCTGACGCGCCTACTCGAAGGCCCCTTCGGTAATCAGGCCGGCCTCAAACAAATGCTTATATATGTCCCGCTGTGCTTCAGCATAAACCCAAGCCTCACGAGAACTACCCAAACACGCGGACTGTTCTTGGACACACCGGTTCTCCTGTTCAAGGAGCGCTATCTGCCCCGCGGCCTCCTGAGCACTCCTCTCCAACATCCTGATTCGCTCCTCGAGGCCGTTCTCTCTGGAGGCGGCAGCGGATCTTATCGCCGACAGCTGGGAGTCGTTGGCTTGGATGATACCCTCAAGCTCGGCTGCCCTGGCAGAAGCCTCGACCAGCCTACGCCTCAAGTCGGCCGATTCCCCCTCCACGGCGGCAACCTTTCCCCTCCACTCTGAGGTAACTGTCGTCACCTTGGCCAAACACTAACGCTCGCTCTCCAAGGACGCCCTTCTTGCGGCCTCTAGTTTGTCGTTCGCCTGGCGCAGCCGTTCCTCCAAGGCCTCAATATGGCCGAGCGCTTGGTCCCTCTGCAACTCCGCCCGCGCTAACTCCCCGACCAACTCTCGATTACGGGGATCATCCCTCAAGCGCTCCTCAAGCTCCCTGCATTGGAGCCGTAAGTGGCGACACCTCTCGAGAACGCGGAGAAGGACCCCGACTCGAACATTCGTCCGACGCAGGCACTCTACATGCAGCAAAGACACCTGTGAAACAAAGAAATATATAGAAGGGTCAGAGACGGAAATTCAGAAAGACGCAAAGGTTACGAGGAAGTAATCAGTCCGAAACGCATACCTTCACACCCAGCGACGCTACCTCATTCATTATACTAACATCCGTCACCTCCCTCAACGACTGATTCTCCACAGAAGAACACAACTGGCCCAACAACGGTAGCATGGAAGTCTCTCTCAGCAATAAATTCTCATCCGCGGAAATTTCGATCACCCCCGGCCTCCCGTCTGGATGGACAGTCGCGTTCGTGATCCCATCAGGGAACATACGAACGTCCTCGAAATCTAGATCGGATCCAGACAGAGACATCTCTCCTGTCGCCGCCGCCCCCGTCGACGGGGTGCTGGAATCTCCAAGATCCACGACCACCCGCGAGGGCTCACCCACCCAAATCTATGGGTGGAAGACTGGGCAGTAGGGGCAATGCTCCCTTCCCGCTCGTCCCGGGCTCTCAGATCATTTGGCACGCCCGTTGGAGTGCGCGCCACCTCAACAATCTCCCTCGCCCCGGAGGGTGGCGGAGGGGTCGCGGTTACCGCCTCATTAGCAACCGGTCGCGCCTCTAGAGCCTGAGGTGGAAGGATCCGCCGCCTGACCAAGGGCCTCTCCACCTCATCTCGAGAAGGCGACGCTTCTCGGGAGCGTACAACTCCCGACATACTCCCGCCTTCGAGCCGAGGGCGAGCGGGAGAGGGTGCAGCTACGGAATCGACGGAGACGGCCCTGGGAGCCCGAGCGGCCGCCGCTGGAGTGAAAAACCTGGCAATCGCCCTAGGACGCCAAAATACGGGCTGAGGAGCCTTGCCGCGGCTTACCCGTCCTACAAAGATAGGAAATAGGTCAGCATTGAGTTACGATGACTACCAAAAGACGGATACGCCCCATTAATGTAGAATGACTTACCTACGACCAAACTGTGGCCGTATCTCCTCGAGAAGGACGCCCACGAGCGAATCCCCTCGGTATATGGAAGGATAACTTCTAACCACCCACGCAGACCAGTGAATAGAGGCGGGGGCGACCTGTCAGCTGCGGAAACGACAAAACAGCCATCAGTCAAAAGACAAGAACAAAGAACAAATTTAATCCTCCTCGAAACAAAGAAAATAAGAAAATACTTACGGCCGTGATTCCAGGCATCCGGAAAGCCCGAAGGGGACGTCAACAGATGACTGGTCCGGACGTAGAAAATTGTTCATATTGACGAGGCTCGACCTCGTCGTCCAAAGCCGTCACCAGTCCCTGCCACCCGCGCCAGACCATCCGAATTATGCTCTTCCGAGTCCGTTGAGGAGCAAAGAGAGCAAGGATGTGCAGAAGAGTGACCAACCCGCCGGCTAGCTCCGAGAACTTAAGCAGCATGGCAAAGATCCTATACACGGACGGGGTAAGCTGCCCCGGGCAAACGCCGTAATACCGGCAGACATCGACTAACAGATTGGGAAGGGGCATCCTGAACCCCAGCCTGAACGGGAAGGAGTAGAACACACAATACCCGGCGCGATCGGTGTGCACCCTGTCTCCGGGCCGGGCCAATATGATGTCAACATGGGAGGCGATAAGCCACTGCGCGTGCAGCTGGGCCATGCTCACCTCTCCCATCAGTGGGGCCTCGTTGACATGGTCAGCACCGCTATCCACGGTGAAATCCACCGCCAAACTTCCCGCCCCTGGAAGTATATCGTCAATCGAGGGCATCCTCTCAATATCGCTCCGGTCAGCGGTCGGGAGCATGGGGGACAACCCCTCAATCTCCGGAGATTCTGCTGGCAGTACCACCGGAAGACCGTCGCGAGGAGAAAGGCCAGCCATTAATTTGGGTCACCGGAAAAATTAGATGAAGAACGGAGAATATAACTAAGAACGGGCAACGATTATGCCACAAAAAAGCAAGATTATTTGAGAATTTGCTAGAAAGAAAAATAATCAGTAGATCAAAGAACAAAGAATGTCTGACACACCAAGCCCTCTTGTAAGAAAAATCGAATCAAAACCTCGGGAAACTGACATGCGCCATTTAATGCGAATCCCAACCGTCAGAAACGGTTCGATTCTCATCAAAACCGTCGCTTCCACGATCGAAATCGGAGAGTGTGCGCCGGAATACAAGCCGTCACTTCAAACACTCCTGGTATGGCAACGCATCAACCGGAATCTGCATCCTGAAGCTTGCGTAAAGCAAGAGCGCATTTGGGCCCACGCCCGATGAAGAGGCGTCCTGAGAGGTCGCCGTATCCTCAGTCGAGAGGAGACGCCGTATGAACTATCATATCCGCTTATCCCGGTCCATCTCGACGTGACCGCGATAAGCGGAGGGACTATATGTATGAGCTATAATTCGACCTTATAATATTCGAAATATATTAATCGCCCCCCTCGTCTCCAAATACGCATAACGGGCGTCGAAGCCGTCCCCAATTGGTAAGCAGCGAAGCCGTCCTCGACTACAGGCTATTGTTCGTAACCGCTTACAATTCCTTTGTCAGAGACGACGCCTTGCGGGTACGCCCGCTACAGTTTCATGACACGGACTCGATCTCCAAAGAAAGTCAACTATCATAATTAAGACCTATAAATACCGAAGCAATGAGGAGAAAAAGGGGTTCCACTCTCTTCCCACGGGGGCTCTAAGAAATACAGAGTACAACATAGAGTGAGAATCACTATCAACAATATAGGATAATAGTAGATCCATAAAAACATGATTGTAAGGATCTGAACCTCTTCATGGAGAGACAGATTAACCTATCATCAAGAATAAAGATCACTAAATATCCCCTGTCATCTCTACATTTGTCTCCATTACCTTTTTCCTTTATCGAATTTCAGATATACTACGACCTGCTATGATTGACCCTTTATTTTTAATAGTTATTTTGAGTTCATAAATGTTCATAAACAATTTGGGTCAAACACATCCCAATAGATTTTTCTTGCTTAGTATTATTCAAAAAAATTTCCTAATTTTAAGCTAAATAAAAAGAATTTGGGAATTGAGGGTTTCTTTAGGTGTGGAGTAGAGTTTAAAAGTTTGCTAACGCAGGGGGATTTTCTCCGATACTATAATGGAAGTTAAATGTAAGATAACGGCTAAAAGAACGGGGGGTAAATTTGGCCATTTTCCCCTCATGAATGAAGATGTTGATGAATCCTTAATCCAATAATTGATTAAAAAAAAACGTATTGGCTACTGAGACAAAATTTAAGGTGGTCAAAGGTCAAACCTGACAGTAGCTATCAAAGTGGGTTCGGCCTAAAATTTGTTTCATTTGTGATCTCTTTCAAGCCATATGAGGGGAAATACACCATTACTGTCTCTAAAACTGAGAAACAAGATCATATCCTTTTGTTTCTATGTTGTTCAAGATTTCACTTTTCCTGTGGTTTCTTTGTTATTTTCTTTTTCTGGGTGTGTGAGATATCTTTGTTTTTCATGTGAAATAATTATTTATCTTGTCGATAAGTTCATTTGTTTGTTGCCTTTTAAACACCAATTGAGGTTATTCTATGAAATGATTTCCAAAAAAGATACGTTCAAGTGAAAATAACAGAGTTTTGGTAAGTTTTCTTGACAAGTATGTAGACTGCTTTTTGTCCTAAGAGTCATATGTAGCACTATACTTGTATGGGATTTGGTATCAATTAGTACAACTAGTTCTAAAGGTATATCCATTTTACGAGACTTACCAAGTAGGAATTAATACGCATATATTGGATCATATTCAGCGGTAAGGTGAATGTTAGTTTTTTCATGTCTTAGGAAAATGTTTCTCAAGAAATACAGAAGATGCTTGAGATATTTTCTTCAGTGTTTAGTTTTGATTAAACATTGTTACATTAAGGTGGTGTTATGTGAGCCCTTCCCCGTTATACATCTTTACTTCTATTTTACAAAATTTTCACCATCCTCTCCATCGAGCATGCATAGAAGGTGTTGGTCTAAATGATTTACCAATAGCCTTTCTCTGACTAGGGATGTCTAGGATTAGGATTTTCGAGAAATCGAGGTCTGCTTGGTATTATCCACTCATGATCCTCAAATCCGTTTCTGTGCCTCAAAGATTTCATCATTTTTTCAAGTAACAAAACTAGATGGTGAAACATGCATTTATTAATATCAGAACTAATTTACTTAAAACAAAATACCCCAATCGGCTATTTCCTCATGTTATTAGCTTGATGCTCACAGGTACACACAAATCTATTAGATTTTTCATGTCATAGGTAACAATGTTTCCTAGGCAATAGGGGATGCTCGTTATGATTTTTCAATATAAAGTATTGATAGTAACATTGTTGTGTCATCGTGTTAAGGTCTCGTGTATGAGACATTCTTGTTTTACATCTTTATTTCCATTTTACCAGACTTATTACAAGTTACTGATACAGAGATATCTATCTTGTCTAGAAGTAAAAGCGAATGTTAGGTTTTTCATGTCAGGGGAAATGATATCCTAGGAAATTGGGGGTACTTGATGTATTTTCTTCGGTATAAATGTTTGATAACAACTTGGCTGTGCCATTCCATTACGCTATTTTCATTTGAGCATTTTGTGTTTTATGTCTTTATTTTCATTTTACAAAGCTTTACTCGTGCATATAAGTAAAACTGGATATTAGACTTTTTATGACGTAGGAAATAGTGTTTCCTGAGAAATAGGAGATGCTTGATGTACTTCTTCAATGTTATGTTTTTAATACTGTTTGATTGTTAAGATGTCATTACGTAAGCCTTTAATTATTTTGTAAATTTCTTTTTATTGCACAAAACTCACTTTACTCCTGCTAATAAGAAGATATTGAGCATGTAATGGTGAATCTTTCCTGTCATAGGAGCGATCAGTGATGTTTCCTACATTGTTGATGTATTTTTTACAAATATTTGGTTTCGATAACAATGTTATTGTATCATTGCATTGAGGTTGCTTTTCTTGCTTTACATTCCTATTTCCATTTCACAAAATTATCTGCTTCTGATAGTAATATGGAGTTATTGGTCATGCATTGAAGTACAACTTGATATTGTGTTTTCAAGTCACAGGAATGTTGTTTCCTACGAAATAGGACTGATGCATTTTTGTTGAATAGTTTTGATTGCAACATTGCATTAAGGTATTGATTTGTGAGCCTTACAAACTTAATTCGGAAATATTGGTATTGTCTAGAAGTAAAAATGGAAAGACCCTTTTTTCCTTTCGTGGATGTTGGTGGTGTTCGAGCCAGCTGCACGCACCTCAACTATTCCATCGAGTACCTACTACCTCCCACCTGCACGGTTTCCAGGTAACTCTGCCCACATCTTTTATGTCATATATAGGAAATGATGTTCGCTAGGAAATTTGAGATGCTCGATGTATTTTCTTCAATATAAAGAATTAATAGCAGCATTGCTATATTATTGCAGTAAGGTGTCGTTATGTGAGCCTTTCTTGTTTTGCGTCTTTATTGCCCTCTCTTGGAAACTTTGAGAATATGGCATTCATCAACTAGAAAATTGATCTGCTCGATTTCATGTGGTCATCATTTGTCAAAATTTTGCATTCTGAAGAACATCCCAACTTCCAAGTTGCTGGTGCAATCCCTTGAAGGAAGTTCCTTGCAGCCTTTAGTTACACATAGAACATTTGTTTTTATGGTGGGATTTCTAATGTCCCAAAATCCAAGCTGAGTTATAGAATCCATAAATTGATGAAATGATGACATTAACTTAAACATCATAATCATGCTTGCTACTCCACTTGTGATTCTTCTTGTTTCATTTATATCCCAATGCTGAACTTAGTCATTGGAATACGAGCTTTGCATTACATGAACGTCTTCATCATTTTTATCTCCTCACAGATAAGACTTTGCATGACACATATTTTTTCAAATGGACAGAAACCTGCAAAAGCTTAAAACAATAAAATTGTGTGCTAACAGTAGCCTATATTTCTAGGGAAAATCATCTTTCACAATCCTTAGACCTTATTATAAGATCCCATCATGCACATATAAAAACCTCATGGAAGCTTAGGGCCTCCATCTAAAGATCCCTCATGCTTCTACTTCGCTGAAATGTGCAAAGTCTGGTGGTCCAAGGGTTGTTCTAACTTACTATGATTTATGGTTGAGGAAGAAAGTTCTCTTTTATGCAGACTATACATGCTTGTTGGTCCTTAAATTGCCTTAATATGTAAGGTGAGATCCTGTTGTGTAAATTGGGCTTAACATGATCCCCAACTATCATCCAAGCTTGGATGAGAAGTGGATTATGAGAACTTTATTAGGTGCTTCTTGGGAGTTGATTAAATTTTTGCAGTACTGGTACTTGGGTAAGTTAGCAAGCACAACAGGAATTAGCAAGGTCGAAAGACAAAGATGTAAAGTATAAGGCAATGACTTAAGGAAGAGATAACCATCATTATATTTATCTGCAGAAGATATGTCCTACACCACCCTACAAGTGAAGGACAAATTCATCATATGTTTGCTGAGAGAGGTGCTTCAGTATTTATATGAGTTAGCCTCGCATTATGCCTGTCAGATGTCCGGTAGTGTTTATAAATGACTGATCTTTTATTATGTTGTGAAATGAAATTGCATCTTCTGGATTGTGGCATATTTTTACCAAAACATGTATATTCCCATGTTCTTACTGGCCAAACACATTTCTAGATGACATGTCTCATTTACCACTATGAATTATGAGAGAATAAACAAGTATAGAACAACATCATTTTGGTTGTGATAGACCTAGTTCATATTTGTCTGCTAAATATAACTTCTGATTGAAACAAATAAAAAAAACAGATGCGATAGATGAAATATCCTCTCTACCCTGTCTGTAGAGTATTATTAAGGCATTGCCTCATACAGTTACCTTATTTTATTCTATCATTTGTTCCCCCAATAGAAACAGTTCAGGAGTTGCAATTTCCTCACTTGTCAGACTTGATAACTTTTGCTGATAACATGAGGGGGCGAAATCATCCCTCGGCGTCTTCTTTCATGCAGAACCTTGTTAGGCATTTCAAGTTAGTACTCAAGTCATACTTCACCCCATAGTAATATGCACACACACATTCTCACTTTCAACAATGAGATTGAGCCCGGAATGCCAACATCTGTCAAGGAAGTTTTTGAAACACTGTGTTCTTCCCTTAAATTCTTGAGTGAAACGATCCCAACCAGGAGAAGTATCGAAGTGAGTTTTGTATTATAGGATGAGAGGAAGTTGAAGATGGTACATGTAAAAATAAGGTGCTTCTCCATTGCGTCGTCATTCAAGAGTACAGATAGCAAAAAAACTTATGTGTACAGGTCAAAGGGTGAGGGGTCCCAAAGGGAGTTCTGGGATCAACTTTCATGTTTGTTTTGGGAATGAAGAGTTCTTAGATGTCAGGAGGAAATTTTAATACGTTAAGTTATTTGGAAGAAAGGATGGAACTTGACTCTCTAGAGCAATGAAGTGTTCAGAGTTTATTGATAGCTTTTAGCTAGTTGATGACAGGTGCTTTCACGTGGACCAGGATGAAGGAGTCAACGTCCAAATTCAGACTTGCCATATTTCACATTTCAACCACATGGCGAGGTAGCCCCAGATATCATCCAAATCCCCTGTCATATTTCCATCAGATCATGTTCTTATTCTCTTGGACTTCAGCAGGATCAGAAAAGCTCAGGAATCGTTCACGTCAACATTTGAAAACATGTGGCTAAAGGCGAACAATGGAGAGCTCATTGGACAATGGTGGGGGAATCATCATTGTAAATTATTGACATCAGCTTCTTACTGTCGTAGTTCCATGTTCCAACCACATGGTAATTTCATCATCAGCTCTTTTGCTTAGATCTGCTTTCTGTTGGCCACTGGAACCTCTATATTCTAGAAACTGGATTGCTATACTAACTCGAAAACCACTTCTCTTTCACACGCCCATTGAGCACTTTTTGAGTTGTATTTTCCCATATATTCCTAAACATTGCTTCTAGATTCTGATTGCACATATTTCTCAACCTAGTCACCAATTTCGTTTCTTGTTTTGGTTGCAAACGATCTCAGTGCAACTGCCTCCTTAATTGGAATGGAGGTATTTTCCCAATGTTCTCGACTTTCTGGCGAAAACAATAGGAAATAGCTGCAATCTCCTGAAAAATACTGCTACTTGGATGCACATCTTTAATGCTGCTCAGAATTCTTACTTCAGAATGTTGCTGCCTTGCATATTCCAGAACTATGTCTGCCTATAATTAAGGTAGCCCTGGATTTTGCAAACTGTCGGATAGCTGCCAGTTGGATAAGTTCAGCTGGTACGTTGTAAATGGCAGATATTTAAGATGAAAAGAGTAGTCTAGGTCATTTAGGATAAGATGTGATGGTTATGGTCAGCTGGTACTCTAACTCATCCCTGGCAAATAATATGAGCTAGTAAAAAGTGTAAAATGGCAGATATTCAAGTCCATCAATACATGGCATTTAAGTATTAGAAAATGAGTAGCATAGGTCGCGGTTACACTCAGCTAACACTCGATCTCACTCTTGCTACTGATATATCTTCTCCCTCACTTTATGTGAACTGACATCCCACTGAACTCTTCAATGCAGTGATCTTGTTATCTTTCACGTTGGCCTCCAGATATTCACAAAGATGCCAACGGGAGTCATCTATCCTGCTTTCCACCAGATTTGGCATTTGAACATTGTCAAACATCTACAACAAGAAATTATAAAATTAAAAAAATGAACAAACTTAAATATGAAAATGTAGTGCTGGTAAGAAATTATAATCAGATCACATTAAACATATGTCTTTCTTGATAAAGGGAAATTAAGATGGTTTGAGCATTCTGCTTTTGCTTAATTATAATGATGTCAATATCTGTGTAATATGCATACATCTGATTTTGGTCTCAGAAAACTGTAATATAAATTTTGTCAGATGTCAAAATTATGAAGCTTAGTTCTCGAATGCTTGATCAAACTATTATACAGAAACCATATGGATGAGGTGTAATGAAACACCTTTAGTTGTCAGATGTCAAAATTATGAAGCTTAGTTCTTGAATGCTTGATCAAACTATTATACAGAAACCATATGGATGAGGTGTAATGAAACACCTTTAGTGGGATTGTATTACATAGTCTCGGTTCTTATTTTAGTTACGGTTTAGTGGGCTTGAGTTTTCTGAAAAGTAACCTCATTCAGTGAATGAGTTTATCATGAACCAGATATTGAAGTTTTAGAATACACTATTAGCTCAAGGACGAGGAATTTTATGATCTTTGCTTCTGATTAATTTTTATTTTTATTTTCGATACATAGATCATGATGCTTAATCTATATATGTCATACTTGATTTCAGGGATATATTGATTCTTAGGCATGTACTTTTTCACTTTTTGGTTCCCCGTAAACTTTACCCCTCTATACATCTTCCCTGACTCGTATATTGGGAATGATCCAACAATTAATAAATTGAATCTACAAGAATGCTGAAATATGTGGACTGAGGCATATACTTGCAGGTTGATGGAACACGGTCTGTTGTCACCTGAGAGAGAAAAGAAGCTACTGGAGAAAAAAAGCAGAGGAAGCAAAACCAAATTGGCACAGGGACCCCTGTCAAGTCACCGCCACCACAAATCTCGAGCAAACCTGAGAGTTTCAAAGTGATGCAGCAAGAATCAAAGAATGCGATGTAAAATAAAACACACGATTAAAACTGATAACAAAGATGAAGATGATTTCATACTTAGTCCAACGAGGAGAAAAGGGTAAGAACGAATGCTTATTTCCTTGTGCAGTCATGTATTGAATCGAAACTGTGCTGTCTTGAAAACTTCAAAAGGGACTTGATGGAGTGCATTCTTTTATTCTTGATTCATGGAAATGAATAAGTGAATTATAGTTGAAATAAACTACAGTTTAATGTTATATAGTAAAATGTCACGTGACTTGTTATAGTTGCACATAAACCACAGTTTAGTGTTATATAGCACGATGTTTCATGTAACTTGTTTAGTTTGTTTTATGCTATTTTTTAAGTTACAGGAAATAGACACATCTCAGAGTTCATTACAATTTTCTGACAAGCGATCAGTATTTCCAACCGAATAAGTGAGTAAAGAAAGATTAAAAATTATAGTTTTTCGTAAATAAAGATTAAAAACCATTGTTGTTCTTCTTCCACTTCTTACAATGTGATATAGTGGCCATCAGGTCAAGGTCAAGTATAATAACAGTTTATATATTATCTTACCATTTCTTCTGCGAGACCTTCCCAGCGATCTTGATATTATTCCCCGAGTAATTATCAAAATTGTCTGATTAAGTCAGATGGTCTGTGTAGTTGATTTTTTATTTGTTTCAGACATTCAGTCATTTCATGGATGAGCAAGCTAAGGCTGCTGCACATAAATATTACATGTACATGTAAAGCTTACTGTTCATAGTAGTCCTTACATGTCTTTAATACTCAATGGCCTGGATAGCTGCTGCTGCATTCAGATAAAAAGAACATGAATGAGAACATATACCATAAGATTCATCAACATGAAGTTAAGTTTGATCTTGACATTGTCTTATTCATGCGATGCATTGACCCATGTTACTTGTTCCTGACATATAACATTTTGTACCTTTGATCATTGGATTCCCCAAAGAAGATGGTGAAGGGGTAAGAAGCTCTGACCCTTTTTTTTTATTGCAAGCATTGAAATTTTATTGATGCATTTATTTCAGGAGACAAGAAGAATTAACTCCATTGCACGGTAAGCATTTAATGTGTAGGAGACTAAAACCAATCCCAATCCCAATCCCATTCTTGATTTGGTGAACTTAGAAATAAACTATCACTTCTTGACATTTCATAATTTTCACTACCTGCATCCTGGTGTTTTGCAAGTTATGTAAAGCCAAAAACATGAAGTTAACTGTTGATGATGATGTTGGGCTAAATCGGCCCATAGATATTCTTAACATGATGTGAAATTGTCCGCTTTGGCCAATCCCATTTTTTCCTACACCACACCTAGCTACTCTAGGTTGGGGGATAGGCCCTGGGGAGAAGTTATAGATACTTTTCCATACTTTGTATTTGGAGTACTTCATTTAATTCCTTACTATACCTGTTGTTGTAGCATTATAAACAGTATTGTTACTCTTGCTGCCATCGGGATCAATTTGACCCCTTCCCCTATTCCCGCCTACGTATATAGGATATTTTAAGAAGTGAACACCATTCTTAATAGCAGGGTCCACGGAAGCTTTTAAGCTATCAATGTAATGTGGGACTCTGTTCGCACACCCAACAAGTTGATATAACAGATATCTGCTGCATAGAAAGGTTGAGAGTGTCAATTGTTGACAAAAGCGATAGCTAGTGATTCATGGTTAATGTGACAACATATTCTCATTGTCTCAAAGTCCAAGGTAATTTCATAAGTCAATTGTAATGTCCTTGATTATATTTATTGGTGACCACTACTTAGACTGAACAAAGTTAAAAGTATTAATTGGATTATTATCTGGTAAAACATCAATGTCTATATGGTACGGTTGATGGAGATGTTGCAGACATATAAGAGGATAAAGTCAAAATTAGGGATTAATTTACTGCTCTTTTATGTGAGTTGTCCCTGTCTTCTTCTCACTCTTCTTGTAACCCTTTTTATGGCTCTTTTGTTCTCTAATGGCCTTCTTATCATAAGTATTTTCGGTCCTTCACTGGATAATTAATGAATGCAGGTACTTTGAGCCTTGGACCATCTTCTGCTTTAGATATCTTTCTCTTACTCTTCTTTTTTCTTTTTTATAACAGTTGTGTCAGGATGATCGATCTTGCGCGTACTTGGACTATTCATTAGCTATTTGGTACATTCCACCTAGTGTTTTTTCTCCTTTGTTTGATTTGGACCTTGCTCTTTCTTGGTTTACACCCAATTTATTGTCCATTCTTTGGGGTACTCATTCTCTATTTTTGGATATTAAAATAAGATGAAAAAAATCAGAGTTTGATGTTGACTCTAGAATATGTTAAGTAATATACTTTGATTAATGTATTATAAAATAATTAAAAAGAGGATAACAGTAAAACTTAGTTTTATAGAACTCCTAAAAAAAATTGAATTTCTATAAAGATTCTTATAGTGACAGACTGACAGCAGTTTAGGATTACACAGAAAGGAAAATGACTGATGGAGTATCTTTTATTACATCTTATAATGCTTTTAGGACTTTTCCGGTCCAATAATTGATTTCAAAAGTGTCTTATCATTAGTTTAGGGATTCTCACCAAAATTTAAAGGAAAAAGAGAATTATGGACTAAAGCTTGAGGTAGTAGCAAATTAGCTACTTACATTTGGGTCATCTCGTATAATCAAGAGAATTTTTCACAAAAGAAATTCATGATAGAAACTCTTTCCTATATTACGTGATATAAATATGTTTAACGTTATTTTATGATGTATATAGTGTATTAAGTGAATTGTATTCAATAATACAACATGAAATGACGCCGCACAAACAGGGATTCCTGTAAATCATGATCTGTATTTAGGTGTATTAAGATGTATTAAGCGGTGTCATTTCACAAAAATGGGAGTTATACTATAAATTGGTGACAGAAAAATATTTTGTACCATCTAATGAGGCTTAAATATAGGAAAATATTAAATTTAAATTTTTTGCTACAAAATAAAAAAGGTTATTATATTATGTAAAATCTTAAAAAGGTATTTATATGTTATAAATAGGGTACTAATCTATTCTATAGGTGGTAAAATTTCCTATAATCAAAGCAGAAGCATATAAGTGTCTCCTGTTGTAATATGGTATCAATAGTGAATATTAACTTATCACTAATGCTACATCAAGCTCGGTTATGAGCTATATCTCTTCAATCGTTGAGGTCGAGGGTAGTGGTGGAATCAGGATTTTCGCCAAAGAGTATCAAAATATAAGAATTTAAATGCATCGTAAAATTAAAGGGAGTTATTATATACTAGTAAATATATAAGTATTTTCATCTAGCATGTAATTTTCTGACAAAGTGATATATCAACATCCCTTAGTTGAATGTGGCTCTGCCACCGTAGTATCCCTTTCTTCTTTCCTCACCCCCCTATGCAGTAAATAAAAACTTCAAAAAAAAAAAAAAACCATGACCCACAAAGCTTATGAATGACTCTTACATGATTATTTTTTTAGTTATTTTCTTTTATTAGTTCATCGCTAGATAAACCATGCAACAAGAATTATACGTGTGTTATATATGTGTGGGATCAAATTTGGTCAACCATGTCTGAACGGTAACACGATTCACCATCATGCACCTACGTGCCGGTATAGGGGAGAGGGGGCGACCTAGAGTGGAAGGGAGAGAGGCCCCCACATCATCGTCGGCTTCACCATAGGACCCATTTCATCCCTTGTTGTTCCCTTGATATAAAAGAGGATCCTCTATTATATAAGGGGGATCGAGACCTTGCAAGAAGGTTAATTGTTCTTTTGGACAAGAAATACAATTCTCTCTCTCTCTATTCTATATCTCTCTACTGTTTATGTCCTATACTATTGCAATTCCATTTTTATTGATCTATTCTAGAGTTTATTATTTTCAACTACGACACCTCTATTGATTGATTTGCTTACAAAGAGTTTAATATCTTTGGAGTCAAATAATTTTGCGCTGTCTGTGGGGATTTTCATAGTCGAAATCATAATTCTCATCTAGGATATCAAAAGCAACAATCATTATTCTTTATAACCCTTAAGAACCAGCAATGGCGGAAAAAAAACAAGATTGAAAATGATAGCAAATGTCTCAAACAACCTCTTAGGCTCCCTCGATGAAGCCAATAGGGAAGATACCGAGAATATAATAACAAGCGGTACATCGGAGGGAGAGATCTCACCCTCTCCACATGGGGATCTAACAGTCTTGCGTGAGAGAGGAGCTTTCACGTCCACGGTAAGAAAAACGCCACCGGCAATCAAAACGCTGCTAGAGGAATGGTTGACGAGCGCCCTAAACAACATGCTCAAGAAACCCTCTCAGGGAAATGCCGAAGATTCGCTAACAGCGAAAATTACAGCCATCACAGGCGAGCCAGATCCTGCACGAACAAGCAACACCCGCACTGTCATCAACGCAAGTGGTGATGCACTCGCAACCATCCTAAAGAAAATGGAAGAAATGGAAAACAAGAACAAAGTACTTCGTGATCAGATGAAAGAGCACCAGGAAAGGGTCGACAAAATACCTGGCGCCCCCAAGCTGCTACCGAAGAGCGATATGGGAAGGTTCGTCGAACAACCATACTGTGAGGAGACAGCTCCGTACCCCATCCCTAAAACCTTGAAAATGCCTCCATACATGAAAATAAACGACGGAACCACGGATCCAGAAGATCACTTAATCCATTACGTCACCACGGTGAATTACAAGGACCTGTCAAAAGAACAAGTGCCATCCGTACTATTGAGAAAGTTCGATGAAACTCTGGCATGAGGGGCATTAACATGGTATTCACAGTTACCAGCACGATCGATATCAACGTTTGATGAGATGGCAGACAAATTTGCCACCGCTCACGCAGGAGCAAAGAAAGTTGAAATTAGGGTCAACGACATTTTCACCATATGGCAAACAGCAGGCGAGGGACTTCAAGACTTCTTGGCACGATTCAACAGGGTAAGAATGGGACTGCCAAATTTGTCAGAAGGAATGGTGGTTGCAGCTATCCAAAATGGGATGTACAAGAACAGATCAAAAACAACCAAGAAATTACTCAACAGACTCATGAAGTACCCTCCCACAACATAGGAAGAGATTCATAACGCCTATTACGCTGAAGTAAGGGCAGATGAAGATGATCTTAACGGTCCAACTCAGTGGCTAACATCAGTCCAGGCCGAGGCAAGAAGAGATCGACGTAACGACGGAAGAAGGGACCAGCCCTCACATTTCAATCGAGAAACGCACCGGCCTTACAATAGAACCTCTAACCCGCCCCCTCCGAGACACCATCCTACGACACACGGCACCCCTTCGAAACAAAACAGGTATGCCTCCACTATTATCTGCTCAAAACTTTTGTGTTTCCCCTGCAGAAATAGTGTATGCACTGGAAAAGCTAGGCACAAAGGTGAAGTGGCCACCGAAAATGAAATTAGACCCAAGTGCAAGAAGGTCAAACGTCCTATGCGAATTCCACAAGGAAAGAGGACACAAAACCGAAGATTGCATAGGCCCGCGGCAAGAGGTGGTCAGAATGCTAAACTAGGGGTACTTAAAGGAACTTCTCAGTGATAAATGAAGCGCTAACTTCGCCAGAGGACGAGATCCCTCTCAAGGGCCTCCAAAACCATCGTCACCGGCACGAACCATACAGATGATTATCGGCAGCGACGACATGTTAGTGATCAACCTATTAAATTTCACCACCTTGCACAAACTCAAACGCAAGGTCGCCCATGAACGGTATGATGACTTCGAAGGCAGTATCATCTCCGAAAAGTTAGATGCCGACGGTTTGTCTTTACCTCTCTATAATGCTTTAGTTATAACTTTACGCATCGCTGATACAGATGTTAAAAGAGTCATGATAGACGACGGAAGTGGTGCATGTACTATCCATCTGAGAGTCCTCATGCAAATGAGGCTCGCGGACTGAATAGTACTACATTGCATAACACTAACATGTTTTAACAATGCAGTAGAGCGAATATTCGGGGAAATAATACTACCTGTCTTGGGGGAGTGGTCACGTTGGAAACTACATTCCACGTCATAGATCAAGAAATGGCCTATAACATAATCATATGACGCCCTTGGATACATGCCATGTGAGCCGTCCCATCGAGCTTTTACCAAGTGCTCAAATTCCCAACCTCGTGGGGGTTATTTAGTATTCAAGGTGAACCACATACAGTCCAAGAATACTATCAAATCGCCTAGGATTGCACGCACATCAAACAACTTAAAGGAGCGAGCGCGGAGGCATAACAATTAGCCATGAAATGGACTAAGCCCGACCCACCAACAGAGGTCATCAGAGACCCAGACATCGTAGAGGCCTGCAAAACAACTATAGAAAACCTCGACCCAGTCCAGCTGGACGACGTCGAGAATACAAAAAAGGCTTACATTGGGCACAACCTTCCAGAACTAGGTAAATACCATGAGTTTCTAAATAACAACACCGATTTGTTTGCCTTTTCCCATTCAGATATGTTGGGCATCCTAAGGGATATTTCCATTCATAGTTTGAATGTCGAGCCGCTCTATCCGCCAGTACGACAGGCAAGGAGAAAATTCAATGTCGCCATCAACGAAGCGGTCATCGAAGAGGTAGACAAATTGCTCACCAATGGTTCCATCTGAGAATCGAAGTATCCCCAATGGGTCGCCAATGTAGTACGGTGAAAAGAAGAATGGGAAGTAGCGAATGTGTGTGGGACTTCATCAACATGAACAAGGCATGTCCAAAAGACTCCTTCCCGTTACCCCATATCAACCAACTGATCGATGCAACTACAGGGCACGAACTACTGAGTTTCTTGGACGCTTACTCCGGGTACAACCAAATCCTGATGGCCGAAGAGGATCAGGAAAAGACAACCTTCATCCCATCAAGGGACTTATTGCTATACGGTAATGCCGTTCGGACTCAAGAACGCGGAGCCACTTACCTGCGATTGGTCACCAAAATGTTCAAGGAACAACTCAACAAAATGATGGAGGTCTACATTGATGATATGCTGGTAAAGCCAGCAAAGAAAGAGGACCACATTGATCATTTGAAGGAAGCCTTTGAGATATTGAGGAAGTAGGGGATGAAGTTGAATCCAAAAAAATATGCTTTTGGTGTGGCCTTTGGAAAAATTCCTAGAGTTTCTCGTATCACAACGAGGAATCAAAGTCAACCCAGATAAAATTAAAGCCATCGACTCAATACCTGAAGCACTGGCCAGCAAGAAACATGTGCAGAAGTTGATAGGGCGAATAACCGCCTTATCGAGGTTCATTTCACGATATGTCACAAATTTTTCAACGTACTAAGGAAGGATCATGGGCTGCAATGGAACGAAGAATGCATTGACGCTCCTTAAAAAACTAAAAGCATATTTGTCCTTACTAACGTTGCTCGTCAAAGCTGACTTAGGCGAATTTTGCTTGTGTACTTAGCCGTATCTGAGGTAGCCATCAGCGGAGTTCTGGTTTGCGAAAACAAAGGTATGCAATTCCCTATCTATTATATCATCAAGGCCCTAATAGATAATGAGACAAGGTACCCTCATCTCGAAAAAACTCACTCTAGCACTAGTCACAGCTTCACGCAAGCTTATACCATACTTTCAATGTCATCCTATAAAAGTAATAACGACCTTTCCCCTAAGGGGCATTCTACATAAACCTGAACTCTCAGGCAGACTCGCCAAATGGGCGATAGAGCTCAGCGAGCACGACATAAACTATCATTCACGAACCATGATTAAGTCATAGCTGCTCGCCGATTTTAGCATGGAAATATTGCCAAAGGTAGAGCAAGAAGTGCTTCGTGCCTCTGCACGTACCGACCTCAAGACTCTCTATGCTGATGGCACTTTGAATGCCTCAGGATCGGGATTGGGACACGTCCTTGAAGTCCCTACAGGTGAAGTAATTTGCCAGTCCATACGATGCCCCGAGATGACTAAAAATAAGTCCGAGTATGAGACTATAATTGCAGTTCTAAAGTTAGCCATCAAATATGGTGCATGACAGCTCATCTTCCATTAGGACTCTCAACTCGTCGTAGATTAGGTCACCGGAATTTTCCAAATCAAAAAGCAAAGAATACAGAAGTATCTATCGGAGATGCATAAATTGATACCCAAGTTCGATGAGTGCCATTTCGATCAGATTCCCAGGGCGCAAAACATCAGCGCAGACGGCCTCGCCAAATTAGCTACGGCCATCAGGAATATCAACAAGGGAAATGTGGTCACCCTCTTACATTCTACAATAGACCACGTTGAGGTACTCTCTCTACATTTAACTTGCAACTAGCGTAACCGCCTTATAACCTATTTACAGGACGGGACACTCCCGCAAGACAAAAAAGAAGCCAGGAAACTCCGAGTGCATGTCGCTCGGTATACCTGGTAAATCATGACCTCTATAAGAGAATATTTGGTGGCCCCCTAGCCAAATGTTTGGGTCTGCACCAAACAAGGCAAGTATTGGAGGAAGTACAAGAGGGTCACTGTGGAGGCCCATACATGGAACTGTACCCTCGTTCGATGCCTCATCCGTGCCGGATACTATTGGCCCACTATGAAAAAAGGAGCAGACTATGTCCGAAGATGCGAGCAGTGCCAGAAATACGTCCCTCTGATACATCAAGCGGGGGAACTCCTCCATTCCGTCACCTCGCCGTGGCCTTTCATAAAATAGGGAATGGACATAGTCAGCCCCCTTCCGCCGGGACGAGGAAAGGTACATTTCCTTTTAGTATTTCTCTAAGTTGGTGGAAGCATATGCGTACGCACAAATATGCGAACATGAGGTTATCTCATTCATATGGAAGAATATTATATGCCGTTTCAGCATCCCCAAAGAAATTAGCTGCGATAACGGACCCCAATTCTGCTAACGGCCAAGCCGAATCCTCCAATTAAGTGGTATTGAACATATTAAAAAAGAAGCTCGAAGAAGCCAAAGGGCTATGGCCCGAATTATTACCTGAAGTATTATAGGCATATCGAATTACACCAAAGTCTAGCATGGGAGAAACGCCATACTCACTAGTCTACGGGGTCGACGCATACCCAAGCCTAAGATACTCCCATATAAGCGGAGCGGTTAACAATGAGAGTAGGTTACAAGACCTAGATGAGGTCGAAGAACGAAGAGATATGGCCCACATAAGAATGATAGCTCAGAAGCAACAAGTTGAGAGATATTACAACAAAAAAGAAAAGGTAAGATCACTCATAGTTGGTGACTACGTCCTCAACGCCAAAACATTGGCATCAAAAGACCCAAACGATGGAAGGTTGGGAACCAATTGGGACGGACCACATAAAATCATAGCGATGGCAAACAAGGGAGCATTCCAACTAGAAACAATGGAAGAAAAACTACTCCAAAACAACTGGAACGTCGCCCATTTCAAGTATTTCCACTTCTGAAAGGTGTCACCTGAGCCGTACTCTTTTTCCCTTACTTGAGTTTTGTCCCAATTGAGTTTTCTTAGGAGGTTTTAACGAGGCGACAATAGAGGACATTATGTGGATCAAACCGTTGTTCATCACCTGGGCCCATTGGCACAACCTCTAGGCCAAAGTGAGGAAGGGACTACACCAGGGAACCTCCATTGTACAACCAAAATTCCATTGTATAAATAAAAATCTCCATGTATGAACAAGATTATCCATTTGAATGAACATCTCCATCATGAGAAACGCAATCAGTTTGCACACGACTGATAACTACTTCGACCACGATCGAAGCAACATCCTAACGACTAAGGCCATTGACATCAGTTCGACCTCGCTCGAACCTTGACGGATACTACTTCGATCACGATCAAAGCAACATTCTAACGGCCAAGGCCATCGACATCAGTTCAACCTCGCGCAAACCTCGACGGATACTACTTCGACTACGATCAAAGCAACATCCTATTGACTAAGGCCACCGACATCAGTTCGACCTCTCTCAAACCCCGACTGATACTAATTCAACCACGATTGAAGCAACATCCTAATGGCTAAGGCTGTTGACATCAAGTTTGACCTCGCCTGAACCGTGACCGATACTACTTCGATCATGCTCGAAGTAACATTCTAACAGCTAAGGCCATCGACATTAGTTTGACCTCGCTCGAACCTTGACGGATACTACTTCGATCACGATCGAAGCAACATCCTAACAGCTAAGTCCATCGACAGCAGTTCAACCTCGTTCGAAGCTCGACGGATACTACTTCGACCATGATCGAAGCAACATCCTAACGGCTAAGGCTGTCGACATCAAGTTTTACCTCGCTCGAAACTCAACGGATACTACTTGGACCACGATCAAAGCAACATCCTAACGGCTAAGGCTATCGACATCAATTCGACCTCCCTCGAACCTCGGCAGATACTACTTCGACCACGATCGAAGCAACATCCTAATGGCTAAGGCCTTCGACATCAAGTTTGACCTTCCTCGAACCTCGACGGATACTACTTCGACCATGATCTAAGAAACATCCTAACGGTTAAGGCCGTCAACATCAAGTTTGACCTCGCTCGAACTTTGACGGATACTACTTCGATCACGATCGAAGCAATATCCTAATAGTTAAGGCCATTGACATCATTTTGACCTTGTTCGAACCACAATGAAATGCGGTTATAACAATAATCAACACATCCCTACGAAGACTAATGTGTCGCTTCAAATTAAAGGGAAAACGATGAACAAAAAATGGCAAAAGTAACTTGTATTACAACACTGTTATTTACATTCACCCACATAGGAGGGCCCCAATACAAAAAACTTTTCAAGTGAAACAACCAAACTGAAACTAGTCAGCGGGCACGACAAGTTAAGCATCTTCATAGCATGAGTCTGAATTGAGACGGTCCACATCATCAAAGGAAACACCCTCCCCATTAGGAGTGTTAGGCTCATATCCATATTATCCACGAGTCGTACTTCGGCATGCACAATCTAAACTTTTTCCTCCTTCGCACGGTCCTTGGCACAAAATGCTCTATACACATCGAGCTGAGCCTCCGCATAGACCCACATCTCATATAAATGATGAGTGGAGCCTTGACCGGCCAAAGGGTGATATGTGGAAGGAACGGGGCAACGATCTTCTTCTTCTGCCCTCGGCGGAGCTACATGCCTTTGCAGCAAGGTTAATTCTGCACTTAGCTCCCCAAGACACCTCTCAAACTCTACAACCCGATTGCTTGAGGCCTCCCTTTCCTGTAGAAGTTCCAACCTAGATAGGCGAAAGGCATCATCCAATGAAACCATCTCAAAAATGGTTGCAGCCAACTTATCAGCACTGGCATTCAACTCACCCCTGAGCCCGTCAACCTCCGCTGCCTTGGCACTCAGTTCGGCGTTCAGACCAGTCACCTTCAACTGCAGGTCGGCATCCTAAGCAGTCACTCCTCAACCCAATTCGAGCTCATCCTCCTTCACCTTAAGGAGAACCTCTAACTCGTTGTTGCGAGCGGTTGCCCTCACGAGCTCTTCATATCTCTCCTCTAGTTTCAAAACCCTACTCTCCAATTGGGCCTCCCACTGTTTGAGCCCTTCACGGAACACCTGAAATTCATGGTCTTGAAAATAGAGGTTGGATATCGCCTGATGCTTGGCGCGGTGCTGTTGGTACTTAGTCGACATCTTCTTATAAAGCTCGGTCCTCCTTCCTTCACGACGACCCCTCTCCACCTCCAGGACGAGGGTTTAAAAAACAAATAGAAGTAAGAACACATTTCCATGTCAATCTTACAATACAAGAAAAGAGAAAAGGAAACCCACCTGTAGGGCCATGTGAGCAACCTTCTAAGACAGCTCCGTATCACTCATTGTCCTGTGCGTCTCGTTCTCAGGAGCGGTGCATAAAAGGGTAAGAGTTGGTGCGACTTGCTCACTATTTAGCAATAAAATTGTAATCCCCTGAGATTACTATGCGACGGTCAGACCCATCTGCCGCCACTTTCACATGGGTGCGGCAATCTAGAAATTCATTTCATCCTCCGGAGCGCCTTCGAAATCTGATCCGTTAGCTTTTAAGCTAGGCATTCCAATGTTGGTCGATGCACCCCCTCAACAGAGCGCATAGAACTAGCTCCAGGGGCATCCCCCCTCTCATGGGCTGATCTCCCCGACAAAATAGCATCAGCCATGAACACGAGCGTTGACATAGCCCGAAATGCCCCACTCCCGTCAGCACCAGTAGCCACCTCCTTTCCTAGCTCCAACCTTCTCCTTTTTCTATAATGGTTCCTCATCATCAGAAGACTCGTCGACATGATGAGAATACGATGCCAAAATGGGTGTGTCTCTTACCGTTGTAGAGGCGGACGGAGCCTCCCGCTAAAGAGGTAGAGAACGGCCCTCTCAGACGGATGCACACAAAACGTCCTAAGCATCTATGACAGCAGCAGGTCATCTAAAAGTAGGGACTGCCGCCCTTCTCCTAGAAGCTCCCCGACCTGTCATTAACAATAATCATAGTGAGATAGAGCCACACGATTGGAGACGTAGTAAATAAAAGGTTTACCTGAAGAAACCCTAAGGACATAGCGTTCGATAAAGGTAACCCACGTTCGAGTCTTCTCCACATGAGGCAACAAGCTGGCAACCCAGTTCCTGAGGCTGATGACAGGATGTGGTGGGTGAGCAATAGCTATAAAGCAAATTATTAAAAGCAACGTTCATGGAAGATGTAGAGTACAATGAACTATGATACTTACAGATTTCATTCCACTCTTCTGGGATCCCGGCAGGGTTAGAGACCAAGTGCTTAGTCTTGATAAAAAGTATTTGTGCCAATATTTATGGCTTGGTCGGTCGTCTGTTCCGACCACCAGTCCCTTTATGCCATGAAGCCTTAAGTGAACCATGGTTCCCCTAAGGAAACCAAGGGAAAATAGGTGGTGCACAGAGACGATGCTCCCGGCTAGTTTCGCGTATTTAGTCAACAAAAGGAGCACTTTGAGCGTGTATGGCATCAGCTGAGCTGGGAAGATATGATAGAGTCTGCAGAACTCATCCGCCAAAGGAAAAAGGGGGATGGTATAACCAATCACAAATGGGTACTCGTAGAAAGCGCAGTACCCGGGTCTGTGAACGGTAGCGTAGTCCCCATTCACCACAACCATCTCCACGTGAGCGGGTATACCGTATTTATCACGAAGAGCGTCGAGATGGGTTTGGTCCGTCTCCAAACGTACAGATCTCGGAGTAGGAGGAGGGTTCTTACTGAAGTCGCTCTGAGATGAAGGATGTCGTGGTAATAATGCCTCCACTATAAGAGGGCTTTCATCCTCCTCCATCTCCATTTCTTCGCTATCGGAGAAAGGCACTACGCTCACTGGAGCAATCTCAGGAATTTCCTTAGTAGGGTGATAGGATTTTGGGCATGATTTTGTAAGAAGCAGCAAGTCACACCAATAGAGAATGAGAAAAGAATGCTTCCAATCGAAAATGCAAGTGAGAAAAGAAGAGATGCAAGAACGGAAGAAGAAGATCGAGTTCTCAAGAATTGATAAAGTTCTTTCACGAAATTAAACTCTTCGCCTATTTAGGGTTGTGTGGAGCCAGAATCGAGGTGACAGACTTTAAATTAGCGCGGAAAACCAAGTGCCAGATCATTAATTTTTCTAACTTAAAATTACGCAAAATGACGACGTTTGCGAACGCACATGTCACCCGAGGAAGAGTGTCCTTTTCAATGTTCCGCCAAATGAGACTACGATCTCTCTCTATTGGCCACATCATAACGTTTCGACAAGCCAAATTCTCTTTAAAAGAGGCATTAATTCTGCCCATCGAGGATGCACCTTGTTGTGACCTCGACAAGCAGAGGAACTAACTGTATGGGATCGAATTTGGTCAACTACGTCTCAGCGATAACACGACCCACCATCAGACACCTACGTGCCGGTATAGGGGATAGGGGGCGACCCAGAGTGGAAGGGGGAGATGCCCCCACATCATCGTTGGCTTCGCTATAGGACCCATTTCTTCCCTTGTCGTTCCCTTGATATAAAAGAGGATCATCTATTATATAATGGGGGGTGGGGGGATCCAGGACTTGTAAGAAGGTTAACTGTTCTTTTGGACAAGAAATACAGTTCTCTCTCTATTCTGTATCTCTCTACTGTTTATCTTCTCTACTATTGTAATTTTATTTTTAGTGAAACTATTATAGAATTCATTATTTCTAACTACGATTTACCCCTTCATCTTTATTCATTGATTTGCTTACAAAGTGTTTAATATTTTTTGAATCAAACAATATAGTTAATAAAGGAAATATGGGAAATGAGAATCTCACACGAGTGACTACATGTTAGTTTCAATTGGAGCCATTCAAATATAGTTAGGAATCTAAATTGAAATCATATTTTCGATTCCCAATATCATGGTTCAGCTTTATAAGCAGCAGTTCATTTTGTTTACATTGCTACTTAAACGTCTTCCTGTTCATAGTATTATTTTTCTTTAAGATTTTTGCACATTCTTAATCGTAAGAGTATTTAATTGGAGCTAATCCCAACCGTTATTCTTTATTTCTCTTAAACGTCCTACTTATTTGACACTTAATTAGAGTATTAAAGGTAGAGTTGAAAGAGATAATATACGATTTCTAGGGTAAATTTCACAAATAGTTATATAATTACGATTTTTTTTAAAGTTATATAACTTTATTTTCTTACAGAAAAATCCCGAAAATTTCACTAACTCACACAAAAATTATAGTGTTCGGACAACATTTAGTATGTTCGTATTGTACATTATTTTATTGTTTATTTTTAGTCTTATAAATAATAACCCTATTAAAATAGGAATGATATAGATCAAGAAAAATTAAATATATGAATGAGTAATGACACGGCATGACAAGTGGAATTACTTATAGGCTATGACTGAGTTAAAAAGTCTAAGCTGATGTGGAAAAAAAAAGTACGAGATAGTGGGGTGAAAAAGAGATACGTGAACAAAGAAAAGGTACGAGTTAAAAGGCTCGGGAGACCCGTACCTATTTAAAGAGAATTATGTAAGAGATACGAAAAGACAATGAACCAGACACATAGGAGAATGAAGATACATGTCATTATAAGAGAAACAAGTACTGGAGCCGTTAAGGAATATTTGCATTTAATATGATGATTGTGTAACGTAGCATTTTATGTTATTAAATATTCATAATGGCCTCATTATAGCTTGGATGTAACGTACATTTCCAAAAATTATCCAAAAGACCTATAAAAGGAGAAACATGTAATCAATGAAAATAAGAGATACTACTAGAATATATTTTTTGATTTACAAGCTTTCATATCTGAGCACTTGAAAATTCTTTTCTTTGTTTATTTTTCGATTATTAGTAATCTGATTCTTCTATATTCTAGATTTGATTGAAAATCTATATTTTGGTTAAAAAATTAGTTATGTTACCGGGAATTTGAATCAACGTTATTTCTATTTGATTTTATTGTTCACATCAATCATGTCAAACTACAACGACAACACTACAAGACTTCCAGAAATTCAGACAAACCAACAAATTCAAGGAGATTCTCCTCGAGATTCACCACAAGATTCTCCACGAGGCTCTCCACGGCGATCTTGTGAAGGCACTCCTGATGGATCTCAGGCAAATGAACAAGATCAATTCAACAATGTCGAAGATATGAATGAGGCATTATAGAACATAATTGCATCTCAGGTGAGCAAAGCTCTTCTAAGCCGTTGTTAACCAGTTACCTGCTGCTCCACCCACAACAACTCCAAACAATGATACTCTAGAACACCCCCGTTCTGGACTGGTTAATTCAGGAAGTGGTGGAACTCCTAGTGAAATGCAAGAAGGATACACAGGTAACCAAGCAAATTCCGGTTTGTAAAATCTTGTACTAACCTTGCAGAGACAGCTTAAGGAATAAAATGAACGCATAGAACAAATACTTGGGGTACCGCCCGTGATTAAAGGGGTGGATATAGACAAACACTCACAACAACGATGGAAGCCAAGTGCAACCCCCTCCCAATTCCGAATAAATTCAAAATGCCTGATATTCCTAAGTACGATAGAATATCGGACCCACGAGATCACGTTATAGCCTTCACCACTGTAGCTAAAGGGAATGATTTGACCTAGCAAGAAATTGATTCGGTCCTGGTAAAAAAATTTGGCGAAACACTCACCAAAGGAGCTTTAACCTGGTATTCTCTTTTACCTAAAAATTCTATAAATTCTTTTATTGAGCTTGCAGGTTTGTTTATTAAAGCACACTCGGTAGCTCAAAAAGTTGAGAAATGGATGGTGGACATCTTTAAAATTAAGAAAGGAATTCCGAGTTATTAATAGAATTTGTAGATAGATTTCAATGAGAAAGAATGTTGCTACCGCTAGTATCTGACAATTGGGCAGCCATAGCCTTTGCTAGTAATTTGAATGAGAAAACTTCAGAACCCACGAGGAGACTCAAAGAAAGCCTTTGGGAATTCCCAGCAACAACATGGAACGATGTCTACAACAGGTATAACACAAAGATGAGGATCGCGGAAGATATTATCTTGCGACCAAAAACAGACGAGAAAACAATTTCAAGGCGTGTAGATAATGAAAGGAGATCCGGTAAAAACAAGCACGATCTGTATATGGACCCGGGGAAAAGACTCAAGGTCAAAACAAGAAAGGTACGATTATAAACCCATACATAGGGAATCAGGTTTCTTTATCAAGACTTAACAATGAACGACGAACACGCGGACAGTGAGATGATGATGGGGGTTTGAAGGCAAGGTTTAGTGGTCACAATTTTAACGTAACTACTTCCGAGATCGTGATTGTTTTAAGAGGCATGGGAGATAAGGTATGATGGTTGAAGGAGATGAGATCGAACCCGAGTAAAAGAAACCCTGATCACTGGTGTGAATTCCATAATGATCACGGATATAAAACTGCAGATTGCAGATTTTTACAAAGTGAGGTGGACCATTTGTTAAAGCAAGGATACCTCACTGAGTTATTCAGTGAGAACGCCAAACAAGCGTTTATGAAAAATAAATAGGAGCCCCAGAAACTGCCCTCTCCGAAACGTACAGCCATATAAGTGGAGGAGATGAAATCAATAGTGTCTCGTATACTGCATCCAATAAAATATCCAAAATGACGATCACTCATGTAAAGCGGTTACGACACGTGCTGGAAGAGGAGAATATGACATTCAACGACACAGATGCAGAAGGCCTCATGACCCCACATAATGACTCACTGGTAATATCATTAGTCGTACATGATACTAACATTAAACGTGTTCTGATTGATCCAGGAAGTTCGGTAAATATTATTTTCATATGAGTTTACGTGAAATGCAAGGTGAGGACAAGTTGTTCCAAAGGCACATACTCTATTAGAGTTTGATAACTCTAACGTTTTAACCAAGGGTGAATTGACCCTCACCACTTTTGCAGAAGGTGTTGTAAAAGATACTAAGTTTTAGGTGGTAGATATGGAGATAGCTTACAACATAATCCTTGGGAGGCCATGGATCCATGATATGGATGTTGTTCCATCAACCTTGCATCAAGTTATTAAATTTCCCTCACCATGGAGAATTTGCCAAATTAGGGACGATCAACAAACATCTAGGAGTATAAACTTTGTTGAAGATTCAACTGTTCGAGATGAAGCCAAATAGTAATTACAGAATTCAGTTATGAAAGGAGCTGTTTCAACCTTAGCTGAGGAAGGAAAAACATATGTGGATTCAAGACCATATACTATTCAAGAACCAGAGAAAAATAAGAACATGAAAACCACAATAGAAGAACTCAAAACTGTGGTGTTATTTGCACACCAACCCGGAAGGAAGGTGTATATAGGGGCTAATCTCAAACCAGAGGTAAAACATGATTTAATTGAATTTTTAAAAGCTAACTTAAATTGTTTTACTTGGTCCCACTCTGACATGACAGGAATACCACCGGTGGTTATGACTCATAAATTAAATGAAGACCCAACATATCTCCCGGTCAAGCAAAAGAAACTGAAACAATGAGCCTTCAAGAATCAGGTAATTCAAGAGGAAGTTCAGAAGTTGCTCAAAATAGGGTCAATACATGAGGTAAAATACCCCAACTGGTTGGCTAATACTATTGTGGTTTCCAAGAAAAATGGTAAGTGGTGTGTTTGTGCGGATTATGTTGACCTTAATAAAGCCTGTCCAAAAGATTCTTTTCCTTTTCCACATATAGACCAATTAATTAATGCAACCGCAAGGCATGAATTGTTGAGTTTTTTAGATGTGTACTCAGGTTATAATCAAATCAAAATGGATCCAGGAGACGAAGAAAAAAATTCTTTTATAACAGATAGGGGAACTTACTGTTATAGAGTAATGCCATTTGGTCTTAAAAATGCAGGTGCAACATATCAAATGTTGGTTATTAGAATGTTTCAAGAGCATTTAGGAAAAACCATGGAGGTATATGTAGATGAAATGTTAGTTAAAACTTTTCATCAAAGGGATCATATTCCGCATTAATCTATAACATTTGAAATTTTACTCATGTATAATATGAAACTAAATCCGGAAAAATGTGCATTTGGTGTAGCATCAGGAAAGTTTTTAGGTTTTCTTATTTCTAACCGTGGTATCGAAGTAAATCCAGCTCAATTAAGGCTATTAAAGAAATTCCGGATGTACTTTCAAATAAAAAAGAAGTTCAAAGGCTCACAGGAAGGGTTGCAGCTTTGGGGAGATTCATCTCAAAATCATCAGAGAAATGTTTCAAAATTTTCTCAGCCCTCAAAAAGCAAGATCATTTTGAATGGAATGAAGAATGCCAACAAACACTTAGGAACTTGAATACATATTTGGCAAATCCACAACTGTTAGCCAAACCTAAACTGGGGAAAGATTTTTTATCTACCTTGCGGTTTTAGAAGTTGCGGTAAGTGCAGTTTTGGTACGAGAAGAACAAGGTAAACAATCTCCTATTTATTATATTAGTAATTCTTTGTTAGATGCTGAGTCACCATATCCGCAGTTAGAGAAATTAGCATTAGCTCTAATCATGACATCTAGAAGATTGAGACTATATTTTCAATGTCAGCCAATTGCTGTTGTAACTGCATTCCCATTACGTAATATCTTGCATAAGCATTAATTGTCAGGAAGGTTAGCTAAGTGGGATATAGAATTAAGCGAATATGTAATTACTTACCTACCAAGAACAGTAATAAAATCCCAAGTACTGGAATATTTTGTGGCTGATTTTTGCCAAGAGATGCAAGTAGAAGAGGAAAAAGAAGTTCAGGTACTTAACGGAGCAAACCTAGGGGTCTGGACCTTATTTACTGATGGATCATCTAATATTAAAGGCGAAGGATTAGGAATTGTCTTGGTACCACCTACGAGAGAAACTATTAGGCAAGCCATTAAATGTCATTCCGTAACTAATAATGAACCAGAGTATGAAGCTGTGATTGCAGGTCTAGAATTGGCACGAGAACTTGGAATAAGCGAGGTAGTGATCGAAAGAGATTCTCAACTCGTTGTTAATCAAATTCTGGGGACTTACACAGCCAGGAAAGCAAGAATGCAACAATATTTGGAAAGGGTAAGGGAACTAATAAAACAGTTCCAATCATGGAAGGTTATCCAAATCCCAACGGATGATAATGTCGAAGAATACGCCTTAGCAAACCTTGTATCCACAACTTATATAACAAAAGATGCCAATGCCTCAGTTATTCACTTATTTCACTCAGTTCTCAAACCTGAAGAGAATGAGGTAAATTTTAATAATCTAACTTGGGACTGGAGAAATGAAGTTGTAGCTTTTTGCAGTATGGTACCGTACCTGATGACAAGGCAAAAGCACAAGCACTTCGTAAAAAGGCAGCTTGTTATTGTTTAAAACAAGGTAATCTTTATTGAAAGATGTTTGGTGGCCCTTTAACAATATGCCTTGGACCCTCTCAAACAGAATATGTAATGAGGGGAATACATAAAGGACATTGTGGAAACCACGCAGGAGGAAGGTCAAGTGTTAGGACTTTGATTAGGGAAGGGTATTACTGGCCCCAGATGGAAGAAGAAGCAACAAATTTCGTAGATAAATGCGACAAATGCCAAACGTACAGTAACAACATGCACCGACCTGTCGAGTTGTTACATCCAGTTATTGAACCATGGCCGTTCATGAAATGAGGAATGTACATTGTTAGACAACAACCTCAAGCTAAAGGACAGGTAAAATTTCTACTCGTACTTACTGGTTACTTTACTAAATGGGTAGAGGCAGGAGCATTTAAATAGGTACGGGAAAAAGAAGTCGAAGACTTTAATTGGCGAAATATCATTTACCGGTTTTTTGTCCCAAAAGAAATCGTATGCGACAATGGTCCACAATTTATGGGAACTCATATCATAGAATTATTTCAAAGTTGGCAAATAAAAAGGATAACATCAACACCTTATCATCTTGTAGGGAATGGGCAAACGGAATCTACAAATAAGATTATCATCAATAATTTGAAGAAATGATTGGAAGAATATAACTGTCCTAAAGTATTATCTAGAGTCTTATGGTCATACCGTACAACCACGAAAATAAGCACATGTGAGACCCCCTTTTCTTTAGTTTACGAGGCTGAGGCACTTATCCCAGTTGAGAAAGGTGAGCCAAGTACGAGAGTGCACAAGCAACGCAAGTGTCTAATGATGAAGAGATGCGGGTCAATTAAGATCTATTATAAGGTAGGAGAGAAGCTGCATTTATAAGAATGGCCGCACAAAAGTAAATGATTGAACAATATTACAACAGGAAAGCCCGTCTGCGATATTTCAAAATTGGGAACTTTGTGCTTAAAAAGGTTTTTCAATCTACCAAGGCAGCCAATTCTGGTAAGTTAAGTCCAACTTGGGAAGGGCCCTACAAAATTCATGATATTGTAGGAAAAGGAACGTATGAGTTGGAGACAATGGACGGGAAACTACTTCTCTCGCATTGGAATACTGTTCATTTAAAGAGATATTACTTCTAAAGAGAAAAAAAACTCGGTTAGGTATCATTTTGTTAAGTTTTATTTTTGGATTATTATGAATTTTATGACTAACAATTTAAGATGATAGGAAAAATGCTTACCTGTACTAAATGATGCATCACAACATGTAAGGCGAAATGGAATACACTACAATTTCAGGCCTAGAGTTATAATAATTTTGATAGATACATATACGGGTAAAGCAGTATTGATCTATAATCATAACCTTGGAGTATCGTATGTATTTCCTTTTCAGGAAAAGGGCCGGATGAAAGAAACTTTCAACTGCTCAAGGCTTCATACTTCAACACTCAAACACTTGGGAGATTACATAGAATATACAGTCACGTGTTTATAAAAGGCAAAGAAGATGCAGGAAAATCAAGCCTAGCCTAAAAGAAGTCAAGTGCAGAGTGGAAGATTATGAGTCATGGCACTTCATCATAGTATTCTTTCCCATAAGAAAAATGGAGTCACCTCTCAAACCCTTCCCAATGTTTTGGAGCTAAGGAAAACCCACTATACTACATAAATAGTTAGGGTAAAAATTATATGCTAAAACGGGTTATAAGAAAAAACCCTATGTCACGACCCAAATCCAGTCGTGATGGCGCCCAACAATCAAGCTAGGCCAACCAAACAAACGATTTAATTATAACACAATACCAGTCCCCAAATGGACAGCCCAAAAAGAATATATGAGTTTAAGAACTCCAATAATATTAATACTGAACGAAAGTACTGACACTCCCAAAGATCCGGAGTCACAAGTCTAGAGCCTCTAACAAAACCAACAGGAAATAGAGAGTACGATATAGAAGTACTCAAGTCCGAATACAAAATATAAACGAACAACTGGAATGAGAGGAGAAGCTAGGCTCTGCGAACGTAGGCAGCTACCTCAGCAACTCGATGTGACAATGTAAACGCTGGAGATGTCCGTCTACTGTTCCTGTGTACCTGAGTCTGCACACAAAAGGTGCAGGGAGTAGGGGTGAGTACTAAGTACTCAGTGAGTAACAAATATATACATGTAGCTGACAGTAAGAAATCCACAAAATACCACAAAATGAAGCTACACTACAGTCCGAATCTCCTACGAACTAGCAACAATAATTCCATACAGCTACCACAGAGTAATCCAACAAATACAAATGCAATGCAATGCACATAACCGCTACGGCGTGTAGCCCGATCCAATTTAACGTCGACGGCGCTCACTGGGGGTGTGTACAGACTCGGAGGGGCTCCTACAGCCCAAGCGCAATGCTGCTGCGGCGTGCAACCCGATCCTCACATCAACCACTGCGGCGTGCAGCCCGATCCCATACTCAGTCCACAATAAGCAATTAAGTCACAAAACAATTCATTTTCCTTAATTCCAGTTCTCCATTCATAATTTATGAAAAATACTTTAACTTTATTAAGTTTGTAAAAGCCGGTGACTTAGCATTTCAAAAGTGTGATTTCAATTTCCAGGACTGAGATCAGTGATTTAAGCAATCTTTAGCTATCACATAAATATTGTCCTCTAAGGACGCTACAGATCGGCACAAGGCCCCAAACAAGGCTTACAGCCCACAAATATAGCAAATACAGTGTATTTCCAACACTAACAACATATTATTCATTCCCGGGATGGACCAAGTCTCAATCCCCAATCACAATCAATCCCGCACCTGCCACGGTGTGCGAGCCACGCCCTATTAGCGTCACAATGTGCTAAGCCGGGGTTTCGAACCCTCAAGCTACAATATACACAAACTACTCACCTCTAGCCGGTCGTCGAATCGTCCGCGATGCCTTTTCCCTTGAATTTCGTTGCCTCGTGCGTAGAATCTAGTCAAATAACAATAATTATATCAAATACGGGTCAAAGAATCATAACCCACTTCAATTCATATGAAATTCTCAACATTTCACCAAGTTGGTAAAACCCGACTTTCGGTACGATTCTCGAAAAATTACGAAAGTCTCATATTCGGAACCCTCATCTCAATACGAGTCTAAGCATATCAATTTTACCAAATTCGGACTCCATTTGCTCATTCAAAACCTTGATTTTCTAAAGTTCAAACCTAGGGTTAAATCTTCCATGAATCACCCCAATTCTTCCATTTTCATGATATAATTGCATGATATTATCAATACTAATCATAATATGAGTTCATAGTTGATTACCCGATGATTTCCCTTGATTTCTTCCTCAAAATCGCCCAAAGTCGCCCTTAAGCCGAGACCCCCAAATGATAAAATGTTTCTGAAATTTTCTACTTCGGATACACTTAACTTACAGCGATTTCCGCTTCTGCGGAAATATTTCCGCTCCTACGCGTCCGCTTCTGCGGAGATTGGACCGCTTCTGCGGAAAGCTCCGCTTCTGCGGCTAGACGTCCGCTTCTGCGGACTCGCCCAAGCGGCTCCCCTTCCGCTTCTGCGAAGGCCGCTTCTGCGGCTCCAAGCCCGCTTCCGCGCTTCCGCTTCAGCGGCTCCCCTTCCGCTTCTGCGGTCGCCGCTTCTGCGGCTCCTTTCCGCTTCAGCGCACCCGCTCCTGCGCCCAAAATTCCGCAGGAGCGGAAACAACAGAGGCAGTGCACTATTTTCTGCAATTTTTCCATATTTCTCCCGATTAACCATCCGAAACACCCCGAGGCCCCCGGGACCTCATTCAAACACACCAACACATCCTAACTCCTTATTCGAACTTGTTCCAATCATAAAAACACCATCCTAAACATCAAAATCATCAATTAACCACGGATTCAAGCCTAAATTTCTTAAAAACTTTCAAAACTAACATTCAACCCAAAACCCGATCAAACGATATCCGAATGACCTGAAAATTTGCAGACATATCCAAAATCACATAACGAAGCTACAGAAATTGTCGGAATTCCATTCCGACCCCCGGATCAAAATCTCACCTACCATCCGGTTTTCGTCAAAATTCAACATTCGCCAATTCAAGCTTAAAACTACACCGGACCTCCGAATTCAATTCCGATTGTTCTCCTAAGTCATAAATGATCCCCGGAACTAGTCGAATCATTAGAATCCGATTCCGAGCACTCTAACTCAATAGTCAACTCTTGGTTGACTTTTCATATTCAAGCTTTCCTCAAACATGCTATTTGTTTCATTTTCAATCCAAATCACTTCTTACTCACCCGATATGCTCTAATACTGTTTTAAAAGCATAATATATGTAAATGCACGGTAACGGGGTGGTAATTCCCGTAACGACGGGCCGGGTCGTTACATTCTCCCCAACTTAAACAAACGCTCGTCCGCGAGCGGGTTAAGAAACATACCTGGAGCATCAAACAAGTGTGGATATCTGCTCTGCATTTCCTGCTCGGTCTCCCAAGTTGCTTCTTCCACGGGACGACCTCTCCACTGCACTTTCACTAAAGCTATATCCTTAGATCTCAGCTTACGAACCTGTCGTCCCAAAATGGCTATTGGTTCCACATCGTAAGTCAAATCCTCATCTAGCTGTATCGTGCCTGAAGTCCAACACATGAGACGGGTCTCCGACATACTTCCGGAGCATAGATACATGGAACACCGGGTGAACTCCCGACAAACCGGGTGGCAAAGCAAGCATATAAGCCACCTCCCCAACTTTCCTAAGCACCTCAAAAGGTCCAATAAACCTTGGGCTCAATTTCCCTTTCTTTCCAAACCTCATAACACCCTTCATAGGTGAAACTTTCAGCAACACCTTCTCACCTACTGAATAAGACACATCTCGGACCTTCCGGTCTGCATAACTCTTCTGACGCGACTGAGCTGTGCGAAGTCTCTCCTGAATCACCTTCACCTTATCTAAGGCATCTTGGACTAACTCTGTCCCTAACAACCTAGCCTCGCCGGGCTCGAACCAACCGACCGGAGACCTACACCGTCTCCCATATAAAGCTTCATACGGTGCCATCTGAATGCTGGACTGATAGCTATTATTGTAAGCAAACTCCGCCAAAGGCAAATAATCAGCCCATGAACCACCAAAATCAATGACACAAGCACGCAACATGTCCTCCAATATCCGAATAGTACGCTCAGACTGCCCATCCGTCTGTGGATGAAATGCTGTGCTCAACTCCACCTGTGAACCCAACTCTCGCTGAAATGTCCTCCAGAACTGAGATGTGAACTGGGTACCTCTGTCCGATATAATGGAAATAGGAACTCCATGCAATCTCACTATCTCACGGATGAATATCTCTGCCAACCGCTCTGAGGTATAGGTAGTACACACTGGGATGAAGTGAGCCTGACTTAGTCAACCTATCCACCACCACCCAAACTGAATCAAACTTCCTCGCTGTCCGAGGGAGTCCACTAACAAAGTCCATAGTAATCCTTTCCCACTTCCACTCGGGAATATCAATACGCTGGAACACACCACCAGGTCTCTGATGCTCATACTTGACCTGCTGACAGTTTAGACACCGAGCCACATGGCTCACAATATCTTTCTTCATCTTTCTCCACCAGTAATGCTGCTTCAAATCCTGATACATCTTCGCGGCTCCCGGATGAATAGAATACCGCGAGCTATGGGCCTCTTCCAATATCAACTCACGAAGGCCATCAACCTTGGGCACACATATCCGGCCCTGCATCCGCAATACACCCTCACTATCAATAGTGACATCTCTAGCATCATCATGCTGAACTCTGTCCTTAAGGACAAGTAAGTGTGGATCATCATACTGGCGCTCTCGAATACGATCATATAAAGAAGAACGAGCTACTACATAAGCCATCACCCGACCGGGCTCAGAAATATCCAGCCTTACCATCTGATTAGCTAACGCCTGAACATCAACTGCTAGGGGTCTCTCCCCAACCGGAATATACGCCAAACTGCCCATACTAATAGCCTTCCGGCTCAATGCATCAGCCACTACATTGGCTTTCCCGGGATGGTACAAGATAGTAATATCATAGTCTTTAAGCAACTCAAGCCATCTTCGCTGCCTCAAATTTAGATCTTTCTGCTTAAACAAATGCTGAAGGCTACGGTGGTCTGTATATACATCACAAGATACACCATATAGATAATGCCTCCAAATCTTCAAGGCATGAACAATAGCAACTAACTCCAAATCGTGAACAGGGTAGTTTTTCTCGTGGGGCTTTAGCTGACGAGAAGCATATGCAATAACTCTACCCTCCTGCATCAACACACAACCGAGTCCAACTCTGGAAGCATCACAATACACCGTATATGACCCTGAGGCCGATGGTAACACAAGTACTGGAGCTGTGGTCAAAGCCTCCTTGAGCTTCTGAAAGCTCTCTTCACATTCATCGGACCACACAAATGGAGCATTCTTCTGTGTCAGCTTAGTCAACGGTGAAGCAATAGATGAGAAATCCCGAACAAACCGACGATAATAGCCTGCCAAACCGAGAAAACTATGAATCTTTGTAGCTGAGGAAGGTCTGGGCCAATTCTGTACTGCCTCAACCTTCTGAGGATCAACCCTAATACTATCACTGGACACTATATGTCCCAGAAAACCCACAGTATCAAGCCATAACTCACACTTAGAGAATTTTGCATAAAGCTTCTCTTCCCTCAACCTCTGCAATGCCACTCTCAAATGCTGTGCATGCTCCTCCTGGCTGCGTGAATATACCAGGATATCATCAATAAACACAATCACAAAAGAATCAATGTACGGCCGAAATACACTATTCATCAAGTGCATGAATGCTGCCGGGGCATTAGTCAACCCGAAAGACATCACCAGGAACTCGTAGTGCCCATATCGCGTCCTGAACGCTGTCTTCATAATGTCTGAGTCCCTGATCTTCAACTGATGATAGCCCGATCGAAGATCAATCTTAGAGAATACACTAGCTCCCTGGAGCTGATCAAATAGGTCCTCAATACGAGGCAATGGGTATTTATTCTTCACTGTTACCTTGTTCAGCTGCCTGTAATCAATGCACATTCTCATTGTGCCATCTTTCTTCTTTACGAACAACACCGGTGCACCCCAAGGTGACACACTCGGACGAATGAAACCCTTATCTAAGAGTTCCCTGAAGCTGTTCTTTCAATTCTTTTAACTCTGCTGGTGCCATACGATAAGGAGGAATAGAAATGGGCTGAGTGCCCGGCACCAAGTCAATACCAAAATCAATATCTCTATCAAGCGGCATGCCTGGCAGGTCTGCTGGAAATACATCCGGAAACTCCCTCACAATGGGGACCGAATCAAGACTGGGTGTCTCAGCCTCAACATTTCTAATGAAGGCCAAATAAGACAAACAACCCTTGCCAATCATTCGTTGAGCTTTTATATACGAAATCACCCTGTCAGACACATAATCAGTCAAGCCACGCCACTCGATCCGCGGATTACCCGGAATAGCTAACGTGACTGTCTTGGCATGACAGTCCGAATTGCATGATAAGGAGATAGCCAATCCATGCCTAGGATGACATCGAAATCTACCATACCCAGTAGTAATAAATCAACTCGGGTCTCCAGACCCCCAATAGTAACAATACAGGATCGATATACCTGATCCACAACAACAGTATCCCCCACCGGGGTGGACACATGTACGGGCAAAGCAAGAATACCACGGGTCATACCCAAATGATGTGCAAAGTAAGTAGAGACATAAGAATAGGTGGATCCGGGATCAAATAAGACAGAAGCATCCCCGTGGCGGACCGAGATAATACCCGAAATGACCGCATCCGAGGCACTAGCATCCTTCCCCGTCCGGAAGAGCATAGAAACGAGCTCGGCCTCCACCAGTACGATCCTCGCCTCGGGGCGACCTCTAGATACCGGCCACCGGTCCTAGCCGACCGTGCCGGCGCCGAAGAAACAGGAGTAGAAGACGACGGCGTTGATCCCTCCGCCGTGACCTCTCACGAAGCCACCGAGGACACTCTCTCCCGATATGGCCCAAATCACCGCACTCAAAACAACGGCCCGAAGATGGAAGAAGGGGCCGCCGAGGACCCTCGCTACCGATGAATCCCGTGCCGAGGAAACAGGAGCGCAGCTCGAGCCGGAAGAGCACTCGCGTGCGGCCGACTCGCCGGCGGCTCCGCCGACCCCGATAACCCTCGCCGGCCTTGACGACCACGATCGGATGAAACCCCACTGGACTCTGCACGTCCAGACTGATGAGATCCGAAGGAGCGACCTCTGCTATGCCGAAATTGGCCCCTAGACGGAGCACCACTGTAACTGCCAGTACCACGAGGCCTCTTAGCCTCTCTCTCCTCTCGCTCTCGGCGGCGATCTGTCTCAATGTGACGGGCGCATCAACCACCTCCTCAAAGGTAACTGTAGAAACTCTCTCCCGGGTCATCAATATACGGATGGGATAAATAAGACCATCAATAAATCTTCGGATCCTCTCCCCGTCGGTAGGAACCATCCACATGGCATGACGGGCCAGCTGTGTGAATCTCATCTCATACCTGATTAACCGTCATATCTCGCTGCTTCAACCACTCGAACTGATGTCGCAGCTTCTCTCTCTGAGACTGAGGCACGTACTTCTCCAAAAATATCGTGAAGAACTGCTGCCAAGTGAGGGGCACTGCCCCAGCGGGCCTACGCCTCTCGAAATCCTCCCACCACTGAAATGCTGCACCTGTGAACTGGAAAGTGGTGAATGAAACACCGCTGGACTCTAGAATGCCCGCGGTACGTAGCATGCGCTGACATCTGTCAAGAAAACCCTGGGCATCCTCGCCCTCAGATCCACTGAATGTCGGAGGCCGTAACCTCTCAAATCTCTCCAAACGACGCTGCTCATCGTCGGGCATAACTGGAACCACATATGCAGGAGCTGGTGCAACGGGCGCAACCGGCTGAACTGGCTCGGGTGTCTGAGCCACGGGGGTCTGATTCCCTCCCCCTGCCTGTGAAGATGATACTGCAGCAGTAGCAGCAACTACCTGTGCCAATCCTGTGCACACTGATAATATCTGAGCCAAGGTCTCTTGAAGACCCGGTATCACAATAGGCACTGCCGGTGCCTGAACCTGAGCTGCCGGAGCGTTCACCGCTGGAATCTGGTCCTGAGTCTGGGCCACTGGTGGGTCAGCAGGTGCTGGTGCTGCTGCCCTACCTCTACCACGACCACGGCCTCTGGGTGCCAATGGTGGTCGTCCGCCACGTCCGTTAGCTCGTGTTCTCGCCATCTGCGGCGAGGGAATAGAATATGGAAAGATTTAATTTCATGATAACACAAATCGCACGATATGAATTCAAGAAAATGAGGTTTTTCCTAAAGTCTCTGTAGCCCTTCGAAGATAGATACGGACGTCTACGTACCGATCTACGAAAGCCTACTAAACCGGCTCATGACTCGCGAGTCCTAATAACCTAGAGCTCGGATACCAACTTGTCACGACCCAAATCCAGTCGTGATGGCGCCCAACAATCAAGCTAGGCCAGCCAAACAAACGATTTAATTATAACACAATACCAGTCCCCAAATGGACAGCCCAAAAAGAATATATGAGTTTAAGAACTCCAATAATATTAATACTGAACGAAAGTACCGACACTCCCAAAGATCCGGAGTCACAAGTCTAGAGCCTCTAACAAAACCAACAGGAAATAGAGAGTACGATATAGAAGTACTCAAGTCTGAATACAAAATATAAAATAACAACTGGAATGAGAGGAGGAGCTAGGCTCTGCGAACGTAGGCAGCTACCTCAGCAACTCGATGTGACAATGTAAACGCCGGAGATGTCCGTCTACTGCTCCTGTGTACCTGAGTCTGCACACAAAAGGTGCAGGGAGTAGGGGTGAGTACTAAGTACTCAGTGAGTAACAAATATATACATGTAGTTGACAGTAAGAAATCCACAAAATACCACAAAATGAAGCTACACTACAGTCCGAATCTCCTACGAACTAGCAACAATAATTCCATACAGCTACCACAGAGTAATCCAACAAATACAAATGCAATGCAATGCACATAACTGCTACGGCGTGTAGCCCGATCCCATTTAACGTCGACGGCGCTCACTGGGGGTGTGTACAGACTCCGGAGGGGCTCCTACAGCCCAAGCGCAATACTGCTGCGGCGTGCAGCCCGATCCTCATATCAACCACTGCGGCGTGCAGCCCGATCCCATACGCAGTCCACAATAAGCAATTAAGTCACAAAACAATTCATTTTCCTTAATTCCAGTTCTCCATTCATAATTTATGAAAAATACTTTAACTTTATTAAGTTTGTAAAAGCCGGTGACTTAGCATTTCAAAAGTGCGATTTCAATTTCCAGGACTGAGATCAGTGATTTAAGCAATCTTTAGCTATCACATAAATATTGTCCTCTAAGGACGCTACAGATCGGCACAAGGCCCCAAACAAGGCTTACAGCCCACAAATATAGCAAATACAGTGTATTTCCAACACTAACAACATATTATTCATTCCCGGGATGGACCAAGTCTCAATCCCCAATCACAATCAATCCCGCACCTGCCACGGTGTGCGAGCCACGCCCTATTAGCATCACAATGTGCTAAGCCGGGGTTTCGAACCCTCAAGCTACAATATACACAAACTACTCACCTCTAGCCGGTCGTCGAATCGTCCGCGATGCCTTTTCCCTTGAATTTCGTTGCCTCGTGCGTAGAATCTAGTCAAATAACAATAATTATATCAAATACGGGTCAAAGAATCATAACCCACTTCAATTCATATGAAATTCTCAACATTTCACCAAGTTGGTAAAACCCGACTTTCGGTACGATTCTCGAAAAATTACGAAAGTCTCATATTCGGAACCCTCATCTCAATACGAGTCTAAGCATATCAATTTTACCAAATTCGGACTCCATTTGCTCATTCAAAACCTTGATTTTCTAAAGTTCAAACCTAGGGTTAAATCTTCCATGAATCACCCCAATTCTTCCATTTTCATGATATAATTGCATGATATTATCAATACTAATCATAATATGAGTTCATAGTTGATTACCTGATGATTTCCCTTGATTTCTTCCTCAAAATCGCCCAAAGTCGCCCTTAAGCCGAGACCCCAAATGATAAAATGTTTCTGAAATTTTCTACTTCTGATACACTTAACTTACAGCGATTTCCGCTTCTGCGGAAATACTTCCGCTCCTACGCGTCCGCTTCTGCGGAGATTGGACCGCTTCTGCGGAAAGCTCCGCTTCTGCGGCTAGACGTCCGCTTCTGCGGACTCGCCCAAGCGGCTCCCCTTCCGCTTCTGCGAAGGCCGCTTCTGCGGCTCCAAGCCCGCTTCCGCGCTTCCGCTTCAGCGGCTCCCCTTCCGCTTCTGCGGTCGCCGCTTCTGCGGCTCCTTTCCGCTTCAGCGCACCCGCTCCTGCGCCCAAAATTCCGCAGGAGCGGAAACAACAGAGGCAGTGCACTATTTTCTGCAATTTTTCCATATTTCTCCCGATTAACCATCCGAAACACCCCGAGGCCCCCGGGACCTCATTCAAACACACCAACACATCCTAACTCCTTATTCGAACTTGTTCCAATCATAAAAACACCATCCTAAACATCAAAATCATCAATTAACCACGGATTCAAGCCTAAATTTCTTAAAAACTTTCAAAACTAACATTCAACCCAAAACCCGATCAAACGATATCCGAATGACCTGAAAATTTGCAGACATATCCAAAATCACATAACGAAGCTACAGAAATTGTCGGAATTCCATTCCGACCCCCGGATCAAAATCTCACCTACCATCCGGTTTTCGTCAAAATTCAACATTCTCCAATTCAAGCTTAAAACTACACCGGACCTCCGAATTCAATTCCGATTGTTCTCCTAAGTCATAAATGATCCCCCGGAACTAGTCGAATCATTAGAATCCGATTCCGAGCACTCTAACTCAATAGTCAACTCTTGGTTGACTTTTCATATTCAAGCTTTCCTCAAACATGCTATTTGTTTCATTTTCAATCCAAATCACTTCTTACTCACCCGATATGCTCTAATACTGTTTTAAAAGCATAATATATGTAAATGCACGGTAACGGGGTGGTAATTCCCGTAACGACGGGCCGGGTCGTTACACCCTATATCTACTGTTCTATTTTTTGTGAATCTGTTACAAGAAAAATAGTACGAGAAAGTTATAGATATAATTCAAATACATGTAAGGAATGATTTACAACTTGTCAAAGTTCAGGAATAATGATTTGTTCAAGTTATTCTAGATAAATGTGTATGTTCCTATTTCTTATATCGTATAAAACACCGTTATGAAGTTGAGACGTCTTCTTCATCAAGTGTCAATATATAAAAGGTGCTCTTTTATGAATCTCGTATTATTTAATCATTAGAACAATAAAAGCATTTTCAGACAGTAAAAATGCGACCTATTCTTTAAGTCCGTTAAGGATTAGAGGCAAGAATATAACAAATAAGAGTTTGGGAAAATAAACTTCTTAAATATTAAAAGACAAGTATAAAACTTGGTCATATCCAAAATACCCCTTATACAAAACTTGGGGACTTGAAATTTCTAAGTCAAGAGGTTTATGGCAGAAGTTGTCACAAGAAGTTAAACACTTTAAACATAGACTTCCAAAGAGGCACATGCAAAAAGGGGAAATCTCAAATTGAAAAAAAAACTTCTAAGGTGATGCAATTGAAGAGGGGTCATTTACAGACTCAACTGCACTTGCACCTAAGAGTTGATTTTCAGTCATAGTATTGACAACACCCACAGATGCAACTTCAACTTGGCTAGTGATAGTAGGCATTGAAGAACTCAAAGGAAGGGCCACACTAGCGATAATCTCATTAGATACGGAAACTTCAGGAATAACAGACATGTGGACTTTAGACATGTGGACTTCAGACACGAGAACTTCACCTACAGGAGCTTCAACCAAAAGAGTTTCAACTGCAGAAAGATTAGTTTCGGGAGATAAGAAATATGGTGGATCTTGTGCGCTCTCAATGGCTTCATTCACCTTGGCCAACTCACATCAAGATTGAAGTCCTCCAGGCTCACTTCCGTCAAAGTATCATGGCGGGTTTTGAGATAAATTCAACTTACTTCAATGTTGGAGGATTCTTCAAGAAGTTCATAATCCTTTTCCCAGGCCGTGACTTAATTTTTAAGCTCCTCATTCTTAAAGAGAATGGAATCGTGAGATGATTGCAATAAGGTGTGGGAATTCTCTAAAGAATGAACCTTGTCTATAGAGGCTCATAATTCTTCTTGCACTCGAGTTAGTTCTTGAGCCATACCTTCTGCATGCGCTTCCTTCTGAGTTAATAAAGCCTTCAGAGCTTTGTTTTCATCACTAGCCAGGGATAATTGTTCTGCAACAAGTTCCTTAGTTCTTGTAGGTTGGTCTGCAGTAGCTTTGACCGTCACCAACTCAGAGGTGAAGGTTTGAACTTGTTTCTCTAAAGAGCTTTTTCTCTTTTCCAAGATGTCCATGTCAATCTGTGTACTTTTGTACTGGCCTTTTCAATTGTTGGCCTCTAATTGGGATTCACGAGCAATTTTTTCTGCATCATGAGAAATTTTCTCCAAGTCACGAGCCAATTTCTCTAAGAGAGGAACTCGACTCATGAGTTCGGTACCAATAAGATTGACCTAGTAATAAAAAAATATAAGTTAAAATTCCATAAACCAATCTTCTTTAAAAAGAAAAGAGATTAAGGAACAAGCTTGCATGGACAATGTCGTTCAAAAGAGTCATATTACTGTGACTCTCCAGTTTTTCTTTTTCAATTGGACCAATCAAAGGTGCAAGCCACGTGTCGGCTTGCTCGAATTTCCTCAGGAGACTGCTATCTCGATGGACTTTAATGGTAACACTCCTCATATTGGAACTCCTACTCGAAGAACCTACCTCAGTATAGTGGATTATGGGAGGACTGATTGTTGAAGAAGGAATAATAGAAGAGGGAATGGAAGTAACAGATGAGGGAGGTAGAGGAACAATCACAGGAATGGTAGAAGAAGACAAGGGAACTTCATCTAGAACCAAAACTAAAGGACCACTACTAAAATCACTTATAAAAAGTTGGTTTATAGACTCAACAATATCAGAGGGGGCAGAGATGTCATCATCAGGAATGACCACAAGATTTATAACAAGTTCGGAAAGAGGCAAGTCAGGAGAAATGTTAAGCTCATCATCAGAGACGATTCGTCTCCTGGCTTGTGGTCTAGTTACCAAAGAGCCTTCACCTTCGCCTTCGGAGTCATCTTCAAGAATGGATTTCCTATTCTCAGATCTTGAAGGAATTGGAATATTATGGTGCGATCCTACGAAAATGTCTTGACCACGTGACGCTAAGACACTTTCAAGAGTGACTCCTCGAGTGGAAAACCTAAGAAAATAAAGGTTAAAAAAAGCCAAAACAGAAAAAGAGAAGAAAAGGGAAGAAATTCTTACCATGGGTTTTTGGTTTCCAACCGTAGCGATTGGAAATGTTTTTCCAGGTTCTACCCTCCATTGGGGTAACCATCAAAAGTCTTTCTACCCAACCACGAATATTAGGTACGGATGTAAGCGTACCCATGTGTCACGATCCTAGTTCACCAATCGTGAACCTGTCATGACGGCGCCCAGTCTTCACGACTAGATAAGCCTAACACAATTGCGGAATTTACAGCCTTTATGATACAACTAAAAACAAAGGCGGATCAACAAAGGAATAATGTAATAAGTGCCGCTGTAATATACACTTCATCACAAGTACTGAAATACAACCTCCAAGACCCGAAAACTCACTAGCAAACACAGGCTAAAGAGTTTAAAATTATTGCTCTATCCTCCAAAAGTATTTATACAACTGAAACAAAAGAGAAATGGACTACTATAACTAAGGAGGAGTAGACGGAGACTCTCCGAATCTGTGAACGCAGCAGTTGCATACCTCAAGTCTCCCAAAAATAGCTATGCGATCACCGATAGTGTGCCTGATCAGATGTACCTGGATCTGCACAACAAAAGTGTGCAGAAGAGTAGCATGAGTACACCGCAGCGGTACTCAGTAAGTGCCAAACCTAACCTCGATGGAGTCGTGACGAGGAAGGTCAGGGCCCTACTGAGAATAGACATAATAACAATATCGAACAGTGTAAAGCAAGAGAAAATCTAAAATGAGCAAAATAAGATAGAAACTACAAGTCATTGACAATTAAGCTAAACAAGGAAGACAACATAACAAGTACAAGATCAATAGCACAGGATCTTCGGGAGTTGAACCCACAGTCCATTTATATCGGTAACTAAGATCTCCGGGAATTGAACCCGCAGTCCATTTATATCACTAACTAGGCTCTCCGGGAATTGAACCCGCAGTCCATTTATATCAGTAACCAGGATCTCCGAGAATTGAACCCGCAGTCCATTTATATCAGTAACCAGGATCTCTGGGAATTGAACCCGCAGTCCATAATACAAAACACAATAAAAACAAGGAAAATACTCAGAGAATGGAATAATAAACTACAGTTAACAATTAAGTTCTATCCCAACATGTTCCACGTAATTTTAATTAAGGCAATTAAGCATTTAGACAGTTAATTCTATCTAGTCATACTCCTCTAACTAACACAGGATAAATCTTGCATTTAATATAGTCAAATAACAGAGATAACACATTTTAAGAAATTCAAGTAAAGCGGATTTTCAATAATTTTCACAAGTACATGCCCGTCCCCTCGCATACAAGGAGTTCAAATCAACACATAAGATATCCTAAGGGGAGAGGTCCCCCACACAATATTAGACAAACCACTTACCTCGAACCGGCTAAAATCAACTAGCAACCACGTTCTTGCTACGAGTATTCGACTCCAAATGATCCAAATCTATTCAATTGAATCACACATTATAATTAATATCTCAAGCAACTGATTCCACAATTAAATTCAAGCCAAAGCGCGAAAATTTGGTAAAATGACCAAAATGACCCTCGGGCCAACGTCTCGGAACCGGATATATTTAACATTTTCAGAACCCTCGTACTCTCACGAGTCTAACCATATAAAAATATCTCAAATTGGAGGTCAAACACTCCCTCAATACCCAACAATTCGGTCAATAATGTTCTATCCATTTTACATTCAAAAACTGAAATTAAATGGTAAAATTAAGAGGAGATTCATAGAAATTAGTCTAAGTTGAGTGAGAAACACTTACCCAAGTTGTCCAGGTGAAAATTCCTCCAAAAATTGCCAAGGACCGAGCTCCCAAGTCAAAAATATGAAAATGGCATAACCCTCGTTTTTAAGAGAAATATATTATGCCCAGATTTGCAAAGCAATGCGATCGCGGAAAAATTGATGTGATCACATTGAGGAAATTTACGCTGTTGAAAAATATGCTACACTATCGCAGAAGTCCATATGCGATTACGTAGTGGAGGAATAATCTGCTACTCAAAGTTACTCTTTGCGATCGCGAAGATGAAGATGCAATCGCGTACAGGGAGAGATTAATTCTATGCGACCGCGGTCACTGAAGTGTGATCGTGATGAAGAAATGCGCAGACTATCGTGATTGCATAGAACAGAATTATACCCCGCCCCCTCCAACTTACTCTACGCGATCGCAGAGGAGAGGATGCGATCGCGTAGAAGGAAACCAGCTCACAGATAACAACAGTATAGAAATAGAAGAAAAGGATCCGTAGCCCATCCGAAACACACTCGAGGCCCCCGGGACCCCGTCCAATCATATACACAAGTCATATAACCTAACATGGACTCACTCAAAGCTTCAAATCATATAACACAACATCAAAACGAAGAATCAAACCAAAAATCAAGCGTATGAACTTCTAAATATTCAAATAACGAAACTCATGCCGAAATGACGCCAAAATTTGCAGACAATTCCAAAATGACATAACGGAGTTACAGAAACTTCCAGAATTCAATTCCGACCATCGGATAAAAAATTCACTATCGGACTGGAACTTCAAAAATTCAAACTTCGGCATTTCAAACTTAAATAAGCTACGAACCCCCAAAATTCATTCCGAAAACGCTCCCAACCCCGAAATCACCTAAAGCTAACGGAACCATTGGATTTTCATTCCGAGATCATTTTCACACTGTTCCAAATACAGGCCATTTTTTAACTCTTAAGCTCCCATCTAGGGACTAAGTGTCCCAAAACACTCCAAATCCTAACACCGAACATCCCGGCAAATCAAAATAGCAAAAATGAATTTATGGGAAGCAATTAATAAGGGATCAGGGCGTAAATTCTAAAAATGACCGGTCTGGTCGTTACACCATGATTGCTGGAAAAGAAACATGATAGTCAAAACAGGTAATGAAGGAAATAAATAAGCACGATAAAATTGAATACTTATATGCAAAGCTCCACTTCTTTGGGAAGCGGAGGTTCCTTTCACCGACTAGACCTGCAGTGGTGGAAGCAACATACCGAGCATACCGGCCATGGTCTTTGTCATCTTCAGGATTCACCAAAACTCTTTTGCTCATGGCTGGTAAGCCAAATATTTCATTTCGGAAAAATCTAATAGAGTAAAGGTGAATCAAATGGGAAAAATAAATTTTATGTCGACTTTGTTAGCAAGGTTTCTTAAACAGGCAACAACTCGCCACACTACTGGGCCAATTTGCCCCAAGCAAACATTAAAAAAGAGGCAAAAGTCTAAGATGACCGTTCAATGGCCGGTTTAAATCCCAAAGTGAATGGATAGGTGTAAACAAAGGAATAACCTATCATATATGAGGTAATTCTTTGATTCAGGTTAGGAATAACAATGGGAAAATCTTCAGCCCAATGGCACCCTTTCTTAACTATTGGAACCAAAACACTTATGATTAAGGTAGGATAAGGAGTAGCACGGTCTAGTGTAGCCACTTGGATTTTTAAAGATTCTTTATCATGGTGGAAAGAAAATTCTGTAGGAATAATTTCTTCTACTAAAGGTTCACGCAAAGGCTCCGTTGAATCCTTACTTCTAGACGAACCTCTTTGTGAATGAGAACCTCTGGTTTCAGAAGAAGGTACAGAACTAGAAGCAGTCGTTGAAGCACTACCACGAGTGGAGCTTAGATTGCATAGTCTACCTCCTCTTCTATGTCTTATAGGATCATTGGGAAAATTGCCTAGAATGGGATTTTTCCTAGGGTTAGGGTTCGAAGAAGCCATGGATGCAAGAGTTGAATTGAAGCAATGAATAATAAAGTAAGTTTGTAAGATCAAAGTATTCAGTTCAATTTAAGAACAATAAGACAAGAAAAGAGGTTATATTTATAGTATTGAGTAATTATAAAAAAGGAAGAGTACGATGATGAAAGACGCTATAATGATGATAACTGATACTTTGTGAAGTGTGAAGCCGAAATAAAAGCCTAACAAAATGATGCATGATAGTGCAACCAATGAGGAAAGTCTAGGGCATTAAAAGGAAGTGACAGTTGAAGCGCCAACTTTATCAGAGCATTAATGGTGATAAAAAATTTCCTTTTACGAATTCCAATTTCCAAATATTCATATTGATGAATAAATGGAAAGTGTGGGGACTATCTGTATTGAAAAAATTAAATATATGAATGAGTAATGATATAGCATGACACGTGGAATTATCTATAGGCTATGACTGGGTCAAAACGTCTAAGCTGATGTGGAAAAAGAGAAGTACGAGACAATGGGGGTGAAAAAGAGATACGGGAACAAAGAGAAGGTACGAGTTAAAAGGATCCGGAGAACCGTACCTATTTAAAGCGTAATTATGTAAGAGATGCGAAAAGATAATGAACCAGGACACACAAGAGAATGAAGACACACGTCATTATAAGAGAAACAAGTACCGGAGCCGTTAAGAAATATTTACATTTAATATGATGATTGTGTAACGTAGTATGTAATGTAATTAAATATTCATAATGGTTCATTATAGCTTGGATGTAACGTCCATTTTCAAAGATTCTCCAAAAGACCTATAAAAGAAAAAACATGTAATCAATGAAAATAGGAGATACAACTAGAATATATTTTCTCATTTACAAGCTTTCATATCTGAGCACTTGAAATTTTTTTCTTTATTTATTTTTCGATTATCAGTAATCCGATTCTTCTATATTCCAGATTTGACTGAAAATTTATTTTTTGGTTAAACATGATCGAACCCGACCAGACTCAGCCGCCCCAAATTTATATATATATATATATATATATATATATATATATATATATATATATATATATATATATATATATATATATATATATATATATATATATATATATATATATATATATATATATATATATATATATATATATATATATATATATATATATATATATATATATATATATATATATATATATATATATATATATATATATATATATATATATATATATATATATATATATACCCTCACACTAAACATTTTTTTTTGGTAAGACTCTCATGCATTCCGAACTAAGTTTTTTGTAGAGGGAAGGATTCACTTTTAGTATTATTTTAATTTATGTATAAATATTGGGTAAGTTGGATTGGGTCATTCCTATTTTAAGAGAAAATACAAAATTAGGGGGGATTCAAAACTAATTGCTCATTATAGCAAATATATATATATATATATATATATATATATATATATATATATATATATATATATATATATATATATTAGACTAACAGAAAATTGTATTTTTCGGCCCCTATGATTTTTGTGTGAGTTAGAGATAATTTTATGATTTGTTTTTGCGAAAAAAAAGAGATATGACTTTGGAGAAAAAAAGCCATAATTATATGATTATTTGTAGAATTTATCTCAATTTCTTATATTTGAGAAGGTCAAATTATTTTGAAAGAATTGTTTTTTGCGGTAATCATGTAAGGCGATGACCGATGAGTGTGGTTGCATCACCTCCCTACTTGTGATGACCCGACACGTCGTCAAGAGAGCTACCGTCCCGTTTTCCCCTTATTGTGTTGTTTCATGTTCTATATCAGTATTAGAGTCTATCGGGTGAATTTAGATTGATTCTGGTTGAAAATAAGGCATATAGCCTCTTAGAATGGAGTTTGTTTTGGAAAAGTTAATCTAAAGTTGAATATGTCGTTAGAGGGCTCGGAAGTGAATTTTGGTGGTTCGGGTAACTTCGGGAGGTAATTTGTGACTTAGGAGAGCGATCGGAATTGAATTTGGTGGTCAGGTGTAGAAATAGGCTTGAATTGGCGAAGTTAGAATTTTGGCGGAATTCGGTTGATAGGTGAGATTTTGATCCGAGAGTCGGAATAGAATTGCGATAGTTGTAGTAGCTTTGTTAGGTGATTTTGGATATGTCTGTAAATTTTCAGGTCATTCGGATATCGTTTGGTCGGGTTTTTGATTGAATGTTGATTTCAGAAGTTATAGTTGAAACTTAGGCTTGAATCCGCCTTGATTTGATGATTTTTGTTTTTAAAGATGTGTTTTTATGATTGGAACAAGTTCATATCGTGTATTGGAGTAGGTTGGTGGTTTTGATTGAGGTCCCGGGGGCCTCGGGGGTGATTCTAGAGGTCAAACAGATCATTTTTGGTTAAGCTTGAAGTCAGATTTTTGTTGTCATAAATTGCAGGTTATTGTTCTCTGCGATTGCAGGGGTCCTGCTGCGATAGCGTAGAAGGATTTTTGGTAGGCCTTGATTTTGTTCAGTGCGATCGCGGTCAAGGGGTATGCGATCGCATAAGACGAGAAGTTAGTTCTCTGCGGTCGCAGGTGAAGCTGTGCGTTCGCATAGAGTATTGGATCTGGGGTCCCAAGTTCTGACTTTGTTCTGTGTGGTCACGGGATTTGGAATGCAATCGCGTAGTGTTAATTGATGAAGCAATGCAATCGAGGAGAGTTGGGTGCAATCGCATAAGTCATTTTTGAGTCTGAAAAATATTGTTCTATGCGATCGCAGGTCTGGTGATACGCTCCCATAGTGTTTTTAATTGGGCGGACAGAAGGGTTTAATAGCATATCATCCGCGAGCAAAATCACATTTCCTCCATTGTTGGGCATAGTTTGAAGCTATTGGACGAGAGAGTAAGAGGTTTTCACCTAGATTTCGATTGGAGGTATGTTTTATGGACTAATTACGTGATTTTATCATAGAATCTTCATCTAAATCACTGAAATTGGGGTCTAAATTGGAGGAATTAGGGCTTGGTTTTTGGTTTTGAAATTTTTGAATTTGAAGGGGCTATTGGACTCCGATTTTGATAAATTTTATATGTATGGACTCGTGGCGAGACGAGGATTCCGAAAATGTAAATTTCATAATTTTTTAAGAAGTAGGAACGGGGCTCAGATTTTGGAAACTTCATATTTTTTGGTGTTTTTCGAGTTATTTCGATTGGGTTATGTTCCATTAGCCTATTTTGATGTATTCCTATTGGTTTTGATCAGATTTGGCACCCACGAGGGTCGATTCTAGAGGGAAAGACATTGCAGACTAGTATATGAGCCGGTTCGAGGTGAGCAATAGATGTGGATAATGACCTGAGGGTTTGAAACCCCGGTATATCACTATGTGATGCTGTATTGAGGCGAGACACGTACTCTATGGTGAGTGCGGGGTCAATTGTGATTGGGGACTATCGCTTAGCCCGACTGTATGGCATTGTACTGTATTGTGGACTATAAATGAGCCGGTAAACCTCCTACTTGGATGGTTGTGGATATATTTGGGTTGTGTGCTAGTTATTTGGATTCCATGAGGATTGTTATCAATGTTTCTATGATTATAGCATGTTTTCATGATATCAGTCCTGAGCTAAACACTATCTAAAAATGCATTGCAAATTCAGAGGTTTTCGGACACTGATTTCTATAATTTCTGCTAAACAAATTTAAAATGATAACTATTTGTTCATGTGAGGCTTTCATTACATGTAGCTGGACTCATAGTGGATCGGGCTACTTGCATGGATCGGGCTGCTTGCTGCATCATATGTTACTGATATTGCGCTTGGGCTGTAAGAGCCCCTCCGAAGTCTGAACCCCCACAGTGAGCACGAGTACCCAAATGGATTGGGCTACGTGTCATAGTGTTATGTTCATGCATTTACATTGCATTTACTTATTTGTTCCTAATTGCTTTATCTCTTATTGCTTTCCCTCGGACTTATACTATTACATAGGATAAAATGAGATATTGTATAGCCTTACTGTGTGGTATTATTGGGTGTTCTTACCTTTAATATCATTATACATGCCTATTACTACTGAGTTGGAAGTACTCACTCTACTCCATGCACCTTGTGTGCAGAACTAGGTACCTTCCAGCAGGGTTGATTTTTCAGCTATTTTTAGAGTTTATTTCAGAGTATCGAGGTAGCTACCTGGCGTCTGCAGGACCCGACTCTCCCTTATTTTCTTATGTTTTTAGAATTTTCTACGTTTTTCAGATATACTCTGTATATAGTATCATTGCTATATTATTCGGTAGAGCCTATTGACTTGTGACCCCCAGATCTGTGGGATGATATTGCACTATTATTGGGATATTTTTACAACTTATGCTAAACTTCATAAATTGTCTTGTTATTAATGATTTTGAAATTAAGATATGAGCTGGTAGCTCGGTGATGTGTGTGATTAGTCGGGTGGCCTAGCAATGTGCTGGGCACCATCACGACCGGGTTTGGGATCGTGACATGTTGGTATCAGAGCCTAGGTTACTTGGCCTCATGAGTCTTGAGCCGGTTAGTAGTGTCTCGTGGATTGGTACAGAGACGTCTGTATTTATCCTCGGGAGACTGCAGACCTTTTAGGAAACACTTCATATTCTTGAACTCTATCGTGTGATTTGTGGTTCCGAGAACTGAACTTGTGTATTCTATTCTCTCGCAGATGGCGAGGACTCGTGCTACCGGATGAGGTGGACGACCACCATTACCACCAGCTAGAGGCCGTGGTCGCGACCATGGTCGTGGTAGAGAAGCAGGGGCTGTGCTAGTAGACCCACACGTTGCCCCTATTCAGGATCAACCCCTAGTGGTTGAGGCTCTAGTAGCACCCGCTCAGGCACCGGTAGTGCCTATTGTTATTCCTAGCCTTCAGGAGGCATTGGCCCAGATATTATCTATCTGCACTGGGTTGGCTTATGCAATTTCAGCTACTACTGTCGCAGCGACATCTCAGATCGGGGTGGTCATTAGACCCTCGCAGCTCGCACACCAGAGCAAGTTGTGCAGGGACTTCAAACGCCAGAGGCAGCCCCAGCTCAGGTAGTTGCTCCTGCTGTTCCAGGTGCGCCAGTGACGACAGCCCCAAGGTATGTTGTTCTGGTGATGCCTGACGATGAGCAGCTTCAGTTAGAGAGGTTTGGCAGACAGTCGCCTACATTCAGTGGCACTGCGGGTGAGGATGCCTAGTGATTCTTGGATACGTGTTAGAGGATGCTACGTAAAGCAGGGATTCTTGAGTCTAGTGGGGTTTCTTTTACTATATTCCAATTTTAGTGGCTAGTTCAGGGTGATATGACAATGACTCAGTACGAGTTGAGGTATATTCAGTTAGCCAGACATGCTACATGGATGATCCCGACAAATCGGGAGAGGATCAGGAGGTTCATAGATGGCCTCAACTATTGTATTGTATCTTGATGACCAGGGAAAAAGTAGTGGCATCATCCTTCGAGGAGGTAGTGGATATGGCATGCCAGATTGAGGTGGATCGTCGTCGAAAGTGAGAAGAGAGGGAGGCCAAGAGGCCTCGAGGTTTGGGCAGCTATAGTGGTGCTCCATCCAGGGGCCAGTTTCATCAGGGCAAAGGTCGTTCATTTAGACCTCCTCGGTCAGGTCGCCCAGAGCACAGTGGAGCTTTTTCCGGTAGTGGCTGTTAGGGTTATCAGTAGAGCCACTCTTCACTTCGCGCCCTCCCATCTCAGAGTTCAGCACCTTCTTCTTCAGCCAAATGTTCATCTATGGTGAGGGGTTCCCTTCAGTCCCCTTCTCCAGCGCCGGGCAGTTGTTTTGAGTGTGGCGAGTTTGGCCACATTAGGAGGCAGTGTCCTCGACTCCGCAGGGGTAGGTCTCAGTAGAGAGATCAGCCATCCTCTTCTACTCCATCTACTTCATCACCATCCCAATCTAGTAGGGTTGAGAGTCAGTCTTCTAGAGGTCGCCCCAGGAGTGAGAGCGATTGAGTGGTGGTCAGACACATTTTTATGCATTTTCGGATAGGAGAGATGTTGTTTCTTCAGATGCAGTGATCATAGGTATTATTTCAGTTTGCCGCGGAGATGCTTCTGTTTTGTTTGATCCCAGGTCTATATATTCGTACGTGTCTTCTTATTTTGCTCATCATTTGGGTATGACCCGTGGTTATCTTGTCTTGCCTGTGCATGCATCCACCTCGGTGGGTGATACGATTGTTGGGGATCACGTCTATCGATCTTGTATTGTTTCTATTGGGTGTTTGAAGACCCGAGTGGATTTACCATTATTGGGTATGGTAGATTTCGATATGATTTTAGGCATGGATTGGCTATCTCCGAGCCATGCTATTCTAGACTATCATGCCAAGACAGTTACATTGGCTATTCCTGGTATTCCACAGATTGAGTGGCGGGGTTTGACTGATTATGTCCCTAGCCGGGTGATTTTGTTCTTAAAGGCTCAGAGGATGGTTGAAAAAGGGTGTTTAATATTTAGCGTTTGTGAGTGATGTTGGAGCTGAGACACCTAGTATTGATTTTGTGCCCGTTGTGAGGGACTTCCCAGATGTGTTTCCATTATACTTGTCGGGCATGCCGCCGGATAGGGATATCGACATTGGTATTGATTTGGTGCCAGGCACTCAGCCCATCTCTATTCCTCCTTATTGTATGGCACCAGCTGAGTTGAAGGAATTGAAAGAACATCTTCAGGAGCTCTTAGATAAGGGATTCATTCACCCTAGTGTGTTACCATGGGGTGCACCAATATTGTTTGTTAAGAAGAAAGATGGCTCAATGAGGATGTGTATTGATTATAGATAGCTAAACAAGGTAATGGTGAAGAACAAGTATCCTCTGCCGTGCATTGATAATTTATTTGTTCAGCTCTAGGGAGCGAGGGTGTTCGCGAAGATTTATCATCGTTCAGGCTATCACCAGCTGAAGATTAAAGATTCTGATATTATGAAGACAGCCTTCAGGACGAGGTATGGGCACTATGAGTTTCTTGTAATGTCTTTTGGGCTGACCAATGCCCCAGCCGCGTTCATGCACTTGATGAACATTGTGTTCCGGCCATATCTGGATTCCTTTGTGATTGTGTTATTGATGACATCCTGGTGTCTCGTAGCTAGGAGAAGCATGCTCAACATTTGAGAGTTGTATTGTAGAGGTTGAGGGAGGAGAAACTGTATGCGAAATTCTCCAAGTGTGAGTTCTGGCTTGAGTTAGTAGCTTTTCTGGGTCATGTGGTGTCTAGTGATGGTATTCAGGTTGACCTGAAGAAGATAGAGGCGGTGTAGAGTTGGCCTAGACCGTCCTCAGCTACGGAAATTCAGAGTTTTCTTGGTTTGGCGGGGTATTACTGCCGGTTTGTTCAGGTATTTTCATCCATCGCTTCGTCCTTGACCAGGTTAACGCAGAAGGGTGAACCGTTTGTATGGTCGGATGAGTGCAAGGAGAGCTTTCAGAAGCTCAAGACAGCTTTGACCACAACTTCAATGTTAGTTTTGCCATTAGCTTCAGGTTCATATACCGTGTATTGTAATGCATAGAGAGTGGGGATAGGTTATGTATTGATGCAGGAGGGGAGAATTATTGCTTATGCTTCTCGACAGTTGAAGCCTCATGAGAAGAACTATCATGTTTATGATTTAGAGTTAGATGCCATAGTTCATGCCTTGAAGATTTGGAAGAACTATCTGTATGGCGTGTCCCGTGAGGTGTATACTGATCATTGCAGTCTCCAACACTTATTTAAACAGAAGGATCTCTATTTGAGGCAGCGGAGGTGGCTTGAGTTACTCAAGGATTATGACATTACCATTTTATATCATCCAGGGAAGACCAATGTGGTGGTCGATGCATTGATGTTCAGGCGTTGGCCAATCAGCTGGCGAGGTTGGATATTTTAGAGCCCAACAGGGTGTTGGCTTGCGTTGTTTCTCGGTCTTCCTTATATGATTGCATTCGTGAGCGCCAATATGATGATCCACACTTGCTTGCCATAAGGACAGAGTTTAGCATGATGATGCCAAGGATGTTACTATTGATAGTGATGGTGTGTTGAGGATGCATGGCCGGATCTGCGTGCCCAATGTGATGGCCTTCGTGAGTTGATATTGGAGAAGGCCCAAAGCTCGCGGTCTTCTATCCATCCAGGTGCCGCGAAGATGTATCCGAATTTGAGACAGCATTACTGATGGAGAAGGATGAAGAAGGATGTTGTGAGTCATATAGCTCGGTGCCTCAACTGTCAGCAGGTCAAGTATGAGTATCAGAGGCCCTGTGGCGTGTTTTAGTGTATTGATATTCCCGAGTGGAAATGGGAGATGATTACTATAGACTTTGTTAGTGCTCTACCTCGGACAACGAGGAAGTTTGATTCAGTTTAGGTGATTGTAGATAGAATGACCAAGTCAGCTCACTTCATTCCTGTGTGTACTACATATTCCTTGGAGCGGTTAGTAGAGATATTCATTTATGAGATTGTGAGATTGCATGGGGTTCTAGTTTCTATTATATCATACAGAGGTACTCAGTTTACTTCGCAGTTCTGGAGGGCATTTTAGCATGAGTTGGGTTCACAGGTTGAGTTGAGTATTGCATTTCATCCTCAAACGGATGGACATTTCGAGCGTACCATTCAGATCATGGAGGACATGTTGCGCGCCTATGTTATTGATTTCGGTGGTTCTTGGGATGATTATTTGCCTCTTGCAGAATTTGCTTATAACAACAGCTACCAATCTAGTATTCAGATGGCGCCGTATGAGGCCTTATATGGGAGACGATGTAGATCTTCAGTTGGTTTGTTTGATCCCGGTGAGGCTAGATTGTTGGGGACAGAGTTGGTCTAGGTTGCTTTGGATAAGATGAAAGTGATTCAAGAGAGACTTCGCACAACCCAGTCGCGCCAGAAGAGTTATGCGGACTGGAAGGTCCGGGATGTGTCTTATTCAGTAGGTGAGAAGGTCTTGCTGAAGGTTTCGCCTATGAAAGGCATTATGAGATTTGAGAAGAAGGGAAAGCTCAATCCGATATTCATTGGCCCTTTTGAGATACTTAGGAGGATTGGAGAGATGGCCTATATGCTTGCTTTGCCACCCGGTATTTCATGTGTCTATGCTCCGGAAGTATGTTGGGGACACATCGCATGTGTTGGATTTCAGTACAGTTCAGCTAGATGATGACTTGACTTATGATGCGGAGCCTATAACTATTTTGGGTCGTCAGGTGCGGAGATTGAGGTATAAGGATATAGCATCAGTGAAGGTGAAGTGGAGAGGTCGGCCCATGGAGGAGGCCACTTGGGAGACCGAGCGGGAGATGCGGATCATATATCCACACTTGTTTGAGACTCCAGGTATGTTTCTTGACACGCTCGAGGACGAGCATTTGTTTAAGTTGGGGAGGATGTGATGACCCGCCCCGTTGCCGCGAGAGTTACCGCCCTATTTCCCCTTATTGTATTTTTTCATGTTTTATATGAGTATTAAAGACTATCGGGTGAATTTGGATTTATTCTGGTTGAAAATAAGGCATATAGCCTATTAGAATGGAGTTTATTTCAGAAAAGTCAACCTGAAGTTGACTATGTGGTTGGAGGGCTCAAAAGTGAATTCCGGTAGTTTGGGTAGCTTCGGGAGGTGATTTGTGACTTGGGGGAGCGATCGGAATTAAATTTGGAGGTCCGGTGTAGAAACAGGCTTGAATTGGCGAAGTTGGATTTTTGACAGAATCCGATTGATAGGTGACATTTTGATCCGGGATTCGGAATAGAATTCCGATGGTTATAGTAGCTTCATTAGGCAATTTTGGATATGGCTACAAATTTTCAGGTCATTCGGACATCGTTTGGTCAGGTTTTTGATTGAATGTTGATTTTGAAAGTTATAGTTAAAACTTAGGCTTGAACCCACCTTGATTTGATGATTTTTGTGTTTAAGGATATGTTTTTATGATTGGAACAAGTTCATAACGTGTTTTGGAGTAGGTTTGTGGTTTTGGTTGAGGTCCCGGGGGCATCAGGGGTGATTCCGGGGGTTAAACGGATCATTTTTTGTTAAGATTGAAGTCAAATTTTTGCTGTCATAAATTGCAGGTTATTGTTCTCTGCGATCGCAGCCTGCGATCGCGTAGAAGGATTTTAGGGATGCCTTAATTTTGTTCAGTGTGATCGTGGTTAATGGGTATGCAATCGCATAAGAGGAGAAGTTAGTTCTCTGCGGTCGCAGATGAAGCTGTATGTTCGCATACAATATTGGACCAGGGGTCCCAGGTTCTGACTTTGTTCTGTGCGGTCACAGGATTTGGAATGCAATCGCGTAGTGTTAATTATGAAGTAATGCGATCGCGGAGAGCTATGTGCGATCGCATAAGTCATTTTTTAGGCAAGAAAATATTGTTCTATGCGATCGCAGGTCTGATGATGCGATCACATAGTGTATTTAACTAGGCGGACAGAAGGGTTTAATAACATATCATCCACGAGCAAAATCACATTTCCTCCATTGTTGGGCATAGTTTGAATCTATTGGAGGAGAGAGTAAGTGGTTTTCACCTAGATTTTGATTGGAGGTAAATTGTTTGGACTAATTACGTGATTTTATCATAGTATCTTCATCTAAATCACTGAAATTGAGGTGTAACTTGGAGGTGTTAGGGCTTGGTTTTTGGTTTTGAAATTTTAGAATAAGAAGGGCCTATTGGACTCCGATTTTGATAAATTTTATATGTATGGACTCGAGGCGAGACGAGGATTCCAAAAATGTAAATTTCATAATTTTTCGAGAAGCGGGCCCGAGGCTCGGGTTTTGGCAACTTCGTATTTTTTGGTGTTTTTCGAGTTATTTCGATTGGGGTATGTTCCATTAGCCTATTTTGATGTATTCCTATTGGTTTTGATCAGATTTGGCACCCATGGAGGTCAATTCTAGAGGGAAAGGCATTGCTGACTAATTTTTGAGCCGGTTCGAGGTGAGTAATAGATGTGGATGATGACCTGAGTGTTTGAAATCCTTGTATATCACTATGTGATGCTGTATTGAGACGAGACACGTACTCTACGGTGAGTGCGGGGTCGATTGTGATTGGGGACTATGGCTTAGTCCGACCATATGGCATTGTACTGTGTTGTGGGCTATAAATGAGCCGATAAACCTCATACTTGGATGGTTGTGGATATATTTGGCCTGTGTGCCAGCTATTTAGATTCTGTGAGGATCGTTATCACTATTTCTATGATTAAAGCATGTTTTCATGATATCAGTCCTGAGCTAAACACTATCTAAAAATGATTTACAAATTCTGAGGTTTTTGAACACTAATTTTTATAATTTCAGCTAAACAGATTTAAAAATGATAATTATTTGTGCCAGTGAGGCTTGCATTGCATGTAGCTGGACTGATAGTGGATCGGGCTGCGTGCCGCAGCATGTGTCACTGATATTGCGCTTGGGTTGTAGGAGCCCCTCCGGAGTCTGAACGCCCACAGTGAGCGCGGGTACCCAAACGGATCGGGCTATGCGCCGTAGTATCATGTTCATGTATTTGCTTGCATTTACTCATTTGTTCCTAACTGCTTTATTTGTTATTGCTTTCCCTGAGACTTATACTATTAAAAAGGATAAAATGAGATATTGTATAACTTTACTGTGTGGTATTATTGAGTGTTCTTACCTTCAATATCATTATACATGCCTATTACCTCTGAGTTGGAAGTACTCACTCTACTCTCTGCACCTTGTGTGCAGATTCAGGTACCACCCATCAGGGTTGTTTTTCAGCTGTTTTCAGAGTTTATTGCGGAGTGTAGCTGCCTGGCGTCTGCAGGACCCAACTCTCTCTTGTTTTCTTATGTTTTTAGACTTTTTCGTGTTTTTCAGATATACTCTGTATACAGTATCATTGTTATATTATTCGGTAGAGGCTCTTGACTTGTGACCCCCATATCTGTGGGAGGGTATTGCACGGTTATTGGGATATTGTCACAATTTATGCTAAACTTCGTAAACTGCCTTGTTATTAATGATTTTGAAACAAAGATGTGAGCTGGTAGTTCGGTGATGTGTATAATTTATCGGGATGGCCTAATAATGTGTTGTGTACTATCACGATCGGATTTGGGATCATGATACTACTTTACGTAGTTCTTCACTTATTTGCTAAATTTTAGGCTACTTGCTTGTCTAAGTTGATAGAAATATAGCCCACTGAATTTGACATCATAACATCTTCTCGAATCCGGAACCAGAGTAGGTCTTTTTTTAATTTTTGTAACTTTTATACGTTTAAAAAAAATAAAGTATATACAACGCCATAATAAGTGGCGTTGTATTTAACGGTCGTTAAAGTACAACGCCACTTATTGTGGCGTTGTACACCTTATTTGAAAATTTGGCACTGCACCAATCCACAGCCTTCTTTTCATTCTTGTTTGGTAACAATTACCTGTCTTTGCTTGTTTGCTTTTTCTGATTACCTAATATCTGCCATATATTGAATGAAACAAGTAGACTAGGTTGCAATAATGCCAGGCAATGAGTACAAAAAATCAATTTAATTTTCTTATTTTTTATTGAGGTAAATTTATAAAATTGTTAATATTTATTATTCAATCTCATAAGTTGGCACTGCACCAATCCACAGCCTTCTTTCAATTACGAGTTTCAACTCATATTAATTTGGTCACTCATATTAATTTTAAACTCATAATTGAAATTAATTATGAGTTAATTTTATACTTAATATAAAGTTTAATTATATCAATCATAAAGTTTAAAATTAATATAAGTGACCAAATTAATACTATAAATTGTTAAAATTAATACTATAAAGTTTAATTTTAATATAAGTATTAAAATTAATACTTAACTATAAATTTTAACTTTATAGTTAATATGAGTTGAAACTAATTTGAAACTAACTTTATATTAACTATAAAGTATAAAGTTAACTAATGATTGATATTTAGTGATTGATATTTACTATTCTTTAGTGATTGAAACGTACTGATTGATATTTAATATTGAAACTTTATATTAAGTATAAAATTAACTCATAATTAGTTTCAATTTTATACTTAATATAAAGTTTAATTATGTTAAGTATAAAGTTTAAAATTAACTCATGATTGATATTTAGTGATTGATATCTCTTGTTTATTCTGTACGTCATTTTACGTATTTTATCTAGCATCTTGTGTATGGTTTACTCTATCGTTAGCTAGCAAGCATCCTTTTGCGTAATTCTATTAAAGTTCGTCTCTTTTACCGTAGTCTGTTGGAGGGATAGTGGCCGCGGCGGAGGATGGTACTGTAAGGTCATGTCCTCGGGGGGTGGGGGAGGAGGTGAGCAGGGGGGCATGGAGTGGTCCTGTGGGTAGGGCGGGAGGTTTGGGTGGGGAGAGGTTAAAGGACGCTCGGAGATTGAGGATCGGGTCGTGGAACGTAGGCACACTAACGGGTAAGTCCATTGAGTTGGCAAAGATTCTCCAGAAGAGGAGGGTCAACATAGCATGTGTGCAGGAAACTAGGTGGAAAGGGACGAAGGCGAGGGATGCAGATGAGTTTAAGTTGTGGTACTCTGGGGTTGAGAAGGGTAAGAATGGAGTAGGTATCTTGGTAGATAGGAATCTTAGGGAGTCCGTGGTTGAGGTTAGGCGAGTGGATGATAGGTTAATGTCTATTAAACCGGTTATTGGCGGTAGTGTTCTCAATGTCATTAGCGCTTACGCGCCGCATGCAGGCCTAGCTGAGGAGGTTAAAAGGCGTTTTTGGGAGGGCTTGGATGGAAAGTTAAACTATGACAGATCCAGAATTTAGACGTTGTAGGTTCTGAGTCATGGCGGTGGTTACGGTGAGGTGCATGGCGGCTTTGGCTTTGGGGTTAGGAACGGAGGGGGCACTTCGCTGCTTGATTTCGCTAGGGCTTCGGAGCTTTTGATCGCGAACTCGTCATTTCAGAAGAGGGAGGAGCATTTGGTTACTTTCAAAAGTTCCACGGCGAGGACTCAGATTGATTACCTCCTCCTCGGAAGGAGCGATAGAGGGTTGTGCAAGGATTGCAAGGTTATTCCGGGAGAGTCCCTTTCAACCCTTCATAGACTCCTAGTGATGGATGTAGGTCTCTGGGTGAAGAGGAAGAGGAGGGGTTCTCGGGGCCGACCGCGGATTAGATGGGGAACTTTGACTAAGGAGAAAGCCCGGGAGCTGGAGAGGAAGCTAGTTGATGGGGGAGCTTGGAGTAGCTCTGGGGAAGCGGACGCAATGTGGTCAGTGACGGCGAACCTGGTTAGGGAGGCTGCGCGGGATGTGCTTGGGGTAGCCAAGGGCTATTCAGGCAGGCACCAAGGTGACTGGTGGTGGAATGAGGTAGTCCAAGGAAAAGTGGAGGCGAAGAAGGCGGCGTTTGCTAAGTTGTCAGGGAGCTCAAGCGAAGAAGAAAGGAGAGCGAACAAGGAGAACTATAAGGTGGCGAGGAAGGAAGCGAAACTGGCGGTCACGGAAGCTAAAAATGCAGCGTTTGGGCGCATGTACGAGGAATTGGGGGAGAAAGGCGGGGACAGAAAGTTATTTCGGTTGGCTAAGGTGAGGGAGAGGAAGGCGCGGGATCTAGACCAAGTTAGGTGCATCAAGGACGAGGATGGTAGGGTTCTGACGGGGGAGTCGCAAGTCAAGCGGAGATGGCAGGAATACTTTCGAGACCTACTTAACGAAGAGGGGGATCGAGTCTTAGAGCTAGTGGAGCTGGGGCATTCAGAGTGTCCTAGAGACCTCGGGCACTGCAGGCGCATTAAGGAGGAGGAGGTCTCGAGGGCGTTGCGTAGGATGAGTAGGGGTCGAGCGACTGGGCCAGACGAAATTCCGGTGGAGTTTTGGAAATGCATGGGTAGGTCGGGAGTGGAGTGGTTGTCCAGGTTGTTCAATGTGATCTTTAGGACCAAGAGGATGCCGGAGGAGTGGAGATGGAGTACAGTGGTTCCCTTGTACAAAAACAAAGGGGATATCCAGTGTTGCAACAACTATAGGGGTATCAAATTAATAAGTCACACCATGAAGGTCTGGGAGAGGGTGATCGAGGCGAGGGTGAGGGAGATGTCATCTATTTCTGTGAACCAGTTTGGTTTCATGCCGGGTCGCTCTACTACAGAAGCTATCCACCTTGTGAGGAGGGTGGTGGAACTGTTCAGGGATAAGAGGAAGGACCTGCATATGGTGTTTATCGACTTGGAGAAGGCGTACGATAAGGTCCCTAGAGAGGTTCTGTGGAGATGCTTGGAGGCGAAGAGCGTGCCAGAAGCCTACATCAGAGTGATCAAAGACATGTATGATGGAGCCAAGACTAGGGTTAGGACGGTGGGTGGCGACTCGGACCATTTTCCGGTGGTTATGGGGCTACATCAAGGATCTGCGCTAAGCCCTCTCTTATTTGCCTTGGTAATGGATGCTCTAACTCGCCATATTCAAGGGGATGTGCCATGGTGTATGCTCTTTGCTGACGACATAGTCTTGATAGACGAGACGAGGGCGGGTGTTAATGCGAGGTTGGAGGTCTGGAGACAGACCCTCGAGTCTAAGGGTTTTAAACTAAGCAGGTCTAAGACGGAATATCTAGAGTGCAAGTTTAGCGCCGAGTCGAGCGAAGTAGGCTGGGACGTGAAGCTGGGATCTCAGGTCATAGCCAAGAGGGACAGTTTCAGATATCTTGGATCAGTGATTCAAGGGGACGGAGAGATTGACGGGGATGTCACTCACCGTATAGGAGCGGGGTGGTTGAAGTGGAGGCTCGCATCGGGAGTCTTGTGTGACAAGAAAGTTCCACAGAAACTCAAGGGGAAGTTTTATAGAGCGGTGGTTAGACCTGCCATGTTGTATGGGGTGGAGTGCTGGCCTGTGAAGAACTCTCATGTCCAGAGAATGAGAGTTGCGGAGATGAGGATGCTCAGGTGGATGTGCGGGCTCACCGGATTAGATAAGATTAAGAATGAAGTTATTCGGGAGAAGGTGGGGGTGGTCCCAGTGGATGAGAAGATGCGAGAAGCGAGACTCAGGTGGTTTGGGCATGTGCGGAGGAGAAGCCCTGATGCACCGGTGAGGAGTTGTGAGCGACTGGCGGTGGTTGGCGCGAGTCGAGGCAGAGGGAGGCCTAAGAGGTATTGGAGTGAGGTGATTAGGCAGGATATGGCTAGAATGGGGATTTTCGAGGACATGACCCTTGATAGGAAAGTTTGGAGGTCTAGTATTAGGGTTGTAGGGTAGGGCCTTCTAGAATTCTTAGTACTTCTGTTAGGGGCTGAGTGGGGTTTGGTAGCGACCTCTATAGTTAATTAATGTATTGTATTGTGCCTCTTGTGGTAGTAACCGATTGGTATTATTGCATGTCATTCTACTTTTGGTTTTATGTTTAGATAATTACTTATTTGATTTATCCCGGATTTACTAACATTGTTTTGTTTTGTTTTGTTTGTTGATTTTCTCTCTCCTTCTCTGAGCCGAGGGTCGGCCGGAAACAGCCTCTCTACCCTTTCGGGTAGGGGTAAGGCCTGTGTACGTATTACCCTCCCCAGACCCCACTTTGTGGGAACATACTGGGTAGTTGTTGTTGTTGTTGTTAGTGATTGCAACTTAGTGATTGATATTTAATATTGAAACTTTATATTAAGTATAAAATTAACTCATAATTAGTTTTAATTTTATACTTAATGTAAAGTTTAATTAAATTAAAAATGATTTAAATAGTAGTTAATTTTATTCTTTAAATAAGAATTGTTATAATTATATATTAAAAAAAGAATAGATGACAATGTTAACAGATTTTTTCGGTCGAGTTCAAAATCTTTAATTTGAAAGAAAAAATTGGTAACTGTTGAAAGAATAGTAATTTCTGTTAATATATTTTATTGACAATATGCAACTTAATAATTCATATATTTTAAATAAAATAACATATATTACCTTAATTCAATTTAAATTTATTTCTGCTTACTAAACAAAATACAAATGAGATTCAAAAACCGTCCAAAGCACTTTGTTCTATGTACATAATACACTGCGAAAGGCAGCTGAATCAATGAATACAATACTCCTGCAGCGGCTGCTAAGACATACCTGTAATTATGAGATTGAATAATAAATATTACTTGCTCCGGTCTAAAATAAGTGATTTTTTGGATGTTTTCACGCATATTATGAAAGTCACGTTTTAGCATTAATTAGCAATAGAATTGACCATTTTAACCTTACTATCTCACATAAACACTTCTAACACATATTCCAACACTATTTACTCCAAGGACAATGTAGTAAAAACATCATTAAGTCAATCTTGAAATCCGAAAAAATCGCTTATTTTGGTCCACAAAAAAAAGGCCTAAAAATCACTTATATTGGACCGGAGGAAGTAACAATTTTATAAATTTACCTCAATAACAAATAAGAAAATTAAATTGATTTTTTGTACTCATTGCCAGGCATTATTGCAACCTAGTCTAGTTGTTTCATTCAAATATATGGCAGATATTAGGTAATCAGAAAAAGCAAACAGGCAAAGACAGGTAATTGTTACCAAACAAGAATGAAAAGAAGGCTGTGGATTGGTGGAGTGCCAGTTTTTCAAATAAGGTGTACAACGCCACAATAAGTGGCGTTGTACTTTAACGACCGTTAAATATAACGCTACTTATTATGGCGTTGTATATACTTTGGTTTTCTTTTCTTTTGTAACGTATAAAGGTTACAAAAATTAAAAAAAAAACCTACTTTGGTTCCGGATTCACATCTTCTCTACCTGGAAGATAGCGATGCACATTCATTGGGTTTACCCAGTTTTGAGTTGCTTTGTTATATCTTCACTAAACAACAATGAGTATTTCTTGTTTTGGTTTTTTCTTTGTTTTTCTCTCTTTGATATTTTCTTCTTTGTTTTTTCCTCTTTATTAGACCTTTCAATGGGTCGATTTAAGTTACAACCTTTATTTATCTTAAATATGCAAAATTTAATTGGCATATTCCTGAACAGAAAGAAAAACTATTTTAAGATATAATTGGTAACTTATAAAAGATTTGGCTAAAGGTTCGTGTATAGTAATAAGAACGTTTTGATAGGTGTTACAGTTTTTTTCCAGTTTTTGACTTAAACGCAAATCTGTTAGAACTGAAAAATCAAGTGTCATGAAGAAGCTAACAATGTAAATATTGAACGACGACAAATCATATAACAAAGAAAAATCTATCAAAAGAGAAATAAACATTTAACGTGGTTACTGACATACGTCCACAGTGGAGATGAGCAATCCAATATAATAAAATAACATTACAAATTATTGAGAGAACAACCTCAGAAAGAGGCTAACACAAGTGACACACTAATACCTGTCCGTAAAGTTCTTCCCCTAAACACGACTTTCAAACCTCATATGAAGACATTGTGCATGCTACTGAATAAGAAGGAAGGATCCTCAATTTATAAAGACCAAACCTTTTCCTATAAGAAAATGGACTAGCCAAATATAAGAGATTTATAATTTCCTTCTACAAGAAGGAAAATCCAATTAAGGTAATTATATTGACATTTTCCATCAATAAATAAGAAAATCAAATATGATAGGAAAACTATAATAAATACCTAACAAAATCATGACTAAAAAATCAGAATTTTTAGAACAGAAAGTCAAGACTTTAGTCCAATTGTATTTTAAATGGAAAAAAAGAAGGTGAAGGTTAACCGAAGTACGCACGAAATGCGAAGTTCTTACCTATAAATAGGACTACTAAAGTCTGTACCTTTAAAAAATATATAGGTTCTTCAAATTCCAATCATACATCATTAGCATGTTGAAACCATTATGGATTTGAAGACTTTAAAAGCTTAGGAGTATCCTAACCAAATAATGAAAAGATATGTCAAACCTTACTAAGAGAGTGTTAAAACATTATAGTGGAATAAATATCTTGAGTAAGATCAAAATATTAACGATATTTCCTCTTAGCGAAAGCTGAAAATAGGTTGGAAATCGAAGGCAAGAGGGATAGGGCAAAGCAATTAGATGACCAATTCAATCCAAAATCATGGAGGAAAAGGTATTCCTAAGACTGAGGACTCTAAGAAATTGAGGAATTTAAATGCAATTACAGGTATAATACCATTGGAGATGGAGTGATTAATGATGACTACACCATTCGTGACACCAGTGAGGACACAAATCGAAAACATGCAAGAGACTGGAACTAGTAGACAGTCCTGGGCGGATAGAGTTGAGGAAGAAGAAATAGCAAAGGAGACACAAACACAAGAGCAAAAATCGCGGAGCAGAATTGTAGCTACTGTTCCATTAGATAAATGTGAGGATCTAAAAAGAGAATCACCAAAAAGTAGCAATCTGAAAATTACAGCAGAAGACATTCATGAGGAAGTAGAATTCTGGAAAACTCGAGTAGTATACTATGTGTTGGGCTCAAATCCACCACAAAGTGTTATGGAAGGATATTTTAACAGAATTTCGGGGAAATTGGAAATAGACTTAGTAGCACAAGTTCAAACAGGTGTGTTTCTAGTCAGATTTCATACAACTGAAAGTAGAATGAAGGTGTTAGATAACAAAAAGAAGGAAGAAGGGAAGGAAATTACTGAAGAAAAGTTTCAACAAAGAGTGGGGAAACAAGTAATGATGAGACAAATGAAGGAAAAGTATTACTACAGAAGATGTTATGAAAAAAGAGGAATAGTGATAAGGGAACCACAGATTGACACTGGGAATTCATTTGCTGCCTTGGGGGATCAGAACAACAACAATGATGGGAAAGCCAAACCCCTCTACCCTGGGGGAGGTGAAGCTGATAGGGGTCCTGAACAATGAAAGAGTGGGGGAAACTCCAACCCAAATGGATAGTATTGACTTTTGGAATGCCAAAGGTCTTAACAAGCGAGACAAACAGAAAGAAATGAACTTATTTGTCCATAATCTAAAGGTTGGCTTTTTTGGATTTCTAGAAACAGGGATAAAAAGAGCTAAGGCACTAAATGCTTCTTTTTATCTTTCTCAAGGGTGATCGTTTGTTACAAATCTAGACAAACATCAAGGGGTAAGATTTGGCTGTTGTGGAAACCATGTACGTATGATATTGACATAAGGGTAGTCACAGAACAAATGATACATTGCAAAGTAGAACATAGGGTAAGCAGAATGAGTTTTAATCTGACTATGGTATATGGCTTCAATGAACAAGCTACCAAGGAAATTATAGGAATACCTCAATCAAATAGGGGCAAAATGGATGAGCCATGGGCTATGATAGATAATTTTAACTGTATTCTAAATAAAGAGGAGAGAATAGGGAGGAAAGTCGTTTTGGCTAAAACAAGGGAATTTAGGTAGTGTATTGAAGCCTGTGGGTTGAAGGAATTAAGATCCTCAGGGGCATTCTTCATGAGGAACAACAAATAAGGGGGGATAGCAGGGTGTATAGCAGAATAGATGTTGGTAAATATATAATGGATGACAAAACTACCAGCATCAAAGATGCACTTCATGCACGAAGGCATCTATGATCATTGTCCAACAATTATTAACTGGGAAAGGGGAATGTAAAGAGGAAGAAGCAGTTTAGATATCTTAATATATGGAGTATATTACCAGAATTCCAAACAAGAGTACAAGAAATATGGAAGGAGATACATGCACAAAATGTATCAGCTGATAGGGAAACTAAATAGAACAAATAGTGCACTAATGAATTTAAACAAGAAAAGATTTTCAGATGCAAAAAAAAAGGCAGAAGCAACAATGGAACAATTGACAGAATGCCAAAGGAAGATTTAAAATGATCCTAGGAATATTGAACTAATTGAAGAGGAGGTTCAACTGATGAAAGAAAGTGTAAAATGGAAAACTACAAAACAACAATTCTTAAGGCAGAAAAGTAAAGTGCAATGGATAAAGCAGGGGGATCAAAATACAAAATATTTTCCTACTGTGATAAAAGCTAGAAGGAATGCTAATAGGATATTTTATATTAAAAATGCAGAAGTGAATGAGAATACTGAGGTAGAAGGGATAGTAAAGGAATTCATTGACTTCTATTCAAAGCTACTGGGGAAAGCAAAGGAACTAGACAACATGTATGCAACAACCTAGTAAAGAATGGACCAGTTGTACAACAAGAGCAAAGAGTACACTTGGAAGCTGCAGTTACAGAAAATGAGATTAAAGAAGCACTATGGACAATAGGGGGATATAAATCTCCAGGTCTTCATGGGTATGGAGCTTAATTTTGTAAAAACTGTTGGCCAACATTTCAACAAGATGTGGTTGAAAATGTGAAAGATTGATAGTACAAAAATGTTGAAAAGTGTCAGTAGAACTACTTTAACATTGATTCCTAAAAACAACCATGCAGATAGTGTAGGATATTACAGGCCAATACTTGCTGCAATACTGTATACAATATCATCTCGATGGTGCTATGTAATAGGCTAAAAAGTGTACCAATTATAATATCTGAAAATCATAGTACTTTTGTAGAAGGCAGAAGCATAGTGCAAAATATTTTGATAAGTCATGACCTGGTAAAGTGGTATAACAGGAAGAAATCAATAAGAAGTTGCTTGATAAAGATAGATCTCAAGAAGGAATATGGTATTGTGGAGTGGGGGTTTGTGAAAAAAATGCTCTATGCTTTAAACTTCCCTACAAAGTTCATCAAATGGACAAAGAAGTTCATGACAACTACTCAATACTTAATTGCTCTGCATGGTGGGCTGTATGGATGTATTAAGGGGAAAAGGGAACTGAGACAGTGTAATTCAATCTCACCACGCATCTTTTTAATATGCATTGAGTACTTCACTAGAATTATACAATGGATAGCTACAAAAGAGAGGTTTGCATTTCACACAAAGTGTAAAGGGATAAAACTAAACCAACTATGCTTTGCAGATGATATCCTAATGTTCTGTAAAGGAGAGTATCAAAGTATTATGCTAATGCTGAGGGGATTACAAACTTTCTCTAATACCTCTGATCTAAGTGTAAATGTTGGGAAATCAAATATATACATTGCAAACATGGATAGGCAGTGGTTGGAGAACATATGTGAAATAACAGGTTACAAAGACCATGTCATTCAGGTACCTAGGAGTTCCTATAGCTGTAAGGATACTGAAGACAAGTGATTGTGAAATGTAGGTGGAGAAGCTATGTACAAGAATAGACTCATGGGGATCAAAGAATCTGTCGTATGAAGAGAGAGTGCAATTGATCAATTCTATAATGTAATATTCATTCATACTAAACAATAATTTTTATACTCAAGAAGGTCCTCAAAGACATTACAGCCCTTTGTAGGAATTACTTGTGGGATGGAAAGAGTAAATCAAATAAGGTACCACTTGTGGCTTGGGACCTTGTATGTAGGCCAAAAAATGAAGGAGAATTGCGTATAAGGTAATGCATAAAATGGAATGAAACTGCAGTGACAAGATAAGCGTGGAATATAGTAAACAAAGAAGACAATTTATGGGTGAAATGGACCAATCACATCTATCTGAAGGGAGAAGATTGGTGGCAGCGTAGGCCCTCAAAAGATAGTTGCTGGTATTGGGGATAAATCTTTGACATCCATGATAGATATGTAACGGATACATAAGAAATGGTTGACAATCGAGGACAGGGAAATATACGATCAAGAGTGGCTATTATTGGAAAGAGGAAGGCTAGATCAATGGCCTTGATGCAGAGAAGTGTGGAATAAAATGAATGTCCCTAAACACAGCTTCATCAGTTGGATTGTAATGAGGAATAAACTGCTGACAAAAGAGAGAACACTGAAAATGAAAATAATTGAAGATAGTGACCGCATGCTATGTATAGAAAATACAAAATCCATAGAACATCCATTCTTTTAATGCACATATTCAAGATTGTGCTTGCTAAAGTGTTAAATGGCTTGAGATAAATATATAGAATATGTGACGACCCAAAGGGTCATCACTTGTTTTATTAATCATTTCGAACTTCTGAGGCCTTGAAAACCTCATTCTATGTTACCTCGATTTACGTGCACAATCCAAGCATGTGGCCGGAAAGTTTTTGTGATAGAAAATATGAATTCTATGAGAAATTTGGAGAAAAATAATATTGATATTGATATGGTTGACTTCGGTCAACATTTTTGGTAAACGGACCTGGACCCGAGATTGGATGGTCCCGAAAGGTCCGTAGGAAAATATGGGACTTGGACATGCGTCCGGAGTCGAATTCTGAGGCCTAGAGCCCAAGTTATGAATTTTTCTGTGAAATTATTTTTGATGTAATTGTTAAAGGAAAATGAATTAATTAACCTTGGTATCGGGCTCGTATTTTGGTTCCGACGCCCGGTACAAGGCTTAAATATTATATATGTGCTTTCTGCAAAATTTGGTGACATTCGGATGTCGTTTGACATGTTTTGGACCTTGAGTTCCAAGTTTGAAAGTTTTTAAAACCAAAAGTATGAAAATCATGAACTTGAGGCTTGATTTGACGAAAACGATGTGATATTGGCGATGTGATCGCACGAACAAGTTTGTAATGAGTTTTTGATGTTGTGTACATGTTTGGTTTGGAGACCGGGGGGCTCGGGTAAAGATTTGATGGACCGTTGGATCAATTTCTGAATTTTTAACACTGCTGGTTTTCACCCAGTTGTTGGCTTCGCAATTGCGAAGACTTTCTCGCAATTGCGAGATGTCCCTAGGCTGGCCTTGGTTCGCAATTGCGAAACAATCTTCGCAAATGCGAAGATGGCAGGGGAGTGAAAGGGTTCGCAAATGCGAACAATACCTCGCAAATGCGAGGCCTTTAGTAAAAGGCCTAACTTCGCAAATGCGAACAAAAGTTCGCAAATGCGAAGGCCCTTGATCCAGCCTTGTTCGCAAATGCGAACAAATGTTCGCAAATGCGAACTCCCCAGATTTGCCTTGGCTTCGCAAATGCGAACAAAAGTTCGCAAATGTGAACTTCCCATCCTTAGCTTATTTTTCAAACTCCGAAATTGGTCGGGGTTCGCAATTGCGAACCCATGTTCGCAAATGCGAACACAGAGACCTGTAAATCACGATTTCCAACTTCATTTTTCACATTTCACAACCCAAAAACATCAATTGGCGATTTTTCACGAACTTCCTCTTCTTCAAAACAACTGTAAGTCACTTTTTACTTAAATCTTTCAATTCCTAACAACATTAAACATGTTTTTCAATAGAAATCAAAGGTTTTCATGGTACAATTTCTTGTTTTTTGGTAGAATATAGGGTTTTTCATGAATTGGGTAATTGAACCTCGAATTGAGGTCCGATTTTGAAACAAATCATATACTTGAACTCGTGGGGGAATGGGTAATCGGATTTTAGTCCGAACCCCGAATTCCGACCATGTGGGCCCGGGGTCGATATTCACTATTCCGGGCAGAATGTTGTAAAAATTGTAATTGGCTATATGAATTAGTTTGTTGAGTAGTATTGATGATATCAAATCAATTGTGTATAGATACGATTGGATTGGAGCCAAATTTGAAAGGAAAAGGCATTGTCACGGATTGAATTGTTCGTAAACATTCGAGGTAAGTGTTTATTCTATCCTAGCTTGAGGAAATACGAATTGACTTTATATGTAAATTGTGATATGTGGGGTCCGACGTATAGGCATGGTGACGAGTATCTATACGTTGGGGGGGTTGAGCATGACCGTGAGTCTTAAGAATGGATTAAATTCTTATTAATCCTAAGTGATTATGTGAAGGGAGATTATTATTGGTTTTATATCGGTAAAGTACATATAAATTGTTGATTAAGAGTTATTGGTATTACACCGGTAACGGGGATGTATCGTTGATTTATTGTCATTTATTGGTTTTTACACCGGTAATATCAATATTGTTGAAATAAAGATTATTGGTTTAATACCGATAGTACTTTTATATATTCACTGTTGATCAGAGATTATTGGTTTATTGCCGGTAATATATATATTAAAGAAATGGGATCGTGTGGCACGCCGACCACGTTTATGATAAGAAATGGGATCGTGTGGCGCGCCGACCACTAATATATTAAAGAAATGGGATCGTGTGGCACGCCGACCACGTTTATGATAAGAAATGGGATCGTGTGGCACGCCGACCATAAAGTGATTTGAATCTTGGCATTTGGCCATAGTTGCCGGTAGCCTATTGTTACATTTGGGAGCGGGTGGTACGCCTACCACAAGATATGAAAAGCTTATTGTTATATTTGGGAGCGGGTGGTACGCCTACCACAAGATATGAAAAGCCTATTGATATATTTGGGAGCGGGTGGTACGCCTACCACAAAGTATAACTTATTGTTACATTTGGGAGCGGATGGTACGCCTACCACAAGATATGAAATGAAAAAAATGAATTGAGACATGAAAGTAAGATTTATTCTGTTGACTAGATTACTCTAGATATTATGAGTTACTGACCGTTATTTCAGAGCAGAGTCTTTCCTTATAAACGTTCGATAATGTTTTCTACTGTTGTATATGTATATATATATTTCAACTGTACAGGTTTATGTGAGTGACTGGCCTTAGTCTCGTCACTACTTCGCCGTGATAGGCCAGGCACTTACTAGCACATGGGGTCGGTTGTGCCGATACTACACTCTGCGCTCTTTGCGCAGATACAGGTTACGGACAGCAGCAGCGATAGTAGTACGATTGTGGATATCCCGACTACTGAGACTACGAGGTAGCCTTGCAGGCATTCGCAGGACCCGTTGTCTCTTCTATCTATGTAATTCATTCTGTTATCTCATGTATTCGAGATAAACAACTTATATTTCTTTCAGACAATCGTGTGTATTATTCTTAGAAGTTCGTGAGTATTGTGACACCAGTCTTGGGTAGAGTATCGTGTTTGGATTTCTTTATCATATTTGATAAGATTGACTAAGTCTTCCGTTAAGTTTAATTATTTCGCTGTAATTTATATGTTTTTAATTTTAAAGTCTTAATAAGAGTTTGGTAACTAATGGAAATGTAAGTAATATTTGGCTTGCCTAGATTCCACTAGTAAGCGCCATCATGACTCCCGATGGTGGGAAATCCGGGTCGTGATAGAATATGAAAGTGATAGGAATATGGAGAAGGATGACCAGAATCGCAACAGGAAAAATTGGGAGATCATTTATAAAGGCAGTTCTGGCAGCAGTCATATACCATATATGAAAAACCAAGAATGAAGTTATATGGAAGAAAAGTACCTTGATCGCAAGTGGTATTAGAACTTATTCAACATGCTTGCAAATACTGATGTTTGGAGATAATACAGAAGAAGAAGAGCAAAGGAAATATGAGCCGGTTTGAAAAGTTATACAAATATGAACAGAAATATTTGTATAGGGAAATGATAGATTGAAATATAGCAAAGAGGTAAAGAACATTAGAAGGATAGGAGAAGTGAAATTGTATATGTTTGTTTTTTGGGATGATTAAATAAAAATTTTATTTTCTAAAAAAAAGATCAAAATATTGCCAAACTAATAGTAGTACCCAAACCCTAACGTTGCCCAATTAAGGGTCTGATCGCCATGTAAAATTCTCAATCAAAATTATTATAAAGGTTCCCGTAATATAAAAAAGATTATTCAATTCAAAGATAAAAACAAAAATACATATTTTATATAACAAATATGTGGCCATAAGTGTGTGTTTATGAAACTATGGAAGATCCAAGATAAATATGAATAATTTTCTACGAGTTTGAAAGTCTGAATTCTTGTAACCACAATCAACAGCTCATTTTGTTATTTGTACGATTTCAACTTATTCTCAGTACTACACTGCGACTGCTCCAACACTTATATCAAACATGAGAGTATTTGGAGGAGTCCGGAACTGAAATAATGTTAAAAAAAACAAAAAATACCAAAATAAACCAAAAAAAAAAAAAAATACACAATTACCCATTTCGCAGTATAAAACTGCGAAATGTACAAACGGCCGTTAGTGCAATTCGCAGTTTTATACTGCGAAATAGGATTTTTTATTTTTTATTTTTAAAAAATGGCCGTGTTTTCAAAAGTGGCCTATTTCGCAGTATTGTACTGCGAAATAGGCTATTTCGCAGTACAATACTGCGAAATAGGCTGCAAATGGGCCCACTTTTTAATTAAAAATCATAATTCGTAGTTTTGTAGTGCGAATTTGATTCTCAAAATTTTCTTATTTATAGATGACTGAACTTCATCAAAACTATATCAACACAAATTATTTCGGTTTTTCTCTCTTCTCCTTATCAATCCATTTTTTATAATGTCTCAAGTTGCCAAAATGAGGGTTTCATTGTATTGGGGGGGTGAGGTTATTGTGGATAATAACTCAGTGAGGTATAGCTCTCCTCCACGGTGTCATGTTAAATTGCCGCTTAATATGCAATACAATACTTTGGTATCGTTGTTACGTAAAAAATGAGTGAGCGGAGGCGTTCGGTTAGCATTAAAGTAACCGGAAGATTTCCTTATTCAGTGACTCCGCATGGGTTTGCTTATTATTCGGAGTTTAACATTGACGATGATGAAAGTCTTAGAGATTTTTTGCGTGTTCCGGACGAATATAGAGAATACATTGTAATAAAATTATTAGAAATGTATGTCAAGGTTGAAGACCTTAGTAGTAATGAGGGAGTGCGTATAAGTGATAACCCACATTCATCGGATGGTTATTTTGGAGGAGCATTAGGCGGACAGGTTGGAGATGGAAGAGGTTCTCTTGATTTGAATTTGTCACCACAGGCGAATGAGGAGCCAGAAAATAATGTTACTACTTCGTATAATGAAGAAGACTACCGGTAAACTTAAATTTAGTGAAATCTTTTTCTTTATGTTTTATTTGGATTTGTATTTATAGTTGTAATTTTCATAGGGTGTATCGTCCGGAATTGAATTTGACAAATTATGACCACGTCCCTAGTTGGAATTTGCAAAAATCTGCAGTATTGGAGCACGGTGGTCCCTCTGGTAGTTATCAGCAACCTCAAGAAAGCCAGCATGAGACTTCAAGACAATACGAGTTGTAAGTATAGTGATGTAGTGATATGTACATTTAAATTTCAAGAAAATACTATTAGGATACTTAAATTTTTGTTGGTTATATGCAGTGAAAACGAGCTTCTAGAAGCTCCTGGACTAACAAAGTTGCCCGTACACGATGTTTTTACTCGTGACTTAGCAGATGCGCAGAGTCAGGAGGATGATAGTGATTACGATAACAATGCGGATGAGTCTGGTGATGAGACACCCTTCCGTGAGGAGGGTGATGATGTGGAGGATGACGATGAGGAGGAGGAAGTGAATGTGGAGCCTGATTTGACTAGGGAGCATGTTCCTCCTCCCCCCCCGGTCCTGTCGAAGAGTGTATGAATCCCACGTGCCTTTTCATGAGAGAAATATTCCATACCTGGATAATTTGCTTGCCATGCCTAATGTTGATGCATTGACAAGGGGTTATGATGAATTACGATCGAAGATGTGGGATGAATGTAGACCAGGTGTTGTTACAAAAGGCATGTATTTCCCTGACAAAGCTCGCCTAGTTAGGGCTGTAAAAATCTATACCATAAGGGAGTCTCGTGAGATGACGATAACTGAGTCAACTAGGGATAAATACAAGGTTGTATGTCGCAGGTGGTTCTTGGGCTGTCATTGGATGCTTCGTGCTACAAAGAAAAAATCTGGTTTGTGGAAAATTGGTAAATTTATTAGCGATCATAGATGTGAAATGGACACATTCAATGAGAACCACTTCAACCTGGATGTTGACTTGATTTCTCTTGTCTTGGTTCCATTTTTGGAAGTGTCTATTAGATTTAAGATTAAAGAGTGTATTACAGCTGTCCACAAGGAGTATGGTTGTACTATAAGTAAAAGAAAGGCATATCTCGGTCGCAAACGTGCCTTTGAACTAATTTATGGCGATTGGGATAAGTCCTTTTCAAATCTTCCCAGGTACATGGCTGCACTGCAACAATTTAACCCCGGTACTATTGTTGAATGGAGGCGCGAGCGAAGTCCTGGCAGTCCGGAATTTATATTCAACTATCTATTTTGGTCATTTAAACCAGCAATAGATGGTTTTGTGCATTGTCGTCCTGTAATTTCCATAGACGGTACTCATGTCTATGGAAAGTATGATATTAAGCTTTTGATTGCAGTTGCTATAGATGCCAATGGCCAAATATTTCCACTTGCTTTTGCCATTTGTGCGAACGAAAGTGAAGAGACGTGGACGCAATTCTTGAACCACTTGAAGCAACACGTTGTGAAACAGCGTTCAGGTATTTATCTAATTTCTGATCGGCATGGTGGTATTTTAAGTTCTGTACGTCACTTGCCTGAATGGCAGGCACCGCATGCATACCACCGTTACTGTGTGAGGCACCTAAAGGCCAATTTTCAAAAGAGATTTCCTGACAAGGCGTTGCATGACTTAATGTGGATGGCTGCAACCGAGCACCAGCTCTGTAAATTCACGAGGTGCATGGAAGCAATCCGGCAGATGGAACCACGAGCCTATAGTTGGTTGATGCAACATGACACTCAAATGTGGACATTGCATGCTGATGGTGGCATACGATGGGGAGCCCTCACCACGAATGTGTCGGAGTCATTTAATGGCTTGTTGAAATCTGCCCGTGGACTGCCTGTCACTGCCATGGTCCGCATGACTTTCAAACAGAGTGCAGACAGATTTGTTGAAAGGCATGCAGCTGCATCGTCATTGTTGGATAGAGGTGTTGAATTTATGCCAAAACCCATGGAAAGATTCGAAAAGTACAGAAAGCGAGCACAGTGGCATTCTTATCTTCAGTACGACAATGAACAAGGTGTTTTCGAAGTTAAGACAGGTAATCGTGCACACCGTGGGAATAATGTACACACGGTGAATGAAAGTAGAAGGTTATGTTCGTGTGGGAAATGGACCATCTACCACATGCCGTGCCCACATGCATTGAAGTGCTTTCAACAAGTTGGCTATGGGGCAACAAACTACATTGATAGGCACTACAGTGTTGCAGCATACGTAGACACGTATAGTGGGAAGTTGCATCCTTTAGGTGCCGAGCATTATTGGCCGACGGAACCTTTTAAGTTGGTATGTAACAAGGAGTACTTGCGCAAGTTGAGAGTACAAAAGAGAACACGTATACCAAACCAAATGGATGTTGGTGAGTCTGTTTATGCACGTAAATGTAGCATATGCTCCCAAACCGGACATGACCGCCGTAAATGTCCTTCAAGTGCAAGTTCGTCCAATGTACCCAACTATCAACCATAACATTAGTTCCTTATTTTTGTATTATTAGTTGTAATATATGTATGTAGTACCTTTTGTGCATTTGAAATAAAATTATTCTTCAAATTACGTATGTTGTTGTAATTTTCTTAATGTGATGTTGTGCACTTTTAAATAGTGTATAATAATACGAAAAGTGAAGTTATGAAAAGCATGTGAATAGTCATATCTATGTCATTTCGTCCATGTAATTCGTAGATCAATACTACAAATATAAATTTGTCCTTTTATTTGAAAAAACCTTAAAATTATGTGATTTTTAGTGTCCTAGTAATTCGTAGTTCAATACTACGAAATGTAATTCGTAGTTCAATACTACGAAATGTAATTCGTAGTTCAATACTACGAAATGTAATTCGTAGTTCAATACTACGAAATGTAATTCGTAGTTCAATACTACGAAATGTAAAGTTGTCACTTCTTACGAAAAAGCTGCATTTTTTTGTAATTCGTACTTTACAAAAAGTTGTCACTTCTTACGAAAAAGCTGCATTTTTTTGTAATTCGTAGTTTAATACTACGAAATGCAAATCGTAGTATTATATAACGATTTATGTTTATGTTGCCTATAAATACGGGGCTCATTACCGTCATTACATGTGCTTAAAATCTTACAAAGCGCAAATATTTCTTGCGAACGTTTCATATTTTCAAAGTGTGTTACTGTGCAATATTTTAAATGGCTCAATATGGAACACCAGTGTGTTACTCTGGAAAAAAATGTGTGCAACAAACATGTTGGGAAGGTGATGATGTTGGACGCCACTACTGGATGTGCATGAACCAGATGGATTGCTACAAAAATTCGAATGAGCCAATGTGTGAGTTCAATGAATGGGCTGAGGAACAGTGTCTCCAAGCAAACTACAGAGAACGAATGCTTAATCTGCATAATATGTGGTTAGCGCAAGCATAAAGCAGCTACAATAGCAATATAAGAAGGATACAACTCAGGGACGAGGTGAGGGAAGAAAAAAACAAAAAACTAAGAGCAGAATGGAAATTGGCATCAGCTATGGGAGAAAACCAAAAAAATAAACAGGAAATTGCGGAGCTTAAGGCGAGAGTAAAAGAGTTAGAAGACGAACAAGAACGACTGCTAGAACAATTTAAGTGGCTAGAACGCAGAATAAATGGAAGCTCATAGAACGTCTACTTGATTTTACTCTCGTTTAAGTGTCATTTCATTTTAACTGTAATAGTATGTTTGTGTTTGTATTGAACAATTTTAACTTTTATGGGAATATTATGTTGTAAGTTTTATTGGAATGTTATGTTTGTGTTCTATTTTATATATAGATATTTGGCTCATTGTTCTATTTATTGCTTTAGTTATATTTGAATTGGAAGTGTTGTTTATAGATATTTGGCTCATTGTTCTATTTATTGCTTTAGTTATATTTGAATTGGAAGTGTTGTTTCTACTATTAATGCTATGTTTGTATGTATACATTAATGAAATCAAAAAATATTTATTTATTCAGAATAAATATTATTTACACAAGTGTATATACATAATGAAATCAATGAGTGCCGCATGCTTTGTGCCTCAAATTTGCCGCTGGCCTAAGTCGCATCCCCTGTCGGTCTGGCACACTATCTGGATCATCATCGTCAAGCCGCCTCTTTATGGGAGGATGTGCAGCGGCATCTACAGCACAACTTGCATGGTCGGAGGAATAGGCCGTTGGGCCGGCACCAACCTATAAAAAATAAGTAATGTTAGATAAAATATGAGAGGTATTTAAATTATTATGGTTAACAAATTATTTCTCTCACAATGGTCTCGTCGAGGTCCTGCGTATATTCATCGATGGTCAACTCATCATCGCATGTAGTATGGTCAAACATGGTCTGAGATGAAGACTGCATAAAAACAGATGTAATGAATTTATTGCATCGAAAGTAAAATAATGTAGAATTGAAAAACAAAAGTAATACAAACATACCGCATCAAATGCAGGGGACGATGTATAACTCAACCTACAACCGCCATCCACGTCACGGGTCGGCCGATGCTCAGCTGCAGTAGATGTGCCAGCGAAGTACTCATGTACATCCCCGTCAAAGGTACCCATAATCTGCAATGGTCTGGATGGGGTCATCTGTGTCGCTGGCAATGACAACTGAAGGTCGTATGAGGGCATACTGCTGCCAGGGTCGTATGAGGGCATGCTGCTGGAAGGGTCACCTGGATGCGTCATAAAACCCCGCTGCATGCTGCTGGAAGGGTCAGCTGGATAGGTCATAAAATCCCGCTGCATGCTGCTGGAAGGGTCAGCTGGATGAGGCACATAACCCTCCTGCTCATCTCCAAACCCCCCAGCTCCAAACCCTGCAGGTGGGTCGACCGGCTCCTCAACACCCCCTCGCCGTGCACGTCGTCGTCGTCCCCTGCGAGCCCTAGCCCCTGCACGGGGGACTGGCCTACCCCTCCGGTACGCGTCTGCATCCATATAATCGGGCTCATCATCTAACCTATTGCCCTCCCTCGCCTCTTCCAGTCCCATACGACACATCTGGGCAACCATCTGTGCAAAGTCAACCAGTCCAGGGTTGTCTTCAGACTGCTGGGTATCGACACTAGCCTGGTAGACCCGGTGAAACCAACTAACCTATGAAATAAGTCAATTAGTAAGTAAATTACTCTATGCCATAATTATATGATATTAATAAGTCAAAATAACATACCAGTGACTCGTGTCGTCCGGCATACGGTCTGTACCGGCCGTCAAGCATGTGGATGGGGTTCCCGACATACTTCCGGTGTTACGTCTGTACCAGGCCTCATAAATCGCAATACTAGCCTCCTGGTACGGTGTCGGCGGTGGCGGGATGCGCTGAGCTCGCTCCTCCCAATGAACTACCTGGTCACGCAGCCACGCTACATAATCCCGGCTCATGTTGTGACGGTCGTCACGCTGATAATGAATAGGGTCCCAGGAGGGATCACTCGGTACCGGCTGATGACGACCAAACCGACGAAGCACACGCTCCGTCGCATGATACTCAACAAATTCCCAGAATATCAATGGGACGGAGATGCTCCATATGAGCCGGTCTGCCGAGCAAATAGCAGGTAGGTGCGCAAGTAGCTCATCAGTGTACGGCATCCAGATGAACTACAACGAATAACAATAAATTAGTATGCAAGGTACAACTACATTTAAAACAACCAACTTTATGTAAATGTTTACCTGTCCAGTATGCAACATATCCAACTGATCCCTAATAAGGGGGAGATTGTGGTGCACATCTACTCCTCGGTAATTCCCCCGCCGGAGAATCCATCTCACAGCTAGCGGGAGGGGCGGATAGTCCTGTGCCGGCAGAGGTGGCTGTAGTGGCATGATACGCTGCCACGCCCAAACCTAACAAAAAATATTGATGTAAATTATGAGTCATTTTAAAATATATAATTTGTGCTTAATTAATTTTGAAAGTATTTTTCACCTGCAGTAGTGGCAAAAAACCACCAATATCAATAGCTGCACCGATGCTAGCCCGGCACATGCTCCTGTAGAGATACGCCAGAGCAGCAGCTGCCCAACTGTACTGATGCACCTGCTCCATATCCTCCAGAGGCTGGAGAAACCGCATCGATATCTTGTTCCCCGACGTGTTGGGAAACAAGACACACCCAAATAGCACGAGTAATGCCATCCGAGTGAAACGGATAATCCACAACTCCTCTGTCTCCTGCGTGAACTGTGGATGCAACTCCGCCATGAAATCTCTAATGACGGATATCTGGAGACCACAACCACCAACGTTGCCCTCCGGGTGCAAACCTGCCATCCGTGCCATCGCATCCGCCAGCTGTGCGCGGGTCATCCGTCTCCACTCCTGGGGCAGTGTCAATGCGCGGCCCTCAATGCGCAATCCATACAACACCTGCACATCCTGGAGAGTGATCGTAGCCTCTCCAGTAGGCAGGTGAAATGTATGCGTCTCTGGTCGCCACCGCTCTATCAACGCTGTGATGAGCGACCAGTCAAGCTGCATCCGTCCCAGCTCAAATATGCTGTATAAGCCGGTCTGCTGTAGAAGGTCTACTACTCGTGGATGAAATGGATTCTGCGCCAAAAACTCCCACAGATCGTCCGGCCTCCTGGGGCGTATAGTCTGAAGAGCTAGATGGCCGTGCCAAATAGACTCAGATCTATGGTCACCCTGCAGTACTAATAATCCTGCTGCCAAAGGTCCAGGGTGTGCAAGTTGACGAGATGCCATGTCGTGTACTATAAATAAGAAAAATTAATTATTACATAGAAAAATTTTATATTTTCATAATTTTGTTAACTTAATTAATTAAATTACATATAATTTAATATAGTGGTTGTTTAAAGGTTCCAGGCTTGATTTTTGAGGCCCCGGGACCACATAATAATGATTAATTATTATAAATCTCAATTTTAATATTTTCATAATTTTGTTAACTTAATTAATTAAATTACGTATAATTTAATATAACGGTTTTTTAAAGGTTCCGGGCTTGATTTTTGAGGCCCGGGACCACATAATAATGATTAATTATTCTAAATCTCAATTTTAATATTTTCATAATTACGTATAATTTAATATAACGGTTTTTTAAAGGTTCCAGGCTTGATTTTTGAGGCCCGGGACCACATAATAATGATTAATTATTCTAAATCTCAATTTTAATATTTTCATAATTTTGTTAACTTAATTAATTAAATTACGTATAATTTAATATAACGGTTTTTTAGAGGTTCCAGGCTTGATTTTTGAGGCCCGGGACCACATAATAATGATTAATTATTCTAAATCTCAATTTTAATATTTTCATAATTTTGTTAACTTAATTAATTAAATTACGTATAATTTAATATAACGGTTGTTTAAAGGTTCCAGTCTTGATTTTTGAGGCCCCGGGACCACATAATAATGATTAATTATTATAAATCTCAATTTTAATATTTTCATAATTTTGTTAACTTAATTAATTAAATTACGTATAATTTAATATAACGGTTGTTTAAAGGTTCCAGGCTTGATTTTTGAGGCCTGGGACCACATATTAATGATTAATTATTATAAATCTCAATTTTAATATTTTCATAATTTTGTTAACTTAATTAATTAAATTACGTATAATTTAATATAACGGTTGTTTAAAGGTTCCAGGCTTGATTTTTGAGGCCCGGGACCACATAATAATGATTAATTATTATAAATCTCAATTTTAATATTTTCATAATTTTGTTAACTTAATTAATTAAATTACGTATAATTTAATATAACGGTTGTTTAAAGGTTCCAGGCTTGATTTTTGAGGCCCGGGACCACATAATAATGATTAATTATTATAAATCTCAATTTTAATATTTTCATAATTTTGTTAACTTAATTAATTAAATTACGTATAATTTAATATAACTGTTGTTTAAAGGTTCCAGGCTTGATTTTTGAGGCCCGGGACCACATATTAATGATTAATTATTCTAAATCTCAATTTTAATATTTTCATACTAAAAGACTACGCTAAAATTAAATAAGGCTCTACGCTACAAGGCTCTACGCTAACAGGCTCTACGCTAACATGATATACAATAACATATTAATGTAATACTAAAACAATAAATATACCAACATTAACATATTTTCTAATAAATTATAAAATAAAATTAATTCAAATACCTCAAATTAAAGTTGTAAAACTGAAATTTTGTTACCGAATTCGTGTCCAACAAGTATCTTCGGGTGGGCCCCACTTATATTGCACTTGAAGGGGACGGGTGGGACTTCGAAATCAAAATTTTGGCAAAAATGTGAAGGGAATTTGAGGGGGGGCCGAGGAGAATTTGAGAAAATTTGAAGTGTGAGAGTGGAGGAGAGGAAGGAAGGGGCGGGCGGATATAACAATGGTAGGCATTTCGCAGTTTTATACTGCGAAATGCAATTCGCAGTATAAAACTGCGAAATGCCTTATTTTTTAAAAAAAAAATTTTTTATTCATTAACTGTAACGGCCTATTTTTCTAAAAAAAAAATTTTTTAATACATTTCGCAGTATAAAACTGCGAAATGTACAAACGGACGTTTGTACATTTCGCAGTTTTATACTGCGAAATGTGTAATTGTGTATTTTTTTTTTTTGGTTTATTTTGGTATTTTTTGTGTTTTTTAACATTATTTCGGTTCTGGACTCGTATTTGGAGGCCATATTACAGATTTTACCTCATTTATTACTCTGATGGTCAAATGCATCCTCTCTTCTTACTTACCTCTGTTAAGAAAGGATTTATTTGTGATGGGGGCCTAGGATGGAGGGGTCTAGGAGGTTGGTGTCAAAACCAATGATTGACAAAGTATATATTTAGTGGCTGAGACACCTTTTAGTAAAACGCGTCATATGTCATTGCTTAAAAAAAAATTAATATATGTACAGGTAAAAAAATATTTTCTAATTTTTTTTACATATCATTACTTGAAAATAATATAAAGTAAATATCTATTTGAGAAGATTACAAAACCTTAATCGTGTATATATAAGCTAATAGACGCCATCTAAGACACATAAAGGACAGTACATAATATGCATAAGATTTATCTCTTCTCTTGTTCTATCCTAAATCAAATGACCTTAGAATGACTAACATGAAGATTAAAAGGAAATAAATCCATTTTAATCTGTACTTTTTAGGGATAATTGCATAAAAATACCGTTTAGTAACATAATTAATATATAGAGTGTCTAAACAAAATTAAAGCTTTTTTTGACCCTAATGTTCATAACGTTTGTTAGTTTTTTTTTTTTCAATCAGTAAGCATACACGTAAAATTGGGTTGATGGATAGTATTTATTTTATTTACTACTTTTTGCAAGCCATATATATACCTCTTCCTAAAATAGAACTAGTAGTTGTTTGATGTGTAGATAAATGATCATCATGTACCATTTTAGGATCTTGTATTTGTAATTATGTCCTACACTTAATTACTATGTGTTGTTCAATTATTAATTTGGGGAATTTTGGTACTCGTAATGTAGTTAATTATTTATATTGCAATCTTAGTGCATACTGTTCCTCATTAATTTATTGATCATGAGTAATAGTATTCCAATGATAATGCACAGTTGTATTGTTAAGATTCCAATTATTCCTAGGTGGGATGAAGTAAACATTAAAGAGGCAAGGTACATAAAGAACGTATTAGGTCAATGTGGAGGTATCATCTCCATATAATTTTATCCAACTTTGGTTCAGACAAGGTACACAAACGAGAAAAGAGAAACCAATCAGTTAACAACTTTTCTCTATATTCATAAATCGAGTACTGCATGTATTGATATTGTGTGACTTATATGTTTAGATGATGGTGATTTATGAATAAAGATCCGTAATGATACTGATCTTTTAATATGCATTTGTAGAAAGGGCCCCTTGATTAAGGCCGTAAGAAAGCAATGGTTATAAAACATTAGTATTTGTAGGGTACCACTTTTTTATTTTATACTCCCTCCGTTTCAATTTATATGAACTCATTTGACTAGGCATGAAGTTTAAGAAAAGAGAAAAGACTTTTGATCTTGTGGTGTAAAATAAAACACCTTTATTTTGTGTGGCTATAAATCATTGCATAAAAGTAAATTATTTTCAAATAAGGAAAGGGGTTATTCTTTTTGGTACGAACTAAAAAGAAAATAGGTTCATATAAATTGAAACAGAGGGAGTAGTACTTAAACTCACTATTCATAAATATCTCCTATGTAAGCATATTTTAATGGACATTTGTTTGGATGTGGATACACTGAGCCATGACACGTACGTAGGTTGGAGGCATCAGCCCATTGGATTTTGGAATGAGTTTTAACTTCACTTCACTTATAATGTACAGCTTTAAATACCATCATTACTTGGTAACCTAAAAGTCAATACTCATAAATGCTGTGGTATTTGTAGGCGTGAAATAGAAAATTACAGATAGATTTTTATATTTGATTGTATTTACAGTGTCAATTGTTTAACCAAAAAATAGTATTTTGATCAAAATTAGAATTTAAGATGAAAAATCGGGTTACTGAGAATCAAGAGTCCAAAAATAATAGGCTTTCTGATAATAAGAATAAAGCAGTAAATAATTTTGTATTTCAGTATGATGCCAATGATATTTCGTGTATCTACAAATGATGAGACTTCTTTCTTTTATAGTCGATTCTAGGTAAAGGAATGAAACATAAGCTTTAAGGAGTCCATTATGAGTAATAAATGACATTAAATAAGCCGTTACACAATTATTCCTATTAAATACCTATTTTCTAACGTATCAAGTATTTAATACTGAATTTTAACTCCTTCTTGTCTTCAGATCCATGTCTTTAATGTATTTCAATCTGTTGGCTTTAAATGACTTGAATTGATACGAGTGTCGGGCCTAAACAGCTTCTCGTGCTTTTTAATTTCTTTTTCCCGTATATGTCATCTTCCGTGTCTTTTTCTCAATTGTTATGCTTTGACCATTTGACCAATCTACGTGTCATGCCACGTCATTTTTAATATAAATTCAACTTTTTTTCCAATACAGATAGCCTCCCACTTCCCATTTATTTATCAATTAAATATTTGGGAAGTGAATCCTCGTTAAAAAGGGAATTTTTGTCATAATTAATGTTATGACAGTATCGACGCTTCAATTGTCTCTTCTATTTAATGCACCATATGTGTGTCACCTTCTTACTAGTTTAGCGATTTTGCAGCCTTTTTCTAAGGCTTCTTTAACTTCACAATTCACGAAGTGATAGTTGCCTTTATTATAGGCTTTTCATCATTACTCTTCTAAGTTATCGACGGTTGAGTTTATAAACTTATTCCATTTTCCCTTTGTCTTCTTCTTCACAAGCTTTTTACCAAATTTTTTGTTCTTTACTCTCGTTCATTTTATCTGAAGTTCATTCCTTCTGTCCATATCTTCTTGCCATGTCGAATTCAAATCTTAACCCTAAAAGAGTTCCAATACTTGATAGTTTCCCCCAACGCTCTTGCTAGATATAGAAGGGGTAAAGGGGGTGTTCTTCGTGGTGCTGGATCGATGCGTGGTGGTACCTCTGGTTCCACCATTCTTTCTAGTTCTGGTAACTCCTCTAGAGGCTCCCTTTCTAACAAATCCTCTTCTAAAGGAAAAGAGCCTTCTGAACCTCTCCAAGAGCCTCTAGTTGAAGAAATCGTACCAACAGATTTATCTTTTGAACGTGACAAAGAACCCCTTCGCTAAATTAGAGAGGACTGACAAATATTCCTCTTTAATTACTGAACCTTTGATTCAAATTATTCGGAGAGATTGTCGTTGGAGAGATAACACCCACATAGTAATTCTCAACCCTAACCAAAGAATAACTTCATATAGGGCTGACGTTTCTTGTGTTTACACTTATCCCTCAACTTTGGGATTTATTCCGGCCATCGAACCAGTTATACTCGACTTTTGTCATTTTTTCAAAATCTCTTTGGCTCAAGTTGGCCCCCTTGTATGGGGAGATGTGGCTTGTTTAAGGTATACGTCAGCCAAAGCTTATGTTGACTTTGCCTTTTCTCATCTGATTCATCTTTATCACCCCAAGCTATTTCGCAATGGCATTTTTACCTTAACTGCAAGAAGTAAGAGGATTTTGATAAATCTTGAAGATAATAATGACCATGGCTGATACACATGGTTTGTTGTTGTTCCCACGGTTGATTTGGTGGGCGAATCAAACATTCCCTTTCCTGAAAAATGGAACTTGGCACGTAAGTATTTTATTTCATACCGTATCTATTTCAGTTATTTCATCTCTTTTTCTAATCCAATTATTATTCCTTTACTTTTTGTAGCAACCAAGGGAGATGTGGAACTCATTCCTAACTTCTGTGTTTGGGTAGATGACATCTTGAAGGTCGTGCCTATGGAAGCACGAACTTGGAAATCAATTTCCAACAAATATGGTTGGAAAGTTAAGACCCACGGTATACATCTCTCTTTGCTTTTCGTATGTTAAACTTTTCCTTTCTTTTAGTTTTCTATCCTTTTTATTATTCTAGGGATATCAGCTGAAGTGGCTATTACTCTTAGAGCTTCTTCCAGTACTCCCCTAGCTTTGGAGAGGACACAAGCCTCGCTGGCAAAGAGGAAAATAGTTGAAGAAGATTCTGACGTCGATGAAGATGAAGATACCTCTTTAACAACTCGTCCTAGGACTAGGAGGTGCGTGTTTTCTGAAGATGAAACTGAAGTCTCTCTTGCTCGTACCTCTGAGCCCATTACTATTACCTCCGATGAAGAAACCGCTCCAAGGGACACCCATGAATCCATTCAACGCCTCTTTATTGAGGGTTTTGAATGTGGTGAATTAGGCCCGGTTTTAGATGAAATCCCTCTTTCATCTTCCGTTCCTGTCCCTTCCGTTTCTCCTTTTATTTCAAGTGTTTCCCTATCTACTTTGTCCGTTCTTATCTCTTTATCAATTTCTGCCCCCTTATCTACCCCAATTCCTTCAAATCCTGCTATTTTCACCTTTTCTACCGTCCCTCCTGTTATAGCTCCCCCTTCCTTTGTTAGTCATGCAGATGAGGGTTCTAGTAGCAGAAGCATGGCCATGAAGAGTGTGACACTTGAGGTTCCCTGCTGATAGCAGTTTTTTGAGGAAGTCGGGTGGAGCAGATGTTTGTCTTGAACCCTTAATTAGGGAAATTCAGAAAAGGAAGATGGACAGTCATAGTTGTTTGACTTTGATGAACGATATAGTTCATTGTACATTGAAGGTATTCTCCCTTTACTTTTAAAAAAAGCTCTTTCTTTTTAATTCTCACTTTTATGTGTTGTTTTTGCAGGCTAACCTTATAGGTACGGAATTGATGGGAAGAATTTCCCTTTTAGAGAAGAATGCCCGTGAATCTGATCGAACGTTTCTTAAGGCTGAGAAGATAGCTAGGGAAGCTGAACTTGAAGCAACCAATTGGAAAGAGCAGTTAAAAAATACTCAGAAAAGATAAAGTATTTGCAGGAGAGCAATCGTAATCTGGAGCAACAGAAACAACTATTGACTTCTAAACTAGCTGGAGCAAAGGCTTCTTTTAGCAAAACGGGGAAGGATAAATAGCGTCTGGAATGTTCTTTTTCTGAAAAGTTGTCAAAGTCAAGTGAAGAGATTAGAGAACTCAAAGTATTGTTGAGTAAAAAAAGAAGAATACGCGAGAGAGCTGGTGCAAAACTTGTCTCAAGCTCAGGCTGATTTACAATCTTCCTCTGATAAGGTTCGTGCCTTAGAAGATTCTCGTGTCTCTCTTGAAGCTACCCTTAATTCCACTTTGACTGAAAACCAAACGTTGAAGAATGATCTTACCTCGTGGGAAAGGGATTATGCACTTCTTAAAGAGAGCTTTAACGTAGAGGTGAGCTGGGCCTTTCTAAACTCTCGTTGTGATGCCTTAACTGAGGCCAGTCAAGAAAACTTCAATTTACAATCGGAATTGGCCAAAGTTTTAAGGACCATTGAGATGATTCAACAACCACTTGACTTTCCTTCTTCAGCAGATGAAACTCCCATGGCTGAAGAACTTTCAAATGAAGCAGCCACTTCTATTGAAGTTGAAAATGTTGTAATTTCCGACCCCCGAGGATGAAACTTTACTAACTCAGTCTGCGGAAGTTGAAGCTCCCGTGACTCTTGCTTCCCTCGGTGATCTTAACACTTCAAGTCCAACTGCTACTACTTCTTCAGAGGTTGATACCGTACATGTGGTTGTTTCTGAAAATGAAGTTATTATTGCAACTTCAGAAGTTCCAACCCCTTCACTAACAAGTTGAAAACTTTAGTCCTTTATTTTTTTTAGTTAATCGGTGGTTTTTTCCCTTGAATTTTAAGGGACTTTTTGGGTTAAGTCCCCAGTTATCTTAATGGGGCATTTGTAAAGGCATTTTGCGTGACTAAGTTTTACTTAGTCTTTTATGCTAAGAAGTTATATGTGTACTTCTTTATATTTTATTCTTGCCTATTTTTTTATTTAGGAATTATAGAATAACTTAGCATTTTTATTCTTTGAAAATGCTTTATGATTCTTCTCATGGAATATCAACATGAGGTTTATAAAAAGAGGGCCCTTTTCATATATCGACACTTAATGAAGAAGACGTCTCAACTTCATAATGGTGTTATAATACGATGAAAGAAATATGAATATACATGTTATGTATAAAACAACTTTGACAAGTTTTTATTCATGAACTTGAACAAGATTTTGTGTATTACATGTATTACAGTACATCTATAACTTTCTCGTAACTATTTTTCTTGTAACAGATTTTTACAAAATAAATATAATTCAAACAAGGTTTTTTCTTCATAACCCGTTTCAGTGTATAGTCATGACCTCATCTTCATGTATTAGGAAGGGTTTGAGAAATGATAAATATAATTCAAAAAAGGTTTTTCTTTATAACCCGTTTCAGTGTATAGTCATGACCCGTCTTCATGTATTAGGAAGGGTTTGAGAAATGACTCATGAGTTTGAGAGGTAAATCTTGTTGTTCTCATGGGAAAGAATATTATTATGTATGTTGATGCTGTGATTGCATACCTCAGCTCGACACTTGTTTCTTCGAAGCTTGATTTACGCATCTATTTTCCACACGTATCTATTTTGTATTTAATATACAGTCCCCCAAGTGTTTGAGCGGTGAAGTATGAGGCCTCGAGCACTTGCTTTTCCTCTTAACTACGTCCTATTCCTGAAACAGAAAAATATGCGGGACTCGGAGGTGCGATTATAGTTGAAGACTACCTAACCCGTGTATATTTCCATCAGATTAATGTAACCCTAGGCTCGAAATTTAAGAATATTCCATTTTGCCATGCAGGCCGCGACTCATCATTTGGCACGTGTTAGAGTTTTTGCCTAGCATCTAAAATTGTTAGTAAAATCTTAATAAATCAAAGGAAAAAAGTTGACATGGGGATACCTGACTGTGACTACTCCCTTAGAAGTAATATTTGTTTAGATGTATAGGATTACAATGTGAAGGTAAGACCTTGCCATCCATTATCTCCAACTCATATGCTCCTTTCCCTACAATGCCACGAATTTTGTAGGGTCCCTCCCACGTTGGACTTAGCTTTCCAGAGTTAGCAGCCTTCGTGGATTGGAACACCTTTTTTAGCACAGTCCCCAATTTTTAAGATCTTTATTATTGCCGTTTCTCTTCTCTCATCAAGCAAATCGAGGTTCACCCGTAACTCTTCATTGTTCGAGTCTTCCGTTGCTTGAACGTATCATGTGCTTGGTTCTCCTTTTGCTTGTGGTAACAGACCTATGATATCCATTTCCAATTTTATAAAGGGCCACGAGGCTATGACATGGTGGAGTAACTCAGCTGGCCTATACATTTTATTGCTGTATCTTTGACATTTATCACATTTAAATACGAAATCGTTAGCTTCTTATTCCTTCTTAGGCCAATAATACCCTGTTCGAATCAATGTTTTTACCAACAATCTCCCACCAACGTGATTTCCACAATGTCCTTCGTGTATTTCCCGCATCACATACTCTATTTGAAAAGGCCCGAGACACCTTGCTAATGGTCCACCGAACATCTTTTGATAAAGTTTCCCTTGATGCAAATAGTAACGAGCAGCTTTCTTGCAAGTGCGTGTGCCTTTGCTTTGTCAATAGGTACAGTTTCATGCTGCAAAAAAGCAACAATTCGTTTCACCAATCCCATGTTAAATGATTAAAATTTACCTCATTGTTGTCAGGTTTGAGAACGGAATGAAATATATGTACAATTGAATCATTTGCATCATTTTCTATGTCCGCTACAAATGCGAGATTAGATAAAGCATACGCTTCTGCAATTTCATCTCTTGGGATCTGCATTACCTTCCAACTTTGGAATTGTTTTATTAATTCCCATACCTTTTCCAGATATTCTTGCATTCGAGTTTCCCTGACTGTAAAAGTCCCCAGTATTTGATTAACTTATAAGTTGAGAGTCGCTCTTGATTATAATCTGGGTTATGCCAAGTTCCTGTGCCAATTCTAAACCTGCAATTACAGCCTTATACTCTGCTTCATTGTTAGTTATAGAATTATATTTTATAGCTTGTCTAACAGTTTCACCTATAGGGTGTACGAGAACTATCCCTAGGCCTACACCTTTTATATTAGATGAACCATCAGCAAATAAAATCTAAGTCCCTAGGTTTGCACCATTAAAAACATGTAACTCTTTTTCTACTTCTAAATGCATTCATTGACTGAAATCGGCTATGACATCGGCTAATACTTGAGATTTTATTGTAGTTCTAGGTTGATAACTGATTTCATATTCGCTTACTCCATAGCCCAATTTGCTAACCTTCTTGATAACTCATGTTTATGCAAAATGCTTCGTAATAGAAATTCAGTAAACACAACAAAGTGATGGGACTGGAAATAAGGTCTCAATTTTCTAGATGCCATGATCAAAGATAAAGCTAATTTTTCTAGTTGTGGATATCGTGTCTCAGCATCTAACAAAGATTAACCTACATAATACATAGGATATCATTTACCTTGATCCTCTCGAACTAAGACAACACTTACCGCAACTTCTGATACATCCAAATAGATGAGTAGCTTTTCACCTTCCTTTGGTTTTGATAACAACGACAGGTTTGACTAATAAGCTTTCAAATTTCTGAGAGCCTGTAGACAATCTTCGTTATATTCAAAATGATCTCGTTTTTTGAGTGCAGAGAAAAATTTAAAGTACTTCTCCGAAGATTTGGAAATAAATCTTCCCAAAGCCGCAATTCTTGATGTTAATCTTTGAACCTCTTTCTTACTTGTAAGGATATCATGAATTCTTCTATTGTTTTGATCTGAGAGGGATTCACTTCAATGTCACGGTTAGAGACAAGAAAACTCAAAAGTTTACCTGAGGCAACTCCTAATGCATCATATTTCTGGGTTGAGTTTCATGTTATACTTTCGTAAAATTTCAAATGTAATAGATAAATGAGAAATATGATCATTAGAATGATGGGTCTTGATGAGCATATCCTCCATATATACCTCCATAGTTTTCCCTAAATCTTCTCGGAACATTTTGGTAACCAACCTTTGATAGGTTGTTCGAGCATTCTTAAGATGAAAGGGCATTGCTTTGTAACAGTAAGTCCCCTTGTCTGTGATGAAAGAAGTTTTTTCTTCATCACTGGGGTCCATTTTTATTTGGTCGTACCCCGAATATGCATCTAAAAACTTAAAAGTTCATGCTCAGTTGTATCAATTAACTGATCTATATGAGGTAAAGGGAAGGAATCTTTTGGGCAGGCTTTGTTAAGATCAGTATAATCTATGCAAACCCGCCACTTACCATTTTTCTTAGGTACGACGACCGTGTTAGCCAACCAAAAGAGATACTTTACCTCACGGATTGACCCAATTTTGAATAGCTTTTGGACCTCCTCTTGAATCACCTGGTTTTTGAAAGCTCCTTGCTTTCTTTTTATTTTACGGTAGTGCAAGATGGGTCTTCATTTAGTTTGTGAGTCATCACATCCGATGGTATTCCTGTCATATCAGCATGGGACCAAGCAAAACAATCTACGTTAACTTTTAAGAATTCAATTAACATACCTTGCATATCTGAGCTTAAGTTGTCTCCCACAAAAACCTTTTGTTTAGGCCATTGTTCAAATAGTATCACAGGCTCGAGCTCCTCAATTGTTGTTTTAATGTTTTCATTCTCTTCAGGTTCTTGAATCATATCAGGTCTAGAGTCTAAATCTCTATTTCCTATATTTGTTGGGGATTGGTCTATGTTTTCTTCAACTTTATTTACAGCACTCGTATCTGCTACAATATTAGTACTCCTAGTTGTATGTTGTTCCCCACGAATTTGACAGATTCTCCATGGTGACGGAAATTTCATAACTTAATGTAAAGTTGACAGGACAACGTCCATATCATGAATCCATGGTCTCCCCCTGATTATATTATATGTCATCTTCATATCTACTACCTGAAATTTCGTATCTTTCATAACACCCTCTGCAAAAGTTATTAGAATTACCTCTCCTTTAGTTACTACACTGGAATTATCGAATCTTGATAGAGTATGCGCCTTTGGAATTATCTTATCCTCCGCTTGCATTTCTCGTAGCACCCTTAACAGGATGATATTTGTAGAACTTCTTGGATCAATTAAAACTCTTTCTAGATTGGTATCATGTACAAGTAAAGATATTACCAGTGCATCGTTGTAGGGGTGATCACTCCTTCTATGTATGTATCATCAAAAGTGATAATTTCATCTACTAAGGTTTGGCGCACACGTTTCCCGTGCGTGATTGTAACTTTGGAAACTTTATTCGAAGCTATATATGTTACTCCATAAATATCTTCTCCCCCACTTATAACATTCACGGTTCTCTTGGGTGATGGGGGCTTTGGTGGCTCTTGCCGGTTTTTCATGTAAGCTTGCTTTCCTTTCTCACTAAATAACTCAGTGACATAGCCTTGTTTCAATAGATGGTCCACTTCACTCTGTAAGAATCTACATTCTGAAGTCTTATGCCCGTGATGATTATGAAATTCGCATCAATGATTTGGATTGCACTTGTTTGGATTTGGCCGCATCTCCTTCTGCCACCGTACATTGTCTCCCATACTCCTTAAAATAGCTATGAGCTCGGAGGTGGTGACATTGAAATTATATCCACCAAATACTGCCTTCATACTTCCATCATCATCTCGTGACTCCTGTTTATTTCTATCAGTAAAAGAGTTTATAGAGTTTTCAGGCAAAAGAGAATATCAGGTTATTGCTCCCTTGGTGAGTGTTTCTCCAAACTTCTTGACCAACACAGATTCGATCTCCTACTTGGATAAATCATTTCCTTTGACTCATGTGGCAAATGCCGTCGCATGGTCACGTGGATCGCTTGTGCCGTCATATTTTGAAATGTCAGGTATTTTGAAATTTTTAGGGATTGGAAGGGGAGAAGTGTGAGCACGTGATTTTTGCCTTGCTTGAGAAGTACTCCCAGAAAATTCAAAAATAAAAATAGTTTCGTGTTGGGTATGATTTTCGTGATCTTGTGTTATTTTATCTTTTGTGTGCACGTTTATTTATTTAATTAAATTAAAAATACAAAAAATATATGCTAAGTTTTTGCATTTTTAGTGTTCGATATCGAAATCATGTGATTTACATTGTTAGGTGATATATAGTTGTGTGGGATAATTATATGCATATATATATATATATATACATGTACATATATATATGTGCACTTCGTTTCTCGATCATCATGTGAGTTTATTTAAATGCCTAAATTGCATTAATCATCAAGTGTTAATTAATAGAGGTAATGTCATTCCCTTTAAATTAATTTGTTCAAAGTAGTTGATAAATTAGACATGAATATGTAAACAAGCCCAAGAAAGTTTGAACAACCCAGGCCCAAGCCAAATCCGGCCCAGGCCATCTCTGGATGCGCCCAAACGACACCGTAAAGGGCCAAGACATCCAAGCCATTGGATCATTTCGATCCAACGGTCGCCATTTCCCCTCACAGCCCGACCCGTTCCCAGCCAAAGACCGACCCAGTCTTGCATTAGCATTGCACGACGTCGTTCCCCCTAAGAAAAATGATCCTGGTCGTTGATCGTAAATGATCCTACGATCAGGATCGAATTTCCTATCTTGTATATAAATCAAATTTCCTACCCAGCCCCCCCCAAGCCAAACCCATCTCCACCCCGTCTCTCTCTCTCAGCTTCGTCTCTTTCACAAAACCATGAACCCTAGCCGCCGCCCCCTCTCCCCTCGCCTGAAAACCCGGCGGCAACGACGCCGCCGGTCACCAAATTAACACACTGTGACCATCTGACCACCCCCAATCCAAATATCGGATCCGTTTGCTTCGAATCATCCCCCATCGTGTCGAATCTCCATTCGAAGAGTTGAGCAAAACCTGGACTTACCCCAAGTTACCCCAAACTCACACCACGGCACCCCCTAACATCTCTCGTGCCCAAAACACCTTTGGTTCCGTTCGAATCTTACTAGAACCATTCGAACCCTAATTTGAGCACAAGAACCCTAGAAAAGCAAAGGCCTGGGTTCTGTCCGAAATGCGAAGGAATTGGGGCCTCAATCGACTTTAGTCGGGTGTTCTCAGTCGGGAACACTCGATTAAAGTCCGTTGTATTCCCCAAAAGCAACGAGCCTCGAGTCTTAGTTCGAACCTCGCTCGGCTAGCTCTTAATTCCGTCTTGGAGGTATGTTTTCTTTCTTTATTTGTTCCTTTGGTTTCTTGTTTGCTTGGGTCACTGCATTAATTTTGTTTTCAACTTTGTTCATTGTTATTCACCTTCTCCATCTGGTTTTTTTTTTTTTTTATTTGGCCGAGTTTGTTTCTATTTCGTGGTCGAGTGTGTGTTATAAGCCGTGTAACTTATTAGTTTATAAGTTTCCAGTTTTAGCAAATACAATTCGAATCACTGGATGAACCATTTATTCTTATTGTTTGTTGTTGATTGCTGAATGTTATTGCCTGTGTAATCAATTAAATGAGTGTCGTCCATTAATGTTCATGCTTGGATACTAGAATGACTCGAATAGTAGTTTGGATCGTGCCAGTAGTATTGTTTCTTCCTATTCTTCCTGTTGTGATTGAGTTGAACCTGTGGTGAATCTAATTCTCTATTTGAACCAAATTGCTTACATGTCACTTTTTGTTCTGTATAGTTTTTCACTTGAACTTCATTTCCAGAGTCATAGTGCTTCAATGCTGTTTGAATCACTGCTTTGAATTTTGACCAAGAGTAGGCAGGGTTCTTAATTAGTTAAACTTAAGGGGTCTATCAAGTGGTTAGTTAAATATCATTAATCTAATATCAGTGGGGTTTACTGCCACAGCAGAGCAGCCCACTAGTTGTCCCCTGCTACTGATGTTAAGTAACAAACCCATGCCTAGACAGGGAGTAGTGGAAGTAAAAGAGAATAATATGGGCAAACATGGGAGAGGGGATTAGTTTAAGGGACAAGGGGTCTGTCTTAGCTATAAAAACAGGAGGGAGATAGACTCTTAAGGGTGGTCTGAAACATTGGAGTGATAGATACATACACACAGACATATATACAGGAAAAGGCATACATTTTTGAAGAAAAAAAAGAGGAAGAAAACATTCTGCATTTCTCTTTCTCACTGTTTCAGTCAAGTTCATTGTTCTATTGGATTAGTTTTACAATCTTGAGTGTTGGTCGATTCATTCATACCCCTTTTGATTCATCATTCAAACACTGGAATTCCAGAGGGGGTATTAAGTTGATTCCAGTCAGTCTTAGGGTCCATTTGAACTATATTTTGATACAACATTGGGTTGTTGAAGTTTTCAAGTACTCGTTAGGAATTTTGAAGTTAAAACTGGTCCATTTGAGCTGTTTGGTGTCATCCTTGGGTCGTTTGATATTACTGGATACAACATGTGGTTGGTTTGGGTTTGAATCATTCCGGGGTTGATTTAAACATTAAGTTTGTTGCTGTTGGTTTTGGCTCCTGTTTTCCCTGCTATTGGCTGATTGTTACCTTGCTGTTGCTGCCCTACTGCATAGCTGACCCTTCTCTCACCTTCTTGTATTATCATCTCCAGGTACACCTCTGAAATTCGAAGATGTAGTCGCAAAGTTGATGATATAAAAATGTTCGACTGCTTTTATGAGTGTCTTATTTGATTCTATTTATTAGAAGTAGAATTAGTTTGATTCATGTATAATTAGGTGAATCGTATGTATATTTGGAATGTATGGACTGTAAACTCGGATTGTTAGTTTCTTTAGTAGCTTAGTCTTATTACTACATAGAAAGTCGCATGTGAAGTGGATTAGTAGAAATACAATCACATAGATTATGGATTAGGAAAAATTGAAAACAAATGTTAAAGTCTGTTTTGATTGAGATTTAGATCTTCAGTTATTGCCAATCAGATAAACAAAAAGGAAATTTTAAAAATTTGTTGTTATCCTTTGTTTGTATTAGCCAGTTTTAATAATAAAAGCATGAATCCTTCAAATCCAAGTTTTGATTAGTTAATATTGTGTGCTTCAAATTAATTCATGCTATGAAAGAACAATTGTAATAAGTTTCCAATGATGAGTATAAAATGACTGCTTCAGTGTGAACGAGCTTGTACTTCAATTCAAATATATTCTCTATAGTTTAGTTTGATATTTCCGATGGAATAAAGTAGTAATTCAATTCTGCATTTGATGAGTCTGCATTTCGATTCATAAATATAGTATAAATCAGTTTATAACAATAGTTAATATGAAAAATTGTTTAAAAATAGATATAGTTAATCTGAATAAGTCAAAACAGTAATACTCGAATAAAAGTTTAGTATTATTGCCTTGATTAATTTCGATACTATGAAGTTACAATAATTTTGTAAATCCGATACTAGTTCAGTGATCTTAGGCTTGACCTCTAAAATAAATGAGATGTGCCTCGTTTAAGAATAAAAAATGCACGAGGCCCTCAATTAATTGTTATAAAACATTTAGATTTGGAAGGACCGTTTAGCAAATTTCACGGCCTTTCCCAAAGTAAATAGACGATAGACTCTTTAGGCACGACTTGAAATAAAATTACTTTCCTGAATACGGGTGTGCATTTACGCGACCCAAATCTTACTCTCGGCGAAACTGAAATACATTAGAGTCGCAGGCGTACTGGTTACGGTGCGGCTCGAAATGTGTTTTCGTAACGTCGCAATTCTTCTAAAAATAAGAGCGGAGCATTGAAAGCACATAGTTAAAATATATAAAAGAATCAGATAGAAACAAAAATTGCAATTGAGCGACCGTGCTGAAAACCACGGAATCCGGGAGTGCCTAACACCTTCTCCCGGGTTAACAGAATTCCTTATCCAGATTTCTAGTTTCGCAGACTGTATTACAGAGCCATAAATTTCCTCGGTTCGGGATTAAACCGGTGACTTGGGACACCATTATTTTCCCAAGTGGCGACTCTGAATTAAATAAATTAATCCCGTCTCGATTGTCCTTTAATTGGAAAAACTCCTCGCGCCTCGCGGGTGCGTAAAAAGGAGGTGTGACAGCTCTGGCGACTCTGCTGGGGACAATGACCTCTGAACTTCCGTTCAGGGTCTAAGAATTCGAGCTCAGTTAAATTGTTGTTTTTTTCTATATCTGATTTTATTGCATGTCTGATTAATGTGCTACATGTCTACCGCTTTGATATTAGTTGCACTGTATATACAAACTGCTATATGTTTACCGCTTTGATATTGCGTGAACCGTATATAAAATTGTGCCGAAAACCCGTCTCTTCCTACCCCGGGGATGTGCTTACTGGTTGAGACTCCCCTTTCTGTTAGTGTCAATACCAAAAATAAGAAAGAGGCAGGATAAGTTACAAAGCCGGACGATCCCGCGGGTCCCCGGTACGTAGCTCCCTCCTCAAATCCGAGTTGTCTGCTCGGGTACACGGTCTAGTATCATTGAAAAGCATCAGGATATTGAGCCTAGATTCAGGACGTTTATTTGCATCATCTCCGACTTAGGGGACTCAACACAGGGGTTGGGTCCGTCTAGGACAGGTAACCTGAAAGGAAAGACCATCTTGCCATATCATATTTGTTGTGAGCATTTATTTAGACTGACATGCTGACCGGGTTCCTTTAAATACCGAAGAAAAAGAAAAAAAAAGCACAAAAGGAAATAGTATGGGGAAGTAAATATCTTTCAGAAAAATACAAAAATACGTTTCACCCACAAGTCCACGAATTTAGTTTGCCAATAAAAGACGGCAGAAGATTGACTTTGCCGACAAAATGGGTTTTTGACAAAATGTGTTTTTTTACAGTCAATAAAGGAAAGATAGTTGTTTTGACGGACCGAACTACGCGAGTTTGATTCTCACCGAGTGTGAGATACGTAGGCAACCTTTAAACGGGTCCAACTCCCATGTATTTCAAAATAAGTTTTAAATGGCGAAACGCCAAGATATTTAATTTTGCCTTAACGACCACTTTTTTGACTAGTCAATTCCTGGGGCCCGTTTCGTTTTTTTTTTAGAAAAGATAGTTTTTTGGGCAAATAAATATTTCGCTTTCATCTAAGAATTACCTTAAATAAATGTGCAGAATGAGCACGAGTCAGAATACAACCGAAGCTATCATAAACAAGGTCCCCTTAAGTTTGCACAGGTGGTGGAGCGACTTGGGCGAGCAAGGACAAGATGCCGTTAAGTTGTACTTGGGAGATCTAGTAGGGCTGCTAAAAATTCCCCCGAGAGGAGACATCATACGAGCTTTGATCTCATTCTGGGATCCGGCACACAATGTGTTCCACTTTTCAGACTTTGAACTCACACCAACACTGGAAGAATTAGCCGGATATGTCGGAAGACCAAAAGTCCCGATGAGGGAACAATACCTTATTGCACCAAGGGTAGTGACGGTACATCGGTTTTTGGATACGGTAAAGATCCGCAGAACTGTACACAACCCAGACTTATCAGAAGGGTTCTGCACTTTGGCATTTCTGTATGACAAATATGGTCACTATGGGGGCTTCAACAAACACGAAAGCAAAATCTGCAGCGGGGACAATCGGTTAAAATGGGAGGAGCATAGACGCATCGCCTTCATGATAGCTTTCCTAGGTTCATTGATATTTCCTAGAAAGGATGGGAACATCAACATACATGTGGCAGGGGTCGTCAGTACTTTGATGAAACAAAACAACAGTACTTTGGCTCCCATGATAATATCAGACATCTTTCGTGCACTCACCATCTGCAAAGCTGGAGGGACTTTCTTTGAAGCATGCAATGTATTGCTCCAAATGTGGATGACCGATCACTTATGCCGCCATCCGCAATTTATGAGGTATAGTTCACCAAAGAAAACTTGTATAGAAGAATTTCCTGCGAGGGTTGAGGGATATGAGTTGCCAGAGGGGATCAGCGGATGGATACGACTTTTGCGTTCGACTACAGCCAACGGAATAGAATGGACGTTTGGTTGGCTACCCGTGGAAGAAGTCATATATGCATCGGCCGCAGAATCGTACTTATTGCTAATGGGCCTCAACAACATCCAGCCCTACGCCACCAGGTCGAGTATTGAGACAGTTGGGACGATGCCAAATAATCCCGAAAGAAGAAGACCTCAGCCCGCATGTAGTTGAAATTGGACCAGGAGGACAGTTCCCTGAAGCATTGGTCCGAAAGATTTGGAGTGAGTGTCAGACATTAAAAATAGACACTCGGGTGCGAGATCGAGCCCGGGGCGAAGTATCGTCGGAATATCCTGCATGGTATAGTAGAGATCTGGAGCATCAAAGGCCCGCAAAAAGGCCTCACCTCAGGGAGTTTGCTGGAGCGTCACGAGAACAATGGGACTGGTTGGCTAGAGAAGAAGCCTATAGAACAAAGATCAACAGGATAGAACAACGGACCCAAGAACTCCAATTTGAAATAGATGTGCAAACTGCCGCCAACGAAGGAGATAAAAAGAAGTTGGCACAAGAAAATGACTTCCTGAGAGCTCAAATCCAGCAAATGAAAAGGGATGCTGACAGACAGTTGAGGAGTCGGGCAGACGAAAAACTGATAAAGGGTTTGAAAAGCCAGGTTGCCGATGTCCAAAGAGAATTGGAAGAGTCTAAGGCCCAAACAGTGAGGATCCGAGCTAGCTGGAGAAAGGAGGCACATCAACATGCACTTCACCTACAACGGGTGGAAGAGGATTACACCGATATCGTCACCAGTTTAAGGGAAGCAAATGTTGTCCTCAGAGAACGGGTTTTCAAGCAAGCCCAAGATGCCAGAGCGGACCTCGACCGTTGCCACAATCTGATGGCTCGACTGCAAGAACAAATAGACAGGCTCTTAGACCAAGTCACCAACAACGCTCGAAGATTGGGGACGAAAAACCAGCAGATAGAGCGGCTACTCGGAGAAAGGGACATGATCAAGGACCGAATTGGAGAAATCGGGCACTATGTCACCATGAAGTGCCTAGCTTGTGAACGAATGCCCCGCGCCGACCTTTTCGCTTCAATTATGGGTTATGTTCATCGGATCATGGAAGAGCTGAGGGGACTACATAAGGACCTCACACCAAGGCCCGCGGCAAGGCCGAATGATGCCTCGCGGGCCCCCGGGATTTTAGGGCATTAGATTTTTGATTAAAAAATGTATTTTGAAATGTTGGCATTTTTATCTTTACTTTCCCAAGTCAAGCATTTTTCTTTTGTTTTTGCTGATTATTGTAAGACGTGTTTTGTAACTACACGGTTTTTGATATAAAAGTTACTGAATTTTGCCACAATCTTGTTGACAGAACTACGCTCGGTCTGATTCACGCAAAAACGTGATACGTAGGCAATCCGCGTAAGATTCGACCACCACTAAAAAGGAAGAAAAAGAATCCAAAGGTTAAATAACAATAAGGCTTGCAAAGATAGTCGAAAAAGAAAAAAAAAGGAAGGAAAAAGAAAAAGAAAAAGAAAAAGAAAAAGGGCCGGAATGACGCATGTTAAGAGTACATGTAGAAAGGGTTATTTGGTTAGGTGCATTGCATCCAACGTGCTATAACATATCTGTCAAACTCGGTGAACTAACAAGTTTGTTGCATCTCCAGAAAGTTTAGCAGTTGGTTTGACAGAATATACTGGCCAGCCATCACTACCGTACTAGATCCAAAGGACCGAGTTACAGTAAGCATGTCGAGTTCTGGCAAGAGTCTCGAAGAAGAAAAGTCCGAGCTACAAATCATGAAGGAAGAAGTAGACCGGTTAAAACAACAGATAACAGAGATGCACCTGGCCTGGGCCAGGGAACAGTCTTCACCAAACCGCCCTACTCTCGCCTCAGCTCCCGAACATCCGCCCATCGATCCTTCAACAAGCGCCCCAAGCTATCCATACTTTCAGGGGGAAAATCCATATGCCACCCACATTCCACCAGCCAAACCAAATCCTCCTCCAGCCACCCCTGTTTTTGTAGCACCTCCACCTGCTCCTCTGCAAAGGCCGGCCAGCGAGCCATATGTTCAGATCCATGACAACTCTTACTATCCTCCAGAGCCTACTTTCAGGGCTCCCGAACCACAATCACATACACCTCATTGGGATAATCCGGCAGAACCGGAAAAACACTTCCAAAGTTCGGAACACGAGGAAGTTGCCAGAAAAGTTAAAAGCCTGGAGCAGTCCTTCAGGAACATGCACGGTTTAGGCAACCAGGTCAGCGTCGCCTATAAGGATCTGTGTCCATTTCCGGACGTCCAGTTGCCAGCAGGATTTAAAATGCCCAAATTCGACCTATACGAGGGGCATGGTGACCCAGTGGCCCACCTGCGGGGGTTTTGCAGTAAAATGAGAGGGGCCGGAGGACGGGACGAGCTTCTGATAGCCTACTTCGGCCAGAGTCTGGGAGGATCGGCATTGGAGTGGTATACTAGACAGGATCCCAGTAGATGGTTTACGTGGGATGATCTGGCTCAAGCTTTTATCGGCCAGTTCCAATACAATCTTGAGATAATCCCCGACCGCCTATCATTGCTAAAACTAGAGAAGAAGCCTGCTGAAAGCTTCAGGGAATTTGGTTTCCGATGGAGGAAACAGGCGGCCAGGGTAGATCCGCCGATGAGAGAAAGCGAGATGGTGGACTACTTCTTGCAGACATTAGAGCCCACCTACTTCGGACATCTGGTAACGTCCGTAGGCAAATCATTCACTGAGGTGATAAAAATGGGGGGTATGATCGAGGAGGGTTTGAAGGCCAACAAGATCATGAGTTACTCAACACTGAAAGCCACCACTCAGGCTATCCAAAGCGGTACTGGAGGAGTACTAGGGAAGAAGAGGAGAGAGGAAGTGGCGGCCGTCGAGTCCGGGGCATGGTTCAAAAATAGAGGCCCCGCACCCCAATATAGCCCACCCCAGCTTCACCACCAAAATTACCCCCACAACCCATATAGCTACCCGCAACATTACTATCCCGCACCTGATCCTCATTTTACTGTCCACCATGCACAGTCATATTCCGCACCTCCCGCTCATGCACCGTGGCGTGCGCCAAACCCCCAGAACAATCATCCACCCCCAAGAGCTTACAGAAACCCCTCGGGCGCGAGTTTCCGTCCGAACCAGGCATTCAGGGGCGACAAGGCGCCGAGGCCAAAGACTTTCACTCCCTTAGGAGAGTCTTACACTAGTCTGTTCCACCGGTTAAAGCAGGTAGGGTTGCTGAATCCGGTTGAAGCTAAGCTGCCAAACCCTCTTCCGAAGAACTTGGACCATTCAGTAAATTGTGCCTACTGCTCGGGATGTCCGGGACATGATACAGAAAAGTGTTGGAGGCTGAAGACGGCCATCCAGGAGCTCATTGACACCCGCAGGATCGAGGTCCGGACTCCAACAGAGCCCAACATCAACCAAAACCCGCTTCCAACTCATCATGAGACCAATATGATCGAGTTGGTACGGGCGGAGGAAGGAAAAGAGAAAGCCTCTCAGACTGTAATGATGATTAGGTCTAGCGGGGCAGGAACGAGAAAAGGGCCAAGCTGTGATGAGTCGCCCAGTTGCAAGAAAGACATACCAGGAGAATCGGAAGCAGGAAAGGAAAGTGTGAACGAAGTACCGGTGAAGCCGGCCAAGATAGTTGTACCAGGGGCAGCAATCAAGCCCATCTTGACAGTAGCGGGCGTTCGAATGGATCCTTTCATCATCCAACCGGCAACGCAGCTGCCAGTAACTGATAGCCGGGCTGTACCATGGAATTATGCTCGGATTACAACGACCTACAGAGGAAAGGAGGTGAAAGAGGAAGTTTGTGAGGCCCAAGGGTTGACCCGCTCGGGGAGATGTTTTGCCCCTGCGGAATTGAGGAAGACCACTCCGGCAGTATTGAAAAAGCCGGTCACTGATGAAGAAGCAGAAGAATTCTTGAAAAAGATAAAGCTGCACGACTACTCCGTCTTAGAGCAGTTGAAGAAGACTCCGGCGCAAATATCATTGCTATCCTTGCTGATACATTCGGAAGAACATCGGCAAGCATTGATGAAAGTCCTGAATGAGGCACATGTACCGGATAAAATCTCAATGAGCCATTTGGAGAAGATCACCAATCGGATCTTCGAAGCAAATCGGATCACCTTCACCGATGACGAGTTGCCTGAGGAAGGCACTGAGCATAACAGGGCCTTATATCTTACGGTGAAGTGTGAAGAGGCGGTGGTTACCAAAGTCTTGGTCGATAATGGGTCCAGTGCTAACATTTGTCCTCTCTATACACTGGGCAAATTGAAGGTAGACATCGGCAGGGTACGCGAGAACAGGGTATGTGTCCGAGGGTTCGACGGAGGAGGCAAAGCGTCGGTTGGTGACATAGTGCTAGTCTTGACAATCGGGCCGGTGGAGTTCACCATGGAATTCCAGGTGCTGGACATGGTGGTGTCATATAACCTCCTAATAGGGCGACCATGGATTCATGCCGCAAGAGCAGTTCCGTCCAGCTTACACCAGCTCGTCAAGTTTGAATGGGACCAGCAGGAGATCGTCGTCCATGGAGAGAACGATCCACAATCGGGCACCATCATTCCCTTTGTTGAAACAGAAGAAGATGTTGGGCCGTGGGTGTATCAGGTCTGCGATGTGGTGTCCGCCCACCGAGTTCCGGAAGGGGAATGTATTCCCGGCGACAGAACAATTACTGCGGATGTCATGGTGGCACATGAAATGTTGCGACATGGTTTCGTACCCGGTAAAGGGCTAGGTGCATCTCTGCAAGGAATTATACAACCGGTATCAGTGGTCGAAAACTTGGGAACCTTCGGCTTGGGATTCCAGCCAACCTCGGAGGACATCCGGCGAGCAAAGAGGAGCAAGCAGAAAACATGGGTGCTCCCAAAGCCTGTTCCACGCCTTTCCCAATCTTTTGTCAGGTCCGGAGCAAGAGGACATCCAGCGCCAAAGATTCCCGGTCCTACGGTCGGGCCAGACGAAGAGTTCTTCAGGAAGTTCGAAAACCTATTCACAGATGTATGTATGCTCGAGGACGGTGAAGGATCTAGTCACGCCGAGATACAATTTGTGGGACCAAAGGCAAAACCGAATAACTGGAAGGCTACTCCTCTCCCTGTCCGGAAGGAGTCTTGGTAGTTTGTCTTGGATTGTCTTTCTTTCGAAATTTCGTATTGGGGGTTTGTCCCCGGAGTAAAATCCCGTTTGTTTTGTTCATTTTTGATTTAAGTTTGCAGTTTGTTTTCCCTTTGTACAATTCCCATCAATGAAATTTGGTTCCTTCGTGTCTAATTTTGTTTATTTTCCTTCTTTTTACTTTTCTGAACAGCCTTCTTTCAACTGATCTTAATGATATGGCGTGCTTAAAGATTAATCAACCCAATCTAGAAAGTCAATCGGGTTTGGAAATAATAACACATGAAATAAGAAGTGACGAGAGTGAGTCAGAGTACGGCGATGATGAAGCCGTAGAAGAAATCGGTGAAGAATTAAGTCACTTCGAGGAAAAACCCAAACCGAACTTAAATGATACTGAGGCCGTTAATCTAGGGAATGCTGATGACGTCAAAGAAACCCGGATAAGTGTCCATATTGAACCCAATCTGAGAGAAGAACTGATCAAAACGCTCATGGAGTTTAAAGATATTTTCGCATGGTCGTACGACGACATGCCAGGACTCAGCACTGATCTAGTGGTTCATAGATTACCCACTGATCTGGCATATCCTCCCGTCAAGCAAAAGCTGCGGAAATTCAAGACGGAGATGAGTGTGAAGATTAAAGAGAAGGTAACCAAGCAGTTGCAGGCGAAAGTCATTCGTGTCACTCGATACCCTGAATGGTTGGCTAACGTAGTGCCGGTGCCAAAGAAAGACGGAAAGATCAGGGTATGCGTGGACTATCGCAATCTCAACAAGGCAAGTCCTAAGGATAATTTCCCACTTCCCAATATCCATATCCTGATTGATAATTGTGCCGGACGCGAAATTGGATCCTTTGTGGATTGTTATGCGGGATATCATCAGATTTTGATGGACGAAGAGGACGCAGAAAAGACGGCTTTTATCACGCCGTGGGGGACTTATTGCTACCGAGTGATGCCGTTTGGTTTGAAGAATGCAGGGGCAACCTATATGAGGGCGATGACTACGGTATTCCATGATATGATACACAAGGAAATCGAGGTGTACGTGGATGATGTGATCATAAAGTCTAGGCGTCAAGAAGACCATGTTGCCGACCTCAGGAAGTTCTTTCAAAGACTTCGAAGGTACGACATCAAGCTCAATCCGGCCAAATGCGCGTTCGGAGTTCCATCAGGAAAGCTGCTAGGATTCATCGTCAGCCGACGGGGCATTGAGTTGGACCCCTCCAAAATTAAGTCCATCCAGGAGTTGCCCCCGCCGAAGAATAAAACAGAGGTAATGAGTCTGTTGGGAAGGTTGAATTACATCAGTAGGTTTATTGCCCAGCTTACGGCAACTTGTGAACCCATATTCCGCCTATTGAAGAAAGACGCCGCGATAGAATGGACGGCAGAATGTCAGGAAGCGTTTGACCGGATCAAAGGGTATCTGTCAAATCCACCCGTACTAGTTCCGCCTGAGCCAGGTAGACCCCCGATTCTTTATCTGACGGTCTTGGAGAATTCGTTTGGCTGCGTACTGGGGCAGCATGATCTTACTGGCAGGAAGGAACGGGCCATTTACTACCTCAGTAAGAAGTTCACAGTCCACGAGGTCAAGTACACTCATCTAGAAAAGACATGTTGCGCCCTAACTTGGGTAGCCCAAAAGCTGAAACACTACTTGTCTTCTTACACCACGTACCTCATTTCGCGGTTGGATCCGTTGAAGTATATTTTCCAGAAACCCATGCCTACAGGGAGGTTAGCAAAGTGGCAAATATTACTTACGGAATTCGACATCATATACGTGACGAGGACGGCTATGAAAGCTCAAGCCCTGGCCGATCACTTAGCTGAAAATCCCGTTGATGACGAATACGAACCTTTGAGGACGTATTTTCCAGATGAGGAAGTATTGCAGATTGAGGGGTTGGAACTAACCAAGGATCCGGGATGGAAGCTCTTCTTCGATGGAGCGGCAAACGCAAAAGGAGTCGGAGTAGGGGCTGTGCTCATATCTGAAACAGGACATCATTATCCTGTTACTGCTCAACTGCGTTTTCACTGTACCAATAATATGGCCGAGTACGAGGCATGTATCTTGGGGTTGCGATTAGCGGTGGACATGGATGTACAGGACGTCTTGGTCTTGGGGGACTCGGACCTTCCTGGTACATCAGATTCAGGGAGAATGGGAAACCAGAGATTTAAAGCTTATCCCATATCGTCAGTGTTTGCATGACTTGACCAAACGCTTTCGATCGGTAGAATTCAGGCACATCCCAAGGATGCATAATGAGGTTGCCGACGCGTTGGCTACTTTAGCATCAATGCTACATCACCCGGACAAGGCTCGTGTCGATCCGTTACATATCCAGATCCGGGATCAACATGCTTATTGTAATGTGATAGAGGAAGAGGTGGATGGTGAGCCGTGGTTTCATGATGTCAAGGAATACCTCAGGTTAGGAGTATACCCAGAACAAGCAACTGGAGATCAAAAGCGAGCTATTCGGCGGTTGGCGAACGGATTTTTCCTTAGTGGAGGAGTGCTGTACAAAAGAACCCCAGATTTGGGATTGTTGAGATGTATAGATGCAAGTCAAGCCACAACAGTGATGAAGGATATACACTCGGGAGTTTGCGGACCACACATGAGCGGATACGTATTGGCAAAGAAGATTCTTCGAGCAGGATACTATTGGCTCACTATGGAGCGGGATTGTATAAGTTTCGTGCGAAGATGCCATCAGTGTCAGATACACGGAGATTTGATTCATTCTCCGCCGACTGAACTGCATACAATGTCCGCACCATGGCCGTTTGTCGCATGGGGTATGGATGTTATTGGACCTATTGAGCCTGCGGCTTCCAATGGTCACAGGTTCATTCTGGTAACGATTGATTATTTTACCAAGTGGGTGGAGGCCAAAACATTCAAATCGGTGACCAAGAAGGCGGTAGTGGACTTCGTACACTCCCACATCATTTGTAGGTTTGGAATTCCAAAGATGATCATTACAGATAACGGTGCAAATCTTAACAGTGGATTGATGAAAGAGGTATGTCAACAGTTCAAGATTACACACCGAAATTCCACACCGTATCGCCCAAAAGCAAACGGTGCGGTCGAGGCAGCAAACAAGAACATAAAGAAGATATTGAGGAAGATGATAGAAGGGTCTAGGCAGTGGCATGAAAAGTTACCATTTGCGCTGTTGGGTTATCGCACTACCGTCCGGACTTCGGTAGGTGCAACTCCTTACTTGTTAGTGTACGGGACCGAAGCAGTAATACCCGCAGAAGTTGAGATTCCGTCCCTCCGAATTGTCGCTGAAGCTGAGATTGATGACGACGAGTGGGTCAAAACCCGATTAGAGCAATTGAGCTTGATCGATGAAAAGAGATTGACAGCAGTATGTCACGGCCAATTGTATCAAAAGAGAATGGCGAGAGCATATAACAAGAAGGTACGTCCCAGGAGATTTGAAGTGGGACAACATGTGCTGAAGAGAGTTCTACCACACCAGGCCGAGGCGAAAGGCAAGTTCGCTCCAAATTGGCAGGGACCTTTTGTGGTGAACTAGAGTATTATCCAACGGCGCTCTATGTTTGACCGATGTCGAGGGAAGATGCACCGATATGGCTATCAATTCTGATGCAGTTAAGAGATATTATGTGTAATTCTTTAATGCATTTGTCAACGTTTGGTTTCGTTTGTGTGTACTTGGCATTTTTCGGAGAATGAAATGACAGAGGCAATTTTTCTACTACCCAAACACTTTAACCTTTGTTTCCCCATTTGAGCCTTAATTATTCTTTCATATACCCTCTTTCGGAATCATCAAGAATAGAAAAGAAACAAAGAAGTAATACAAGAAAAAGTGAACTACGTTCGACCTGATTCCTCAAGAAGGATACGTAGGCGCCACACGGCTCGGTCATAATAAAATAAAAATCAAAAATCCCCCAAGCAACAAAACTGGGGCAGAAGTCATTGTTTCGTTGGAAAGATAGTGTGGATTCCGAAAGTTGTAATAAGCTAACCGTTAAGGCTAAACCCCTTTCTTCAGCCTCACGCGCAGAAACCATATCAAGAACCAAAAAGACCTCTCGATCAGTATTTGAGAAGTGCCAAGGCATGTGAATGAAAGCCAAGAGTGACATCCCGACCCTCGATTGAATCCAGAATGCACAAGCCGAAAGGGGATAACGCTCTAGAGGGAATCTCCGGGGGTGATACCCCGACGCAAGGAAAGAAAGCATAAATGAGAGAGTCTTTACGGTGAAAACCTTTACGGGCACCTTAAGGCGACGGGAGATAGAGAGAAATGAGAGAATCTCATTAGTGAAAACCCTTTGAAGGGCACCGTGAGGTGACAAGACGAGATGGTTACAAGATGTCTGCATGAGACAAGGTTTGGACATCCGTTTACCTCTAGCAGAACGCGGCATCAGAAAGTGATTGACATGAATAGACTGGGTAGTTTAATCTCAAAGGCGCGGCATAACATTGGATCAGGCACACATTCAGATAAGTTTTCCTATTTTTGAGTTCAGAAAAGTTTTTCTCTTCTTTTGTCCTTTGCGGTCAGTATTCTTTTCTTTTCTTTCATTTTCGAAAATTGATTTTTCAAAGCTTACTACCAAGTCTCCCAAAGCAGTATATTGAGAGTGAATAGGCAAGGAACGAGGCAATGAGACAGAAGTCGTTACGATAGTAAGATTGGGATGACAGGCTGAGTGGAAGGTTCGCAAGAATTATGGAGTGTGATGGACACATGTGGCATGTCCGAAAGATGATTTCACGCAACAGATCACCGGCTAAAAAGAGTCGGATCAAACCAAAGAGTGGAATAAAAGGAAAGACGAGAGGTCACTCGTGGAAAAAGCATCGTCCCAAGCAAGCGTCAACGTCGCCCTCAAAGTTCGAGAGGGGCCAAGCAGCTGAAAGAGAATGGCCTCAGCAAGAGTGGCACGACCACTCGCGGCATTTTGAAACTAACAATTTTTCTTTGATTTAAAGCAGGAAAAAAGGGTCCGATGGCAGAAAAGCATACCGTCCAGAAGATTATCACACTGGGGCAGAAAATTTTCTCCTGTTGCGAAAATTTTCTGGAAAGCAAGACTTAGAGGATAAGTGTAGAAAGCAACCCAAGACGGGGTGATCTTTGAGCCGGGTATCATCCCCAGCAGTTATTGGAAAAAGAAAAAAAATGGCTTCGAGATTCCCCCAGCAGTATTACATCCTATAATTTGATCAAGGAAACAAAAGCGTGAGTCCCAGGAAATGTAGGGGAAGAAGGAAGAGAATGAGGAGCGAAGGAGACAAAGAATACTTCCTCAGCAGCATCATCCCCAGCAGGCGAGTAAACAGTTCCCAAAATATCCCCAGCAGCCGGAAGAAAAGTAACACGACCTAGGGGAAGCCAAGACAGGATAATTCAGAAGAGAAGGTGGTCCGAGAGGTAATACAGGAACAAGGATATGGTACAAAGGGCAAAGGAAGGTCATCGAGATAGGAGGAAATCAGTGAAGTAGTAGTTGAAGTCAGGGAGCCCGCCTGGAGAATGGAGTGGCGATTTAATTTTGAAGTAGTAGTTGAAGTCAGGGAGCCCGCCCGGAGAATGGAGTGGCGATTTAATTTTGAAGTAGTAGTTGAAGTCGGGGAGCCCGCCCTGGAGAATGGAGTGGCGATTTGATTTTGAAGTTGTAGTTGAAGTCGGGAAGCCCGCCCGGAGAATGGAGTGGCGATTTAATTTTGAAGTTGTAGTTGAAGTCGGGGAGCCCGCCCTGGAGAATGGAGTGGCGATTTGATTTTGAAGTTGTAGTTGAAGTCGGGAAGCCCGCCCGGAGAATGGAGTGGCGATTTAATTTTGAAGTAGTAGTTGAAGTCGGGAAGCCCGCCCGGAGAATGGAGTGGCGATTTAATTTTGAAGTAGTAGTTGAAGTCGGAAGCCCGCCTGGAGAATGGAGTGGCGATTTTAATTTTGAAGTTGTAGTTGAAGTCAGGAAGCCCGCCCGGAGAATGGAGTGGCGATTTAATTTTGAAGTAGTAGTTGAAGTCAGGAAGCCCGCCTGGAGAATGGAGTGGCGATTTAATTTTGAAGTTGTAGTTGAAGTCAGGGAGCCCGCCTGGAGAATGGAGTGGCGATTTAATTTTGAAGTTGTAGTTGAAGTCAGGGAGCCCGCCCTGGAGAATGGAGTGGCGATTTAATTTTGAAGTAGTAGTTGAAGTCAGGGAGCCCGCCTGGAGAATGGAGTGGCGATCTGTTTTAATTTGTTAGAGGAAAGCGGTAGAATGTAACAGAAATCTTCGGCATGAATCCAAGTTCGTAAGAAGAGACGAAGCATCAGAAGGAACGCCAAAGTCAGACAAGATGGCAAGGAGCGCGACAAGATCAAGTTAAAAAGGATAGATAAGAACTTGTAGTACTGTAACCTAGTCTAGCTTCTTGTTTTGTTGCTTAGCGCGGTGTAACAAGGAAATCAGTTAAGCAGTGGTAACAGCAGTAACAGCGGCACAGCAGTAACAGCGAGATCGCAACAGGCATGGTAGTCCCAGCTACTAGAACTTCCCGAACTACATTGACCCGATTCCCTTTTAGCCAGGGATATGTAGGAGACCTTTGAAGCAAGGTTCGGTCAAAACTTTTCCAAAGTGCTTCATACGGAGTGTTCGAATGGGCAAAAATCGCTTATATCCGCTCATTTATCTTTGCACGAAAACTCTGCGTGTTTACGCGCAAAGAGGGGCAGCTGTGAGCACGTGATTTTTGCCTTGCTTGAGAAGTACTCCCAGAAAATTCAAAAATAAAAATAGTTTCGTGTTGGGTATGATTTTCGTGATCTTGTGTTATTTTATCTTTTGTGTGCACGTTTATTTATTTAATTAAATTAAAAATACAAAAAATATATGCTAAGTTTTGCATTTTTAGTGTTCGATATCGAAATCATGTGATTTACATTGTTAGGTGATATATAGTTGTGTGGGATAATTATATGCATATATATATATATATATACATGTACATATATATATGTGCACTTCGTTTCTCGATCATCATGTGAGTTTATTTAAATGCCTAAATTGCATTAATCATCAAGTGTTAATTAATAGAGGTAATGTCATTCCCTTTAAATTAATTTGTTCAAAGTAGTTGATAAATTAGACATGAATATGTAAACAAGCCCAAGAAAGTTTGAACAACCCAGGCCCAAGCCAAATCCGGCCCAGGCCATCTCTGGATGCGCCCAAACGACACCGTAAAGGGCCAAGACATCCAAGCCATTGGATCATTTCGATCCAACGGTCGCCATTTCCCCTCACAGCCCGACCCGTTCCCAGCCAAAGACCGACCCAGTCTTGCATTAGCATTGCACGACGTCGTTCCCCCTAAGAAAAATGATCCTGGTCGTTGATCGTAAATGATCCTACGATCAGGATCGAATTTCCTATCTTGTATATAAATCAAATTTCCTACCCAGCCCCCCCCCAAGCCAAACCCATCTCCACCCCGTCTCTCTCTCTCAGCTTCGTCTCTTTCACAAAACCATGAACCCTAGCCGCCGCCCCCTCTCCCCTCGCCTGAAAACCCGGCGGCAACGACGCCGCCGGTCACCAAACTAACACACTGTGACCATCTGACCACCCCCAATCCAAATATCGGATCCGTTTGCTTCGAATCATCCCCCATCGTGTCGAATCTCCATTCGAAGAGTTGAGCAAAACCTGGACTTACCCCAAGTTACCCCAAACTCACACCACGGCACCCCCTAACATCTCTCGTGCCCAAAACACCTTTGGTTCCGTTCGAATCTTACTAGAACCATTCGAACCCTAATTTGAGCACAAGAACCCTAGAAAAGCAAAGGCCTGGGTTCTGTCCGAAATGCGAAGGAATTGGGGCCTCAATCGACTTTAGTCGGGTGTTCTCAGTCGGGAACACTCGATTAAAGTCCGTTGTATTCCCCAAAAGCAACGAGCCTCGAGTCTTAGTTCGAACCTCGCTCGGCTAGCTCTTAATTCCGTCTTGGAGGTATGTTTTCTTTCTTTATTTGTTCCTTTGGTTTCTTGTTTGCTTGGGTCACTGCATTAATTTTGTTTTCAACTTTGTTCATTGTTATTCACCTTCTCCATCTGGTTTTTTTTTTTTTTTATTTGGCCGAGTTTGTTTCTATTTCGTGGTCGAGTGTGTGTTATAAGCCGTGTAACTTATTAGTTTATAAGTTTCCAGTTTTAGCAAATACAATTCGAATCACTGGATGAACCATTTATTCTTATTGTTTGTTGTTGATTGCTGAATGTTATTGCCTGTGTAATCAATTAAATGAGTGTCGTCCATTAATGTTCATGCTTGGATACTAGAATGACTCGAATAGTAGTTTGGATCGTGCCAGTAGTATTGTTTCTTCCTATTCTGCCTGCTGTGATTGAGTTGAACCTGTGGTGAATCTAATTCTCTATTTGAACCAAATTGCTTACATGTCACTTTTTGTTCTGTATAGTTTTTCACTTGAACTTCATTTCCAGAGTCATAGTGCTTCAATGCTGTTTGAATCACTGCTTTGAATTTTGACCAAGAGTAGGTTACAACCGTGTGTCGATCAGCAGATAGTTTAATCAGCTTAGGTTTGAGCAGACCTAGAATGGCAGGGTTCTTAATTAGTTAAACTTAAAGGGTCTATCAAGTGGTTAGTTAAATATCATTAATCTAATATCAGTGGGGTTTACTGCCACAGCAGAGCAGCCCACTAGTTGTCCCCTGCTACTGATGTTAAGTAACAAACCCATGCCTAGACAGGGAGTAGTGGAAGTAAAAGAGAATAATATGGGCAAAGATGGGAGAGGGGATTAGTTTAAGGGACAAGGGGTCTGTCTTAGCTATAAAAACAGGAGGGAGATAGACTCTTAAGGGTGGTCTGAAACATTGGAGTGATAGATACATACACACAGACATATATACAGGAAAAGGCATACATTTTTGAAGAAAAAAAAGAGGAAGAAAACATTCTGCATTTCTCTTTCTCACTGTTTCAGTCAAGTTCATTGTTCTATTGGATTAGTTTTACAATCTTGAGTGTTGGTCGATTCATTCATACCCCTTTTGATTCATCATTCAAACACTGGAATTCCAGAGGGGGTATTAAGTTGATTCCAGTCAGTCTTAGGGTCCATTTGAACTATATTTTGATACAACATTGGGTTGTTGAAGTTTTCAAGTACTCGTTAGGAATTTTGAAGTTAAAACTGGTCCATTTGAGCTGTTTGGTGTCATCCTTGGGTCGTTTGATATTACTGGATACAACATGTGGTTGGTTTGGGTTTGAATCATTCCGGGGTTGATTTAAACATTAAGTTTGTTGCTGTTGGTTTTGGCTCCTGTTTTCCCTGCTATTGGCTGATTGTTACCTTGCTGTTGCTGCCCTACTGCATAGCTGACCCTTCTCTCACCTTCTTGTATTACCATCTCCAGGTACACCTCTGAAATTCGAAGATGTAGTCGCAAAGTTGATGATATAAAAATGTTCGACTGCTTTTATGAGTGTCTTATTTGATTCTATTTATTAGAAGTAGAATTAGTTTGATTCATGTATAATTAGGTGAATCGTATGTATATTTGGAATGTATGGACTGTAAACTCGGATTGTTAGTTTCTTTAGTAGCTTAGTCTTATTACTACATAGAAAGTCGCATGTGAAGTGGATTAGTAGAAATACAATCACATAGATTATGGATTAGGAAAAATTGAAAACAAATGTTAAAGTCTGTTTTGATTGAGATTTAGATCTTCAGTTATTGCCAATCAGATAAACAAAAAGGAAATTTTAAAAATTTGTTGTTATCCTTTGTTTGTATTAGCCAGTTTTAATAATAAAAGCATGAATCCTTCAAATCCAAGTTTTGATTAGTTAATATTGTGTGCTTCAAATTAATTCATGCTATGAAAGAACAATTGTAATAAGTTTCCAATGATGAGTATAAAATGACTGCTTCAGTGTGAACGAGCTTGTACTTCAATTCAAATATATTCTCTATAGTTTAGTTTGATATTTCCGATGGAATAAAGTAGTAATTCAATTCTGCATTTGATGAGTCTGCATTTCGATTCATAAATATAGTATAAATCAGTTTATAACAATAGTTAATATGAAAAATTGTTTAAAAATAGATATAGTTAATCTGAATAAGTCAAAACAGTAATACTCGAATAAAAGTTTAGTATTATTGCCTTGATTAATTTCGATACTATGAAGTTACAATAATTTTGTAAATCCGATACTAGTTCAGTGATCTTAGGCTTGACCTCTAAAATAAATGAGATGTGCCTCGTTTAAGAATAAAAAATGCACGAGGCCCTCAATTAATTGTTATAAAACATTTAGATTTGGAAGGACCGTTTAGCAAATTTCACGGCCTTTCCCAAAGTAAATAGACGATAGACTCTTTAGGCACGACTTGAAATAAAATTACTTTCCTGAATACGGGTGTGCATTTATGTGACCCAAATCTTACTCTCGGCGAAACCGAAATACATTAGAGTCGCAGGCGTACTGGTTACGGTGCGGCTCGAAATGTGTTTTCGTAACGTCGCAATTCTTCTAAAAATAAGAGCGGAGCATTGAAAGCACATAGTTAAAATATATAAAAGAATCAGATAGAAACAAAAATTGCAATTGAGCGACCGTGCTGAAAACCACGGAATCCGGGAGTGCCTAACACCTTCTCCCGGGTTAACAGAATTCCTTATCCAGATTTCTAGTTTCGCAGACTGTATTACAGAGCCATAAATTTCCTCGGTTCGGGATTAAACCAGTGACTTGGAACACCATTATTTTTCCAAGTGGCGACTCTGAATTAAATAAACTAATCCCGTCTCGATTGTCCTTTAATTGGAAAAACTCCCTCACGCCCTCGCCGGCGCGTAAAAAGGAGGTGTGACAAGAAGCACTCGGTTTCCAAGG